>JALPQD010000079.1:2332449-2932449 GCA_023101885.1 Typhlomys cinereus
AGGTGAAAGAGTCGACTAAAAGTAGAATGAACGTGCCGCAGATGCCAAACGTATGTCTTAAGTCCTGAGTGGGCCTGAATGGCGTTAGCGCAGAGGCGGGACCGGAGGCGCACGCGATGAGACGGGAGAAAATGTAGGAAGGGGAGACAGCCGGCCTTCTAGTATAAGAAAACGAAGACGGAATGAGCGGAGAGCAACAAACGTCAAACGGGACGACGCGGGGGAACCAAAGTCAGCATTAGCCGTCGGGAGTCCTACAACCACAAACACACAACCCATCACCCCCCACACGGTGTGCAGCCAAATGCCGGGAGAGAAAGAAAAAAGGGAAACTGAAACCCACGCATCCGACGGAGGTGAGCCGACAGTGTAAATGGGACAGGCCCCGAAAGATGGCAGACAGCCCCCGTCAGTGGCCGACCGTGGTGCAAGACCCACAAACACCACAACCACCAGACCGAACACCAGACTTCGCATGCGAGTCAACCACACCTGAGAAGAAAAAGCGGGAAAAAAACCGAAAAGGCCGAAGAGGAAACCCCACTACGACAGCAACGGCCAGGTACATAGATAGAATGCGTAAATTCTTGTAAGCACAGGTAGAACATAAACAAGAATCCTTCGTAACCCGAACGGCAACTCCCCCACCAACACAAAGGATACCACAACATGGCCCAATAAACCGTCCTAAAGAGGAAAAATCCAAAATAGACCATTGAAAGGGGCACGAATTTTTGGGAATTAATAATTTGTTTCCCACTCACACAACCTTAATCGCACCCTCTTCCCACCCTCCTGGAATCCCTTTACTCCTCTCTCTTTTTCCTCCTTCTTTCCCTCCCTTCTCCCATTGTTCCCCTCTCCCCCGTCCCTGGAGCATCCTTTAGTGTGAATGTGAAGCTTCCCTCTGGGTTCCTCACTGTAATGAGGTTAATTGTAAGTGCACTCAGTAGCAATTGCTAAGACGCCCTCTTTGTGTTCTCCTTTAGTACAGGAACACTATTTGGGGTGCTAATCCCTTGCTTCTAAGGCTCCTAGTGCCTGTGATCCATACTGACTTTGGGGGGGTCAATTGCTACGTGGTCCATTGCGCAGGTCATTCCAAAGTCTTATTACGTTACTTCGGCCCTAATTTGTGCTGGGTATTCTTGCAATATCGTTTGTTCCTCCCCATCTTTAGGCTCTTACAATCTACGCCCCCTCTCCTCGTATTTCCCTGAGCTTTAGGAGGAGAGACATTAGGTTGCCCTGGTTCCAGGTGGTTAATGTAGGGTCTCTGTTGTTCTGAATTATGTTTTTTTTTCCAGTTTTGCTGTTCCTGCACCGCCTTTGGCTTAAAGGGGACAATTTTGCAAAGCCAAAATACAGTGAGAGAAAACAGATCAGTGGCTTCCAGGGTTTGAGGAAGATTTTCACCACCAAGGGGGATGGGCAGAATTTTTCAGTAATGGAATTCTTCTGTACCTTGAATGTGATATAGAATCACATCTTGCAGTAAAAAAGGACAAAATACATACATTTCATTTTGTGTGAAATATGCCCTAACAAAAAATATAAGATAATCCACTCCTAATTCTAAATTCTGGAAAAAAACTATAAACAATAATCTCTGAATGACAATGTGAAGAGAGGAGACAAAACCTCTTTTTGCTTTTACAGTAGATTTTGATTCCTCTACCATGACTCCTGTGTTTAATTTGAACTCTTTCTTTTCCCACTGATTTGTTTCCTGTACACATCTCTGGTGTGAAACATTTTGTCAAAAGTTTTAAAATATTAATACTTTCTAGATCAACCATGCTGAAAAAACAGGATTGAATACTAGACAGGTTCAGAAAATTTCTGTTCCATTGCTCTTCCTTTCACTGTCTCATTGTGCGAGGTGGCCCAATCACTTTACCTACTCAGAGCCCCAATTTCTAACTTTATAGAACTAAAGCAGCTGTGTGATCTCCAATATGTCTTCAAGTTTCAGGGTTTTCATGTTTCTATCTAGAAAATAGGTCCAACATATTGAAATTAAACAAAAAGTCATAATTTCACCAAGGGATCTTATTTTCTCGTTCATTATAATGGATTATTCAGGCATATAGTTTACTCGACTTAAAGCTGTTGCAGAAATGTGATCTTCGTGGAAATTTACATCTTTAGCAGAAAATCTGTGTAAAGTCAGATCCAATTAATCAGTGATAACTTGATAATAGGAAAGCAAAAAGTTTATCTTAGAACGCAAATTTAATTTTCATCCTTATGTTTTGTACAGTCTATTTTCAATGTTAGGTCTAACGAAAACTTTTTTTAAGCTTTTTTAAAATTATTTATCAACTGTGCGTGTGTATATGTGTGTGTGTGTGTGTGTGTGTTGTGTGTGTGTGTGTAGCAAACCACAGGCGAATTCGGGAACCACCTGGACTGCCTCCACCTCCTCCTTGTTTACTCTGCCCAGGAGTTACAGGGCTCCGCCCTACCAAGGGACTAGAAACGCAGGCCGCCCCCCACTTCCGTCTGGCATCTATTATGGGTCTCGGATCCGAATACTAGGATCTTCCCCCTGCCAAGGCAAGGCTTAACCCCTGAGCCACCTCTCCAGCCCCTAACAAAAACTTCTTAAGCTTACTATGTGCTTGCATTTATGCATTAAATTTTAAAAACTATTTTTGTGCAGTATGGTTTTCAGACTTTATTTTCTAAATTGTTGGTAAATTCCTACAGTGCACACTCTGTGATTTCAATTGTAGAAAAGGAAAGATAAATCAATATCCACTGTATTTTTTTCTAAATGGAAATGTCAATGATCTATATTCTACTATATTCTCTAATATTATTTCCAAAATTATTTGAGATCATGGTAGCAACAAAAGGTTAATATATGCACATTACACTGCACTAAATGAAAATAAAAATTCAGGGTTTTTCAACAGTAAGGAACTGCTACTCATTCAGGTATGAAAGAGATAATAAACAATATTATCATACATCTGTAACACATTTATAACATCTTGATCAGGCTTGAACTTCATTCCCATGCATAGAGAGTGGGTCACTGGTTCCCAAATAGCATATTTTTCAATATATGAAAATGGTCTACAGATAGATTTTGCCCTCTTGTTCTAGACAATATACTGATTTCTGGAGATTACAAATATAAAGGTAAAATATTACAACTTCTTTCATTAAGTTTTGCAGACCTCTCGAAGAGAAGAAAAATCACATTCAGTATGTAGTATGATCAATGCCATAAAAACAGTTTATGTAATTGAAACTCACAAGTATGTTTTACTAAGTCTGTGAGAATCATATTACATTATTTTGATATGCAGAAGACCTGTGGAGAAATACTCAAGCACAAGAAAGAATATATTGGATGAAAAAGCAAGTCTAGTTTCTAAAGAAAAGAGAAAAGATGCATACTGTTGCTCATTTCTAAAAACAGGTCTGGCTAAATTGATGAAGAGTCTTTAAGCCAAAGCTACATAGTAGAAAAACTTTTGCATCCATCAAATAGATTATTTGCTCATAGGCTGGAACCTAAAGTCTCAACCTTATCTTTAAAGATGTGTGTTTAAGTAATGAAATAAAATTTTTACACTGTATTTTTCTTACTTGCATCTTTCTTTTTATTATTTCATAAGCAGTACTTGAGTATAATTACAGAATATGATATGAGTAATTTATTTTATTTGTATTCTTCATTTGTTTTCTTTTAAATTTTGCTTCTATTGCTTTTATACTGGTTTATGCTTGTCATAAAGTTTCGTATTTTATGTAGACCCTTTTCCCATATCACCTTTAATAAACATAACAAGTTTAAAATTATTCAATATCATTTATAATCAAGGAAATGCAAATAACAACCATAATGAAATATGACCTCAGCTGTGGAAATGACTCTCATGAAATTGAAAGATAACATTGTTTTTAAGGATGTAGAGAAAAGGCAAATTGGAGAGTGTAGATGGGAATGTAATCAATACAGTCCCTATTGAAAATATGAAAGTGTTGCCTTAAAGACATAAAAATAAGCTGATATATGATGGAGCATTCCCAGTTTTGAGTATACACTAAAGGCTTGAAATTACTACATTGAAGAGATATATGTCTATACCCCCATGTTTATTATGGTATTTATCAGTTTAACTGAACAATGCATGCATTGTTCAAGTAAATGTGAAATGCAAACAATAAAACAATTTTCAGGCCTAAAACCCAAGGATATTCTGTCATTTGGAACATTTGCCAGGGGAAATTAACCAGGAGCAATACTAAACATTTCATGAATTTATTGAATTATTTTGCTCTTCCAGTTCAGTTATCAGTAAATCATTGAACAGAGGTTGTTTTTCATGACTAGAATTAGAAGTTCAAATTTTGCTCAGGAACCATATGTTTGTTTTGGGGATATGCTCTTAAGACATAGGGGAATTTATGAAAGCAGCTTGTCTTTATATTTCTGATTTCACAGTGCCTCAATATTAGTAGGACTGGAAAGCTTAAGGTATTCCAAGATCTTCCTAAATCATGTACAAAGTTTCAAACATGTGTGTGTTCTCCAACTTCTTAGGAGAACATTGGTGTGTTTGAGGTTTTGTGTTACAGACATCCCATGTTTCATCTTTTCCTTCCAAAGTATGATTCTTTTGTATATAGTTTGCCCTGTTATTAATCACTTGCAAAAATAATAGGATAAGGACATTAGCCTGCAAATGTTTTTGATGATTACTTCTTGAGAAGCAGTGTTAGCACTGCAATAGTTCTATCTAGGTGAAATAGCTATTTCATGAGTAGATCTTCCAGAGAGTTAACAGGAAAAGAATTATTTATGATTCTTTGTGAACAATGATTTCTTCATTGCAATTCTGCATACTAGTATACAGACTGGCTGCTATTATTTTCATGGTTACTACTAATACCTTAAATAGAAAATAGGACTTTGGAAAATTAAATCACCCCAAATTTTTACCATTCTTATAAATCTTCAGCCCATTCTTTTTGCTTCTATTTTCACGGTTATGAAAACAATTGTGTAATTATCACAGCTTGGAAAATATTGATTCTGAGAGGGTTTGTTTTTTAATTTGTTCTTTTCTTTTGGCTTTGCTTTAATAAAAGAATGCATTCTGGAGTTCTTCATGGTTGTTTTCACTTAGGATACTCTACAAATTTTGCAACTCATATTTGTTTTAGGTTAAATTTACTAATTTATTTCCATTCATATATACAGTGCATTCTGATTATTCCCCCCTTAATATCCTCCTTAAATCCCTGCCAGCCCCTCTTCTTCCTTGTAGATCTTATTTCCAATTTCATATATTTTGATTTCATTTTGTGACAGGCTGATTTTGACCAGGGTCATCTGCATAACCATCATTTTGGAACAATGTCTTAGAGTTTGGTGGTTTGTCCAGTGTGGTCACAAAACTGTATACTATGTCTTCTGTTCTTCCAGAGTGTATTAGTTACAAGTAGTTCAGCACTAAGTGGTAGGGACCTGTTACGGTTAAATTCTAGTGTCAACTTGACAGTTGCATGCTGTTTGGGGGCACAGCTGTAGAGAATCAATGGTTGGAGCAGGTCCCTGAACAAGTCTGCAAGTACTTGCTTAATTGATGTGGAAAACCCAGCCCATAGGTAGGTGGTACTTTCCAGTGGTGGACCAGATAAGAGGAAGTGCAAGTTCACTTTTCCAGTGTGGTTGAGTTTTTGGAGCTTCCTTACTGTTTTTGTTGCTACTGCCCCTGCTTGTGAGACATTCTGGTCAAGAATGAAGCAGCTAAGGGCAGCTACTTTGAAGGACTCTGTCTTTATTTTGAGTTTATTTAATAAAATTATTTTTATATATTGCATTCTAGCAATTCTGTTCTTCCAGAGAACCCTGACTGATACTGGATCCATGAGCTTTTCTTCTCTCCATATCTGATCCACGCCAGAACCAGACTTTAATACACTGCCCACTTACTCTTGTATCCTAAAATGATGTGTAATTCATGTATTTGTTTATTTTTCATGAATAGTATAAGAATTTCTAAAGATATCTATCTGGGCAGCTTTACCACCTCATTTTTTATTGGTTGCTTTTTACTACAAAAACATTCTTTGTTGTCACATCAACATATGTATTAGGCTAATGCAATGGCTAGTCTAAAATATCTACTGAATATCTCAAGGTAGACTTTTGGTAGATTTGTGATATCTACTTAAAGCAGACTCCTGAGCAACCCTGTAGGATATAGTCTTTCCTGTTCAACAGATGTGAAGAGATTCAGTCTATAAGGGACAATACCATTACTCAGGCAGGTTAAAAGATAGAGGGAACAAGTTGAGTATTTGGCCAGCTGGGAAACAAGCAAACAAGCATGCAGCATTTTTCCTTGCCCTCTGTTCTTCCTGCAAAGCAATGTGATGTGATCAGTAGTTTCTTTAGTTCTTCATGCTATTATAACTTTCTCACCATGATGAATTGACTGTAGCTTGGAATTGTGAAGTGTACTGAAACCATTCTTTCTTCTCTCATTTGGGTCAGGTATTTATTGCAGCAATGAGTTATGAAATGAACCTGTTAAGTGATATGTTTTGTCTCATTATTCACTTGAGATTATCCTCTGTCTTTCAAAATATTGTTCATTTTGTTGATATTTTCAAAAAAACAACTTTTCATTTTGTCGACTATCTCTATTCCTCTAATGCTTTATCAGATTTGTCTTCACTCTACTCATTATTATTCTCTTACTTGTTCACAATTTTTATATAATTATTTTTATTTCCCATTTCTTAGTTCAAGATTTGAAATCATTTTCATCTTAATACACTTAGTACTATAAATTTAACTACAGTGGTTTCATTGATTCTTATAATTTTAGTATGTCAAGTTTCTCTGTCCATTAACCTGAAAGTATCTTTAAATTTTTCTCATTATTATTTCTTTGATTGCAGTTATTTAAAAGCATAGTTTTTAATTTTCCCATATTTCTAAAAGTTTTAAATTTTTATTCTTTTTTAATTTCAGAGTAGTCATAGGCACATTTAATATTTCTCACTATGAACCTTCTTCTCTAACAGTCTCCTTCCTACTTTCATGACTTCTACATATGTTTAGAAGTTATAGTTCCTACTCATGTGTTTTTATAGCATACTCTATGTACACCTTAATAACTACTTTCAATAAAAATATATTGTACGTTATTAGAAGTGAATTATTTAAGTATCTTTTTATGGAATCTTCTACATTTGTCATTATTTCTATAATTTTACATATTTGGATAATAACTTTGAATACTTGTCTATATTTAGTTTAAGAAACACATTATAATTCTGGCAGTTGACAAACCTGTCCTGTCTTTTACTTTTTTTGTGTATTCATTCAGAAATGACTGCATAAACAGGTCCCTCTCAATCTGTAGCTTTATGAAGTCTTGTGGATGCTTGAAAATTTATTAAGGCCCATCTTAGCTCTGTGGGATTTTTTGGGGGTTGATTTTGTAATAGATTCTGATATTTTTCTTTCATTATCAGATACATTGCTTGAATGAAGAAAGATTAGATTACAGCATCTGATTTGTTGTGGTGTTGCATTTACTGAACAGTTTGATTTTTTCTTATCTTACTACTGTTTTCAATGTTATTATGCAGTGACCCCTCAATATTCTGCCTCATGCCAAATCAGTCCTGTTTTCAGTAGATTAATCATCCTTTTAACCTGTCTTACACTGGTTGAGGCTCCATATGATGGTTATAGGTTCATGAGATAATATCTACTTTCTGAAATGGTATACATTTCCATTGTTGCACCCATTTTTCTCACAAAAATTTACAAGTCATTGCATTATTCTGTCGAATTTCCAGAATCCATATTCTATCAGAATTTTCCTTCGATAATCTTGAATGTTGTCAGTCATTGCTTTGAGAGACAGCACTTCTCAAGAGCCTCATATTTTTAAACACTGATGTGGGCTGTGCTTGTAACTTATGGTTATAAGAAGCATTTCTAAATTCAAATACTATGAAAAACTATTCTATTTTCTATGTCTCTCCAGTGAAAAGAAAACCAAGCTAAATGTCATTTCTTTTTTTTATTTCCACACATACAAACTTAACAGGTTCACCAATCCCTTCCCTCACTCCACAACCAACCCCCTGTACTCCCCTCCCCTTTCCCTTCCCTCCCCATCAACCAGTGCCTCCCCATCCCATCCCCAGAGCATCCTTTAATGAGCATGCCAAACTCTCCTGTGGGTCCTCCTCTCCCATGAGGTGCAAGGACCCAGTGACATTTCCCAGAACAGTTTCCTGTGTTCCCTTTAACCATAGGAACACTACTGTGGCTGTCAATCCTTAGCTTCTAAGGATCCTAGTGCCTTTAGCAAATGCTAGACTTTGTGGGGTCAATAGTGTGTTGGACATTGCGCAAGGCATGCAGTCCAAATATGATTGCTTCAGACCTAACTTGTGTGGAGTATCTTGCATATCATTGCTCTTCCCATCCTTGTGCTCTTACAATCTTACCACCCCCTCTTCCGCAAATTTCCCTGAGCTTCAGGATGGGGAGAGATTAGGCTGGCCTAGTTCCAGGTGGTTGATATAGAGTCTCTGAAATTCTGGATTATGGTTTGTTGATTTTTTTTTCAGTTATTGCTGCTCCTCCAATGCCCTTCACTCCATCCTGATGGGTATTGGATATCGCCCCCTGGCTAGAGATAAAAACCTGTTAGAGTCTAGTTATAAGAGTATATTCAAGGGTAGATGTAATAAAAGTAGGAACCTGCAGTGAGAGAGGGGTCAATCGCCTATTTGTGCAATGGTTACTTTCTAACTACCAGACTATACATCCTCCCCTTCTGGTAAGATCATACCGCATTCGTTGTAAATGATCAGGAAGGAAAATCAGTGAACTTAACCAGATGTCTCATGACTTACTTGCAGTCCTTGATGGTGGCCTATTTCCTCTCCAATAACATGGTCCACTCTCTCCTTGTTACTGGTGTGTCCCTCCTTCCCCATCCATCCTGTTCTTAATCTTTGCAATTACTGTAGGTATTACAGAGATTTATCTTTGAGTGTCTCTAAGTGGGTTTGGTATTAGTATCCACCTATTAGTGAGTACATACTGGGCTTAATTTTCTGTATCTGGGATACTTCACTCAGTATAATTGTTTCTAATTTCATCCACTTCCCGGCAAATTCCATTAATTCATCATTTTTGATGGCTGAGCAGTACTCCATTGTATAGATGTACCACAGTTTCCTTATCCACTCGTCAACTGTTGGACATTTGGGTTGATTCCATGACTTTGCTATTGTAAACAGTGCTGCTATGAACATGGTTGTGCTTCTGCTATCGAGGTGAATTTTTGCTTTTTGGGGGGTTATTCCCAAAAGTGGAATCGCAGGGTCATATGGCATTTCAAACTTTAATTTCTTTAAGAATCTCCAAACGGCTTGCCAGAGTGGCTGTATGAGCCTGCATCCCCACCAGCAATGTAGGAGAGTTCCCCTCTCTCCACACCCTCTCCAGCATTTGGTGTTGTTTGTATTGTGGATTTTTGCCATCCTGACCGGGGTGAGATGATATCTCAGGGAGGTTTTGATTTGCATTTCCCTGATGGCTAAGGATGTGGAACATTTTTTAAGATATTTGTTAGACATGTTAATTTCATCCCTGGTAAAGTTTCTTTTAAGTTCCAGGGCCCATTTTTTAATTGGGCCATTGTTTTCCTTGGCGTTTAGTTTTCTAAGCTCTTTGTACACTCTGGATAATAGAGCTCTATCAGATATGTGGTTAGTGAAGATTTTTTCCCATTCTGTGGGTTACCTTTTTGCTCGAGTTACAATCTCTTTATCTGAACAGAAGCTCTTTAATTTCACAAGATCCCAACTGTTGAGAGTTGGTAGCAGTGACTATGCCATTGGATGTCTGTTTAGGAAATGTTGGCATAGCCCAATCATCTCGAGGGAGTTCCATACCCTTTCAACTATGGTTTTTATAGTCTCTGGCCTTATATCAAGGTCCTTGATCCATTTGGAATTAAGTCTTGTACATGGTGACAAGTACGGGTCCAGTTTTAATCTGCATATGGAGATCCAGTTTTGCCAGCACCATTTGTTGATGATACTGTTCTTTTTCCATTGGATTTTTTGGGCCCCTTTGTCAAAGACCAAATGGCTGTAATTTTGTGGGCTTATATCTGGGTCCTCAACCCTTATCCATTGATCTGTGTATCTATTTTGGAGCCAGTACTAGGCTGTTTTTATAACTATAGATTTGTAGTATAGACTAAGGTTTGGTATGGTGATACCTCCAGCCGTGTTTTTGTTACTCAGAATTTTCTCTGCTCTCCTGGGTCTTTTGTGCCTCCATATGAACTTTGAGATTGTTTGGTCAACTTCTTTAAAGAAATGCTTTGGGATTTTAATTGGTATAGTATTGAATTTGTATATTGCCTTTGGTAGGATGGTCATTTTACGATGTTGATTCTGCCAATCCAGGAACATGGGAGGTCTTTCCACCTTCTGGTGACTTCTGCAATTTATTTCATTAGGGTTTTAAACTTTTCATTGTAAAGGTCTTTTACCTCCTTGGTTAGGTTTATACCAAGGTATTTCATTTTTTGAGGGGCTATAGTAAACGGGAGTGTTTCTCTCAGGGCTTTTTTGCTTCTTTAATTCTGGGCATATAAGAAGGCTACTGATTTTTGTACATTTTTTTGTATCCTGCGACCCTGCTGAACTTCTCAATTAGTTCCAGGAGCTTCCTGGTGGAGTTTTTGGGATCACTCAGGTATAAGATCATGTCATCTGCAAATAAGGATAGCTTGACTTCTTTCTTGCTGATCTGAATCCCTTCTATTTCCCTTTCTTGTCTTATGGCTTTAGCTAAGACTTCAAGTACAATATTGAAGAGAAGTGGTGAGAGTGGACAGCCTTGTCTAGTTCCTGATCAATGTGGGAATGCTTCAAATTTTTCCCCATTGAGTATAGTCCTTGCTGTGGTCTTGTTGTATACAGCTTTTATTATATTGATATAGGTCCCTTCCATGCCTACTTTCTCTAACGTTTTGATCATAAAAGGCTGTTGGATCATGTCAAAAGCTTTTTCGGCATCTATCGAGAGTATCACGTGGTCTTGGACTTTGGACTGGTTTATATGATGAACTACATTTATTGATTTGCGTATGTTGAACCAACCTTTTGTGCCAGGGATAAAGCCTACGTGGTCCCCGTGAATGACCTTTTTGATGTGTTTTTAAATCCGATTTTCTAAGACTTTGTTGAGAATCTTTGCGTCTGTGTTCATCAGAGAGATCGGCCTATAGTTTTCTTTTTTAAGTGAATCTTTATTAGGTTTTGGGATTAAAATGATATTAGCTTCATAGAAGGAATTTGGTAGTGTTCCTTCCTTTGCTATTTGATGGAACAGTTTAAGGAGTATTGGTGTTACTAACTCCTTAAATGTCTGGTAGAAATCTGTGCTGAATCCATCTGGTTCAGGACATTTTTTGGTGGGAAGATTTGAGATTACTTCTTCAATTTCCTTATATGTTATAGTACTATTTAAATAATTCACAACTTCCTGATTCAATTTAGGTAAGTTGTGTTTACTTAGAAATTCATCCGTCTCTTTTGTGTTGTTAAATTTCACAGAGTATAAGTTTTTGAGATATGATGTTATAATTCTCTGGACTTCTTGGGTGTCAGTAGTGATAACTCCATGTTCATTTCTAATTTTGTTAATTTGGGTTTTCTCTCTTTTGATTTTGGTTAATTTAGCTAGGGGTGTATCAATCTTATTGATTTTTTTCAAATAACCAGCTTTTTGACTGGTTGATTTTCTCTATCATTTTCCTAATCTCGATTTCAGATTTTTCTCCCCTTATTTTGCTAATCCCCTCTCTTCTACTACTTTTGGGATCAGATTGCTCTAGTTTCTCTAAAGCTTTAAGCTGCATTGTTAAGTTATTTATTTCTGATGCTTCCATTTATTTTGATGTAGACATTAAGAGCTATGAACTTGCCTCTCAGGACAGCTTTCATTGTGTCCCAGAAATTTTGGTAAGTTGTATTTTCATTATCGTTCACCTCAGGAAATCTTGAATTTCCTTTTTAATTTCTTCCTGAATCCAGTTCTCCTTCAGCATCATAGTGTTAAGTTTCCAGGAGTTAGTGTGTTTTCTGTTGTTTGTTGTGTTCTGGATGTCCACCTTTAGGCCGTGGTGGTCTGATAGGGCACAGGCTAGAATTTCATCTTTCCTATATAAGTGGAGATTCATTTTGTGGCCCAATATGTGATCTATTTTGGAGAAAGTTCCGTGTGCTCCTGAGAAAAATGTGTATTCTTTGGTGCATTGATGAAAAGTTCGATAGAGATCTGTAAGGTCCATTTCTTTCAGGGTTTGATTAAATTCCAAAGTGTCTCTGTTAAGCTTTTGACCTGTTGATCTATCCCATGTTGAGAGGGCAGTGTTGAAATCCCCAAGAATTATCATTTGGGGGTTGATTTCTCACTTTAGACACTGTACGGTTTTCTTAATGAATGTGGAGGGGCCCGTATTGGGTGCATATACGTTCAGTATTGTGAAGTCTTCCTGGTGAATTGTACCTGTGACTAAAATATGTCTCTTATGATTTTCTTTGGTTTGAAGTCCATTTGTCTGACAGCATAATGGCTACCCCTGCCTGTTTCCTGGTTCCATTAGCTTGCAGAATTTTGGACCAGCCTTTCATTTTTAGGATGTGCCTATCTTTTGTGTTGAGATGAGTTTCTTGAAGGCAGCAGATTGATGGGTTGTGGTTTTTAATCCAAGTTTGTAATCCGTGTCTCTTTATCGGTGAGTTAATACCATTGACATTTAATGTTATAACGCAGAAATTATTTTTAATTATGGACATTTTTTATGTTTAGTGGCTTTTTTAAGTGTATTGTTGGACATTTAGGTTTTGGTGGTATTATACTTCCCTTCTGTCCTCTTGGATACGCTTGTTTTTTTCTTCAAGTTTGCATATCATTTCTAGCATTTTTTGAAGACCTGGTTTGGTAGACATGTATTCCTTCAAGTTGTCTTTGTGCTGGAAAATTTTTCTTTCTCCCTTGATCATGATAGATAGTTTTGCCAGGTATATCAGTCTGGGTTGGCATTTTTGCTCATTTAATACTTGAAGTACATCTTTCCAAGCTCTTCTTGCTTTTACTCTTTCCATTGAGAAGTCATTTGTTATTTTAATAGGTTTGCCTTTAAAATTTACTTGCTTTTTTTCTCTTGAAGCTCTCAGCACCTTTCTTTTGTCTTGAATGTGGAGTGTTTTGACTATTATTTGCCGTGGCAATTTTCTATTTTGGTCATATCTGTTTGGAGTGCGAAATGCCTCTTGTATTTGGATGGGCCTCTAATTCTTCAGTTGAGGGAAGTTTTCATTTATGATGATTTGAAAAATTTCCTCAGGTGTGGTATTTTGAGATTCTTGCTCTGGTATTCCATGAATGTGCATGTTAGGCTTCTTCAGGGTGTCCCATAGCTCTTGAATGTTCCTCTTAATATCTTTTTGTCTTTAACAATCTCTTCCATTGAGGTGGTTAATTCTCCCACTTTGTCTTCAAGATCTGAAATTCTATTTTCTGCTTCATTAGTTCTGTTGATAAGACTCTCTGTTGAGCTTTGAGTTCAATTTTATACTCTGCCTGAGACTGTTTTAACTACTCTATGCTTATTTTTGTTTCTTGAACTGTTTTTCTCAACTCCTCCAAGTGCCTGTTGTGTTCCTGTTCAAAGTGTTGATGCAGTTATTTAACTCCTCTTTGATTTCCTCTTTCATAGTATTAATCATGGTAATGTTCATACTTTGAAAGTGGTTGTCTTGGGTCTGGCTTTCTTGACTGTTTTCTTTGAATTTGTTCTGTTTGGAATCCATCATTAAGGGGTTAATTCTTTCAGTGGGAGTTTGGTCTTCCTGGGTTTTGTTTCTCATGGATCTTCACTTTGACTTGGGCATTGTTGTTTTGTCTTCTAGGGCTTTTCAGTTTCTGTGTGTTTTTGACTGAACTGATTTAGTTGGTATTACTACACTTGGGCAGTTATTACTAGTGGTTTCCTTGGAGTTGGGTATGTATGTCTTTTGTTATTGTTATTTCCTAGTAGAGGCTATAAGGCTGTTAGTACATCAGTTAAGTCAGGTTAAGCAGACAGGGGTGAATATTATTATGGTAGTGCACTTTTATGATTTAGTATCTTGGTGATATGTGAGAGTGAGTGGTGTACTCCCTGGAGTTGTATGTTTTTGGGGTGGCTGTATGAAAACGTTAATGTATAGTGATTAATATTAGAAAGGAACAGTAAGGTGAAAAAAAGGAGGTTTACTTATCTTTGGACTGGGTGTAAAGAATCTCTCCCATGTGATAGGATGATTGTAGAGGTTTTCAGATGTATGGCCTTTGACCCTTAGAACTTTGCTTGAGTTTCCTTTGGACTCTATTGAATTCTGAGTAGCAGTGTATCTTCTGTAGACCACGTGCGTGGGTCCCCGGTGGGCTGGAGAGGCAGAGGGGCTGATGTTGATGTCAGAAGTCTTCACCTGGGACCTGAGACTTGGCTTAGTGACCCAGCGAAGCTCCAGGAATGGAGGAATGTGAGCAAGTCCTGTCCAGTTGTGCGGACAGGCCGGCGGGAGGAAGAAAGGGGCTGGGGCCCGGGGCGTGGCCCAGACTTAACCGGAGGCAGCCTGGGTGCTGCTGGTACACGGGGCAACCTGGGGGGCTGGGCGGACTCACTTGGAGATGGCGGACTGGGAAGCACGGTGGGGCCAGGCGGCCATTGCAGGTCGGGACGGAGAAAACCACTAAATGTCATTTCTATGTTATAACATCTCCACGTTCTTACCCCATCCTGTAGCCATTCAACAGTCATTTCTGGATTTACTTTCTACTGATACATTCAAATTTGCACTTATTCCAGTAGTTTTCTTTTCAGAATATTAGCATGTTTTATGACACATCATGACTCAATGTATTTGCATTTGCTATTTCATCTACTTGAAGTTGCATTCCACATGACCCATGTCTTTTCATCTTTGAAAAACTAGCACGAGCATTAAAACATCCTGGAAACCTCATCTTGCAAATGAAATCATTTTGAATATATTCAACTCTGCTCATGAAGTGCATATATCACTATATGTATATGCATATAACTTGTATAGAAATAATCTGTCTCATATTAATAACTTTTCCAAATGATTATACCTTTCTTTAGAACATGCAGTACTTTTGTTTCCATTTCAGTGCCTAGAAAACTGGTTAGTCCATAATAAGCAATCAATGAACTAAATGTTAGTTAAATCTATGTGAGGATGACAAGAGTTGACATCAAATCCCAAACTCACAGAAATCACTTTTCAGTGTGAACAATGCCTATCTGATTACATGAAAATAATGATAATAGAACTATCAACAATAACAATAGTTTGCTGTAATTGAATTGCCAGAATGAGCCAGGTGTGGAATAGATGCTTGATTCATGTTCTCATTTCATCTGCTCAATGATTACATGGCATGCAAACATTTTTTATATTTTTCAGTTTGGGATCACAACTATATGAATGTGAGATTTAATCAGCAAGCATTTTGTACTTACTAATATTATTTTCACTCATTTTTCTCATTTCTACACACAGTATGCTTTGGATAGACTCTCCAAGCATATGTCCTTCCAAATGTTTTCATAAACCCCCTATAGGAGCCCTCCTTTGTGGGTTTATTGACACAGGAATATTTTTCTCTTTTAATAAGTAGAATAAAGTTGATGAATTGTCCACATATGCATGTATAACTCATGAAGTATGTTTCTTCATAGGTTTTTAGAAGTTACTGGTAGAAAATTCAGTTTCTCTCATATAAAAGTGGAAAGCATTGTGTCGTTTTAGATCACAGACACTCCAGGTACCTGTCTCAGAAATCAGGCAATTAAACCCTTCTGCAGTTCTTTTCCCTGGACCTGGATCCTCCATTCTTATTGTCTAAGGGTGAAATAAATTTAAATATTGGTAGTTTTTTTTTATCAATACCTTCTTGGCTTTTAGTACATAGGACTAGACCAATCTACCTTCCATGGTTTGGAGATTCCCCCCATTTCCTAAAAATTATACAAAACTGAGGAAGGCTTCTTTATTCTACAGACTCTTCAGATTTTAAGTCTTTGAAAAGATTTCTGCCAAGGCTTCAAATCGAGCACCTGTCATACTGCTAATGGTCACTATTTTCCCAATTCTCCCTCTTTATTCTGCCTTTTCTGTTCTAATGCTTTCTTACCTTAATGTTCAACCATGACCCTGTCACAGCTATTCTTTTGCTGCTGTGAGACAAAACCCAGACTCAAGCAAGTTAAAGGTAATAAAGTAGATTTATTTGGCTCACAGTTCCAGAGGGGAGATAAACTCCATTATGATAGGAAAGGAATGACAGCGTGCAGAAGTTGAAGGTGGCTCATGACACATCCATCTTCATGAAGGAAGAGAGAGAGAGAGAGAGAGAGAGAGAGAGAGAGAACTCAAAAACAGACTGCAAAAGCAGACTACTAGTGGAAATTACTTGAGGAAACAGGGCAAGGTTATCAAATGTAAAGACCTGCCCCTGTGACATGCCTTCCTCTAGCAACTCTCCATCTCTTAAAGGTACTACATATTCCCAAACTGTAACAAAAGCAAAGGATGCAAACACTTAGGCCAATTGGGACAACTCAGATTTAAACCACAACTCTCCACCTTTTGGTCCCCATAGGCTTATGGCTACCTCATGATGTAAACCACCCTCAATCCATTTTTACATGTCCCTACAGACTACATTAGTAGTCCCAACATAGTTCAAAAGTCCAAAGTCCAAATCCTCCTGTAAAATAGAGAAGACAGGTTAGATACTTTTAATATGCAATGGCACAGAGTAAACATTCCCATTCCGAAGGAAGTAATGGGGGCATATCTGAGAATGAATGGTCAATAACATAACCCATAGTCAGCAGGTGAACTACAGCTCCAAGTCCAGCATATGAGCCTCTTGTTGAAATTTTCTCAGTTCCAAAGGGCTTTGTTTTTTACACCTCTCCAGCACAGCTACCCACAGAATGCATCACTCTCTTGGTTTGGCTCCTACCATGATTTGTAGCTCTCTTTGGTAGATATCCATTATTGATTCTGGCATCTCTAACATCCTTATTTCTCAGTGGAAATCTAAACTTCAACTTCACAACACTTCTTGGGCCTCTTTGCAGGTTTCTAATTCTGCAACATGCTGCTTGACTTCAGCCACTCTGAAATCTTGGAGGAGGGATCCACATCCTCTTCATTCTTGTAGCTTTATTTTTTGTATCTTTAATACCTCCAAAATACCTTGTGAATGATATTGCCAAGTTTTGCTATAACATCTCCAGATGGAGATTGGCCCCTTGTATCACAGATGATCCAGTTTCTTAGTGCTGGCATTGGGGGAAATTCTGGGCAGTTGCTTCAGAGGAGTAGAAAATTCTGTAGGAAATCTGCCTTTCACCTCTTTGCTTCCAAAAGAATTTTATTCTTATGGGTGGGAATCTTCCCTGAGGATCTTGTTCTCAGGTTACAGTCTCTTCTGTTGTTCAAATGGACAGCAGACTTTAACTCACTAAAGGTGCTGTAATCTCTTTAACAACAGCTACCATTTTACTGCCTGAAGTCTTTTAAAGCTTACCTTCACAGTTTCATCATCACACCTCACAGTTTTTATTTCTTTCTGCTTGATATCTTGCTCTTTTGCATCACAAATATGTATGCCAGCATTAACAAATATCTATGCCACATTGTCAAGACTATGTCTTAAATTTTATTCTGCCAAACACTTGAATATAACTTCAAGCAAACTTTCAGGATACAGACAAAACCTGGCCAAACTCTCTGCCAAAGCAAGACTCCATTTTCCCATAGTTCACTTTCCAACACATTGTGTTCCTCTCTAGACCGCATAAGCTGAGATTCTGCTATCTGCATCTCTCACAATATTAGTCTCTTCCAAACTCTCACTAGAATGGCATTTAATCCTGTCCCCAATACATAATGGCTTTCCAGTCCAAAGTTCCAAAGTTCTCTGTATTTCTCCCAACAAACAGTTCCAAAGCACACAATCCACATCATAGCATTGGCCATACATTTTTTTCCTAAGTTCTGTGTTTCATAGCACACTTAACTTTCTTGCACAAGATTCTCTAGTCTCACAGCAACACTTCATTTATGGTACCAATTCTTGTCACTGTTACTCATTTTGCTACTGCGAGACACCATGCAGACTCAAGCAACTTAAGGGGAAAAAGGGAGATTTATTTGGTTTAGGGTTTTAGAGGGTAATTACAGTCCTTTATGGCAGGAAAGGCATGGTAGAATGAAGTTGGAAGTAGCTTATCTATCTTTCTGGAAACCTATCTTTCTGGAAACAGAAAGATAGAAAGAGAGAGAGAGAGAGCAACAACTCAAGAGCTGACTGTATGATCAGACTGCTAGTGGAAAATACTAGGGAAAACACATCAGGGATACTTAAACTCAAGACCCGCCCCCTGTGACATGCCTGCCTCTAACAACACTCCACCTCCTAAAGGTGCCAAAATCTTCCCAAACAAACAACTAAGGATGCAAACACAAGAGACAGTGTGGGACAACTCAAATTTAAGCTATGACAGACCCCTATTAACAACCTAAAGTTTCTCTTTCCTGATAAAGCTATTTTCTGAAGGGTAGTTGTCAGCTTCATTTTCCAAATGAACACAGCATTTGTAATACGAAGCAAATAAAACTATGAATTCTAAAATGTTTTAGAAAAATAAATTCCTTTCATTGTCAATAATACATAGGACATTATTCTGTTCTCAGTTCTTCTAGTATACTGTAGTTGATTAAGACTTGCTTGCAATTTCTTTTGTTGAGTTTGTTCAGTTTCATAATTAAATTATTAAACTAAGTGATTCAAGGTCCCTTTGAGTTCTACTATTCATTTAGTATCTATCACATCAGCAGGTCTGTTAAATGAATGAATGCATGACTTTTGTTACAGAAATTCCCTAAAAATTTCTTCTAAACACCTTGCCAGCAGGCCTTGGCTATCCTCCTCTATTGCTATTTCTGAAATTAGAGAGTTCACTGATCACAATAGTTTTTAATATGTCTTTACCTTCAATCTCATGGTTTTCTGATGATTTTACAAGTACAAATATAAAAATGCCATTCTTATGACAAAAATTACTTAGAAGAAAATTCAGTGATTCAAGAAAAATTCCAAAGTAATCAGTCTTCAAAAACTGTTTGGATATGCAAGGAGAGAGGGGATCATGCTACAGCAGTGAAAATAGACCACCATCAAGTACTGCAAGTAAGTAATGAGACATCTGGTTAGGCTCACAGACTTTCCTTCCTGGTCACTTGCAACTGATGGGATTTAATCTCACCAGACAGGAAGGGCATAGAGTCTGACAGACAGAAGGTAGCCATCTTGCAAGTGGGAGACTGACCGCCCTTCACCACGGTCTCCTACTCTTATTCCATCTACCTTTGAATCTACTCTTATGATAAGACTCTATTTTAACAGTCTTTTATCTCTGGCTAGGAGGTGACATCAACACCCATCAGGATGGAGCCAAGGGTGGTGCAGGAACAGCAAAACTGGAAGAAAAAAAAACAACAAACCATAATTCAGAAAATCAGAGACCCTACATTAATCACCAGGAACCAGGTCAGCCTAATCTCTCCTCATCCTAAACTTCAGGGAAATTTGCAGAAGAGGGGATGGTAAGATTGTAAGAGCCTAAAGATAGGGAGGAGCAATGATATGCAAGACACTCCACACAAGTTAGGGCCAAAATAATCATAATAGGACTTTGCATGACCTGCACAATGACCAACATATCATTGACCCCCAAAGTCTAGCATGGATCACAGGCACTAGGATTCTTAGAGGCAAGGAATTAACAGCCACAATAGTGTTTCTATACTAAAAGGGAACACAAGAAAGAGCTCTAGGCAATGCTACTGAGTCCTTACACCTCATCAGAGAGGAGGACCCAGAGGGAAGTTCGACATGCACACTAAAGGATGCTCCAGGAATGGGCACGAGGGGGCACTGAGAGAAAGGGAGAGAAGTGGGGAAAGGAAAGAGAAAAGGGAGGAGGGAGCAAGGGGATCCAGGGAGGGGTGGAGGGAAGGAAGAGAATGGGTTATCTGTCAAGTTTGTATGAGTGGAAAAATAAAAAATTAAAATTAAAAAAATTGTTTGGATATGATTTCACATAGTACTTGTGAGAACACTGCTTATTAGTGCACTAAATCAAAGAGATATAATGAAGCTCATGTTCTAGAAATGTTATGCATACCCATGAAAATCTCTGTAAATTCTCTCTCCTCTTTTCTCCCTTCTTTTCTCTTCCCTTTTTCATCCCACTTTCTCCTTTCCCTTTGCCCCTTTATCTCTGCTTTCCCTTCCATAATTCCAAGGAGATATAAAAGTAAACTTATATTAGAATCATACCCTCTATTAATATACTACAGCCATTCATATTATTATATCGCAAATATGTGATTGCTAGAATTCCATCATCAATAACCAAGAAAATGATTCTCTGAAAATGTGAAAAGGATACAGAATGAAAACCATTATAATCAAGACATCTAGATATGGTTGGTCAATTACAAAATTATGACAAACTACTTTAAAAGTATTGTTCCTATCCCATTGGGGTAATCCACTGAAAGTAATAGGAACAAGGCATCATATTGGGTTTTAAGCACAAAATGCCTTTTTTCAGTTTATCTCTGAGTATTTTATTAGGATGTTCTTAATGACTGTCATCATATGTATGTTCATGGTATGTTATCCTAAAAATTCATCTCATGATGTAAGCAATCAACTTATGTATTTGCTGTGAGAGACTATAGCTGAAGTCAATGGTATTATCCAAAATACTAAACTGAAGTAATATATGGATTAATTTGTTCTTAAATGTATAGCCATTGAGTTTCTTGAAATAGTGGCAGTACTTATCAGAATATATAGGATGTTTAAAAATATTTTGACAGTAATAGTAGGATAATCATTTCTAATCACAGTAAACAATTCTGACTTGTGTTCTCATGAAATGTTTGGTTGTCATGTGCCCTATCAGACCATTGTTCTGTACACTAAGATGGACAGCTAAAATAATAAGCTGTGATAGCTCATTTTAAAAACATTAAAAATTTTCTTAGGCATTTCAAAATGCAAACAAAGACAGCTAAATTTGGGAGGTGAATGAAATGTTGGAGTTGAATTTCAAGGCTTAATTTATCACTTGCTTTATTTCCTCATGGCATTTCTCTGAGGACAGACCCAATTGTGAAACAAAACATTCTCTGTTAATAATTCAAGTGATTAAAACATAATTAGTACTCCCAACTTTCTGGCCAAAGAATAAAGGCAAAGAAACCTTTTGGAGCTGTGAAATGACAGGAGCATCATTGAATAAACATAAAAGATGCCTTTTCTCTGTATATGAATTTTCAGATCTCAAGCTAATACCTGAACTACTCCAAGTAGAGAAAATTTGTAAGGAGAAGACCAAATGGTTAGAGAATTCAGATGAAGAATAAACCACCATGCAAGAAACACAGAATCCTTTAGATGAAAATGTATGTGACAAACCTAAACTATCATTACAAAAGCCTTGAGAAAAACACTCAAATCCAAATGACCACTTAATTAAGGTAAAATATTCTCACTTTTTGAAACTGGCATGGTTGCTGATTGAAATTAGAATATATCATTCTATTAAATTATGATGTGGCTCTAGTTCCATAAAACAAAATATCTGTGATATTCATGAGGTAATAAAAATGACTAAACAGACACACATCTGGAGAAAAGACCAATTTTGAAGAGGAAAAACCATCAATAGTGTACCCAAGTTAATATGGATCTTGAACTTGTAAAAAAAAAAGGATATAATAGTTTTATAATTACACACTTTTAAGCCTACATAAGTATATCAGAAATGAATGGGAAGAGAGATAGTGTCTGGAGAGACAAAATGAAATTGTGGGAAACAACAAAATTGTATCCCAAAGTATAGTACTTGAAATGAACACACATAGTATGGGCTTGATATAGTAATAAATACAGTCACATGCAAACTCTATAACATCATTTGATTGGTTTATAATTAATGTGAACAAATGAATACAATAATGCTAACATAAAGAGTAGTGAGCTATACATTAAAAATAAATGCTCTGATGCTTTTAGCTTAAATGTTACAATATTAAGTCTAAGTAGACGGTAAGTGTTAAGTATGCATATGGTAATGACTACATTAATCATGGATAAAATACCAAGTGATATACACAGAACTTTAATAAATAAATTGAAATTTAATGCTAAAAAGTATTAAAATTATTCAAATTCAACAGAAAGGATGAACACAAAATAGAAAACAGATGAAGAAAACAAATAATAAAATTTTGAATGAATAAATAATATATATATACACATTGAAAAATCTTTGAGGTGTTGAAAACTCCTAAAAAATCAAAGAAAAATGTAAGCCCTGCATTAGAGAATCTGTAAGATACAATACAGTTATTTCTAAGAAGAAACTTTACAGGACAATTGCTTACATCAAAGTCAGTAATCTTGAATGGTTAAAATAATAATGTTCTTTAAAGTGCTAGAAAAATTAGAAAATGTCAAAACCTTAAAAAGGATAAAAACTTCAATGAAACTAAGAGGAAGCACACTGGAAAAATAAATAATATTGATCCAACCCTTAGACAAATTAACAAAAAGAGAGAAAAGACTAATTAACTCACAGGGAAATAAAGGACATTACAATACAAAAAATCCATAGCATCATGTGGGTATTATTTTCAAACATTGTGTCAATAAAGTGTAAAATATAGATGACACTGATAAATTTAGAAGAAATCATATGAAACAAGATGTGTTCAAGGTAGTTTGGTTATACTGAAAAAAATCATCAACAAACCATAATTTAGAACATCAGAGACTCTATATCAACCATCTGGAATCAGGCCTACCTAATCTCTCCCCATCCTGAAGCTCAGAGAAATTTGTGGAAGAGGGGGCAATAAGATTGTAAGAGCACAAGGATGGGAGGAGTCATGATATGCAAGATTCTCCACATAAGTTAGGGCCTAAGCAATTGTAAGAGGACTCTGCATGATCTGCGCAATGACCAACATGTCATTGACCCCTCAAAGTCTAGCATGGACTAAAGGCACTAGGATCCTTAGAAGCAAGGGATTAACAGTCACAATAGTGTTCCTATAATTAAGGGGAACACAAGAAAGAGTTCTAGGAATTGCCACTGAGTCCTTACACCTCATCAGAGAGGAGGACCCAGAGGAAAGTTTGATATACTCATTAAAGGATGCTTCAGAGATGGGGAGAGGGGGCACTGGAGAAAAGGGAGGGAGGGGGGAAAGGAAGGGACAAAGCGGGGAGGGAACAAGGAGGTCCAGGGAGGGGTGGATGGAGGGAGGGGATAGGGGTTCCTGTTATATTTGTATGAGCAGAAAAATAAAAAAATAAAAATAAAAAGGTAGTTTGGTTATAGACAAATATAGAACAAATTTAGGAGACTAGCTAGAAACATGATGAATTTGAGAGAGAGATAGGTGATAAGACAAATAATATGGGATAAAAATGACTTATATTCATTGTATACATGAATTAAGCTGTCAAAGAAAAAATAGGAAATCATAAATTAAAATTAACTAGTAATATACCTAATGAGATTAAAAAATATGTAAACTAGAACAAGAACTGATGAAAAGGGAGAACATAGACCCTAAGGACAGTGCAAGCTATAAGGTTTAACTATAAAAATGTTGGGCCCACCCAGGATTTGCCCCAGGACATGGCTGGGCACATGGGACTAAAGATGGAGCTGAGGGCAAGGGTCTTGGGCATAACCTGGTCACTTCACAGAGATCCCTAATTGGCTTTCAGGTATCTACCTGCCCCCTGTGCTGAGTGACATTGAACTTGACCATTCGCACCTGCAGGATGTCTTGACCTTGTGACACAATTGGATGCCTGTTTCGTGCCTTGGTGGCCTTTGTCTATAAAAGTTCCTTTTCTCCCCCCAATAAAGAGAGATCTGCTTCTGACAATCTCCCTGTCCCGTGCTGAGTCACTGGGGGTAGAGGCAGAGGTGGGGACGACTGGAACCTGCTTTCATCACAGCCAGCAGCTGTGTGTGTGTGTGTGAGTGAGTGAATGAATGCGTGTGTGGGAACCGGTTCCCACTAAAAACACTATACCAAAGAGCCTTTAAAGCAACTCTTATTATATACATTTATCCCAAAAAATGTAAGTGGACAAAATGCAGAAAATAAATGACTGTGGATTGTTCTACTCTGAACAGAACATCTAAGTCACCCCCACTCCCACCACAAGGCTCAGGAGCAGAATTGGGAGTAGCAAGATTGTCAAAGAGCACTCAGCATCCAACTAAGAAAGACCTTTGTGCAATGGAAGACATGTAATGAGAAGAGCCATTAGTGGCCATAAAATAAAGCAAAATTGTCTGTGGACTTTTAGCCCTATTCAGGACATCTAAGCTACCTCCCATCTCAAGGCTAAGGGAACTCTGTAGAAGAGGGTGTGGTAAGAGTGCAAGAGCTGAAGGAAGTGAGGAGGTAGTGTCAGATAGTAGTTGCTGTTCTTGCCATGGCTGTGGTGCCCAAGAGCTTAGTGCAACATTGTCTACTTCCACTAGACCTTTACAATAGCTGACTTTTTGCAATGGAACAGAGAAAATGCCATCATATATAATGTTACTCTGAAGGAATAGAAACAACCAATGCTAGATAAAAGAGAGGGAGGTGTCTATATTCTAGTTGTGGGCCATTTGCTCCCTGAAGGGTGCTCAAGCACTATCCTGTCTAGGCAACCTAAAGGTAACCTAATGGTTTATACAAGCAGGGAGACAAGGGAGAGGGAGGGAACTGGGTGGAAGTAGACAATGGGAAGGAAGAGAAGGGATGCATGGTGAACATAGGTATAGGTGACAGAAAAAAACAAAAATTCGTGGTTAATACAATTTAAAATAAAGTTGATATAAATTTTTTGTAAACTTCAAAACAATGAAGGAAGAAATAGGACAATATGCCACAAGTTGAAAACATACCCATGTTCATGAATTGACAGAAGTAATATTGTGGAAGTGGCCCCAAGATAAACTAACAGAGTTACATTTATATAGCCTCAATAAAGGTAATAGAAATATATGTTGGAGAAAAGACATTCTTTTTAGCAAATGGTTCTGGGAATGCTAGATATACACAGGGTAGGAAACTGAGACAAGCACAGACTCCCACCTCTCAACTGAAAAATGTGTCAAAAACTTTAAGCAAAAATATAATCTTTTGGTAAGTCCAGTTCAAAATAACACACTTTAGTTATAGGACTCCAAGAAACCAAGCTAAAGCTGTTGCTGGCTAGCTTTCATATTGTTAGAAGGTAATTGCTAGGCTACAGGGAGAAGTTATCAATGGTCTTTTATAGCAGTGAGTGTTGCATCCTCTGATACCAACATTCCAGTAAAAACATGCCCAATGTTGCAATAGTGGTATAATTGTTGTGGAGATACCAAGGGATTTCTGGAATGCATGTTTAGTTCTGTAAATATGGTCAATCAACATTGCTAATGATTTCAAAGACTCTGGGGGACATTTTTGTACTGTTGTTTTTCTTTTTTTAATTAATTTATAATTAACTCTGTGTGTGTGTGTGTGTGTGTGTGTGTGTGTGTGTGTGTGTGTGCATCAGAGGGCACTGTGTGTTCCTGTGGAGGACCAAAGGTGACTTCTGGAGTCATCTTGGATTTCTTCTACCTCCTACTTGCGTAGCACTGGGATATCTCATGCTCTGCTCACCAGGGCCAGAATTGCAGGCAGCTGCCCTTTCTGCCTGGCGTTTTTAATGGGACCTGGGATCCGAACTCAGGACCTTCTGCTTGCAAAACAGAGTCTTAACCCCTGAGTCATCTCTCCAGCCCCTACTGTTGCTATTCTAAATGAATATATTGTCAAGCTGATTTGTAAATATTGATGTCTATATTCAGGTTAATGTTTCCCTCAACCTTAGTCAAGTCACAAAACTTCCTTTTGAAGTGAGGGGAAATTAATGCAGAACCTCATGACTGGTTAAAATGTGTAAAATAAGTGACTGAAACATTTGTATCATCTCTGCCAGGGTGGGAGGAACATTGCAGGAGGGATGAGGGAAAGAAAGGAAGTCAGACATGACTGTTGTCAACAGAAATGACATGGCTGTTGAAAATCATGAACACACAGCATCTTTGGATACCTGCATAAGACATACACACCGTGGATACCCTCAAAATTCCATCATAGCTCTGAGAAGCTACGTGCAGTTAATTATGTGTATGTGTGGGATAATCATTTTGCTCAGTGATGTAGCCACTTTTTAATTGTCCTTTCTGCAGTAAATAAACACTGTAATGACTAATATTGTCAATTTTACTTTTAGGCAGTTATCTGGGCCCAACTGACGGGATTTTAAGTTAACATTGATCTCTATGAAGAATCATCTTAATTCAGTACTTAATTTGCAAAGCCCATGGTGGGTTCACTTCTGAGAGAGGTGGATAAATATAGAAAACTGGCTAAACACTGGTATATAAGCATTCAAGTAATCATTTGATACTGTGGCTCTCCATCCATGATAAGCAGTAAACTAGAATTCTGAGCTGAATAAAAACTCTTTTCCCTCTAAGTCATTTGAAACAGTATTATGTAAGATCTATGGTGGCATAGTATTTTATAAGAGCTATGGTGAAGTATTTTATAAGAGCTATGGTATATAAAACTAAAAAATTTGTCCTTGCAAACTCATACTAGCAAACTTAATCAAATATAGTGAGTCAAAAAAGTAAAAATGAAGGAAGGGGGATTAATTTGGAGGAAGAGGATCAATGAGAATGAGCATGGTATAGGAGAGGGAACTAGGGTTGAATATGATCATATTAAAATGTATTATTATAATTATATATGCATATATGTAATTATATACATGTATAAAATTGTTAAAATTGTTAAAAACCCAGAGAGAACAAATTCTGACCATGAGATACTGTACCTTGTAAACTTTCTTGTCAGTCATGTAACATGGTAAAATCACTCTGGAAATATATCTAGTACTGCTTTAAAGTTGTTAAAAATATTTGTTCCATACTGTCAATCATAATTCTGAGCATTTATCACAAATACTCACTCAGTGAGCTGACTCACACAGCAGTCTCCTTCAGAAACACAGAAGCAATGCTTCAAGTGTCTAGGTATTCATCAACAGTCAAAAGGACATCTAAAATCAACCAGCACAGACTTGACTGTTTCTACATCTACAATTCCCAGTGAAGCCAATAGGACAAGTTACATTGCTATTTGAGGCTGTGTGCTTGCTTGCTTGCTTGCTTGCTTGCTTGCTTGCTTGCTTGCTTGTTGTAGTTCTGAAGTTAGATCAACCCTTTAAGTACTGAGGTAAATTTATTTTGATATAAGGCCTTCCCAGGTTGTTCAGGCAAACTGTGAACTCTGTGACCATGTTAAGTTAGCCTCCAGAGAAAGTGGTATTAAAGACATGTGTCACAATAACTGAAATAGTGTAGTTGGTGCAGAAAGCCAAATTGCAAAGTAGAAACTGAAACTTTAAGTTGAACTTTACTCAGAATCAGAAGCCTATGAAAGTCATAGTTTTACATTCTGAAGTTTTGCCTTACAATTTGTCTCCATCCAGATGGCTTTATAAGTCAGAGATAACAAGTCATTCTGAAGCGCAGCCCTGCTTATCAGGTGGTGAACCACATAGTGAAATATTTGGTGTCTGTGCCTCTTTCCTTCTAATCCCTTGAATTCTGTTTTCATCCTCTGGATGTATGGGTTCAGAAAGTTCCTGAAATGATAAATTTAGTGTCTGCTTGGAGCAATCTTGTACTTCAGTGCCATCTAGATTGTGTACAGGGGATTAACTCAGAAGAAACAAACCATTGCAAGTTAATATGCAATTGAATTTCATTCGACTGTGAACAGAAGTATTAAATTATGATATTTGTAGGAAACGATGTAATTGGAAAATACTATATGTTGCAACAAAGGCTTAGAAATATGAACAGTATATTTTCTCTTATATGTGAATCTTGGTTTTTAATTTTTATATGTATGAATTTCTGTGGGAGAAAATATAGGTGGAGACCAAGAGAATAGAAAAGGGTCCATGACCTGGAAGGATGACTCAGGGGTCAAGACTCTGCCTCACAAACAGAAGGTCCTGAGTTGGGATCCCAGTTCCCACAAAAAAAGGCAGCCAGAAATGGTGGTAAGCTACAACCTGGCCCTAGTGGGCAGAGCCAGAGAAATCTTAGACTGAAGCACAAAAGAGGTAGAAACAATCCAGGATGATTACCAAAATCGTACTTGGGCCTCCACAGGGACACACAGTGCCCTCTCACACACACACACACACACACACACACACACACACACACACACACACATACACCCACACACACATACATATATATGTGAAAAATAAATAAAGTTAAAAGAAAATGTCCCATGAGTCAGGTCCCAAGAGATTTTAAGAGAGATGTGGAGAGAATAGAACATAATCCTTATAAAAGTGAAAAGGAAATACAGGGAGCTGAAGAATATAAGGATAAGGGATGTATTCAATCTCATGATTGTGCTGATGCTCCCACATGTCTGTATATGCTATAATGTACACATTCTAAGCAACTATATATTTTATTGTATATTTATAATGCATCAACAAACCTATTTAAAGGACATTCTGTCTTTAGTATAGAAAAATAGGCAGACTATGATGGGTACATATATTGGGGAGGGAAGTTATTATTTTAAAATTCTTTTTTTTTACTTCTTTTTTAATACATTTTTATTATTATTTCATCTCATACAAACTTGATAGGTACACCAGTTCCCTCCCTCCCTCCTCCTCCCACCGTACTCCCTGCTCCCACTCCCTACCCCACTCCCTCCCCATCCCCCAGTGCCTCCCGCCCCAATTCCCAGAGAGTCCTTTCTTGTGCATGCTTGATTTTCCTCTGGGCCCTCCTCTCCGATGACATACAACGACCCAGTGGCCTTTCCCTGAACCCTTTCCCGTGTTCCCCTTAGGTATAGGAACACTGCTGTGGCTGCCAATCCCTTGCCTCCAAGGATCTTGGTGCCTTTAGCAGATGCTAGACTTTGTGAGGTCAGTAGTGTGTTGGACAATGTGCAGGGCATGTAAAGTCCAATTATGATTGCTTCAGCCCTAACTCGTATGGAGTATCTTACATATCATTGCTCCTCCCATCCTTTTGCTCTTACACTCTTACCGCCCCCTCTTCCGCAAATTTCCCTGAGCTTCAGGATGGGGAGAGATTAAGATGGCCTAGTTCTAGGTGGTTGATATAGAGTCTCTGAAGTTCTGGATTGTGGTTTGTTGATTTTCTTTTGCAGTTTTGCTGCTCCTGCAATGCCCTTCACTCCATCCTGGTGGGCATTGTATGTTACCCCCTGGCCAGAGACAAAAAGCTGTTAAACTAGAGTCTTGTGATAAAAGCACATTCAAAGGTAGATGTAATAAAAGTGGGAAATCAGAGTGAGAGAGGGGTCTATCACCCATTTGAAAAATGGTTACTTTTTATCTGCCAGATTATATGCTCTCCTCTTCTGGTGAGATCATACCCCCTCAGTAGTAAATGATCAGGAACAAAAGTCTATGAACTTAATCAGATGTCTCATTACTTATTTGAGTCCTAGATGGAGGCCTATTTTCTCTGCTATAACATGGTCCCTTCTCTCCTTGTTTCTTGTGTGGCCCTCCTACCCCACCCCTCCTGTTCATAATCCTTGCAATTACGGTCTCTAGGTGGGCTGGGTGGGTTTGGTACTAGGAGCCACCTATTAGGGAGTACATATGGTGCTTAATTTTCTGGGTCTGGGATACTTCACTTAATATAATTGTTTCTAATGAAATCCATTTCCCAGCAAATTCCAATAATTCATCATTTTTGATGGCTGAGTAGTACTCCATTGTACAGATGTACCACAGTTTCCTTATCCACTCGTCAACTGTTGGACATTTGGGCTGATTCCATGACTTTGCTATTGAAACAGTGCTGCTATGAACATGATCGTGCTTGTGCTATCGAAGTGAACCTCTGCTGCATGGGGGGTTATTCCCAAAAGTGGAATAGCAGGGTTATGGCATTTCAGTCTTTAATTTCTTTAAGAATCTCCAGACGGCTCGCCAGAATGCCTGTATGAGCCTGCATTCCCACCAGCAATGTAGGAGAGTTCCCCTCTCTCCACATCCTCTCCAGCAATTGTTGTTCTTTGTATTGTGGATTTTTGCCATCCTGACCAGGGTGAGACGATATCTCAGGGAAGTTTTGATTTGCATTTTCCTGATGGCTAAAGAAGTGGAGCATTTTTAAAGATATTTGTTAGACATTTTAATTTCATCCCTGGTAAAGTTTCTTTTAAGTTCCAGGGCCCATTTTTTAATTGGGCCATTGGTTTCCTTGGACTTTACTTTTCTAAGTTTTTGTGCACTCTGGACAGCAGAGTTCTATCAGATGTGTGGTTAGTGAAGATTTTCTCCCATTCTGTGGGTTGCCTTTGAGCTCGTGTTACAATCTCTTTATCTGAACAGAAGCTCTTTAATTTCACAAGATCCCAACTGTTGAGAGTTGGTAGCAGTGACTGTGCCATTGGGTGTCTGTTTAGGATATGTTGGCCTAGCCCAATCAGCTCGAGGGAGTTCCCTATCCTTTCAACTATGGTTTTTATACTCTCTGGCCTGATATCAAGGTCCTTGATCCATTTGGAATTAAGTCTTGTACATGGTGACAAGTACGGGTCCAGCTTTAATCTTCTGCATGTGGAGATGCAGTTTGGCCAGCACCATTTGTTGAAGATGCTGTTCTTTTTCCATTGGATTCTTTGGGCCCCTTTGTCAAAGACCAAATGGCTGTCATTTTGTGTTCTTATATCTGGGTCTTCAATCCTTATCCATTGATCTGTGTGTCTATTTTGGAGCCAGTACCAGGATGTCTTTATAACTATGGATTTGTAGTATAGACTTAGGTTTGGTATGGTAATACTCCAGCAGTGTTTTTGTTACTCAGGATTGTCTTTGCTATCCTGGGTCTTCTGTGCCTCCATATGAACTTTGAGATTGTTTGGTCAACTTCTTTGAAGAATTGCTTTGGGATTTTGATTGGTATACATTGAATCTTTATATTGCCTTTGGTAGGATGGTCATTTTTACGATGTTGATTCTGCCAATTCAGGAACAAGGGAGGTCTTTCCACCTTCTGGTGTCTTCTGCTATTTCTTTCCTTAGGGTTTTAAAGTTTTCATTGTAAAGGTCTTTTACCTCCTTGGTTAGGTTTATACCAAGGTATTTCATTTTTTTAGGGGCTATAGTAAATGGGATTATTTCTCTCAAGGCTTTTTCACTTCTTTCATTCTGGGCATAGAGGAAGGCCACTTATTTATGCACAATTATTTTGTATCCTGGCACCCTGCTGAACTTCTCAATTAGTTCCAGAGGCTTCCTGGTGGAGTTTTTGGGATCACTCAGGTATAAGATCATGTCATCTGCAAATAGGGATAGCTTGACTTCTTCCTTGCTGATTTGAATCCCTCTTATGTCCCTTTCTTGTCTTATGGCTTCAGCTAAGACTTCAAGTACAATATTGAATAGAAGTGGTGAGAGTGGACAGCCTTGTCTAGTTCCTGATCCAAGTGGGAATGCTTCCAATTGTTCCCCATTGAGCATAATCCTTGCTGTGGGCTTGTTGTATACAGCTTTTATTATATTGATAAAGGTTCCTTCCATTCCTACTGTCTCTAGCGTTTTGATCATAAAAGGCTGTTGGATCTTGTCAAAAGCTTTTTGTGCATCTATTGAGGGTATCATCTGGTCTTGGACTTTGGACTGGTTTACATGATGAATTACATTTATTGATTTGCGTATGTTGAACCAACCTTGTGTGCCAGGGATGAAGCTTACTTGGTCCCTGTGAATGATCTTTTTAATATGTTTTTGAATCCGATTTGCTAAGACTTTGTTGAGAATCTTTGCGTCTGTGTTCATCAGAGAGATTGGCCTATAGTTTTCTTTTTTAAGTGAATCTTTATTAGGTTTTGGGATTAAGACGATATTACCTTCATAGAAGGAATTAGGTAGTGCTCCTTCCTTTACTATTTGATGGAACAGTTTAAGGAGTATTGGTGTTATTAACTCCTTAAATGTCTGGTAGAACTCTGTGCTGAATCCATCTGGTCCAGGACATTTTTTGGTGGGAAGATTTGAGATTACTTCTTCAATTTCCTTATAGGTTATAGGACTATTTAAATAATTCACAACTTCCTGATTCAATTTAGGTAAGTTGTGTTTACTTAGAAATTCATCCATCTCTTTTGTGTTGTCAAACTTCACAGAGTATAAGTTTTTGAAATATGATGTTATAATTCTCTGGATTTCTTGGGTATCAGTAGTGATAACTCCATGTTCATTTCTAATTTTGTTAATTTGGGTTTTCTCTCTCTTCTTTTGGTTAATTTAGCTAGCTTTTTGACTGGTTGGTTTTTTCTATCGTTTTCTTAATCTCGATTTCAGATATTTCTCCCCTTATTTTGCTAATCTCCTCTCTTCTACTGCTTTTAGGATCAGATTGCTCTAGTTTCTCTAAAGCCTTAAGCTGCATTGTTAAGTTATTTATTTCTGATGTTTCCATTTTTTTGATGTAGGCATTAAGAGTTATGAACTTACCTCTTAGAACAGCTTTCATTGTGTCCCAGAGATTTTGGTAAGTTGTATTTTCATTATCATTCACTTTCAGGAATTCTTGAATTTCCTTTTTAATTTCTTCCTGAATCCAGTTCTCATTCAGCATCATATTGTTAAGTTTCCAGGACTCAGTGTATTTTCTCTTGTTTGATGTGTTGTGGATGTCCAGCTTTAGGCCATGGTGGTCTGACAGGGCACAGGTTAGAATTTCAACTTTTTTGTATATGTGTAGATCCTTTTTGTGGCCCAGTATGTGATCTATTTTGGAGACAGTTCCGTGTGGTGCTGGGAAAAATGTGTATTCTTTGGTGCGTGGGTGAAAAGTTCGATAGAGATCTGTAAGGTCCATTTCTTTAAGGGTTTGATTAAGTTCCAAAGTGTCTCTGTTAAACTTTTGACCTGTTGATCTATCCCATGTTGAGAGGGCGGTGTTGAAGTCCCCAAGAATTATCATTTGGAGGTTGATTTCTTGCTTTAGACGCTGTAGGGTTTTCTTCATGAATGTGGAGGGGCCCGTATTGGGTGTATATATGTTCAGTATTGTGAAGTCTTCCTGGTGAATTGTACCTGTGACTAAAATGTAGTATCCATCCGTGTCTCTTATAATTTTCTTTGGTTTGAAGTCCACTTTGTCTGATAGCATAATAGCTACCCCTGCCTGTTTTCTGCTTCCATTAGCTTGTAGAATTATTGACCAGCCGTTCATTTTTAGGGCATGCCTATCTTTTGTGGTGAGATGGGTTTCCTGCAGGCAGCAGATTGATGGATTGTGATTTTTAATCCAAATTTGTAATCTGTGTCTCTTGATCAGTGAGTTAATTCCACTAACATTTAGTCTTATAATGGAGAAACTATTTTTGATTCCAGACATTTATTATGTTTAGTAGTTTTTATAAGTGTATTGCTTTGCTTTTAATGGTGTTATACTTGCCTTCTGTTCTCCTGGATATGCCTGTTTTTTTCTTCACGCTTGAGTATCATTTCTAGCATTTTTTGAAGGCCTGGTTTGGTGAACATGTATCCCTTCAAGTTGTCTTTGTGCTGGAAGATTTTTCTTTCTCCCTCGATCATGACTGATAATTTTGCAGGGTAAATCAGCCTAGGTTGACATTTTTGCTCATTCAATACTTGAAGTATGTCTCTCCAAGCTCTTCTTGCTTTTAGTGTTTCCATTGAGAAGTCATTTCTAATTTTAATAGGTTTACCTTTAAAAGTGACTTGTTTTTTCTCCCTTGAATCTCTCAGCACCAGTTCTTTATCTTGATTGTGGAGTGTTTTGACTATTATTTGCAGTGGCGAGCTTCTATTTTGCTCATATCTGTTTGGGGTGCGGAATGCCTCTTGTATATGGATGGGTCTCTCTTTTTTTAGATGAGGAAAGTTTTCCTTGATGATCGTTTGAAAAATTTCCTCAGGGGTGGCATTTTGAGATTCTTGCTCTGGTATTCCATGAATATGCATGTTGGGCTTCTTCAGGGTGTCCCATATCTCCTGGATATTTCTCTCAAATATCTTTTTGGCTTTAACAATCTCTTCCATTGAGCTGGTTAATACTCCCACTTTATCTTCAAGATCTGAAATTCTGTTTTCTGCTTGGATAGTTCTGCTGATAAGACTCTGTGTGGAGTTCTGGGTTGAAGATAACTTGTCTTTTAGCTCAGTTTTAAAGTCTGCTTGAGTCTGCTTTAACTACTCTATGCCAGTTTTTGATTCTTGCACTGTTTTCTCAACTCCTCCATGTGTCTGTTGTGTTCCTCCTCAAAGCGATTGATTCGATTATTTAATTCCTCCCGGATTTCCTCTTTCATAGTATTGAACATGGTAATGATCATATTTTGAAGGTCGTTATCCTGGGTCAGGCTTTCTTGGCCATTTTCCATGGGTTTTTTCTGGTTGGAGTCTAACATTATGGGATTAATTCCTACAGTGGGAGATTTGTTTACTTGAGTGTTGTTTCTCATGGATTTGCACTTTGACTTTGGCATTGTCGTTTTAACTCTTAGGATCTTCTTTTAATTTCTGTGCGTTTTTCACTAAACTGAATTATTTGGCCTGGGGTTTTGGGGGTGGGCAGAGACGAAGCTTACCTAGGTCGAGGTGAGTCCAGGCTGGACCCTGAGGGTCCCGGCGGCAGCGTGGGGGAAGGAAGGATGGGTCATTGGCGGGGTGCTATTTAAACCTGGGGGACCTGGGGGTGATTCTGGGCACAGGGGGTGCCCTCTCCTCCTCCCAGGTCCTGTGTGGTGGCTGCTGCTGGATGGTGGGAGGAGGTGGGTCCCTCAGGCGGCCTGGGGCTCTGGGGTTGGGCGGGGAAGGAGCATACCTAGATTGCGGCCAGTGAGGTGAGGCCTGTCCTGGGCGGGGGAGTGGAGGGTATGGGATGATGGGGCGTTGGTGGGGTGTTATTTAAACCCGGGGGACCTGAAGGTGGGGCCCAGGTGCAGAGGGGGTGCCCTCTCCTCCTCCCAGGCCCTGCGCGTGCCGCTCCCGCTGGATGGTGGGAGGAGCTGGGTCCACTTGGGTGGCCTGGGGCTCTGGGGGTGGGCGGGGACCCAGCTTACCTGGATCGTGGCGTGGTGAGGCCGGGCTGGACCGAGCGTGTGCATGTGTCCCGGGCAGCGGAGTGGAGGGGAAGCGGGGTATTTTAAAATTCTATACCTGCATTGATTCCTGGTTGAGTGCCAGCACGAAGTTCAATTGCTGGACCCAGGACCCACATGGTAGAATGTGAGAACTTACCTGAAAGCTGTCCTTTGTACCACGTTTACTCTCTATCTCTGTCTTCCTCTTCTTTCCTCTCTATCTCTGTCTTCCTCTTCTTTCCTCTCTATCTCTGTCTCTGTATTTGTCTCTGTTTCTCTCTCTCGCTCTGTGTATGTGTGTGTGGTGTCTATGTGTGTAAAATAAATGATGGGATAAAACATATATTAATAAATGTAGGAGGGAAATTGTTGCTTGTTTTGAAATTCCCTGCACACATTGCTCCCTGGTTGCTTGACAGCACTGGATGCAGTCACCCCTGTGACCCAAGAATGCATCAAATTTCTCAGGTACGTCTAGTGGTTTCTAGTCACTGTGGTGGCTTCCAGTCACCATTGTCTTTGTCTTTGGTGAGGTACGATAGTAACTTTTAGAAGGATGATATGTTTGGCATGTCTGAGGGTCTTTACTTAAGTCCTACAGCTGTTTAGTTCTCTCTTTAGGGGATCAGTAATACCATCTGTACACTGTACTTCCATATTTTAGTGGCAATGCTCACCCTAATGCTTGATTCCCCATCCCCTGTAAAACACACAGATGTGTGGAAATAGCCAGCTCTTCTTTCTCTATTTGTGACAGAAGTTGCAAGTAAGAAGTTGGTCTTCATTGCTGGGTCTTAGCTCAGGTCTACTGCCTCTAGTATCTGCCCAGAGTATATTTGCTTGTCTATACTCCACTCCTGGGGGTTACAAAGCGTTCTTCTCATGGACTCCCCCTGCCACCTGCATTCCCTTCCTTGCTCTCCTCAGTCCCACTCTCATGAAGTCACAGTGACACATGTCTTTTCAAGACATAATGGATTTATTTTTCAATATCATCAATTAAGCCTGCATGTCAGCAGACATGTCCATTGCCTGATGTCTAGAGAGATAGGAGGTCTCTGACATCTCAGGTCAATGTTTAATCAGTCAGACTAAAAACTGTCCTGCTCATCCTCCTCCAGGGACCCCATCCTGTTTGGCTCCTCATGTGTGGGTTTTTGGTGCTACAATGTAGAGGTCTTCTTCCTACTCCTGCTCCTCTTTCACAAGGCAGTCCTGCAGAGATTGGACTTCTCAGGGTCCTTCATCAGGTTTTTACAAAGAGGCTGCTTCCCCTTCTGATTGTTCCTCATTTCCTAGAAATACAGCAGAGTGAAGCCATGGGTTGAAAAAAAAGAAGAGTTATGTACGCTTGTGAGGAGTGTTTCTTGAGATGGACATTCAGGAAAGGATTAGGCCAGTGGAGAGAAGGAGGGGGAGGTATTTCAGGGGAAGAGCAATCCCCTGGGAAATGAAGAAGGTTCTGGAAGAGAAAGGCAGTCCTCAGGAAAGCGTGGATCTGCCTTGCTAAAGTTGGGTCATTTTACCTTAACACCATGTTTAACAGAATGGCCATAAACAGTCCTGAGTTTTGCCTCTAGGTTGACTAAAGACTTTCCTTTCTTCTGCTGCACAGTCTTCAAAGTAGCAGTTGAGGGGTTCATGTCGGTAACCGACTCTTGTTGACCTTTGACATTGCAAAATAGTCAGTGGTCTGGCTGAGAGCAGCCAAGTATCTTGGTTATTACCTGCCCAGTACAAAGATGATCATACCCCCAGCTCTGACTGGTCTGCAGGCTATTCACCACTCAATAATGACCAAGAAAGTGGTCAGACATCACAGTACACTAATCCTGATGCCCTGTAAATGACATGGCAAAGTTCTCCAGGAAGTGAAGATGATCTTCAGACAAAATAATGTACCACCCTTGGCACTTCTAGTGGAGAAAAGTGGGGGAAAATACAGATACTGAGAAAGAAAGGAGAGTCTGATAAGACTTGGAAGCTTATTCTTCAACATCCCATCAGCATCTTTTCCATCTACCCATGCTCATGTACTCATGTCCTCTGACTGAGGAGCACTGGACAGAGGGTTTGTTTATGCAACCTCTTCCTTACATCTACCTCCACACCTAGTGGTTCAGTCCAGTATGTCTTTCCCTTAGTACTTTAGTTTTGTGAATGTATTACCTAAAATCCATCAAAACCTAATATTTTTGTAGGTATGATCTAATAATGAAGCATAGTTCCCATGAACATACATCTCTATATTTAAGAGTACCAATTATTTTTTGATATTCTGTGACCCTTTCATGTTATAAAAAGAATTGCAATGGATTGTCCACTCCTAAAGTCTGTGTTTACTTTCTTTTTTAGTTTGACTCTAGTCACAGAATTATGAATCCTGTAAGCTTCCTTCCTGTCTTTTTGTTTTTCCTTTCAATCCTTACCATCCAAAGGTCTGCTTTGATACATTTGGATTACATCCTTGTATATGTTTATGTTCTTATTTTTAAATGTATTCCTATATTCTAACTGTCAGCTGCTATGGTATGTCTAATTCATTTACAGGGGAATCATGGGAACTGTGATGTCTGAGCACTTTCTTAATCATTACTGGCTGGGGAGGAGCCTGCAGACCAATCAGAGCTGAGAGGCTTGACCTCATTTTTTCTGGGCAGGTATATAATCAGGATACTCAAGTGCTCTATAACTCATGTATAAACTTTTGCTTGCCCATCCTTTATCTTATTGAAGGACAAGTAGTATACATATGTTCAGGAAGATAATATCCAGTTCTTAGGTTTATATCACTGTCTCACTGTGGGCTGTTGTAACAGAATATGAGTTTTTGGTTTAGATTTTGCAGATTTACCATCTTTGTGGAAGAGAGCATGAATGCTAGCATAGTTAACTTCTGGTGGTCACTCACCAGATACGTGTTGATACTAATTTGTCTGGTTAAGGATGTGAAAAAAAGTGTGAGAGGGAGGAAGAACTATTTCCTGTGAATTGAAGGCCTGCAATTGTATGTCATTGAGGATGGAGAATGAATTGGGGTTAGTTTGCATTCCACTCTCTATCTCCCTTGAACTTAGTTGGACCCAGTTGGGAGCTGATGTTATGTGCTCACCAAGTAACAACAAAGCAATATGCATCAGCTCCCTGGGGGATAGGAATGCACAAATTGAGTCATTATTCTTCTTGTGGGCTAGGCAGTCCTGTTTTTTCTTTTTTTTACTATTTGCCTATTTTTTTGAAACAATATCAAAGAGTTTAGATGTGAGCTTGCACACCAACTGTCTGCAATTAATTAGCCCTCTCAATGGACAAAGGAAGGATGGGTAGGACCCATCCAATAACACACATGAAAGAAACAGAAGCCAGGTTAAGAAGTGTCATAACTAAATTGAAGCAATCTGACAAGGATTTCAAACCAGCTGCTGCATAAATAATTCAAGCAATTACAAATGTTATTTAAAATTCCAGCAACTCTTACCAAGACTATTTTCTTATGAACCCTGTAAGGGAAAGGAAATATCTAATTTGTGACCTTAAAAAAGGAGAGAATCAGGGAAAAACCAGTGAAGAATACAATGAAAATTAGATTGTGAAAGACTAAATGAAATGCAGAAATGCTGACAGATTTGCAAAGGAATCAATAAGGATCTCTAGAAGGAAACATGAAAGCAAAATTTTTTATATCAAACATAACAGGGTTTCTAGATAATAGTAATATATTTTGTATTTGAGACTTTCTAAAAGTAACTTCACCAGTACTCATCACATACTTTTGATGATTTTTCTCCAACAGCTTTTAGCTTTGTGAACACCAGTCAGCAGGGTGGTAGCTTCCAGAGGAATAATCCAGCTATTGACCTTGGGTTGCATTATAGACCTGCCAGGAAAGGCATGTCATGGGTGCAGTATTGACATGACTCTTCTGACGTAGCCAACCTCCTTGATTGGATTTTATGTTCACTGCCTGGTACGATAAAGTCTGTGGCTAAAGAGGAGGATGCGAGTCTCATTAGAGAACCTAACACTGAGGTTCTGATAAATGGATATTTAATTAAGCTTCATGCTTGCCACAAAGATGTGTAAAAGGCAGATGACACCTGCAGGAAGACAATTCTCTGGCTCTATCACATGGGTCCCAGGAATCAAACTCAGGCAGGTGGCAAGTAAATTTAAGTCACTGAACCATCTTGTCAGCCCAATCGTCAAAGTTCAAAATCATACAACCTGAAAATTTGTGATCTCACTGTATTTAGGGGGCTCTTGATCCAGTATTTATAAATCATCCAAGGAAAATACCTATTTAAAAACCCTACCTTGTCAAATTATCCAAAGAAAAATACAAACACCTTTTTGCATGCATGTTTACTTGCATATTTTTATAATAATATATATAATATGTAACATGCATTATTATATAATACATAATATAATGTTTACATGTACAATACACGTGAAAGAAAATTATGTAGGAATTATGCCATATTTATATGAAAATGTCATCCTGATGTGGATTCTGAAGAAGTTCAATTTATTAGTTTTATTTCTTACAATAAGCCAGAAATAATTTCTTCATGTTAGGATATAGAAGTGCCCTTTAAAGGAAATTAAATTACCTTTTTAAATTCATAATAGAACCTTAAAGACCACACTTAATATTCAGTGACCCTTAATTTGTCTGTCTTTCAAAAGAAGTTAATTTAATGTAAATTTGAAATTAATGTAAGGCGCTTGTGCAAGTCACAAGCCTGAAGTTCACACCAGAGCTTGGGCTTGTGTGCTCCATAGTAACAGGAAGCCTGAGGCCTGCTGGCCTGAACTTCCCATCTGGGCTTGGGCTTGCATGCCCTGGGAACCCGGACCACTCTGTCCTTCCTACTGGAGGGTCTGCCTGGGCCTGCAGGGACCCAAGACACTTACAGACTCCTGCCCTAAGTTTCCTCCCTGGCTTGTATAGACATAGAATGGCAAGGGCCACCAGCCTAAGGTTCCTGCTGGTCACGCTCTGGCAGCTCCCAACTGTTCCCAGCAGGTCTCGGGTTCTAACTCCCCAACTATTACAAAATTGACGATACTACTAGATACTGAAGATGGTAAGAACCATAGCATTCAAGCAGGATAGCCTTATCAACCAACCTAAAGATGAGGAATTCATCTTATTTTGATTTCTTCTCAGGTGATGGTCACTCCTGCTTAAAACTTCCACACATGTCTCATTGATAGATTCCCTTTCCTCTAACTCCCACATTCAGAGCAAAAGTTCTGTTTACTGGTTACTGCCCTCCCCCAATGGTTAGGTGGGACTTGCAAAACCTGAATTTACTCACATACTTCATTGTACCAGGGATTGATAACTGCCTGCCCTCTGTCTTCCATCCTCTCTACCCCCCCATGCCCAGGGATAAAACTCCACTCCCCCTTCAAATGTGACTTCTTCTCCCTTCTGAGAATTAGTCAATGTACCCATATAATCAATAAGCTTTTTTAATTCCTTGTCTGTGGGCTCTTCATCTTACATAATAGTGCTGAAAACCCAAGTTGGGGCATTCCTTCTTGGACCCCAGTGAGAACCATGAATTTGCTTGCCATGGACTTAGAAAATCCTCCATTAGGTTAGATCCTTATGTGGAACCCAGGTTCCCTCTGTGAAGCCCGAGTTCCCGCCGGCACAAAATTCAAATCTCCCGCCGGCGCCAACTCACTGTGGGCGTGCTGACCAGAGCCTGCCTGCCTCGCCCTTTGGACTTCTCCCCCTGGGCGTGCCGGGAACCGCCCAGGGCGAGGTTATCGGCTAAAACATCTGTGAACTGACTCAACTTCCCTGTGTGTAATGGAAATTTTTACAGAATGTATTTGCTCAATGCAGTTGCTTTCCTATAAAAACCTTGCCCCAAATCCAGTCGGGGCCGTTCTCTTTTGCCTGAGCAGGGAGACGGTCCTGGCGCGCTAGTTTAATAAAGCTTGCCTCTTGCCTTTACAGCAACCCGGTGGTCCTCGTGTCTCCTTCAGGGGTCTGGGTAAGGGGCCCAAAGGGAACTTCGGTTCCAACATATGGGGGCTCATCCGGGATGTCCCGGGATGCCCCTGACCCAACTCGGAGGAGCCGACGACCAGGGTTGGAGGTAAGTGGAGCTCCTGAATTGTCCTGTGTCTTGTGCATTGTGCATTGTGTCTGTGGTCTCTCGTGTCAGTTTCATTTCCAGGCCACCTAGGTGGGACGAAATTGGGGCTGTACCCATCGAGAGGTGGACAGACGTGTCCGAGACCTCGCAGGGCAAAGGGGACGCCCTGACCCCGGGGACAGCAGGGGGGTAGCGGCTGGAAGGAGGATTCCCAGCCGGACCCCAGGGGGAAGATTGCAGTTGGAAGGAGGATTCCCAACTGAACTCCCCCATAAGGCTTGGGCAATTGGAAGAAGGATTCCCAATTGAACCCAACCCTGTCGAGTAAGCCGCAGTTGGATGGGATTTTCCCAACTGGGCTCATGGTGAGACTTTTTGGAGAAGGAGGACACGCCCGAACTGCAGCGGGCCTCCGAGCTCCTCTGTTGCCGGCTTCTTTTACTGTCACTTTCCCCCCGGGAGAAAAACCGCTCGAGCGAGTGCTTAAGGACCGGGTGCTGCAGATATTTGTCGGGTTCGTTTGTGTGTCGTTCTCTGTGTTCCTAGGGTATTTTTGTATCCAAGAAATTCAATATACAATGGGACAGACTCAATCAACACCCCTAGACTTGACACTTGACCATTGGACGGACGTTAGGGAAAGAGGACATAATCTTTCTTTAGAACTCAGAAAAAGTAAATGGCAGAAGTATTGCAGGAGTGAATGGCCATCCTTCAATATAGGGTGGCCCCCAGAAGGATCTTTTCAGAAGGAACTAATTTCTCTTGTTAAGAAACAGATTTTCCAGGTGGGGCCACGAGGACACCCACTACATCCTGACCAAGTACCATACGTTGTGACATGGGAAGACTTGGTACGAGATCCACCTCCTTGGATGAAATCCTTTGTTCCTCAGCCCCTCCCGGTTCTAGCCCTTTCTACCCCTAACCCTAAGCAAGATCCTAGAACGGAGGTGCTCCAAGATGATGAAGCACAGAGAGTTTTGCTGGACCAACCACCACCTTATGTTCAGAGAGGACCGGAGAGGCCAGAACAACCCCAGTCTCCTGAATCTCCCCCTTCTCCTGCCTCTGCTCCACCTCTGTCTCCCGACCCTGTGCCTTCTTCCCTCTACCCCTCATTAACACCTTTCTCCCAGGGACCTGCAGCAGGAACCAGACAAAAACTCCAGCATAAAGATACTATTCCTGCTCTACCCCTGCGAGAATATGGCCCTCCGGACGAACAAGGACAAAGGCCTCTTCAATACTGGCTCTTCTCCTCCTCTGATCTATATAACTGGAGAAATCAAAACCCTCCCTTTTCTGAAAACACTGATGCTGTCATCTCCCTCATAGATTCAGTTCTTTTCTCCCACCAGCCAACTTGGGAGGACTGCCAACAACTGTTGGGAGCTCTCCTCACCAGTGAAGAGAAGCAGCGAGTCTTGCTGGAAGCCTGTAAGAATGTCCCTGGGCCGGATGGAAGGCCCACCATCATTCCAGCCCTTATAGAAGAAGCATCCCCCTTGACCAGACCTGACTGGGACTATCACACCGCACAAGGTAGGGAGCGTCTCAACGTCTACCGCCAGACTCTAATGGCAGGTCTCCGAGGCGCAGCAAAGCGACCTACCAATTTGACTAAGGTAAGAGAGATTTTGCAAGGGTCAGAGGAGGCGCCCGCTATCTTCCTTGAGCGTCTCATGGAAGCCTTCTGCAGGTTCACTCCCTTTGACCCTACTAGCCCAGAGCATAAGGCTACTGTAATGATGGCTTTTATAGACCAGTCAGCCAAAGATATTAAAAAGAAGTTACAGAGAATAGAAGGGTTACAAGATAAGTCGCTGAGGGATGTTGTGCAGGTAGCTGAGAAGGTCTTCTATAACAGAGATATAGAAGAACAGAAGAGAGAGAAGGAGAAAGATATTAGGGAAAGAAGGAATGAACGGAGGCTTACGCAAATCCTGGCTACAGTAGTACAGGACCAACAGGACAGGCAAAACAGGCAGGGAGAAAGAAAGGGATACCTGAGCAATAAAGGCAGCAGGAGAACTGACCGGGACCAATGCCGCTGTTGTGGAGAAAAAGGACATTGGGCAAGGGACTGCCCCAAGAAACCCCCGTTCCACAAACGCCCGCCAGGTAACTCCTCTCGAGTGCTAACCTTGGGGGAAGAATCCAACTAGGGAAGACGGGGTTCAGCACCCCTCCCTGAACCCAGAGTAACCTTGTATGTGGAGGGAAAGAAAACGGACTTTCTTGTAGATACTGGGGCCCAACACTCTGTGTTGCTGCAAGACCAGGGAAAACGCTCTGGGAAGAAATCCTGGGTACAAGGGGCCACTGGAAATAAACAATACTTATGGACTACCCGAAGAACGGTGGACCTTGGAGTGGGCCGGGTATCCCATTCATTTCTAGTCATCCCTGACTGTCCACACCCGCTTTTAGGAAGAGACTTGTTAACCAAACTGGGAGCTCATATTCACTTCTCCCCAGAAGGGACAACAGTAACTGACACTGCAGGTCGGCCCCTACAAGTTCTAACTGTCAAACTAGAGGATGAGCACCGATTATTTGAACCTCCATCTAAGGCCCCCAAAGGAATAGAATCGTGGCTGCGCCAATTCCCCAAAGCATGGGCAGAGACGGGGGGTCCAGGAAAGGCTATACAACAGCCTCCAGTTCACATTGAGCTTAAATCTCAGGCAACCCCAATTGCAGTCAGACAGTACCCCATGACTGCAGAAGCTAAAGCAGGCATAAAGCCACATATTACTAGATTATTGAAGGCAGGAATCCTTCGTCCATGCCAGTCGGCATGGAACACACCTCTGTTGCCTGTAAAGAAGCCAGGAACTAATGATTACAGGCCAGTACAGGACCTCCGGGAGGTAAACAAACGGGTGAAAGATATCCACCCGACTGTTCCAAACCCTTACACCCTCCTGAGCTCTCTTCCTCCAGACCAGAGTTGGTACACAGTACTGGACCTGAAGGATGCCTTCTTCTGCTTGGAGCTGGCCCCTGCCAGCCAACCCTATTTCGCCTTCGAATGGAAGGACCCAGAGGCAGGCACTTCTGGACAACTCACCTGGACGAGGCTTCCCCAAGGATTCAAGAACTCACCCACCATCTTCGACGAAGCTTTACACCAGGATCTCCTACCTTTCAGAGCCCAAAACCCCCAGGTAACTCTCTTACAATACGTAGATGACCTCCTGCTGGCTGCCCCCGATGAATCCACATGCCGTGAAGGCACCGAGCAGCTGCTTCAGGAATTGGGAAACTTGGGGTACCGGGCATCAGCCAAGAAGGCCCAAATTTGCCAGAGAAAGGTCAGTTACCTGGGGTACCTACTGGAGGGAGGAAGGCGATGGCTTTCAGAAGCACGGAAGCAGACTGTATTTCACATTCCGCCACCTCAGAACCCAAGACAGATGAGGGAGTTTCTGGGAACCGCGGGGTTTTGCAGGCTCTGGATACCAGGTTTTGCAGAACTAGCAGCTCCATTATATGCTCTGACTAAGAATACTAAGCCTTTTACTTGGACTGAAATAGAACAATTGGTGTTTGATAATATCAAAAAGGCCCTTATGTCAGCACCGGCCCTGGGCCTGCCAGATGTAACCAAACCCTTCCACCTCTATGTGGCTGAAAATAAGGGAATAGCCAAGGGGGTACTGACACAACAACTCGGACCATGGAAAAGACCAGTGGCCTATCTGTCAAAAAGGCTAGATCCAGTTGCGGCCGGATGGCCAGCTTGCTTGCGCATAATAGCGGCCACGGCCACCTTAGTGAAGGATGCTGATAAGCTGACCATGGGGCAAAACTTGACTGTAGCAGCACCCCATGCTCTAGAGAATGTGATCCGGCAACCTCCAGACCGATGGCTCAGCAACGCCCGAATGACTCATTACCAAGCCTTGTTGCTAAATAATGATAGAATCACTTTCCGGCCAGCCACCGGATTAAACCCTGCTACTCTATTGCCTGAGCCGGACTTGGACCCCCCGGTCCATGGCTGCTTACAAGTCCTCGCTGAAGCACATGGATGGCGGAAAGACTTAACTGATCAGCCTTTGTCTGATGCTGAGATGACATGGTACACTGATGGAAGCAGCTTTTTAGATCATGGGGAAAGGAAGGCTGGGGCGGCTGTTGTGGATGGGACTCGAGTCATCTGGGCCTCGCCATTGCCTGCTGGTACGTCAGCTCAGAAGGCCGAACTGATAGCCTTGACCAAAGCTCTTGAGATGAGCAAAGGGCGGCGAATCAACATCTACACAGACAGCCGTTACGCCTTCGCAACGGCCCATGTCCATGGAGCCATTTATCAACAGCGAGGACTGCTGACATCGGAAGGTAAGGAAATCAAGAACAAAGATGAGATCCTAGACCTTCTAGAGGCACTCCACCTGCCGGCAAAAGTGAGTATTATCCATTGCTGGGGGCATCAGAAGAACAGCAATAAGATAGCTATGGGAAATAACATGGCTGACCAAGAGGCAAGAAAGGCAGCTTTACAAGTGACTCCTATGCTAATACTAGAAGAACAAGGGCCTACCTATGAGTACTCACCAGAGGACTTAAAATTAATGGAGAAGATTGACAAGTCCTTTGACAAAGAACTAGGGGCTTGGAGGACCCCTACTGGACTAATAATTCTGCCCCGAAAGGACGCAAGGGAATTAATTCAGCAGATGCATCAATGGACTCATCTAGGGGGAGCCAAAATAAGGGATATTATCAAAGATACTGAATTCATGATCCCTAGGATGTCCCACCTCGTTGATGAAATTATTACAGCATGTAAACCCTGTAGATTGGTGAACCCTCAGCCCACAAAAGGGAAACTAGGGCAACGACTTAGAGGGGACCGGCCAGGAACCTATTGGGAAATAGATTTTACTGAAATGATACCTGCCAAATATGGGTATAGATATCTACTAGTTTTCATAGACACCTTTTCAGGATGGGTAGAAGCTTTTCCAACCAAAAATGAAACCGCAACGGTCGTAGTCAAGAAGATCCTAGAAGACATCTTCCCGCGGTTCGGCGTACCCAAGGTAATCGGGTCGGATAATGGCCCAGCCTTCATTGCTCAGGTAAGTCAGGGAGTAGCCAGGTTCCTGGGGACTGATTGGAAACTTCATTGTGCTTATAGACCCCAGAGCTCAGGACAGGTAGAAAGAATGAATAGAACTCTAAAAGAGACCTTAACCAAATTGTCCATGGAGACTGGCGGATCAGACTGGGTGACGCTCCTACCACTGGCCCTATTCCGGGCCAGGAATACCCCTTCCAAACTGTTGGGACTTACCCCCTTCGAACTCCTCTATGGATCCCCGGATCCCATAACTCAGATAAAAGGAACAGGGCTCCCCACTAATGATATGACTCTGATTACCAGGCTTAAAGGGATCCAGGCAGTACAAGACAATCTCTGGACCCAGGTGTCAGCCACCTATCAGCCAGGGGAACCTGGACGGGAGAGACATCAGTTCCGCCCCGGAGACTTCGTCTACGTCCGACGACACCAGACCCGCACCTTAGAGCCCCGCTGGAAAGGACCCTATACCGTACTGCTGACCACCCCCACTGCGGTAAAGGTTGACGGTATTGCTGCCTGGGTGCACATCTCTCATGTCAAGAGAGTGCCACAATTGCCTAAACATGATGCTTGGACAGTGGAAAAGACTAACAACCCCCTTAAGCTTCGCATCCGTCGCACTAGTGCTAACTCTATTGAACCTGGTCCAATTAACAGCTGAACAGAGCGACGCTCACCAGCCGTTTAAATGGACACTAAGCCGGGTGGCCGGAAACCAGCTACAAGTCATCAAAGAGATCTCGAGCCATGGAGATCAACTGGTGACGTTCATTACTTCTATGTGTGCTCTGGTACCCATATCACCTTGTGGTAAGAGTGCACAACTCTGGTATGGCTGCCCTGAGGATGCGGAGGGATATTGTAAACAGCCTGGAGAATATTATTGCGCCTATTGGGGCTGTGAGACTGTAGGAAATGGGAAGCCTGATGGAGGAAATGACAGATTCATCTCTGTTACTCCGCTTCCCAAGGGCTGCACCTCATGGAAGGGGCGGCCACCCCCTGGGACAACATGGCGCCATGGAGAATATTGCGAACAGCTTAACATCACAATACGGGGGCCAGGTGATGTAAGATGGCTCTCGGGGAGACAATGGGGCTTTAGATACAATGAGGCAGCAGCCAAGGACCGAGGAGGGTTTATACAAATAAGGAAACAGGTTAGTCTGCCAACGTCCTACGTAGGCACTAACCAGGTACTCAGGGACCACTTGGCATCTAGAGAAGTGCCAGAAGTGCCAAAGGAAGCCTCTCAAAAAGACATATCCACGCCTCCAAGGGAGACTACTACCTCCCGGGCGGATAACAGCATAACTGAAAGACCTTCTAGGGTCTCAGATCTGACCTTAGAACTTGAAGATGGAGTCGAAGGACTCTATTCTATGCTACAGACTGTTTTTCTCACCCTGAACGCTAGCCAGCCTAATTTAACCCGAGATTGTTGGCTTTGCTATAATGCAGCCCCTCCTTACTATGAAGCTCATGTAATAAATCCCGAGCAAATACTCTCTTCTACAAATTCTAAAGCTACAACCTGTGCCTGGAACCCTACCAAACCTAAACTCACTTTCCCTGTAACTGGAATAGGGTACTGCATAGGAGATACTAGCATTAACAGGACTATTGGTCATTGCAGCCGAACCACCCAAGTCACTCAAGGACAATATTATCCCCCAGTGATGCCGGGAGCATGGTGGGTCTGTAATAAAACGTGCCTAACCGCCTGTGTGTCTGGGACAGTCGTGCTAACAACAAAGGACACCTGTGTCCCAGTACTAGTGATGCCTAGAATAGTCTATCATACAAACTCAGAATTTTTAACTCAGTACCAACATTCTATAGATAAGATTTATAGGCCCAGGAGGGAAGTAATTGTGGCGGTAACCGTGGCGACCCTACTGGGACTAGCAGGGGCTGGCATGGGGGCTGCAGCTCTAGGGACACAGTCAACCCAGTTACATGCTTTACATAACGCTATTAACCGGGACATACAACACCTAGAACAAGCTCTAGGGCGATTGGAAACCTCCCTTGATTCACTGGCAGAAGTAGCCTTGCAGAACCGAAGGGGCCTAGACTTATTACTCCTACAACAAGGAGGACTCTGCGCCGCATTAGGTGAGGAATGCTGTTATTATATAAATAACTCTGGTATTGTTAGAAATTCCTTAGCTAAAGTCAGAGAAAATTTAGAAAAGCGGCAGAAACAACTAGAACAGCCACCGGGATGGTTTGAGACTTGGTTTAATAGCTCCCCTTGGCTCACGACATTGCTATCAGCTTTAGCCGGCCCCCTCTTAATACTAATAATCATGCTGACTCTTGGACCTTACATCATTAATAGACTTTTTGTCAAGGACAGGCTAAACGCTGTCCAAATTATGGTATTGAGGCAACAATATGCCTATGAACATGCTAGGGCGGAAGAAAAGGAATCCCTACGATAACAATGTCCTGTTCCCTTCCAGAGACAAGGAGCCGAGCCATCACGACCCCAGGACACCGACCCTTTCCAGCAGGAAGAAGTTAGAGCGGTCGTCGCCCCAGTTCCCATATGGTTGGCTCGGCCTCCCCTGTCTCCCCTCTAACCATATTTTTTAAGATTAAAAATTCCGCCAAAAGAAAAGGGGGGAATGTGGAACCCAGGTTCCCTCTGTGAAGCCCGAGTTCCCGCCAGCGCAAAATTCAAATCTCCCGCCGGGGCCAACTCACTGCGGGCGTGCTGACCAGAGCCTGCCTGCCTCGCCCTTTGGACTTCTCCCCCTGGGCGTGCCGGGAACCGCCCAGGGCGAGGTTATCGGCTAAAACATCTGTGAACCGACTCAACTTCCCTGTGTGTAATGGAAATTTTTACAGAATGTATTTGCTCAATGCAGTTGCTTTCCTATAAAAACCTTGCCCCAAATCCAGTCGGGGCCGTTCTCTTTTGCCTGAGCAGGGAGACGATCCTGGCGCGCTAGTTTAATAAAGCTTGCCTCTTGCCTTTACAGCAACCCGGTGGTCCTCGTGTCTCCTTCGGGGGTCTGGGTAAGGGGCCCAAAGGGAACTTCGGTTCCAACACTTAGGTTCCATCTCTCTCTCTCTCTCTCTCATATCTTCTCTTTCTTTCTTCTTTTTTTTCTCCTTTTCTCCCTCTCTCTCTCTCTTCATTCTTGTTAAGGTCTGAAATCTCTCAAAGACCAGCCAAGGCACGTATGCAAAAGCAAGATCAATCCAGCATGCTGGGGTCCACCATTGTACAGAGAAAATGGCGACCACGAGCGCAACTGAGAGCTTTATTAGAGCGACAGAGGGAGAGAGAGGGAGAGAGAGAGAGAGAGACAAAGGGAGAGAGACACAGAGAGAGAGAGAGAGAGACAGAGGAGAGAGACTGGTACCAGGGCTTACACACACAGGCAGGGTGTTGTGTGTGCAGTCCTGAATTACATCTGCACACAGTTTTTATACACAAGGGACAAAGGAGGTTGCATGCCCTACCAAAGCAGTTTAGCTGACAAAGTGTTTTCTTATCTGCTTGCAGGCTTCTTTTCAGCCCTCAGGTTAAACAGCATTCTAGACTTCTTGCAGGCCCTCTGGCCAAATGGCATTCTGTTAAGGTCTGGATGGTATGTTCTTTTCCAAGGACTTTTATGACTCCTTTAAGCAAATTTCTGTAATGTCACCCGGTTTATAGGAATCTGAAATTTAGGCTTAACATGGAGTCTGAGGCCTGTCATGGCATTAGCCTAGTTTGATCCCTTCAGTTCTGTGTCCTTGTTAATGAGCTTTCCCCATTCCCTTCTCAGCATTTGCCAGGGTTTTTATTGGAAACTGGTGTGGCCATGCAGATTCTGATGGATTCTCCATTTTCCCTCTCTGCCTATTGTTTTAAACTGGCTTCAAGGTGCACTGAGTTTTCTCCTCACAGGCAGTATCTTCAAGAGTGGACACCCTGATTTCTCAAATGTCATGCTACTCACTCTCACAGGGTCCTCATGTGGACCAGATTGGACAACTTTCCACAGAAAGCCTCCCTAAATGTCAAATTTCCCAACCTCTGGTCTTTGCTCATCACAAGTGCTTTTTGGGATGCTCTTTGTATGCCTTACAAGCCAGGAGCTCTCCTGGTTTTTTTTTCTGTGTATCTTTTGGCTGCTCTGGCTTCTTTATGTCTATACAGAAAGCAGCAAGGTGACATGTCTTTCTTCACCCCACCCCCCATCCCCTGATTTATTTCCCCTGTTTATGTGCCAAATTGCTAAGGCCTGAGTCTCCTTATATGTGTTGTCTGGTATCTTCAGGTGGATTTTCCTGGATTATTTCCAGAATTTGAAGTATTCATTTTGTTTGCTCTAGAGATATTTTGGTGTTTGTCCCATCCTTTTTTCTTCTGAAACTTCTTAGGTTTCAAAGGAGGAGGAAGTGTTTAAAGAGAGTCTGTAGGTAATCTAGCAGGCTTTTCATATGATAATTATGGATTTTCAACTGGTAAACCTTTACAAACTCTGAACTTGACTTTCTCTTAAAGGAAAAGTTTACAATCTTTAGCTTGGTTTAACAAAACAATTTCTTTCCAGGTCACCAGGTTTCTGGAATGTCTGCTTTGCTAAATAAGGAATAGCAGATTCTGTTTTCAGTGATAAGATTTTCTTAAATGCTAATCTGTTTTTGATAATGTTTTTAAAAGTTTATTTCCAATACTAACAATTTACACTGTGTCATGAATTAATTCATGAATTAATAATGGATCAGCGCATTTTGAAGGTATTTCTAAGTTGTCATCTATCTCATTACTTGTTTTGTTTTTCGTTTTATGTGTTGTATCTTGTTAAATTTGCAGTTATTTGGATTTCATATAATCCTGTCATGTATCTAACAGCTATGTTTGTGTGTTTTATCTTTCAAAAGAGCAAATTTTTAGTCACGTCAATTTTTTTTCATTTCTACCATGCATTAATATTTTTAATTTTTTGGCATACCTGTATGCATACTTAAAAAAGGAATAATTTTGGTAACATCTAAAGGTCTAAGTATCTAGTGGCTTAAACACTGTAATATAATTCCTAAGCTGCTTCCTTAACTACATGTCCTTCAGCCTTTAATTACAACTATGCTAACTTAATTCAGATATAATGATTTCTACATTTCTCTACTGTCATGTAATAAAACTTAATTCTCCTAATTTTTGAAAAAAAATTGAGAGATTCTCCTAAAACTATGTTCTGTTCCTCATTTGATATTTAAAAGTGCTATGTCAAATTCAAAGTGGGGATTTAAAAGTCATAATCCTAGCAATTAACATTCAAATGCGAGCTTCTTATCTTAACCAATTCAAACTAGAGGGGGAAAAAAGCATCACTTTAACTCTGAGCAGGCACAAATGGCTCTACCTGCTTTGCTTTAGTCACATAATGCTTGGTGTCCTAAGTCAAAAGTTTTTTACTCTATTTATATTAAAGTTCATGTATTATAGAGGTACAAATGATAAGTTTGCATAAGAGCTACAAAATCTTGGATTTTAAATATACATTTATAAATGATTATGTATAGATATGTACTGTCTACATGTAACTGGGTGTTTAGATGATTTGCAGTATACTAAATGAATTTATTATTTCCAAATGAGGTCTAACTCTATTTATTTCTTTTAAAGATGAGGTCTACTGCTACTGCCTCCTTTTAAAAGACATGTTTTTCAAGTAAACCTTGAGCTTCATCAAAATGGACATTTTAACTAATGTCAAGCTGGCCTGAAGGTAAATGCTATAAATATAATGCTTGTTTCCTTCACCATTACCTTCATTTCACTAGACCAGACAATACAATTGCTTACTTTAATTTCATATATAATATCTCTAATCACAGATCACATGTAAATGTTATGTAAGATGTAGAGAACAGAAAAACAATATATCTATCCAGATCATTACAGCCGAAGGGGTTTTTTGGGAAACTCGATGTCTCTAGTGAGCAAAGGCCACAAACCACATTATGTGCAAGAAATTTATTGCAAAAGCAGAGTGGCTGTCCCAGCAGGCAGGCAGTAGTGCACAGAGCAGCCACAAGCTTTGTTTCCTTCCTGCTTATATATAGTACAACCAGGAAGGCACCAGTAACAACAGTCATTCTAAATTTTCTACTTTTTATGGGAATTCTACTTTTTGCAGGAAAATACCTAGTTATTGAAGCATTTTTGGGAAAACCAGAGCCTGCTGGTGGGAACATGTATGTGAAGAAGGAGGGGCCTGGGGTACCAGTTCAGGTTGAGTGAAGATCATGCATGCCCAACATGCATGCCCAGAGCTGCCATTTCATCTGGAAAATAGTACAGTAGCCTGACAACAGATGGTAGGTTTAATATGATTCAGGAATTTCTTTATTAATGGCTCTGTCACTTAGTGTTCTCTCTCTCTTTCTCTGTTTTGAAGATTGCTCCCTGGACAGCTACTCAGTCTCATCTACATGAGAGATTAGCAATGGCTTCCTGCCACATGGGATACTGAATATATGTGGCCAACTATATGTGATCTCTGCATGCACAAAACTATGACATTTAGTCAATGGGGATCTGAATGTAAGTTCCTGAAAAGATGTTGCTACAGTTGTAAGGTTTATTGACTTGATTGGACTCTCCAGTGAAGTGAAGAGACCTGAAATGTTGCAAATCCAGGGCCAGATTATCTTGGGCTCATCTTAGCCCCCTTAATTGCAATTTATGTTAGCTATTACATGTTATTAGATAAGCTGAACTAGATAATTAACAAGTTCAATTTAGTGCCCTCTCTACTCTCAATGGCACAGTAATTTATGCCTTAATCTTTAGTCAGTCTTGTCTCTTCTAGGTAAATCCCATCCAGTCCTGAAATTCTCAATGCTTCACTTCACCATGAAGGACCAGGATAGGACTCTATCACTCTAGTATGTAATTTTTCCCACATCCACCCCTTTCAGCAGGAAGTCCTATAGAATGAATATGTCACTCCTTAGCATCATTAAAAGTCTTCAATGATAGAGTCCCTTTCCTCCAGCCCCCAAATACAGAGCAAAAGCTCTGCTTGTTGGTCACTGCCTTACCCTCACATGTTCTCCCATTTAAGTAGATCCTAGCATGTAACCCTAAAAATAACTCTCTCAAAAGGAAACCAGTATAACATCCACACACTACGAAGAAATATAAATGGGGAGGGGTCATATGGGAAGATAATTTCAAAGTAATAGAGACAAAAGAAAACAGGCAAACAGGTTAATAAGGACATTGTAGAAGAAAAGTATTAAAGAGCATGGAAGTAAGAGACTAGGTCATAATAAAGGGAACAGGAGGGGAAAAAAGGCAAATGGTTCAGGTAAAAAAGAGGGATCAAGAGCCTCAGTTACACACAATGCAAGACATTACAGCTCTGATAAGAAGAATCCAGGGCAGCAACAGTGATACATAAGACCTTGGATATCCAATTATTCTCTGAATGGGTAATAAGCCCCCTCTTATGGTCAGGAACCTCTTTGTTACTATAAAACATATCCAAATAACAGTACAAAGGAAGAAAATAGATACCAGACAGGAACAATCTTAGTCTTAACTATAAAAATATTGATAGTAAACCACCATCTGAACATTTATCTAACTTTTACATAAGAAAAACTCTCAGAGCTCAACCAAGACTTACACTATTACAATGGAAGAATAATGAAGCATAAAACTTCAACTGATCAGAGTGCAGAATATTGGCAACCATAGAATACTCAGCCCTAATAAGGCCATCAAATACTTTGCCCATAGGAAATCTCAGGGAACCTTGTAGAAGAGGAGGGGACATTAAGATTGTGAGAGCCTAAAAGTTGGGGTGGTCAAATTGATTACATTACATGAGCTAAGTGTGTCAACTGCAACTGGTGACGGCTTTCTCCTTGCTGGATAGCTTATACAGTACCAAGAAATACTGTAGAAGCTGCTGGGGGAGAGAAAAAATCACAAACTCCAACAACAACATAAGATCTGTAAGTTGCAAAATAGATCACCACAGCAATAGGTGACCATCAGTGTAATAGTGGCATGTATACCAAGGAGACAAACACAGCTTTCTGATTGGACTCAAGACCAGCTTGTCAGAATGGTACCCATCCCTGTTACTGTAAACTAGAACAAGAACCTAAAAAAGGGGAGGAAATAGATCAATAGAAAAAACAGCCAATAAACCTATAAATAGGAAGACAGTACATCAAACTGCTCTGTAGGCAGCTGTTATATACCCATAGAATGGGAATTCATAGTGGAAACTTTTGTGTTTAAAGCTAAATGAGTGAAGGGAAATTCACACATCAGTGGGATGGCCTGAAAAGAGGTAACTTGTTACACTATGGAGGCCTGAACTTCCACAGGAGTAGACAAGTCAGAGTATACATTGAGGCATGCAGGTGGAAGGTTGGAAGGGAGTGGGAGGGAATAGTGAAAGGAAGGGAGGAAATGGGAGGGAGGAGGGAGGGAGAGAACCTGAGATGAATACTCAATATGCTTGTAAAAGTAGAAAAAATTAATTTAAAAAACTGTAAAAAAAAAGTTGGGGTGGTCTGTTTCTGACCAATACACTTCAGTTATACCAATAAACTATACCTAGGAGCTTAAGGCAATGAGAAATTCTACAACCAGATCTACACAATGGTTGACATATCAACATTCCCCCAAGGACCAAGAGGATCACAGAATAAACAACTACAATCAGAGTGTTTCTAGGAGAGATACTGAACAAGGGAAGAGAAACCTTCCCTCTTTGAGTTTTTCCACTGAAGAACCACATATACTACAGATCTTGGACTCCTTTACCAATAAAGACACTGTAAAGCTCTGCGATCCACATATTCAGAAAGACAAGAGGGTGGGAGGGACATGGCTGGATTGAAATAAAGAGTGGATGGTGAAGAGGAGGGGTATAGTTGAGGAGTGTGGGAGAAAAGGGGGTTGATAGGAAGGTGCTGGGGCAGTGACATAAACACATTTTGTTTGTATATGAAAAATGCCAATTAATGAAAAGATGTTGTAGTTAAAAACAATAATGATGAACATATAATTTGTATGTGGGATTTCATATTTTTCAAGTACCCTGATAATTGTTTTTAAGTGGAGTATACCAGGTAGTAGTAATATCAGCTATCCGTTCTCTTTTTGCTCACTGATAAAGTTCATTTTAAAGTCTTCTTAAAAATCAGCTCTCAGAACAACACTTAGTTTATCTAAGAACATAGGACATTACTGAGGGACACTCTGAATTTCTGTAAATATCAGTGTCAGCTGAAAAAATAGTAAAATTTTGATAAATATCTTAAAAATTTAAATGGAACCAAAAGAAACTATTTTCTCAGTAAAGAATATAATCTTTTAAATATTCCTCCAAATCTAAGTAATGTCTAAGTAATATTTAAAATTAATTAAACTAAATCGAATGAGGAATGTTATTGATGCAAATGCAGAAAAACAGATTGTGAAAAAATATATAATAATATGGTATTGCAAAGAATTATTTATCAAAACCTAATAACAGAATTTAATATTCATATGTATGCATGTGGGTGTTTGTATGTGAACTTGAACAAAGAAAATGCTATGTAATGACTACCAAACCCATAAAGTATAAAACATGTTGTCATTAAGGTCATTGCAGATAGCACTGTGCATCATTAGTTACTTCTTACTAGTTATGTTAGAAAGCATTACTCTCTAACAGTATTTTTCAGACAAAAGAGAAAGTACGTACAATGCAAGAGTATACTTTAAATATCTCTTCTTTCCAATATCATAAAAACTTAAATGCAACTAAAAGTTAAACTATTACCTGAAAGTAGCATACGGACTTCTAATTATAAGTCCAAATGAAATACATTTAAATTGGTTTAATACTAGTTTTAAATGAATTATACCGAACCATATATGAGGAGTGTTTCTGATGTAAATAGAGAAGAAAGGATTGTAGAAAATGGTATACCCTTTTTTCAAGAATTATCAATAAATGAAATTATAGATTTTATTATGTTCACATATGAATGTGTGTGTGTGTGTGTGTGAGTGTGTGTGTGTGTGAGTGTGTGTGTGTATTATTGAAAGCAGTGGGTAAAGATCATTCCCATATCCCAACTCCTCACCAGATTTCCCAGGTGGGCCCATAAGCATCGCACTTGTGACTTCCAGTCACCAATTCCTTTAGTGAGGTGCTATGATAACTTCCAGAGGATGAGGACTATGGCACTTCTGAGGACCATTCCTTGATTCATTCTTACTTTGGGATACTATTAGTACGAACTGCATATAGTACCTCTGATAGGTTAGAACAATCCACTTTTTGTTGCCCTGGTTACCTACCAACTGTGAACTAATATGTGTGGGAATACCCAACCCTTTACTCCTTGTTTATAGTGCAATTGCAAGGGAAATTAATCTTTATTGCTTGTCTTAGCTCAGTTCTCCATTCTCAGTTTCTATCAAGGAGTGCACTTTCTTGTCTAGCCTATACCTTGAAGTAAGCTCGTCCCAGTTGGTAGCTGATATTATGTATGTAGCAAGTAGCAACAATCAGTGTTTATCAGGTCCCCATTTAGTGATCCCTGGCAATGGGAGGACACAGAGGGGAGCAATGCTTTTCCTGAACACGAGGCAGTCCTATTTGTTAGTATGTGCTGTATTTTCCTGAAAGTGCATCAGGAGACTGAGGAAAGATATGAACTTATATCCAACTTGTCTGCCCTAGACCATAGAGGCATGGTGGGATCTATCCAGTAACATATACACATGGAAGCAACAGAAGTCAGCATAACATGAGTCACAGGTTTAAGCTAGCTGTCAAGGATTTGAAATCAGCTGTCAGAGAAATAAGTCAAGCAATTACAAATGCTATTTAGAATTCCAATAGCTCATATCAAGATAGTAGAGTAGGAGAAAATACCATTTTCCTATGTCCCCAGCAATGTGAAAGAAAATATCAGATTACTGACTTCAGAAAAAGTAGAGAATCAGAGAAAAAAAAATCAGTGAAGAGCCCAGTAAAAATTAGATTGTGATAGTCTAAATGAAAAACAGAAAAGTTGACAGATTTATGAGGGAATCAATATACCTCTACTTAGACCAGTGATGAAACTCAAAGGTAATGGGAAAATCCTATCTCCCACTAAAAGTTCCAGATTTACAAATGAAAGAAAGAGGGAACTCTCTAGAAGTAAACATTAAAGCAAAAATGTTTTAGGTTAAATCACAACATGGTCACTACTTAACAATGGTATTTTGCGTTTCGACCTTTCTGACACTACACATGTTCTGATCTAAACCAATGTGAGTTGATGACTTTGCTCCTTGAATAATTCCCACAGCAGCTTCTAACTCTATGAATGCCTGTCAGCAGGATAGAAACTTCCTGAGCAATAACCCAGCTACGGACCTTGTAGGCCATAGTATTCTCCTTCCAGGAAAGACATGTGCATGGGTGCAATCCTGATATGACTATTCCCAGGGTAACCAACCTTCTTGATGTGGTTTGAAGTTTATTCCCCAGCAGGAGTATCTGCCTGCTATTGTATATCAAACCAAAGTCTGTGGTTTGGATGGTCAAAAGTCATACAGAGGAACCTAACAGAGATATTCTGTTAAATGGATATTTAATTAAGCTGCACATGTGCCCCAAAATTGTGTGGAAGCCAGAAGACAACTTGCAGGAGTCAGTTCCATGGTTCTTTTACATAGGTCCCGGGGATCAAATTCAGGCCCCTGGCAAGTACATTTAAGTCACTGAGCCATCTTGTCAGCATAAGCATCATGTTGAAAATATCACATGTCCTAAAATTTTTTGGTCTTCATGTATATAGGAGGCTCTTGAAGCAATAATGATAAATGATCAAAGAAAAGTATATGTTAAATATACCCTAAAATTTCAAATTACACAAACAAAAATAAAAAATATTTTTTTGCATGCATGGTAACTTAAATACAAAGTTATATGTAGGAAAAATGCCATCATTTGTTTTTTTAATTTTATTTTTATTTCCACTCATATAAACTTAACAGGTATACTGGTCGCCCCCTCCCTCCAACCCCCCCATCCCCATGACCCCACCCGCCCTTCTTTCCTCATCCCCCAATGCCTCCCCCTCCCATCCCCGGAGCCTCCATTAATGAGCATGCCAAACTCTCCTCTGGGTCCTTCTCTCCTGAGGTGCAAGGACCCAGGGGCATTTCCCAGAACCATTTCCTGTGTTCCCTTTAAGCATAGGAACACTACTGTGGCTGACAAGCCCTTGCCCCGAAGGATCCTAGTGCCTTTAGCAAATGTTAGACTTTGTGGGGTCAATAGTGTGTAGGACATTGCACAGGGCATGCAAAGTCCAATTATAATTGCTTTGGCCCTAGCTTGTGTGTAGATTCTTACATATTGTTACTCCTCCCATCATTGTGCTCTTACAATCTTACCGCCCCCTCTTCCGCAAATTTCTTCAGGATGGGGAGAGATTAGGCTGGCCTAGTTCCAAGTGATTGATATAGAGTCTCTGATGTGCTGGATTATGGTTCGTTGATTTATTTTTTTCAGTTTTGCTGTTCCTGCAATGCTCTTGGCTCCATCCTGATGGGTATTGGATATCGCCTCCTGGCTAGAGATAAAAACCTGTTAAATTAGAGTCTAGTTATAAGAGTATATTCAAGGGTAGATGTAATAAAAGTAGGAAACCGCAATGAGAGAGGGGTCAATCGCCTATTTGCACAATGGTTACTTTCTATCTGCCAGACTATACTCCCTCCCCTTCTGGTAAGATCACACCCCATTAGTTGTAAATGATCAGGAAGGAAAGTCTGTGAACTTAACTAGATGTCTCCTTACTTACTTGCAATCCTTGATGGTAGCCTATTTTCTCTGCTGTAACATGGTCCCCTCTCGCCTTGTTAATAGTGTGTCCTTCTTTCCCCATCCCTCCTGTTCATAATCTTTGCAATTACTGTAGATATTACAGAGATTTATCTTTGAGTGTTTCTAAGTGGGTTTGGTACTAGTATCCACCTATTAGGGAGTACATACTGCACTTAATTTTCTGTGTTTGGGATACTTCACTCAATATAATTGTTTCTAATCCCATCCATTTCCCAGGAAATCACATTAATTCATCATTTTTGATGACTGAGTAGTACTCCATTGTATAGATGTACCACTGTTTCCTTATCCACTCGTCAACTCTTGGACATTTGGGTTGTTTCCATGACTTTGCTATTGTAAACAGTGATGCTATGAACATGGTCATGCTTGTGCTATCGAGGTGAATTTTTGCTGTATGTGGGGTTATTCACAAAAAAGGAATATCAGGGTCATATGGCATTTCAATCTTTAATTTCTTTAAAAATCTCAAGATGGCTCGGCAGAGTGGTTGTATGAGCCTGCATTCCCACCAGCAATGTAGGAGAGTTCCCCTCTCTCCACATCCTCTCCAGCATTTGGTGTTGTTTGTATTGTGGATTTTTTGCCATCCTGACCGGGGTGAGATGATATCTCAGGGCAGTTTTGATTTGCATTTTCCTGATGGCTAAAGAAGTGGAGCATTTTTTAAGATATTTGTTAGACATTTTAATTTCATCCCTGGTAAAGTTTCTTTTAAGTTCCAGGGCCCATTTTTTAATTGGTCCATTAGATTCCTTGGTGTTTAGATTTCTAAGTTCTCTGTGCACACTGGATAACAGAGTTCTATCAGATATGTTGTTAATGAAGATTTTCTCCCATTCTATGGGTTGCCTTTGAGCTCGTGTTACAATCTCTTTTAATTTCAAAAGATCCCAACTGTTGAGAGTTGGTAGCAGTGACTGTGCCTTGGATGTCTGTTTAGGAATTGTTGGCCTAGCTCAATCAGCTCGAGGGAGTTCCCTACCTTTTCAACTATGGTTTTTATAGTCTCTGGCCTTATATCAAGGTCATTGATCCATTTGGAATTAAGTCTTGTACATGGTGACAAGTACAGGTCGAGTTTTAATCTTATGCATGTGGAGATCCAGTTTTGCCAGCACCATTTGTTGAAGATACTGTTCTTTTTCCATTGGATGCTTTGGGCCCCTTTGTCAAAGACCAAATGGCTGTAGTTGTGTGGGCTGATATCTGGGACTTCAACCATTATCCACTGATCCATGTGTCTATTTTGGAGCCAGTACCAGGCTGTTTTTATAACTATGGATTTGTAGTATAGACTAAGGTTTGGTATGGTGATACCTCCAGCAGTGTTTTTGTTACTCAGGATTGTCTTTGCTATCCTGGGTCTTTTGTGCCTCCATATGAATTTTCAGGTTGCTTGGTCCACTTCTTTAAAGAATTGCTTTGGGATTTTAATTGGTATAGCATTGAATTTGTATATTGCCTTTGGTAGGATGGTCATTTTACGATGTTGATTCTGCCAATCCAGGAACATGGGAGGTCTTTCCACCTTCTGGTGTCTTCTGCAATTTCTTTCATGCGGGTTTTAAAGTTTTCATTGTAAAGGCCTTTTACCTCCTTGGTTAGGTTTATACCAAGGTATTTCATTTTTTTAGGAGCTATAGTAAATGGGATTGTTTCTCTTAGGGCTTTTTCACTTCTTTCATTCTGGGCATATAGGAATGCCACTGATTTTTGTACAGTTATTTTGTATCCTGCTACTCTGCTGAACTTCTCAATTAGTTTCAGGAGCTTCTGGTGGAGTTTTTGGGATCATTCAGGTATAAGATCATGTCATCTGCAAATAGGGATACCTTGACTTCTTCCTTACCGATTTGAATCCCCTTTTATGTCCCTTTCTTGTCTTATGGCTTCAGCTAAGACTTCAAGTACAATATTGAATAGAAGTGGTGAGAGTGGACAGCCTTGTCTAGTTCCTGATCAAAGTGGGAATGCTTCCAATTTTTCCCCATTGATTATAATCCTTGCTGTGGGCTTGTTGTATACAGCTTTCATTGTATTGATAAAGGTTCCTTCCATTCCTACTGTCTCTGCTGTTTTGATCATAAAAGGCTGTTGGATCTTGTCAAAAGCTTTTTGTGCATCTATTGAGAGTATCATCTGGTCTTGGACTTTGGACTGGTTTACATGATGAATTACATTTATTGATTTGCATATGTTGAACCAACCTTGTGTGCCGGGGATAAAGCCTACTTGGTCCCCGTGAATGATCTGTTTGATATGTATTTGAATCCGATTTGCTAAGACTTTGTTGAGAATCTTTGCGTCTGTGTTCATCAGAGAGATTGGCCTATAGTTTTCTTTTTTAAGTGTATCTTTATTAGGTTTTGGGATTAAAACAACATTAGCTTCATAGAAGGAATTTAGTAGTGTTCCTTCCTTTGCTATTTGATGGAACAGTTTAAGGAGTATTGGTGTTATTAACTCCTTAAATGTCTGGTAGAAATCTGTGCTGAATCCATCTGGTCCAGGACATTTTTTGTTGGGAAGATTCGAGATTACTTCCTCAATTTCCTTATATGTTATAGGGCTATTTAAATAATTCACAACTTCCTGATTCAATTTCAGTAAGTTTTGCTCACTTAGGAATTCATCCATTTCTTTTGTGTTCTCAAATTTCACAGAGTATAAGTTTTTGAGATATGATGTTATAATTCTCTGGATTTCTTGGGTATCAGTAGTGATAACTCCATGTTCATTTCTAATTTTGTTAATTTGGGTTTTCTCTCTCTTGCTTTTGGTTAATTTAGCTAGGGGTGTATCAATTCTATTGATTTTTTCAAAGAACCAGCTTTTTGACTGGTTGATTTTTTCTATCTTTTTCTTAATCTTGATTTCAGATATTTCTCCCCTTATTCTGCTAATCTCCTCTCTTTTACTACTTTTGGGATCAGATTGCTCTAGTTTCTCTAAAGCTTTAAGCTGCATCATTAAGTTATTTATTTCTGATGTTTCCATTTTTTTGAAGATGCCATCATTTGTATGAAAATGTCCTCATGATGTGGATCTTGATGAGATTCTACAAATTACTTTTTTTTCGTAGACTAAGCCACAAATAGTTATATTGTCTTAGTTCAAATTAGGAGAGAGACATAACATTTAAAGGAATTCAAACTAACCTTTAAAATTCATGTTGGGGGGCTGAAGAGGTGGCTAAGGGGTGAAGCCTCTGCCTTGCAGGTGGAGGGTCCTGAATTCGGATCCTAGGCCCCACATATAGACGCCGGGCAGAAAGGAGGAGGTGGAGGCAAGTATAGTGGTTCCTGAATTCACCAGTGGTTCTATACACGCACGCACACACACACACACACACACACACACACGCACATACACAGACACACACATGCACAATTGAATAAATAAAAAAATAAATAAATAAAATTCATGATAGGACCTTAAAAGCAACACTTAATGTTCAGTGACTCACAATTTTCTGGTCTCTCATAAGGATTTAAAGTTAATATAGCAAAAACAATTAAATTTATATATGTGATTTCATATATTTCTGGTATCTTTCCAAATGTTTTTATGTGGAATATACCATGTAGTAGCAATATCAACAACCTTTGTCTTCTTTTACTCACACAATAAAGTTCACTTCAAAGTCCTCTGCAAAAATGGAATGTCACAACTATACTTAGTTTATCTAAGAACATAGGACATGGCTGAAGGACGTATTGAATTGCTGTAAATGGTATGGTCAGCTTGATAACAGAGTAAACTTTGCCAAATATCTTTAAATTTTAAATACAAATGAAAGATAAACTTTTATCTAAGAAAGGAATATCAATTCTTAAGTATAAACCAATATGAAAAATATTAAAGTTGATTAAGTGATATCTGTAAATGAATAAAATTAAATTAAATGTTAGGAATATTTTGGATATAAATACAGAAATGATCGTGGGAAAAATACATAGTAATACCCTATTATAAAAGATTATATAACAAAACCTAATAATGGATCTATAACAATTGTGAGTATGTGGTGTGTGTGTACGTGTATGAGACTTTGGAAGCACTGGGTGCAGACTCCTCACCAGATTTCCCAGGTGGGCCCATAAGCATCACATTTGTGGCTGCTAGTCACTATTGCCTTTGCTGAGGTGTTATGGTGACTTCTAGAAGAATGTTGTTTTTGGTACTTCTGAGGATGTCTATTTGAGTTACAGTATGGAATGGTGTATAATAAAAACAAATAGGAGTCCAACAGGTGATGAGTTCTCTCTTTGGAGGACTATTCCAGCCACCTGCACACTGTACTTCTGATAGGTTGTAACAATCCATACCTTGTTGCCTTGTTTCCCCACTGGAAACACACATGTGTCAGACTATCCAACTCCCCACCCCTTATCTGTGGCATAAGTGGAAAGCAAGAATTTGGTTTAATTGATGGGTCTTAGATCAGGTCTTCATCCTCCAATGTCTGTACAAGGAGTGTATTTGCTTATCTAGCATCTATCCCTAGAAGATACAAAGACATTCTTCTCTTCTCATGGACCCCATATTCCCTTCCTTCCTGCCAACCCCATCCTCATGGTATCACAGGGACACATGTGTTTTTCAAGACAGACTTAATTTATTTTGACTATCATCAATTAATCATGTACATCAGCAGAAATATTTGCTGCTTGACTTCTAGAGTGATAATTGGGAGGCCTGTGATGTCTGAAATCAGTATGCAGTTGGTTAGATTACAGGCTGTCCAGATTCTTCATATAGATATTGCTATCTTCTATGTATTTTTCTTTTCCTCCTCCTCCTCTTCTATGGCAAGGCAGTCCTGCAGAGGTGGTGGACTTCTCAGGGTCCTTCTTCATCAGACTTTTGCACAGAGGATGCTTCCCTTTCTGTTTGTTTCTCACTCCCTGGAAGGACAGCAGAGCAAGTCCATGGGTTAGGGATAAAAGTTGGGGTATGTACAAGTGTGAGTATGGCTTCATGAGAGGGATATTCAGGAAAGGATTAGTCCAGCACAAAGGGAAATGATGACATTAGAAGGGACGGTCAATTCCCTGGAAAGCAAGGATCTGATTGTCCTAGAATGGACCATCTCACCTTATTACTACCTTTAAATAATTTGCCACTAAAAGTCTCCTGAGCTTTGCCTCTAGGCTGCCTGGAAGGCTTTCCTTTCCTCTGTTGGCCAGTCTTCGATGGGGTTCACATCAATATTCAACTCCTTTTGGTTGACTTTAATGTTGCCAAGTCCTTACAGGTGTCTGGCTCATAGCTGCTGATTTTACTTTTTATATGCCTGCCCAGAACAAAAGAGGCCACTCCCCTCAGTTCTGATTGGTCATGAAGTTCTTCCCCAGCCAATAGTGGCCAAGCTAGTGCTCACATATGACAGTATACTTGCTTTGACATTCCTACACCTGACATGGCTAAGTCCTCTAGGTAACCAAAGAGAGCTTCAGACAACAGAATATGTTGGGACCTCAGGTAGGGGAAGTGGGGGAATCACAGATATGTTGGGAAGGAAAAGAGGGGCTAGACAAATGTGGGGGCCTCAGTCTAGGTGACCTCAATAATCTGGCAAGCTTAGACAAAGATGTTTTGATGGAGAAAGTCAGGAGGGGGCAGCTCAGAATGTTTTGAACAGCTCAGGATGTTTTGATAGAGGAAGTCAGGAGGGCGTAGCTCAGGATGTTTTAAAGAAATTTTGCTACATACAGCCTGCGTGCTGGATTGACCTTTAAGATGATTGGTTGCCCATTTTCCCACACCTGGAATTCTCCTTGCGGTCTCTGCCTTTATAAGATGGCTAAGGACCTGCAATAAATGAGTTCCTGCTTGACTAGATTGCCTGTCGTGTCTGATTGTCCTCCGGAAGGCAGACAGTTCACTCGCCTTTCCCCATCCCCCTTGTGGAGGACCCGAGGGACTGGCCTGCAGGACAGAGCTGCGATCCCCAGGGAACCCACAAAGAGGGGATCTTACTTTTCAAAGTTCCCATGGAGTCTTTTCCATCTACCCTTTCACATATACTCATGACCCATTGCTGTGCAATTCTGGGTAGAGGATTGATCCTTCAGGCTTTCTGCAAGTCTCCTCCCTTCCCCAAACTTCAGAGTTAGTCATTTATGTCTCTTTCTGTCTTGATACTTTGGTTTTGTAAATACCTATCCTAACATGCATCAAAACTAACATATTTTTAAATATCATCTTACAATGAAACACAGTTCCCATGAATACACATCTCTATTTTAAAGACTACTGATTTTTGATTAGATGATTTTTCTGTGAATCCATCAAATTACAGATGGAATTGCAGTGGATTGTCCACTCCTAAAGATTGTGTGTTGACTTTGCTTCTGAGTTGGTCTCTGGTCACAGTGATATTGACTCCTATAAGCTTCATTCTCTTGTTTTATTCTACTTCCCATTCTTTCCCATCCACAAGTCATCTTATTTGTATTATATCCTTGTATCTGTTTATTTCCTTGTTAAACACTGGTTTAATTGTATTGTCATCTTCTTATTGCAACCCGCTACGATGTGTCTAGTGTGTTCCTTCACATGGCAGGCCATGTTACACTGGAACCCAACTACTAACTTTTGTTTGTCCCTTTTGGAGGGAAGATAATTTTATACAGGCTTTAGGTCTATATCATTATCTTGGTTCATTATTTTTTGGGGTTGGATTTTGTACACTTTCGACATTTCAGAGGACAAGACTGTCATGGTTTGAAAGGCAAGTTGTCTCCCACAGGTTCAAGTGTTTTCATGCTTAGCTGGAGTTAAGATTTGGGAAAGTTGTGGTACCTTTGGAGTGATGTAGCCTTGCTTGAAGAAGGCAAGTCACAAGGGACTGGAATTGAGATTGTTTAATCCTGCCTTGCATTTGTTAGGAGTCTGCACTTGAGTTTGCAGTTAACTCTCTGTCTCCATGATGTCTTAGTGACCTAAGTTTCCTCCAGCTTCTGCCAGCCAGTCATGCCTTTTTCACAATAAGAGATTGTATCTCCCTGCTGCTTCAGTTTGAGTGTTGTCTCAGCTACTGAGACAAAAACCTAGTGACAGTACAGTTAAATTCTGGTGGGAATCCATCTCCTGGTTTTATGTTTCTTCTGCTTTGTTTGGTCAGGGATATGAAGACAGAGTAAGGCAGAGATTCATGTGAGTAGAAAGGCTGCATTTATGTGACAGTGACAGGGTTGGGGCTAATTTGCACTCCACTCTTTCCTTCTCTCCCTTGAAATCAACTGGACTCAGTTGGGAGCTGATGTTATGTGCTCACCAAGTAGCAACAAAGCAATGTGGATAAGCTCCATCAGCTTCCCACTTAATGCTCTCTGGGGAAAGAAGGACACAGAGGGAGTAATGGGCAAGGCAATCATGTTTGTTATTGTGTGCTTTTTTTTTAGATCATAGAGAAATGCTAACTGGTTTATTTACAAAGAAATCAAAAAAGTTCAACTTAGAACACTGATTAAAGTTATAGATAAGCGGAAAATCCCTCCTCCAATGGAAAGCTCTGGATTTACAAACAAAAGAAAAGTGGAATCTTCCCGTCAGAAACATAAAACAGCAAAAGGTTTTGATCAAAACACAACATGGTTACTCATTAATGGCAATATATTTTGTATTTCAAACTTTCTAATCTTAAACTGCACATATCCTCAATACAGCTTGCACAACAGCTTCTAACTCAATGAAAGCCAGTGGGCAGGGTGGAAGCTTCTAGAATTGTAACTCTGCTATGGACCTCATGTGCTACAAAACTGACCTGCCAGGAAAGACATGTCTATGTCTGTAATACTGACACGTCTATTCCTGAGGTAACAACGCTTCTTGCTTTAATTTGTGGATCACTCCTCAGGAGGGAGTACCTGCCTGTTATTGTAAACACAATCAAAGGTCTATGGCAAAGGGGATCACAGGACACATGGGGGAACCTAACAAAGATATTCTGTTCAATGGACATTTTGGTATGTATGACACCCAGATGTGTGGAAGCTACAAGACAACTTACAGGAGTCCTTTCTCTGGTTCTATCACATGGGCTCCCAGGACCAAACTCAGTGACCAAAGTCACTGAGCCATCTTGACAGCCAAAGCATCAAAGTTCAAGATATCACACAATTTTGTGGTCTTTGTGTATTTAGAAGGCTCTTGAAGCAGTACTGATGAATAATCAAAGGAAAATGCATATTAAATGTAGCTTAAGATCTCAAAGTACACAAACAAAAATGTGACTTTGTGCATATAAAGTTATATGTAGGAAAGAAACCATAATGTGTATGATAATATCACCATAATGTGGATTTTGAAGGAGATTGTGTGTTTTATTTTTATTTTTTAGAATAAGCCAAAACTGGATATACTTTTCTCAAGTTAACTTAAAATATAGGCATTTCATTTAAGCTAATTTAATCTACCCTTTTTAAATTCATAAAAAAACCCTTAAAGACAACACTTAATGTCACTGATCCTCAATTTTCTACTTTCATATAAGGAAGTAAAATTGAATTTAAAATTAATATAGCAAAAAACAATTTATATTTGTGATTTCTTACTTTTCAGTTATTCTTGTCAATTACCTTTAAGTGGAATATGCTTTGAAATAGTAATATGAGTTACCTTTGTCTCCTTCTGCTGACATTATAAGGTTTTCTTCAGAGTCATCTTTAAAAGTAAGCTTTAGAAACTACTCTTGGTATATCTAAGAACATAAAACATTACTGAAGGACACTTTGAATTGCTACAAATGGCATGATCAACTTAAAAGTTGGCAAAATTCATAAATATTTAAATACAATCAAAAGATCAACTTTTATCTGAGAAAAGAACATAAATCATGTGAGATTGTGGAAAAAATTACTACCCTCTTTCCAAGAATTTTCAAAGAAAAGGGAATAATGAATCTTATCAAATAACATATATGTGAGTGTGTGTATGTATGTCATTGACAGCTCTGCATATAACAACCTCAGTGACTCAGCTCCCTGACAAATTTCCCAAGTGGCCCAGAAAAAACTGCAATTGTTTCTTCCAGTAGCTATTGTCTTTGGTGAGGTGCTATGGTAGCTTCCAGAAGGATGATATTTTGGGCCTTTCTGAGGACTTTTACTTGAGTTATACCATGGGGTGGTATGTAACAAACACCACTAGAAGGTATGATTCCTATAGGTGACGAGTTCTCCCTTTGGGTGTGTCATAGTTGGGCACAGGGTTTGAGATCTGGGCACATTTGTGGAGAATTAGTAGTCGAGTTGAGCCCAGAGTGAACCTGAAGAAGATTGTCTAACTGATGGGGAAGGCCCGGCCTATCCTGGGTGGGATTAGGCCCTGGAATAAATCATGGGGAGCTGGTTGAGAGAGTTGGCATCCTTCTGTACACTTGGCCAGACATGCTAGTCTGGCAAATAAGGATTGTCCTTCTGTCAGTTGTTATGTGGTGATGGTGTGGCCAGTTCCCTCGGCCCTGGTGTTGGTGCATACTCTTCGTCAAGCTGGACTATGAACTGTAACCAGTAATCATAAGAGAAAATAAATCCCTTGTTCCCATAAGCCATTTCATGGTGATATGTCAGCAACCATGCAGGCAAACTGCAACAGAATTTGGTACCTAGGAAGTAGGGTGTTGCTGACAATTCTAGCTATTTGGATTCTGAAGTTTTGTTGGAGAAATGTTGAAGTGTTTGAAGCTCTTGAACTTGTGGATTATAAATACCATTCTGCAGAGTTTAACAGGCCATTTGGATAATGAGAATGCTGAGAGAGTTGTGGATTGTTTGGGCCCAGTTTGTGATGAGGGAAATGAGGATTTTAGTAAAGCTGAATTTAAAGACGATGGGCTGTTTGCTTGATAGAGGAGAGCTGTATTGGCAGCCTTAAAGATTTGCATGAGGAAAGGGCAGAAGCCGAATAGCTGCCATTGTTGGAGGAATGAGCATCAATGAAGGAAAACCTAGTGACTTCCACTGGAAAAATAGAAAACATGAATACCACCGTATGGCGATTTTGTGGGTTGAAAATCCAGATTTTATTAGGTTTTGGGATTAAGATGATATTAGCTTCATAGAAGGAATTTGGTAGTGTTCCTTCCTTTGCTATTTGATGGAACAGTTTAAGGAGTATTGGTGTTATTAACTCCTTAAATGTCTGGTAGAATTCTGTGCTGAATCCATCTGGTCCAGGACATTTTTTGGTGGGAAGATTTGAGATTACTTCTTCAATTTCCTTATATGTTATAGGGCTTTTTAAGTAATTCACACCTTCCTGATTCAATTTAGGTAGGTTGTGTTTACTTAGAAATTCATCCATCTCTTTTGTGTTGTCAAACATCACAGAGTATAAGTTTTTGAAATATGATGTTATAATTCTCTGGATTTCTTGGGTGTCAGTAGTGATAACTCCATGTTCATTCCTAATTTTGTTAATGTGGGTTTTCGCTCTCTTGCTTTTGGTTAATTTAGCTAGGGGTGTATCGATCTTATTGATTTTTTCAAAGAACCAGCTTTTTGACTGGTTTATTTTTTCTATCGTTTTTTTAGTCTCGATTTCTGATATTTCTCCCCTTATTTTTCTAATCTCCTCTCTTCTACTACTTTTGGGACCAGATTGCTCAAGTTTCTCTAAAGCCTTAAGCTGCATCGTTAAGTTATTTATTTCTGATGTTTCCATTTTTTTGATGTAGGCATTAAGAGCTATGAACTTACCTCTTAGGACAGCTTTCATTGTGTCCCAGCGGTTTTGGTAAGTTGTATTTCCATTATCGTTCACTTTCAGGAAATCTTGAATTTCCTTTTTAATTTCTTCCTGAATCCAGTTCTCATTCAGCATCATATTGTTAAGTTTCCAGGAGTTAGTGTATTTTCTCTTCTTTGTTGTGTTGTGGATGTCCAGCTTCAGGCCGTGGTGGTCTGATAGAGCACAGGTTAGAATTTCAACTTTTTTGTATATGTGTAGATTCATTTTGTGTCCCAATATGTGATCTATTTTGGAGAAAGTTCCGTGTGCTGCTGAGAAAAATGTGTATTCTTTTGTGTGTGGGTGAAAAGTTCGATAGAGATCTGTAAGGTCCATTTCTTTAAGGGTTTGATTAAGTTCCAAATGGTCTCTGTTAAGCTTTTGACCTGTTGATCTATCCCATGTTGAGAGGGTAGTGTTGAAGTCCCCAAGAATTATCGTTTGGGGGTTGATTTCTTGCTTTAGGCGCTGTAGGGTTTTCTTAATGAATGTGGAGGGGCCCATATTGGGTGCATAAATGTTCAGTATTGTGAAGTCTTCCTGGTGAATTGTACCTGTGACTAAAATGTAGTATCCATCTGTGTCAATTATGATTTTCTTTGCTTTGAAGTCCACTTTGTCTAAAAGCATAATTGCTACCCCTGCCTGTTTCCTGGTTCCATTAGCTTGCAAGATTTTGGACCAGCCTTTCATTCTTAGGATGTGCCTATCTTTTGTGATGAGATGAGTTTCCTGAAGGCAGCAGATTGAGGGATTGTAGTTTTTAATCCAAGTTTGTAATCTGTGTCTCTGAATCGGTGAGTTAATACCATTGACATTTAATGTTATAATGGAGAAATTATTTTTAATTCTGGACATTTTTTATGTTTAGTAGATTTTGTAAGTGTGTTGTTTGATATTTATGTTTTGGTGGTATTATACTTCCCTTCTGTCCTCTTGGATACGCTTGTTCTTTTCTTCAAGCTTGAGTATAATTTCTAGGATTTTTTGAAGGCCTGGTTTGGTAGACATGTATCCCTTCAAGTTGTCTTTGTGCTGGAAAACTTTTCTTTCTCCCTCAATCATGACAGGTAGTTTTGCCGGGTATATCAGTCTGGGTTGGCATTTTTGCTCATTTAATACTTGAAGTATGTCTCTCCAAGCTCTTCTTGGTTTTACTGTTTCCATTGAGTAGTCATTTGTTATTCTAATAGGTTTACCTTTAAAAGTGAGTTGCTTTTTTTCTCTTGAAGCTCTCAGCACCTTTTCTTTGTCTTGAATGTGGAGTGTTTTGACTATTATTTGCCATGGTGATTTTCTATTTTGGTCATATCTGTTTGGAGTGTGAAATGCCTCTTGTATTTGGATAGGCCTCTCATTCTTTAGTTGTGGGAAGTTTTCATTTATGATGAATTGAAATATTTCCTCCGGTGTGGTATTTTGGGATTCTTGTTCTGGTATTCCATGAATGCTCATGTTAGGCTTCTTCAGGGTGTCCCATGTCTCTTGAATGTTCCTCTCCAGTATCTTCTTGGCTTTAACAATCTCTTCCATTGAGCTGGTTAATTCTCCCACTTTGTCTTCAAGATCTGAAATTCTATTTTCTGCCTCATTTGTTCTGCTTATAAGACTCTCTGTTGAGTTTTGGGTTGAAGATAATTTGTCTTTTAGTTCAATTTTAAACTCTGCCTGAGACTGTTTTAACTGCTCTATACCTATTTTTGTTTCTTGAACTGTTTTTCTCAACTCCTCCAAGTGCCTGTTGTGTTTCTGTTCAAAGTGGTTGATACGGTTGTTTAACTCTTCTCGGATTTCCTCTTTCATAGTATTAATCATGGTAATGATCATACTCTGAAAGTCGTTATGTTGAGTCTGGCTTTCATGGCTATTTTCTGTGGATTTGTTCTGGTCGGAATCCCTCCTTATGGGATTGATTCTTTCGGCAGGAGATTGGTCTTCTTGGGTTTTGTTTCTCGTGGATCTGCACTTTGACTTGTACAATGTTTTGTTTTTTTAGGACCTTTCAGTTTCTGTGTGTTTTTCACTGAACCGACGTAGTTGGTATTGTTACACTTGCCAGTTATTACGAGTGTTTGCCTTGGATTGGGTATGTTTGTGTATTGTTATTGTTATATCCTAGATGAGGCTACTAGGCTGTTAGTACGTCAGTTAAGTCAGGTTATGTTACCAGGGGGTGAATATTAGTTTGGTAGTGCACTTTTACGATTTAGTGTCTTGGTGAAATGTGGGGCTGAGTTGTGTACTCCCTGGAGTTGTATGTTGTGGGGTGGCTGTATGAGAAAGTTGATCTATAGCATTGATACTTTAAAGGATCAGTAAGGTGAAAAGAAAAAGTTTACTTATCTTTGGGTTGGATGAGAAGAAACTCGCCCATGTGATATAATGATTGTAGTGGAGTCCAGATGTATGGCCTGTGCTCCCTTTGTTCCTTAGAATTTTGCTTGAGTTTCCTTTGGGCTCTATTGAATTCTGAGTAGCAGTGTGTCTTTCGTGGACCACTGTGCCTAGGTTCCTGGTGGGCCAGAGAGGCAGAAGGTCTGATGTTGATGGCAGAATTCTTCACCTGCAACCTGGGGGGGGGGTGGAGGCGAGAGGGTGAGAGGGGCTGGGGTCCAGGGCAGGGCCCCGGGGGCAAATTCGGGGGCCGCACGGTGCAGTGCTACTGGCTAGGTGGCTCCCGAGTGGGGGGTGGGGCTGGGCTGGGCTCTCTCGCTTGCTGGCTCAATGGCAGAGTTCTTCACCTGTGACCTAGGGGGGTGGCGAGGCGCATGGGGCGGGAGGATGCAAGGGGCTAGGGTCCTGGGCGGGGCCCAGGCTAAGCCAGTGTCGGCCTGGGTGCTCGCCTCCGGGACGCGTGAGGCTCCGGGGTGGTTGCCATTTCTGGATCTTTGCTTAGGTATTCATCCTCCAGTTTTTGCCCAACGAATGCACTTGCTTATAAAGCCCCAACATTTGTGGCATCCAAAGCCACCCTCCCAGCCAAGTACTCATGGAGTCACAGGAACACATGTCTTTTCAAGACAAAATGAATTTATTTTCAATATCATCAATTAACCGTACAGTCCAGCAGACATGTTCTCTGTCTGACATCTAGAGAGATAGTCTGGAGGTCTTTGACATCTCAGGGTAATGTGTATTCAGTCAGATTAGGGGCTGTCCAGCTCGTCTATGTTCTTGCTGGTATCCTTGAAGGATTTTTCCTCTTGGGTGGGTCCCATACAGACTGGCTCCTCAGGTGTGCAGTGGAAGTGCTGTGCCACTGGAAGTGCTCTTCCTCTTGCTCTTCATTTTCTTCCTCGGCAAGGCAGTCCCACAGAATCAATGGGCTTCTTGGGGTTTTTGTTCATCAGACTTTTGCCCAGGGGCTGTTTCCACTTCTGATTGCTCCTCATTCTCTGGAAGGACAGCAAAGCAAGGCCATGTGGTAGTCAGAAAAGTTGGGGTACTTGCACATAATAGGAGAGCTTCATGGGAAGGGAATTCAGAAGGGGATTAGACCAACACAGATGAGGAAAGGTGCGTTTGGAGGGGAAAAACAATCGCTAAAGATAGGAAGCAGGTAATGGAAGGGAAGGGAAATCCCCTGGAAAGCAAGAATCTGGCTGGCTTAGGTTGGGCTATCTCACCTTGCCAATGCCTTTACCAGTTTTTCCACAAATATTCTCTTGAGTTTTGCCTCTAGGCTGCCTGAAAGGCTTTCTTCTCTTCCACTGACCAGCATTCAAAGTAGTCAGCTAACTTTTGAGGTCGTGAAATCCTAGCAGTGATCTGACTCAGAGTAGCTGAGTATTCTGGTTATATACCTGCCCAGAAGAATGAAGGCCATATCCTTCAACTCTGATTGGTCATCAGGCTTCCACCAGTCACTAGTAGCCAAGTCACAGTGCACTTTCTATGATGCCCTGAAAATGAGATGTCCAGGTCCTTCTAGGTAACCAAGATGAGCTTCAGACAACAGAATGTTCTGTCCTTGGCACTTCTGGTGTGGGGCTTTGAGAGCACCAAGATTCAGGGAATAAGAGGGTACAGGGATTGAAGCTTACACTTCAACATTCTTCCAATATCGTTTCCATCTACACTTCCTCATATAAATATGTGTAGTTGCTGCAGAGCATGGTGTAAAGGACTTGATTGATCCTTTGATCTGCCAACCTATTCTGCAAATCTCCCTCTTCACCTCAATGGTTCAGTCCAGTACGTCTCTCCCTTAGTACTTTAGTTTTGTGAAGGTCTTGCCTAAAATCCCTCACAAGGTAATATTTTTGTAGCTATCATCTTGCAATGAAACACAGTTCCCATGAATATACATCTCTATATTAAAAATTGCTGATTTTTTATTTTGATACTTGTTTGTGAGCCCTTCAAGTTCCAGAGGGAACTGTACATGCTGAAGTCTAGGCTGACTTATTTTCTGAGTTTTTCCCTGGTCAGGTTATTAACTCTTATAATCTTCTTTTCCTTGTTTTTAGTCTACTTTTCAATCATCATTCCCATCCATAGGTCTATTTTGATACATTTTTATTATATCATATCATCACTGTTGGCCTAATACATTTGGGTTATATACTTGTATCTGTTGATATCCTTGTTCAACACATGTTTTTAAATGTATTGTTTTATTCCTACTGTCTCTTGCTAATGGTGTATCTACATTTTTGCTTCTCATGATGGGCCATATCCCACTGGAACCCATGCACCAACTTTTCTTGTCCATTCCCTTCCCCATTTAAGGGACATGTAGTAACCACATGCTCAGCAAGATAATTTATTCAGGTCTTAAGGCTGCTCTAACACAACACTAGTTTTTTTAAATTTAATTTGCACTGATTTTTCACCTTGTGGAGGAGAGCATGAGTCCTAGCTAGCATAGTTACCTTCTGGTGGTCACTTACCTACTAATTATGTATTGAGATACTACTTTGACTATTTATGAAAGTAGAGTGAGACAGACATGATTCCTGTGGGTTGAACTGCTGCATTTATGTGCAGTTGAGGATGGAGAAAGATTTGGGGTTAGTTTGTGCTCTACCCTCTCCTTCCTCTCCCTTGAAGTCATCTGGCGGGACTTGGGAGTTTATTTTATGTACTAAGTAGCAACAAAATAATGGACAGCAGTTCCCCACTTAGTGCTCCTGGGGATAGGAGGACACAGAGGCGAATGATGCTTGTACCTGCAGGGTAGGCAGTCCTGTTTATTTGAATGCATTGTTTTTCCTAAAAGGGCATCAGGAGACTGAGGAAATGTGAGCTTGCAGTTCATTTGTCAGTATCCATGGTCCCCAGTTTTTCTACTGTCCTTTCTCCTTTTCAGCCTGTGTCTATGACCTTATTGGAATGTTCAGGTCCAGTTTATAGATGGTTCTGCATTATATGTAGGTAAATTATATGTACCTCTTGAGTGGAAGTCACAGCGCTACAATATTTTCCTGGGATATCCTTGAAGCACAATTGTTAACAAGTTTTCTAATGAGCAGAATTGCATAAATGCTTGCTTGTTTTCCTTTAAAAAGGAATAACATGATTGCACTTATATTTCATGCATCATCTCTGTCTAAAAGTTTATGTGGTCTGGGATTTGCAAAGGATAGTACTGAAAAAGTGATGACAAAATTTTGAGCAAATGGTCCATGGATAGATTTATTTTGGGGAAGGAAGTGTGAGGATAATTTTACCCCAAATAAATTTATCAGAGAATAATCTCTCTAATGTTAACAATCAAATATATAGGATGAATTCTTTTATGAATCAGAGCCAACACCTTCCCTATCCAGTTGTGATTGCCTTTCCCTGCATATGTAATTGATTTATTTAAACATGCTGTGAGAGTTGCCTTCTGAGAGAACAGGTTATTGCTTATGATGAAAAGGTTTTCTTCACTGATACAAAAGTCTGACAATGGGTTTATGTTCATATAACTTCACTGAATTTATTGCATGACCACCCAGATAGAGTTCAGTTGATATAATATAAAACACTCTTATAGGGATTCAAGCACAATTCCAGCTAGAAGACAATACTTTGTAAGGCTTTGTAAGTTTACCAGAGGAATATATGTTCAATGACACACCATCCTATGGCTTATACCGAATCTTCAAAGCTAGATTTTATGAGTGCAGATAATCATGGATTGTTGGTAGGTTATCCCCCACAAACTCATGTGTTCATATCTCTAACTGTTGTTAATGTTTGGAAAGGTCATGGCACCTTTAAGGAGATGGAAAATTGCTGAAGGAAGGCTGGTTACAGAGAGCAGACCTTGAAGTTTAGTGATTGCAATGGCCTAAACTTTCTGCCTCCAGCTTCTGCCATCTCCCATACCTTTTCCACTACAATGGACTTCATCTCTATTCTAGAAGTATAAACCAAATAAATTCCCCTTTCTTGCCTTAAATTTTGTGTGAATGTTGTCTCACAACAACAGAAAAGTATAAACACTTCACCCAAAGGAAACAAGTCTCAGAAAGATGGTGCCCAGGATCAGCAAGCAAAGACACAGGAAGAGTTGTGGATAGGCTCTCCCCACCACCACCTGCTGAAGAATCTGCTACTGTGAGTGCTGACCACTCACTGAGCTCACTGGGCAGATGCAAAACTACGTTCCACAGCTGGATACTTCCGATGCTTCTCAATCTGAGGCATCATATTGGAACTCTCTTAGTTCGTATTTCTGGGTTGTCATAAAATTCTGCCATGGTTTAAAAGAAGCAGTTTTGTGAACTTTCATTCAGGACACTGCAAATAAAGGGTTCTCTAGTTGCAAATGAAGTAAATTTACTTTGAAACTGTAAATAGCATGAGGAAACTTGTGAGCAATTGTTTGAGTGGGACTTGGGTATTCATGGTGGCAGGTGGGTCTTCTATGTCTGAACTCTGTCACCTTCTGTCAGACTTATTTGTGCACATGGTGTGATGATGTTCTTTTCCTTAGAAATATTGACTTTAACCTGAGAGCTAAACCAAATTTTCTTTGTTATAAAAGTGAGGACCCGCCATTGATGATGGACAAAGGTCAAAATTATCACTTTTTTTTTAATTAAAAAATTTTAAAACTGAAAAAAAATCATGTTCTGCTAGAGCAGCCTGAAATGAGTGATATAGATCACAGATCTGGAAAAAATTATCATCCTCAGTATGTGTTTACAACAAGTACCTCAAAAATGGAAGGGAATAGACAAGCAAAATTGCTGTGTGCGTTCAAGTGGGAAATGGCGTACCATGTAAAGGAACAAATGTGGCACACAATAACAGATGGCAGTTTAAAGCAAATATTGAACATGGATGTCAACAGATACAAGAATGTAACCCAAATGTATGAGAACAGATTTGTGAAAGGGAAGGATGAAGAATAAAAACAAGGGAGGGCAGCTGAGAGTAGTAAATATTGTTTGCAGAGCCCAACTCAGAAGCAAAGTCAACATAAAAGCTTTAGGTATGGACAGTCGATTGCAATTCTACCTAACTTGAAGGACTAAGTGAAAAACCATCTAATCAAAAATCGGTACTCTTTAATGTTAAGTGAGATACTATAGAGATGTTTATTTACTGTGTTTCATTGTAAACTGGTGCCTATAATAATATTAGATTGTGAAGTATTTTAGAAACACATTCAAAAACTGAAGTACTAAGGGATAGACATCTGGAATGAGCCACTGGGGGAGGAGGAGAAGAACGGGAGAAGAATTTGGAGGATTAAATCCTCTATAACACATTTCAAAACAACCAGACATGGGTACATGAGTGACCATAAGTGGAAACGATGTCATGGGTATGTTGAAGAGTAAGCATCTATTGCTATCCTGACCATCTTTTCCTTCCCTGCATTTCCATGCTCCCACACTTCCTTCCATAGAAGTGTAAAGGGTGGTACATTCTGATGTCTCAGGCTAATCTTGAATACCTAGAGAACCTGGAAACCAGCACCATTCACAAGAGAATCATGGGTCGTGTACTGTGAGGTCTGAGCACTTGCCTCATTCTGCTGTTTTTTCAAAGAGTGAGGAACAATCAGAAGGTAAAGCAGCTCCTATACAAAAGCCTGATGAAGAAGGAATCTCAGAAGTCCACCACCTCTGTGGGACTGCCTTGCAGAGCAAGAGGAGGACTAAGAGGAGTAGGAGCACTTCATGTAGCCCAGCCCCACCAGCCCAAACCAGAGTAACCAACCAGGATGGGGTCCACCAAGGAAGAAGAGTTCCTGGAGGATACCAGCATGAACACAGAACAACTTGGACAGCCTATAATCAGGTTGACTACACCCTGCCCTGAGGCATCAGAGATCTCTCAACTATGTCTTTAGACCTCAGGCAGCAAACATGTCTGCTGACATGCATATTTAATTGATGATACTGGAAATAAATTCATTCTGTCTTGAAAGCACATGTGTCCCCATGACTCCATGAGAGAAGGTCTGGGAATAAGGTCCTTGAGATAGGAGGGGTATCTTTGTTTCCCCCAGTGGTGGAGGCTAGACAAGCAAGTATACAGCTTAGGCAAACAATGGAGGATGGAGACCTAAACTAATAATCAGCAATGAAGACCAACTTCCTCCTTCAATTTGCACCAGACAAGGGAGAAAAAGGCTACTTATTTCCACAATGTGTGTGTTTCACAGGGGCTGAGGACTCAGGGCAATAGTGTAGGAATTACTACACCGTTATGAAGATACAGTGTGCAGGTGATAGTGTCAGTTCCCTGCAGAGAGACCTTATCTCCTATAGGACTTCTGCCTCCTAGTGATATTTATTACCCACCACCCATTGTGTAACTCAACCAAAGGTTCTCAGAAGTGTTAAAGACATCATCTGTATAGAAGTTACTACATCGCTTCTCCAAAGGCAATGGTGATTGAAAGCCACATGTACAATGCTTATTGGCCCACCTGGGAAATCTGGTGAGGAATTGGGTCATGCGGTAAAATGACCAATCAGCACACACACATACATATATATAATAAAATTCATTATTAGGTTCTTAAATAATTCATTGTAGTAATATCATAGTATGAATTTATCACAATCTTTATTTTCTGTATTATACCAAAAAGATTCATAATATTTGATTTATTTCATTTCCTATAAAATATTTAATCAATTGGAGTTATAACTAAGATACTATATTCATTTCTTAGATAAAAGTTTATTGTTTGGTTACATTTATATTTTTAAGATATTTTCCAGTGTCTTCATATTTTTTCAAGCTGACCATAGCACTTGTATCAATTCAAAGCATCATACTCAGTAATTCTGTGTTTTCAGATAAACCAAGTGTAATTGATACAGATTATTTTTACAGACACCTTTGAAAGGATCTTCATCAACTGAGCAAAGGGAGACAAAGGCACTTGATATTACTGCTGTATAGCTTACTCCATGTCACATATAAATATTGAATGTTTATCAGTAATGTTTTGCTACATTAGCTCTAAAATTAGATGCTAACACTTTATGAGAGATCAGAAACCTGATAGTCACTGAATATTAAGTGTTGCCTTTAAGGTTTCATTAGGAAAAAAAATTAAATACCTTCAATGAGAGGTCTGTACCCAAATTTAAACTAAGAAAAAAAATAGAACTATTTATGGCTTCTAAGAAATAAAAGCAAAGTGTAGAATCTCCTTCAATCCACATTATAGTGATACTTTCACGTAAATATGGAGTATTTCCTATTTATAATTTTGTTAGTACATACAGTTAGTATAACTGTATATCATATCACATTATTTATTCATTTATCTTCTGTTGCATCCATGTGTGATTAGTTATTGAATAGGTCCCAGCCATGCCTTTCTGGTCCAGTGAGAGGACTGACTTACTGAGGCAGGTAGAAGCCAGCTCACATCTTGCTCAGCCTCCTGATACCCTTTCAGGAAACAAAAAGACACACTAACAAACAGGACTCCTTGTCCACAGGAAGAAGCAGCACTGTCCTGGGGATCTGATGCACATTGCTTTGTTGCAACTTGGTGAACACATAAGATCAGCTCCTAAATGAGGTCAGCTGACTTCAAGGGAGAGGAAAGAGAATGTGGACCACAAATGAACCCTCATTCACCCTCCAATCTCAATGGTACACAATTGTAGCAGTCCAGTTCACAGGAAATATGTGTGTCTCATGCTCTTTTCAATCCCCTGACCAAACAAAGCAGTTTCAATACATAATCAGAATGTGAATCACCACCAGAAGTTAACCATACTGGCACTAAATTCTTGTTTCAGGTACTCTTTTTGCAGCTGTGAGACAATACTCAAAGTGAAGCAAATTAAAGGAGACAAACAGATTTAGTTGGTTTATGGTTCTGGTGAAAAAGGCATGACTGGCCGGCAGAAGCTGGAGAAGGCTTAGGTCACTCACTGCAGATAGCATGGAGAGAGCGAGCTAACTGAAAACTCAAGTGCAGACTCCTAACAGATGCAGAGTGAGATTAAGCAAAATCAACCCCCCTCACTGTGATATGCCTTCCTCCAGCAAGGCTCCAACCCCCTAGAAGAGTGTCATGACATTCTCAAACATTCAAACCAGCTAAGCATGCAAACACTTGAGCCTTTGGGGAACGTTACATTGCAAACCATGAGAGTCTGCCACACTTCAAAGGTTGAAAATGTCTGAATTTAAAACCAAAATATCATGTTCTGTTAGAGCAGCCTGAAGTGATTCAGTGATGTAGAGCTAAGACCTGGATAAAATTATAGGAGCATGTAGTTACTTGTAAGTTCCTCAAAAAGGGAAGGAAATGGACAAGCAAAAGTTGGTGTTCAGTTTCCACTGGGATATGGCACACCATGTGAAAAATTAAACTTGGCACACTATAGCAAGTGTCAGTGAGAATATAGCAATATATTTAAAACATGTATTGAGTAAGGATATCAACAGATACAAGCATATAATTCAAATGTATTAAAGCAGACCTGAGGATGAGAAGCATTGAGGAGTAGAATAAAAGCAACAGAAAGAAGGTAATAGTAGCCAATAATACTATGACCAGAGCCCACCTCAGATGAAAAGTCTATAGGCAAACTTTAGGAGTGGATAGTCCATTACATGTCACTTGATAACTTCAAGGGCTCATAGAATAATTATTTAATAAAAATCAGAAATCTCTAATATAGAGATGTTTATTCATGCAAAAAATATTTCATTGTAAGATAATAATTTCAGCAGACTTGTGATGGATTTCAGGGAAGGTATTTCAAGCTAAAGTATTAAAGGAGAGACATCCTGGTCTGAACGACTGAGGTTCAGGGGAGGGACTTGAGGAAAGTATGGAGGATCGAACCCTCTGCCTTGCCTTCCACAGCAACTAGACCTGGTTATATGAGGAAGATGGAAAGACATTGTGGGGATGTTGAAGACATCTACCTTCCATCTACCTAGACCCTCTTTTCTTTTCCTGATTCTCCTTTTCCCTACTTCCCCCCATCAGGAGTGTCAAGGGTGGAACATTCTGCTGTCTGAGGCTTACCTTGGTTCCCTAGAGGACTTGGGCATCTCCTTCACATGGGCGTCTTGGATAGTGTACTGTTAGGTCTGAGCACTTGCTGGGCCACAAGTGGTTGGAGAGAAGTCTGCTGAGCAATCAGAGGCAAGGGGTGTGGTCTTCATTGTTCCAGGAAGATGTGTAACCTCAATACTCAGCTGCTCTGAGTCAGAGGACTGCAAGTACATTGAGATATATAAAGTCAATCAAAAGTAGTCAGTGTCCATATGAACTCCTCAACTGCTACTTGAAAGACTGTCCTTAGAAGGAAAGCCTTCTAAGCAGCATAGAGTCAGTGCGCTGTAAACTTCTTGTGGCAAATCTGGTAAAGATGGTGTTCAGGTGATATGGCCTAAATTAAGCCCGCCTTATCCTTGCTTACCAGGGAAATTCACTTTCCCTCCATAGCCCCTTCCTATCTCTAGGGATTGGCCTTCAGCTCCCTTCCTTCTCTGCACTGTCTTTATACCCTTCTGAATACCTCACCTTTTGTTCCTAACCCACAGCCTGCTTCTGTTGTCCTTCCAGTGAGTGAAGAACAATCAGAAGGGGAAGCAGGCCGGAAGCAGGCCCTGCATAAAAGCCTGATGGATAAAGACCCTGAGAAGCTGACTACCTCTGTGCCACTAATTTGGCAAGGAGGAGGAGGAGGAGCACCTCCCATGACCTAGCACTACCAATCCCCATTTGAGGAGCCACTCAAGATGGGGCCCATCAAGGAGGAAGAGTTCCTCGAAGATACCAGCATGCACATGGACAGCCTGGACAACTAGTAATCAGACTGATTACACACTGACCTGAGATGTCAGAGACCTCTGGACTATCTCTCTAGACATTATACAGCTGGAATATGTCTCCTGACATGCAGGCTTAATAGATAATATTGAAAATAAGTTAGTTCTGTATTGAGAAGACAAGTGTCTCCATGATTCTCCAAGGCATGACTGAGTGGAAGGAAGGGAATAGGTGTTATGTGAGAAGGAGGGGTGGCTTTGGATTGACTAGAATCAGGGACTAGACAAGCAAGTGACTCCTTGGGCAGACACTGGAGCATGGAGAACTGAACTAAGCTTAGCAATGTAAACCAACTTCTTCCTTTCAACTTGCGCCACCGACAGGGAGGAATGTGGTGAGTATTTCTCATATATATGTGTTTCACAGGGGTTGAGGAATCAGGGCAACAGGGTGATGATGGCTGCAACCTATCAGAGGTACAGTGTAAAGGGCACAATACTTGTTCCCCCAAAAAACAGCTCATCACCTGTAGGACTCTTACCTCTTAGTAGTGTTTGTTACACACCACAGCATGGTCTAACTCAAGCAAAGATCCTCAGAAGTATTCTTCTAGATTTACTATAGCATTTTACCAAAGACATTGGTGACCTGAAGCCACAAATGCAAGCTTTTGGATACCCTCCAGGGATTCTGGTTCGTGGGGTGGTCTGCACCCGGTACTGTCAGTCAGTCACTCACACACACATACATATGAATACTAAAATCCATTATTAGGTTTACTTAGATAAATTTTGAAATATGCTTGTTGCAGTTATCCTGCATGGTTGTTGATGAAATCATGACAAAACAGCTTAAGGGAACAAGGGGTTTATACTCTTTTACAATTTCTGGTTACAGGTCCTTATCCAGCATGACAGGAAAGACTTATACCAACACCAGAGCTGAGGTAACTGGCCATACCTTATGCACATAACAGATGACAGAAGGACAATCCTTACTTGTCAGACCAGTATGTGGGACCAAGTATACAGAAGGATGCCAACTTCCTCAAGCACCTCTCTGTATTTTATTCACCTATCTAGGGCCTAATCCTACCCAGCATGGACTGGTCCATTTCTATCAGCTAAACACTCACTCTGGGCCTAACTATTGGTTCTCTACATGTGTGCCCAGAGCCCAAACCTTCAAGAGCAAAGTTGATTCTTTTATCTCACTATGACACTTCACCTGTTGCAGTTTGCCTGCATGGTTGCTGATAAATGACAATCAAACGGCTTAAGGGAACGAAGGGTTTATTTCCTTATGACAGTCCAGTTACAGTTCATAGTTCAGCTTGACAAGAGAGCATGCACCAACACCAGGGCTGAGGGAACTGGCCACACCATCACTGCATAATGGCTGAGAGATGGACAATCCTTACTTGCCACACCAGCATGTCTGGCCAAGTGAACAGAAGGATGCCATCTTCCTCAACCAGCTCTCAGTATTTTATTCACCTGTTCAGGGTCTAGTCCCACTCACCATAGGCTGCGCCTTCCCCATCAGCTAGACAATCTCCTACAGGTTTGCTCTGGGTTTAACCCAACCACTAATTCTCCACAAATGTGCCCAGAGCTCAAACCCTCAACCATCAAGTTGACACCTGTGTCTAACTATGACACTCCACCCTTGACACAAAAACATAGTACTTTTTTAACATTTTTTATTATTATTTCCGCTCATACAAACTTAATAGGTACGCCGGTTCTTCCCTCCCTCCTCTTCCCCTCTACCCCCCTGCTCCCCCTTCCCTCACTCCTCCCTCCCCCTCCCCCAGTGCCCCCCAATCCCCAGAGAATCCTTTTTTTTCTAACATTTTTATTATTATTTCCGCTCATACAAACTTAGTAGGTACACTGGTTGCCTCCCTCCCTCCTCCTCCTCCTGACCCCCCTGCTCCCCCTCCCCTTATCCCTCCTTCCACATCCCCCAGTGCCTCTCCCCCCAGTCCCTGGAGAATCCAGACAAGTTAGGGCTGAAGCAATCATAATTGGACTTTGCATGCCCCACGCAATGTCCAACACACTATTGACCCCACAAAGTCTAGCATTTGCTAAAGGCACCAAGATCCTTGGAGGCAGGGGATTGACAGCCAAAAACATAGTACTTTTAAACTGTAACCTTCAATCGTTGTTCCCATAGTGTTAAAAGTTATCTTAAAAATATAAATACATTTAATTTTATTAATTCTAAAAGTCCAAAACTAAAAATTTCTATAATTCAATTTAAAATATGTCATTAAAAATTCACTTATTAAAATATTGGAACTGAGAGTTTTAAAAAAAGTCTCAAATCTATCAAATAAAAATATGTTCAATATTCTTCAGCAAGATAAAATATCAAACAGAGGTATTATAATACAATAAGAAAACATTGCATTAAAATCAAGTCCAGCAAATCAATTATTGAATCCTATATTTCAATGTCCATCTTCTATTGCTCATCCCTGTTTGCAGCTCAAAGTTGTAAAAGCAGAGTTCCTCTGAATCAGGCTGAACCTCCACTTGCAGCTGTCCTCAGCATATATCCCGTCGTTTGGGCATCTCAAACAGTACTCTGGGTTCACCTCTGCAGCTATAAGCTTGACCTTTCCTTGCAGGAACTCTACGCCTGCCACTTGGTTCCAAGCTTTTGCTGCTCTCCATAAACCTTGTAATCATACACCAAAACCAGGATCACCTGGGGGACGCTGGCAAAGTCCACAGTGAAACTGAAATGTAGCTTGGTCCAGTGGAGCCATAGCTATACCAACTTTAGCTTGCCAAGTCTGGAAAAGCCTCTTTCTAAGTAGCCAAAACTTCCAAAAAGCAAGAAATTGTTTCAACTTGGCCTTTCGGCCCCTGAAGGAATCCGGGTTTTCAACTTACAAAATCGACATATGGTGGTATTGTTTTCCACAGTCCCAGTGCAAGTCACTAGGTGTTGCTTCATCGATACTCATTTTTCTAATAATGGCAGCTATTCTGCTGCCTGCCCTTTCCACATCCAGAGCTTCATGACCATCAACACAGCTCTTCTCCATCAAGCAAACCAGTCCATCGTCTCCAAATTCAACTTTGCCAAAGTCTTTTTTCCCCTCATCACAAACTGGGCCCAAACAATCCACAACTCTCGCAGCATTCTCATTGTCCAAATGGCCCATTAAACTCTTCAGAATGGTATCTGTAATCCACGAAGTGAAAATCTCGAAGCATTTCCACCTTTGTCCAGCAAAACCGTTCAAAAGCCACAAAATCCACATAGTCAGGTTTATCAGCAACACCGCACTTCCTGGGTACCAAATTCTGTTGCAGTTTGCCTGCATGGTTGCTGATAAGTGACCATCAAACAGCTTAAGAGAACAAAGGGTTTATTTCCTTATGACAGTCCAGTTATAATTCATAGTCCATCTTGACAAGAGAGCATGCACCAATACCAGGGCCAAGGGTCACACCATCACTGCATAATGGCTGAGAAATGGACAATCTTTACTTGCCAGACCAGCATGTCTGGCCAAGTGAACAGAAGGATGCCATCTTCCTCAACCAGCTCTTAGTATTTTATTCATCTGTTCAGGGCCTAGTCCCACTCATCATAGGCTGCGCCTTCCCCATCAGCTAGACAATCTCCTACAGATTTGCACTGAGATTAACCCAACCACTAATTCTCCACAAATGTGCCCAGAGCTCAAACCCTCAACCATGAAGTTGACACCTGTGCCTAAGTATGACATCACCCCTTGTCACCTTGACGCAAAACATTTCACTTTTTTTTATTTATTCAATTGTGTGTGTGTGTGTATAGAACCACGGGCGAATTTGGGAACCTATGGACCGCCTCCACCTCCTCCTTGTTTACTCTGCCCTGGGATTTACAGGCTCCGCCCTACCAGCACCAGAACCTCAGGCTGCCCCCGCTTCTGCCCGGCGTCTGTACGTGGGGTCTAGGATCTGAACTGAGGACCTTCCACCTGCAAGGCAGAGGCTTAATCCCTGGCCACCTCTCTAGCCCCCAAACATTTCACTTTTAAACTGTAACTTTTAGTCTTTGTCCCCACAGGTGTTAACTTTATATTATAATTCAAATACATTTAATTTCATTAATTCTAAAACTAAAAATTCTTGACCAATTTTAAAATGTTTTGGCAATAAAAGTGAAGCTCCAATATTTTAAAATTTCCAAATCACTTAACCATAAGAGTATATCAAAATAAATTAAATACTTTTTTTAGAGCTTCAAATACTTTGTCCTATCTCTTTTGTTTTTTTCTTAAAAGGCAAAAGTCACAATGTCTAACCCATCAAATAAATTAAATACTTAAGCACGAATGAAACATGAAAATAGAAGCATCATGACACAATAAGAAAATATCAAATTGAGACCAAAGTTCAGCAAATCAAATACTACATTCTATACTTTAATGTTTATCTTCTACTGTTCATCATGCATTAATGGAAGCTCAAAGATCCTGGGAAATCCCAGTCACTCTTCAAAGCTGAAAGTTGCATAAGCAGTGTTTCTCTGAACTAGACTGAATCTCCACTCAAAGCCATCCTTACCACACATCCCATGGTTCCAGCATCTCCAATAACACTCTGGTTTAGCCTCTGCAGCTATAAGTTTCAACTTCCCTAGCAGGAACTTAACACCTGCCACTTGATGCCAAGATTCTACAACTCTCCCTGAACTCTTTTATTGTGTATTAAAACCAGTAACACCTGTAGGAGACTATACCAACTTCCATGAGTTGATCCTAGAAAAGCCCTTTTGTAGACAGTGAAAACACTTGAAGGGCAAGAAACAGCTTCAATTTGGGCTTTCAGCTCCTGAAGGAATCCGGGTTTTCAGACCACAGAATCTCCATACACTGTTATTCATTTCCTAGGTTTTCCTAGGTCTTCCTTCGATGATGCTAATTTCTCCAACAGCAGCAACTGTTCTGCTGCCTGATTTTTCACATCAAAAGCTTCAGGACTGCAAACACATCTCTCCTCTATCAAGTAAACCAGTCTGTCGTCTTTAAATTCAACTTTACCAAAGTCCTTGTTCCCTTCATCATAAACTGGACCCAAACATTCCATAACTCACTCAGCATTTCCATTTTCCAAATGGTACATGAAAGTCTACAGAATGGTAATTATAATCCACAGACTAAAGAGCTTCATGTATGTCAAAGTTCCTCCAATAAAACCTTTCAGAATCCACAACATCCACATAGAATTACTTATCAGCAACATCCCACTTCTCTAGTAGCAAACTCTGTTGCAGTTTGCCCACATGGTTGCTGATAATATCATGACAAAACAGCTTAAGGGGACAAGGAGTTTTATTTTCTCTTAAGATTCCCAATTGCAATTGCTTGCCCAGGTTTGCAAGAGAGCTTATGCCAAAAAAAAAAAGGGGGAGTCAAGAAAACTGGTTATACCATATTCACATAATGGCTGAGAAACTGATGATTTTTATTTACCAGACCAGCATGTCTAACCAAGAATACAGAAGGATGCCAACTTTCTAAACCAGTTCTCTGTATTTTATTCATTGGTCCAAGCCTACTTCCATTCACCATGGGTCGGGCCTTTCTTATCAGCTAGAAAGGTTTGCTCTGTGCTTAAATACTAATTCTCCACAATGTGCCCAGAGTCCAAAATCTCAACAATCAAGTTGACATCTGTATCTAATTATGACAATGCTATTACTATATATTTTTCCACAATCTCTTTTTTTATTTATACAAAAAATATTACTCCTATTTTATTTAATTTAGTTCTTTTAAAACGTGTGTTTAGTCAGCTTGGATACATTTCATTTAGAGTTATATCTAAGAGATGATTTCCTTTCTCAGATAAACATTTATCTTTTGGTTGCACTTAATCTTTTAAGATATTCAGCAAAGTTTTACTATTTTTTCAAGCTGAACAGGCCATTTATATGAATTGAAAGTGTCTTTTGTAAGATGTTACATTGTTATAAAAAACAAGTTCAGTTTGGACAGCTTATTTTTACATAAGTTTGAAGCAAACTTTATCAAGTAAACAGGAGACCAAGGGAGTTGATATTAACATTACCTGGCATATTCCACATAAAAGCATTTGACAGGGTACATGATATATATGAAATCACATATACAAATTTATTGTTGTATTATTGTGTTTTTTTGGCTATATTAACTCTAAACTTTTTTTATACCTTTTTTATTATTTCCGCTCAGACAAACTTAATAGGTACACCAGTTCCCTCCCACCCTCCTCCTCCCCCCAACCGCTACTCCCCCTATCTCCGTCCCCATCCCCCAACGCCTCCACCCCAATTCCCAGAGAGTCCTTTATTGTGTATGCCTAACTGCCCTCTGGGTCCTCCTCTCCGATGACGTACAAGGACCCAGTGGAATTTCCCTGAACCCTTTCCTGTGTTCCCCTTAAGCTTAGGAACACTACTGTGGCTGTCAATCCCTTGCCTCCAAGGATCTTGGTGCCTTTAGATGATGCTAGACTTTGTGAGGTCAACAGTGTGTTGGACATTGGGCAGGGCATGCAAAATCCTATTATGATTGCTTCGGCCCTTACTAGTGTGGAGAATCTTACAAATCATTGCTCCTCCCATCATTTTGCTCTTACAATCTTACTGCCCCCTCTTCCGCAAATGGCCCTGAGCTTCAGGATGGGGGGAGATTAGTCTGGCCTAGTTCTATGTGGTTGATATAGAGTCTCTGAAGTTCTGGATTGTGGTTTGTTGATTTTCTTTTGCAGTTTTGCTGCTGTTGCAATGCCCTTCACTCTATCCTGATGGGCACTGTATGTCACCCCCTGGTCAGAGACAAAAAGCTGTTAAACTGGAGTCTGGTTATATTAGCACATTCAAGGGTAGATGTAATAAAAGCAGGAAACCTCGGTGAGGGAGGGGTCAGTCACCCATTTGCAAAATGATCACCTTTCATCTGCCAGAATATATGCCCTCCCCTTCTGGTGAGATCATACCCCCTCAATTGTACATGATCAGGAACGAACATCTGTGAACTTAACCAGGTGTCACATTACTTACTTGCATTCCTTGGAGACCTATTTTCTCTGCTGTAACTTGGTCCCCTCTGCCTTGTTTCTGGTGTGGCCCTCCAACTCCATCCCTCCTGTTCATAATCCTTGCAATTACTGTATTACATGGGTTTACCTTTGAGTGTCTCAATGTGGGCCGGGTGAGTTTGGTACTAGGAGCCACCTATTAAGGAGTACATACGGCACTTAACTTTCTGGGTTTGGGATACTTCACTTAATATAATTGTTTCTAATGACATCCATTTCCCAGCAAATTCCAGTAATTCATCATTTTTGATGGCTGAGTAGTACTCCATTGTATAGATGTACAACAGTTTCCTTATCCTCTCGTCAACTGTTGGACATTTGGGTTGATTCAATGACTTTGCTATTGTAGACAGTGCTGCTATGAACATAGTCGTGCTTGTGCTATCGAGTTGAACCTCTGCTGCATGGGGGGTTATTCCCAGAAGTGGAATCGCAGGGTCATATGGCATTTCAAACTTTAATTTCTTTAAGAATCTCCAAACGACTCGCCAGAAAGGCTGTATGAGCCTGCATTCCCACCAGCAATGTAGCAGAGTTCCCCTCTCTCCACATCCTCTCCAGCACTTGTTGTTGTTTGTATTGTGGATTTTTGCCATCCTGACCGGGGTGAGATGATATCTCAGGGAAGTTTTGATTTGCATTTCCCTGGTGGCTAAAGAAGTGGAGCATTTTTTTTTTTTATTTCAGCTCATACAAACTTATTAGGTACACCAGTTCCCTCCCTCCCTCCTCCTCCCCCCCGTACCCCCTGCTCCCCCTCCCCACCCCTCTCCCTCCCCATCCCCAGTGCCTCCCACCCCAATTCCCAGAGAGTCCTTTCTTGTGCATGACTGATTTTCCTCTGGGCCCTCCTCTCCGATGACGTACAAGGACCCAGTGGCCTTTGCCGAACCCTTTCCCGTGTTCCCCTTAGGTATAGGAACACTGCTGTGGCTGCCAATTCTTTGCCTCCAAGGATCTTGGTGCCTTTAGCAGATGCTAGACTTTGTGAGGTCAACAGTGTGTTGGACAATGCGCAGGGCATGCAAAATCCAATTATGATTGCTTCAGCCCTAACTAGTATAGAGTATCTTACATATCATTGCTCCTCCCATCCTTATGCTCTTACACTCTTACCGCCCCCTCTTCCGCAAATTTCCCTGAGCTTCAAGATGGGGAGAGACTAAGCTGGCCTAGTTCTAGGTGGTTGATATAGAGTCTCTGAAGTTCTGGATTGTGGTTTGTTGATTTTCTTTTGCAGTTTCGCTGCTCCTGCAATGCCCTTCACTCCATCCTGGTGGGCATTGTATGTTACCCCCTGGCCAGAGACAAAAAGCTGTTAGAGTCTTGTGATAAAAGCACATTCAAAGGTAGATGTAATAAAAGTGGGAAACCACAGTGAGGGAGGGGTCTATCACCCATTTGCAAAATTGTTACTTTTTATCTGCCAGACTATATGCCCTCCTCTTCTGGTGAGATCACTCCCCCTCAGTAGTAAATGATCAGGAACGAAAGTCTGTGAACTTAATCAGATGTCTCATTACTTATTTGGGTCCTTGGTGGAGGCCTATTTTCCCTGCTGTAACATGGTCCCTTCTCTCCTTCTTTCTTGGTGTGGCCCTCCTACCCCATCCCTCCTGTTCATAATCCTTGGAATTCCTGTCTCTAGGTGGGCTGGGTGGGTTTGGTACTAGGAGCCACCTATTAGGGAGTACATACGGCGCTTAATTTTCTGGGTCTGGGATACTTCACTTAATACAATTGTTTCTAATGACATCCATTTCCCGGCAAATTCCAGTAATTCATCATTTTTGATGGCTGAGTAGTACTCCATTGTATAGATATACCACAGTTTCCTTATCCACTCGTCAACTGTTGGACATTTGGGCTGATTCCATGTCTTTGCTATTGTAAACAGTGCTGCTATGAACATGGTCGTGCTTGTGCTATCGAGGCGAACCTCTGCTGTATGGGGGGTTATTCCCAAAAGTGGAATAGCAGGGTCATATGGCATTTCAATCTTTAATTTCTTTAGGAATCAAGAAGTGGAGCATTTTTTAAGATATTTGTTAGACATTTTAATTTCATCCCTGGTAAAATTTCTTTTAAGTTCCAGGGCCCATTTCTTAATTGGTTTCCTTGGTGTTTAGTTTTCTAAGTTTTTGTGCACTCTGGACAGTAGAGCTCTATCAGATATGTGGTTAGTGAAGATTTTCTCCCATTCTGTGGGTTGCCTTTGAGCTCGTGTTACAATCTCTTTTTCTGAACAGAAGCTCTTTAATTTCACAAGGTCCCAACTGTTGAGAGTTGGTAGCAGTGACTGTGCCATTGGATGTCTGTTTAGGAACTGTTGGCCTAGTCCAATCACCTCCAGGGAGTTCCCTATCCTTTCACCTATAGTTTTTATAGTCTCTGGCCTGATATCAAGGTCCTTGATATCCATTTGGAATTAAGTCTTGTACATGGTGACAAGTACGGGTCCAGCTTTAATCTTCTGCATGTGGAGATCCAGTTTTGCCAGTACCATTTGTTGAAGATGCTGTTCTTTTTCCATTGGATTCTTTGGGCCCCTTTGTCAAAGATCAAATGGCTGTATTTTTGTGGGCTTATATCTGGTTCTTCAACCCTTATCCATTGATCTGTGTGTCTATTTTGGAGCCAGTACCAGGCTGTCTTTATAACTATGGATTTGTAGTATAGACTTAGGTTTGGTATGGTAATACCTCCAGCAGTGTTTTTGTTACTCAGGATTGTCTTTGCTATCCTGGGTCTTTTGTGCCTCCATATGAATTTTCAGGTTGCTTGGTCCACTTTTTTAAAGAATTGCTTTGGGATTTTAATTGGTATAGCATTGAATTTGTATATTGCCTTTGGTAGAATGGTCATTTTTACAATGTTGATTCTGCCAATCCAGGAACATGGGAGGTCTTTTCACCTTCTGGTGTCTTCTGCAATTTCTTTCTTTAAGGTTTTAAAGTTTTCATTTTAAAGGTCTTTTTCCTCCTTGGTTAAGTTTATACCAAGGTATTTCATTTTTTTTTAGGGGCTATAGTAAATGGGATTGTTTCTCTCAAGGCTTTTTCACTTTTTTCATTCTGGGCATACAGGAAGGCCTCTGATTTTTGCACATTTATTTTGTATCCTGCCACCCTGCTGAACGTCTCAATTAGTTCCAGGAGCTTCCTGGTGGAGTTTTTGGGATCATTCAGGTATAAGATCATGTCATCTGCAAATAGGGATAGATTGACTTCTTCCTTGCCAATTTGAATCCCTCTTATGTCCCTTTCATGTCTTATGGCTTCACCTAAGACTTCAAGTACAATATTGAATAGAAGTGGTGAGAGTGGACAGCCTTGTCTTGTTCCTGATCAAAGTGGGAATGCTTCTAATTGTTCCCCATTGAGCATAATCCTTGCTGTGGGCTTGTTGTATACAGCTTTTATTATATTGATAAAGGTTCCTTCCATTCCTACTTTTTCTAGCGTTTTGATCATAAAAGGCTGTTAGATCTTTTCAAAGGCTTTTTCTGCATCTATCAAGAGTATCATGTGGTCTTGGACTTTGGACTGGTTTACATGATGAATTACATTTATTGATTTTCGTATGTTGAACCAACCTTGTGAGCTGGGGATGAAGCATACTTGGTCCCCGTGAATGATCTTTTTAATATGTTTTTGAATCTGATTTGCTAAGACTTTGTTGAGAATCTTTGCATCTGTGATCATCAGGTAAGTTGTGTTTACTTGGAAATTCATCCATCTCTTTTGTGTTGTCAAACATCACAGAGTATAAGTTTTTGAAATATGATGTTATAATTCTCTGGATTTCTTGGGTGTCAGTAGTGATAACTCCATGTTCATTCCTAATTTTGTTAATTTGGGTTTTCTCTCTCTTGCTTTTGGTTAATTTAGCTAGGGGTGTATCAATCTTATTGATTTTTTCAAAGAACCAGCTTTTTGACTGGTTGATTTTTTCTATCGTTTTCTTAGTCTCGATTTCAGATATTTCTCCCCTTATTTTGCTAATCTCCTCTCTTTTACTACTTTTGGGGTCGGATTGCTCAAGTTTCTCTAAAGCCTTAAGCTGCATCGTTCAGTTATTTATTTCTGATGTTTCCATTTTTTGATGTAGGCATTAAGAGCTATGAACTTACCTCTTAGGACAGCTTTCATTGTGTCCCAGAGGTTTTGGTAAGTTGTATTTTCATTATTGTTCACTTTCAGGAAATTTTGAATTTCCTTTTTAATTTCTTCCTGAATCCAGTTCTCATTCAGCATCATATTGTTAAGTTTCCAGGAGTTAGTGTATTTTTTCTTGTTTGTTGTGTTGTGGATGTCTAACTTTAGGCCGTGGTGATCTGATAGGGCATAGGTTAGAATTTCAACTTTTTTGTATATGTGTAGATTCATTTTGTGGCCCAATATGTGATCTATTTTGGAGAAAGTTCCGTGTGGTGCTGAGAAAAATGTGTATTCTTTGGTGCTTGGGTGAAAAGTTTGATAGAGATCTGTAAGGTCCATTTCTTTCAGGGTTTGATTAAGTTCCAAAGGGTCTCTGTTAAACTTTTGACCTGTTGATCTATCCCATGTTGAGAAGGCGGTGTTGAAGTCCCCAAGAATTATCGTTTGGGGGTTGATTTCTTGCTTTAGGCGCTGTAGGGTTTTCTTAATGAATGTGGGAGGGCCCATATTGGGTGCATAAATGTTCAGTATTGTGAAGTCTTCCTGGTGAATTGTACCTGTGACTAAAATGTAGTATCTATTTGTGTCAATTATGATTTTCTTTGCTTTGAAGTCCATTTGTCCGAAAGCAGAATTGCTACCCTGCCTTTTTCCTGGTTCCTTTAGCTTGCAAGATTTTGGACCAGCCTTTCATTCTTTTTTTTTTTTTTTAGCCTTTCGTTCTTAGGATGTGCCTATCTTTTGTGGTGAGATGGGTTTCCTGAAGGCAGCAGATTGTCGGATTGTGGTTTTTAATCCAAGTTTGTACTCTGTATCTCTGAATCGGTGAGTTAATACCATTGACATTTAATGTTATAATGGAGATATTATTTTTAATTCTGGACATTTTTTTATGTTTAGTAGATTTTGTAAGCATTTTGTTTGATATTTATGTTTTGGTGTTATTATACTTCCCTTCTGTCCTCCTGGATACGCTTGTTCTTTTCTTCAAGCTTGAGTATAATTTCTAGGATTTTTTGAAGGCCTGGTTTGGTAGACATGTATCCCTTCAAGTTGTCTTTGTGCTGGAAAACTTTTCTTTCTCCCTCAATCATGACAGGTAATTTTGCCGGGTATATCAGTCTGGGTTGGCATTTTTGCTCATTTTATACTTGAAGTATGTCTCTCCAAGCTCTTCTTGCTTTTACTGTTTCCATTGAGTAGTCATTTGTTATTCTAATAGGTTTACCTTTAAAAGTGAGTTGCTTTTTTTCTCTTGAAGCTCTCAGCACCTTTTCTTTGTCTTGAATGTGGAGTGTTTTGACTATTATTTGCCGTGGCGATTTTCTATTTTGGTCATATCTGTTTGGAGTGCGAAATGCCTCTTGTGTTTGGATAGGCCTCTCATTCTTTAGTTGTGGGAAGTTTTCATTTATGATGAATTGAAATATTTCCTCCGGTGTGGTATTTAGGGATTCCTGCTCTGGTATTCCATGAATGTGCATGTTAGGCTTCTTCAGGGTGTCCCATATCTCTTGAATGTTCCTCTCCAGTATCTTTTTGGCTTTAACAATCTCTTCCATTGAGCTGGTTAATTCTCCCACTTTGTCTTTTAGATCTTAAATTTTATTTTCTGCCTCATTTGTTCTGCTGATAAGACTCTCTGTTGAGTTTTGGGTTGAAGACAACTTGTCTTTTAGTTCAATTTTAAACTCTGCCTGAGACTGTTTTAATTGTTCTATACCTGTTTTTGTTTCTTGAACTGTTTTTCTCAACTCCTCCAAGTGCCTGTTGTGTTTCTGTTCAAAGTGTTTGATACGGTTGTTTAACTCTCCTGGATTTCCTCTTTCATAGTATTAGTCATGGTAATGATCATACTCTGAAAGTCGTTACGTTGGGTCTGGCTTTCATGGCTATTTTCTGTGGATTTGTTCTGGTCAGAATCCCTCCTTATGGGATTGATTCTTTCGGCAGGAGATTGGTCTTCTTGGGTTTTGTTTCTCGTGGATCTGCACTTTGACTTGTACAATGTTTTGTTATTTAGGACCTTTCAGTTTCTGTGTTTTTTTCACTGAACCGACATAGTTGGTATTGTTATGCTTGCCAGTTATTACTAGTGCTTGCCTTGGATTGGGTATGTTTGTGTATTGTTATATCCTAGATGAGGCTACTAGGCTTTTAGTACGTCAGTTAAGTCAGGTTATGTTACCAGGGGGCAAATATTAGTTTGGTAGTGCACTTTTATGATTTAGTATCTTGGTGAAATGTTGGGGTGAATGGCGTACTCCCTGGAGTTGTATGTTTTGGGGTGCTGTATGAGAATGTTGATCTACAGCATTGATACTTTAAAGGATCAGTAAGGTGTAAAAAAAAGTTTACTTATCTTTGGGCTGGATGAGAAGAATCTCGCCCACATGATATATTGATTGTAGTGGAGTCTAGATGTATGGCCTGTGTTCCCTTTGTTCCTTAGAATTTTGCTTGAGTTTCCTTTGGGCTCTATTGAATTCTGAGTAGCAGTGTGTCTTCCATGGACCACGTGCGTAGGTCCCCGGTGGGCCAGAGAGGCAGAGGGTCTGATATTGATGGCAGAATTCTTCACCTGTGACCTGGGGGGGGGGAGTCGTGCAGGGGCAGGAGTGTGCGAGCGGCTGAGATCCGGGGCGGGGCCCTGGGGGCTAAGCTGGCAGCCGCAGGGCATGGTGCTGCTGGCCATGGGGCTCCGGGGTGGGGGGCGGGGCTGGGCTGGGCTCTCTGGCTGGCTGGCTCACCTGGGAAGGTCTGTGCGGAGGGGGGTTGGGGCTTCGGGGGCAAAGCTGGTGGCTGTGCGCGGTGCTGCTGGCCGGGTGGCTCTGGGGTGGGGCTCACTTTAAACTATTAAATGAATTAACTATTCATGAGAGGAGAAACTGAAGGTCCCTGAATATTAAGTGTTGTCTCTAAGGTTTTATTATGTATTTAAAGTTAATGTAAATCCCTTTAAATTGCATTTCTATATCCTAATTTAAGCTAAGAAATTATAACTATTTCTGGCTTAATCTTAGAAATCAAATTAATATATAGAATCTCATCAAAATCGACAGCACAAAGACCATTTCATACAAATTATGGCACCTTTCTTACCTATATGTCAGCATTCCCATAATTATAAGTAAATATGTATGCAAAAATGTGTTTATTGTTTTTGTAATTTGACATCTTAAGGTATATTTAATATGCATTTTCCTTTAATCATTCAATACTGCTTCAAGAGCCTCTTGCATGCATGAAGACTACAAATTATTAAGTTGTGAGATATGTTGAACTAGGATGCTTGTGCTGGCAAATGGCTCAGTACCTTACATATGCTTAACACTACTTTGAGTTTGATTCCTGGAACCCATATGATGCAGGCAGAGATGTGACTCCTGAAAGATGTCATCTGGAATCCACACATTTCCCTTAGTAGAGGTCCACTTAAAAGGTCAACTATGTTAGGTTCCTCAGTGTAACTTGTGATCTCACAATCTATAGACTTTTGGTTGAGTTTACATTAGCATGCAGGGGAATGGACCTCAAATCCAATCAAGAATGTTCATTACCCCAGGAGCAGTCACATCAGTATTGCATTCATGCAGATATCTTTCTTGGCAGGTTAGTTTTATGGCACACACGGTCCATTGCTGGGTTACAGCTCTGGTGGATTCCACCCTGCTTACTAGTGTTCGTAGCATTTAGAAAGTGCTGTACAAGCTGTTGGAAAAATCATCAATTCATGTACCTTTTGATTAGGACATGTTTATTTTACTGTCACAAAGTTTGAAGTACAAAATATAACTATTAGCTAGCAAATATAATGTACTTGGATCTAAAAAAATTGCTTTCATGTTTCCTTCTAGAGGTTCCTCCTTGTTTTGTGTAAAAGCAGAATTTTATGTTTTTCCTGATATAAGACATTAATCAATGCACTCAGTGAAGGTTTTTTGGCAAATCTGTCAGAATCTTAGTATAGCATTTAGTGTATCACAATCTAATTTTTATTGTTTTCTTCATTGATTTTTCCCTATTTCTTTCTTTTCTCTGAAGTCAGGAATTAATGCTGATTGGAACTTATTCAACATCTCTCCATGAACAATTGAAATTTTATATAACATTTGTAATATTATTTATGACATTGAATTATTTATTTGAGAGCTGGTTTCAAATCCTGGTCACATAGCTTCAAACCATGACTCATCTTATGCTGACTTATGTAACTCTATGCTTGTTAGGTTATTGAATCGATTTCTCCAATACCTCTCTTGTCCAATGAGAGGATTAATTTATTGCAGACTGGTGGACTGAAAGCTCACATCTTTACTCAACCTCCTGATACCTTTTCAGGGGAAATAGGCACATACTATGAAACAGGAATGCCTTGTGTGCAGAAAGAAATATTGCTCCCTTCTGTGTTCTCCTATCCCTAGGGAGGACTAAGTGGGGAGGTGATGGACATTGGTCTGTTGACACTTGGTGAACATGTAAGATCAGCTCCCAACTAGTACCAGGTGACTTTGATGGAAGAAGTAGAGAGTGGAGTGCAAACTAACCCTAACTCATCCTGGATCCACAATGGCACATAAATGAGGCAGTTCAATTCACAAGAAGCATCTCTGACTCATGTTCTTTTCATACCCCTGAGTAGACAAATTAATATAAACACATAACCAAAAGGTGAACCAAGAGCTATTGCCTCTGTACACCAGGGGCTAACTATGCTGACATTCAAACTCTCATCCACAAAGGTGGAATGTGATAGTTAGATTCACATGTCAACTTGACATTTGAGGGCTATTTGGGGCACAGCTGTGAAGAAGTGATGGCTGGAATAGGCCCTTGAAGAAGACCGCAGATGATTATTTAATTTATACAGAAAACGCAGGTCACAATGGGTGGTGTACTCTAGTGGAGGACCAGATAAAAGGTCCTGCAATAAAGAAAGACTTGCTCTTCCCTTATCCTGGGTCAACATTCTGTTGAGTTCATTGCACATGAGTCTTGTCTTCTTCCTGGATGCTTCAGCTACTGTCTCTGTCCTTAGCTGACTTCAAAAGTGATTCCTTTTGGTCCTGTTGCAGTTCTTACCTTCACTGGTGCCTGGTCTTCTGGGCCTTGTTTTTGTCCAATGCTAATATCAGAGACCAACTCTTCTTTGCCAACATTAGAGCCCAGCGTCTTCAGCCTGGCTGCTCTCCATCTCTGTCATCAGAGTCCAGCCTATTCAGCACATCGGTATTATTGAGGTTTGAAAACTTCTCAGGACAATCCATCTTGTGAGACATGGTCAAGAACTAAACAGCAGTGTGGCTATTTGACAGACACTAATTTCAGTGTGAGCTAATTTAATAAAGTTATATGTGTATATATTGCATCAGTTTTGTTTTTCTTGAGAACCTTGACTAACACAGGTGGTAAATAGGGAAATCTAAACAGAAGACACATGTTCTGTTAGAGTAGCTAGAAATGAGACAGTGATATACACCTAAAATCTGGAAATTCTCTTTCTGAGCATGTGCAAGCTACATTTCCCTCAAAAGGGGAGGGGAATGAACAAGCAATAGTTGGTGTATGGGTTCCAGTGGGATATGCCTCACTATGTGAAACAACTAAACACACTATAGCAGGTGGCAGTGAAAATATAACAACAGATTTAAAAACATATTGAAAAGCAATAGCAAGAGAAGGAGAATATAATCCAAATGTGTCACATATCAAAAGGATACAAGGACATATTCAAAATGCATCAAAACAGACCTATGGATGGGAAGAATGATTGAAAAGTAAAATTAAAAACAAGGTAACAAAGCTTATAGAACTTAATAATACTGTGGCCAGAGAGAAATTCAGAAGAAAAGTCAACACACAATCTACTGGAATGAACAATCTATTGCACTTCAGTCTGCAACTTAAAGGTTTCACAAAAGAATCATCAAAATAAAATTACATGGAGATGTGTATTTATGAACTCTATTTCATTTTAAGATGATACTTAACAACAATATGAGCTTGTGATGAATTTTAGGCAAGGCATTCACAAAAGTAACAAGGGAGAGACATATTGGATTTAACCAATGAGGTAAACTTGGGGAAGAGATTAATGGATCAAAGGATCAAATCCTCTGCTTTGTATTTCAAGGCAAGTGGACATTGGAGTAGAGGAATGTTAGATGGAAACTATGTAATGCTGAAGATTAAGTTTCATTCTATATCTAGACTCTCTTTGCCTTCCTTACATCTTGTTGTTACCCACCACCAACACCAGAAGCACCAAGGGTGGTACATTCTGTTGTCTGAAGCTCATCGTGGTTATCTAGAGGATCTAGCCACATCAATCAAAGGGGCATCATGAGAAGTGTACTGAGACATCTGAATATCTGCTTGCCCACTATTGGCTGGGGAGGCACCTGCTGAGGGACATGGTCTCCATTGTTCTGGTCAGATACATAAATAGGATACTCACCAACTCTGAGCTAGACTATTGGGAAGACTTAGTTGAAAGTCAATCAAAAGGAGTAGGATATGGATATATATCCCTAGATTTCTGCTTTGAAGACTGGCCAGCAAAGGAAAGAAAAGCCTTTCAGACAGCTTAGAGGAAAGTTCACGAGACTGTTTTTCATGAATCTGATAAAGGTGGTGGCAAGATAAGATGGCCCAGCTTTTGTCAACCAGATCTTTGTCTTCCTGGTAACTGCTCTTCCTTTCCTATGCCCATCTTTCATCTTTAGAGATTGTCTTTCCCTTTCAATGTCCTGTTCCTGTCTCTAGGAATTGACTTTCTTTTCCATTGTCCCCTTTCCTTCTCTGAATTGGCCTACTACTCTCCTGAATAGCTTTCTCTTGAAGCCTTTCTCAAAAGCATACATTCCCTCTTTTCTCCTTAACTATGGCCTTGTTCTGCTGTCCTTCAAGGGACTGAGGAATAATCAGAAGGAGAAGCAGTCACAGCACAAACGTCTGATGAAGAAGGACCCTGAAAAGTCTACCACCTTTGCGGGACTGCCTTGCTTAGGAGGAGGAGGAGCAGGAGGAACATCTCCTATAGTGCAGCACTACCAGCCCACACCTGAGGAGTCAACTAGGATACGGCCCACCTAGGAAGAAGAGTTCCTGGAGGATACCAGCATAGACATAGATTACCCTATCAGCCTATCGTCTGAGTGATTACACATTGACCTGAGAGATCACAGATGCTCCAACTGTCCCTAGAGGTAAGGCAGTGAATATGTCTGTTGACATACATGCCTAATTGATGATATTGAAAACGAATTCATTCTTTCTTGAAAAGACATGTGTCCTTGTGACTCCATGATGGTGGGACTGGGAGAAAGGAAAGGAATGCTCAACTGTGTGTGAAGGAAGGTTGACATTTTATCCCCTAAGAATGGGGGCTAGTCACCTAGTGCAATGCTTGGGCAAATACTGGTAGATGAAGACCAGAGTTAAGACCCAGCGATGAAGACCAACTTCTCCTTTCAACTTGCATCCCAGACCTGGAGGAAAGGGCTGGCTATTACCATCCATGTGTGTGTTTTACAGGTAGTGGGAACAAGGGGAACAAGGTTGATTGCCACAACCTAATAAAAGTAGAGTACACAGATGAGAGTGCTAGTCACCCAAAGAGGGACCTTATCAGCAATAGGGTTCTTCCTCCTAGCAGTGATTTTGCACACCACCCCATGGTCTAACAGAATCAAAGGTCTTCAGAAGAGACAAACACATAATCTAGTAATTATCAGAACACCTCATAAGCCAATGGTGACTGAAAGTGACAAGTACAGCGTTTATGTTGTCATATAACTGTTAATTTTAACTATTGTGAGAGAACACACAAAGTCAAACAATTTAAGGGAGAAAGGGAGATTTATTAAGCTTATGGTTTCAGAGGGGGAAACAGTCTTTCATGGCAGTGGTGACATGGCTTGTGGCTGAAGCTAGAGGCAGGCTAAATCACTGTAAATAACCTTGGAGAGTCTCTCTTCTTCCCAGTCTTATGTTTTGCTGTTCCTTTCATTTTGTCCACTACTGGGGGGTTCCAAAAAGGTCTAGGGAGGTTCTAATCAGATCTAGGTCTCATCTTTGTACTATAATGTTCTGATACAAATAATTTCTTCAGATGGTCTCACAGCTAATCTTATTAATGCCAGGTGTGTCAAGTTGACATGCAGAATTAACTATCAAAGGTTATTTGGTAAATTTGGTGAGGATTTCGATCATGGAGGTCATCTGAACCCAGTACTGTCAATCAGCCTCACGGTCACACACACAAAAAAATGTAAATATAATCCATTATGTTTATTAGATAATTCTTTCAAATAGGGTATAACTATATAATTTGCACAATCTCTTTTTCTGTTTTCATCAAAATATCACATTTGATTTAGTTTTATTTAAATGTATTTGTCCATTTAAATGCATTTCATTTGGAGTTATACTTTAGAGCTTATATTCCCTTATCTGATAAAAGTTTATCTTTCAGTAGCATTAAATTTTATGATATGTCAAAATTTTACTATTTTTTCCAAGTGATGATGTCAATTATAGCAATTCAAAGTGTTTCCCAGAAATGTTCTATGTTCTTAGTTAAATCATACAGTTTTAAAAACTTATTTTATCAGATGATTTTGAAGTGAACTTTATCAAGTGACCAAATGAAAATTGGTATTACCACTTCATGGCATATATCACTTGATGGCATTTGGCAGGGTATGTAACAATCTATGAAAACAGGTAAATAAATTCAATGTTTATCCTTATTAATTTTTGCTACATTAAGTTTAAATAAGGTATTAACTTCTAATGAGAGAACAGAAAACTAAAAGACCATAATTACTAATTGTTGCAATTAAGGTTCTGTATGAATTAAAAAGGCAGTTTAAATTCTTTTAAATGGCATCTCTAGTTTAGACAAAGAAAATATAACTATTTTTGGTTTATTCTAAAAAACAATAATATATATATATATAATCTCATCTAAATCCATGTCATGATGTCATTTTAATTTAAGTTATGGCATCTTTCCTACATATAAGACAGCATTCCAAAAAACTATATGAGTAAACTTGCATGTTATTGCAGTTTGCATGGTTGCTGATAAATCACCATCAAAAGGCTTAAGGGAACAAGGGATTTATTTTCTTATGATGGTCTGGTGACATTTGGTAATCCAGTTTGATGGGAAAGCAGGCACCAACACCAGGGCTGAGGGAATTGGTCACACCATCTGTACATAATGGCAGAAAGAGGGATGATCCTTACTTTCCAGACCAGCACGATGGGCCAAGTGTACACAAGGATGCTGACTCTCTCAACCAACTCTCTGTATTTTATTCCAGGGCCTAATCCCACCCACAATGGGCTGGGCCTTCTCCATCAGCTAGACAATCTCCTGCAGGTTTGCTGTGGGCTTATCTCAACCACTAATTCTCTATAAATGTGCCCAGGGCTCAAAACCTCAATTGGTAAGTTGACACCCGTGCCTAACTATGACACTTCACCCATTGTCAACCTGACACAAAAACATAGAACTTTTAAACTGTAACCTTAAATCCTTGTATCCGTAGGTGTTAAAAGTTATCTTAAAATATAAACACATTTATAGACAAATTTAAAATGTTATGTCATTAAAACTCCAGTTCCAACATTTTAAAAGTTCAAAGTTTATTAACCTAAAGAGTGTATCAAATCAGAATAAATATTTTAAAACAGATAAATTATTAAAACAGAAGTGTCTTGATATAATAAGAAAACATTAAATTAAGATCAAAGTCCAGCAAATCAAATACTGCATCCTTTACTTCAATGCCCATCTTCTGTTGCTCATCACATAGTCCTCTGGCTCATCATGTAGTCACAGTGGCTCAAAGATTCTAGGCATTCCCAGTCCCTGTTTGCAGCTCAAAGTTGTAGAAGCAGAGTTCCTCTGAACCAGGCTGAATCTCCACTTTGCAACTGTCCTCAGCATACATCCCACAGTTCCGGCATCTCAAACAACACTCTGGGTTTGTCACTGCAGCTATAAGATTCACCTTTCCTTGCAGAAACTCTATACCTGTCACTTGGTGCCAAGTTTTTACTGCTCTACATGACCCTGTAATCATACACCAAAACCAGTACCATGTGAGGATACTGCCAGATTCTACAGTAAGGTTGAAACATGGCTTGGTCCACTCCAGCCACAGCTGTACTAACTTTAGTGTGCTAACTCTGGAAAAGCTCCTTTCTGGGGAGCCAAAATTTCCAAAGGGCAAGAAACAGCTTCAACTTGAGCTTTTAGCCCCTGAAGGAATCCAGATTTTCAAACCAAAGAATTGCCATATGGTGGTATTCATGTCTTCCACCATCCCAATGCAAGTCACTAGGTTTTCCTTCATTGATGTTCATCTCTCTAACAACAGCAGCTAGTTGGCTGCCTGCCCTTTCCTCTTTTAAAGCTTCACGGCCATCAATAGAACTTGCCTCTTTCAAGCAAACCAGTCTATCTTCTTTAAATTCAATTTCATGAAAGTCCTTTTTCCATGCATCACAAACTGGGCCCAAATAATCCATGACTCTAAACACCACTATTTTCCAAATGTCTCACAAGGTGAATGGTATTTAGAGCACACAATCTCAATGTCTTCAAACTTTACCACATTCCTCTAAAAAAGCCATTCAGTATCCACAAAATCCACACAGCCAGATTCATCAGCAACATCCTATCTCCTGGATACCAAATTCTGCTGCAGTATACCTGCATGGTTGCTGATAAATCACCATAAAACAGCTTGTGGGAACAAGGGATTTATTTTCTTATGATAATGTGGTTACAGTTCATAATCCAGCTTGATGGGAGAGCATGCACCAATACCAGGGCTGAGGGAACTGGTCACACCATCTCTATATAATGGCAGAGAGAGGGATGATCCCTACTTTCCAGACCAGCATGATGGGCCAAGTGTACACAAGGATGCTGACTCTCTCAACCAGCTCTCTATTTTACTCCAGGGCCTAATTCCACCCATCAAAGGCTGGACCTTCCCCATCAGAAAATCTCCTGCAAGTTTGCTCTGGGCTTATCTCAACCACTAATTCTCTACAGATGTGCCGAGAGCTCAAACTCTGGAAAAGCTCCTTTCTGGGCAGCCAAAATTTCCAAAGGACAAGACACAGCTTCAACTTGAGCTTTTAGCCCCTGAAGGAATCCAGATTTTCAACTGTCAAGTTGACACCTGTGCCTAATTATGACACGTCCAAAAAGATGTTTGCTGTTTTTGTTATTGTAATTTAACACGTTAGGGTCCATATATTATACATTTTCCTTTGTCCACTTATCAGTACTGCTTCTAGAGCCTCCTACATACATGAAGTCAACAAATATTTAGATGTGTGATATGTCGAACTAGGATTCTTTTTTTTTTAACATTTTTTATTATCTCCGCTCATACAAACTTAGTAGGTACACCGGTTCCCTCCCTCCCTCCTCCTCTCCCCACCCCTCTGCTCACCCTCCCCTCACCCCTCCCTCCACACCCCCCATTGCCTCCCTTCCCTCAATCCCCCGAGAATCCTTTAATGTGCATGCCTGACTGTCCTCTGGGTCCTCCTCTCCGATGACATACAAGGACCCAGCGGCATTTCCCTGAACCCTTTCCTGTGTTCCCCTTAAGCATAGGAACACTACTGTGGCTATCAATCCCTTGCCTCCAAGGATCTTGGTGCTTTTAGCAAATTGTGGAGACAATAGTGTGTTGGACAATGCGCAGGGCATGTAAAGTCCAATTATGATTGCTCCGGCCCTAACTTCGAACTAGGATTCTTGATCTGGCAAGTTAGCTTGGTGCCTTAACTCTATCTGCCATGACCCTGAGTTTGATTCCTGGGACTCATATGATAGAACCAGAGAACTGACTCTAGAAAGGTGTCATCTGGTTTCCACACATTTCCCTGACAAAAAAAATTCCCTGCAAAAATTATGCAGCTTATGTAAGAGCACAAGGATGGGAGGAGCAATGATATGCAAGATACTCCACACAAGTTAGGGCTAAAGCAATCATAATTGGACTTTGCATGCCTCAGGCAATGTCCAACACACTATTGACCCCATAAAGTCTAGCATTTGCTAAAGGCACCAAGATCCTTGGAGGCAAGGGATTGATAGCCACAGTAGTGTTCCTATGCTTAAGGGGAACACAGGATAAGGTTCAGGGACATGTTTTTGGGTCCTTGTATGTCACTGGAGAGGAGGGCCCAGAGGAGAGTCTGGCATGCACATTAAAGGATTCTCTGGGGATTGGGGGGGGCACTGTGGGTTGGGGAGGGTGGGGTGAGGGGAGGGGGAGTAGGAGGGTGGGGGGGAGAAGGAGGGAGGGAGGGAACTGGTGTACCTACTAATTTGTATAAGCAGAAATAATAATAAAAATGTTAAAAAATATATGCAGCTTAGTAAATGTTCACTTAAAAGAACAACTGTATTATTTTTATCCTATGTGGCTTGTGACCTCTCTATCCATAGACTTTTGGTTGAGTTTACTGCAGCATATAGGTACTCCCTCCATAGGAATGGACCTCAAACCCAATTCGGAGGATTATTTACCTCACGAGCAGTCACATCAGTATTACATCCATGCACATATCTTTTGTGGCAGGTCAATTTTTTAACACATAAGGTCCATTGCTGAGTTACAGCTGTGGTAGCTTCCACCATGCAGCTGAGTGTTCATAAAATTTAGAAGATTCTGTAAATCTATTGGAAGAGAAAAATCATCACCTCACATGCATTTTGATCCGGACATTTGTAGTTCACTGTCTGAAAGTTTGAAATGAAAAATATAATCATTTACTAATAAACACTTTGTGCATTGATATAAAAAGATTTTGCTTTCATGTTTCCTTTTAGATGTTCCCTACTGAATTTTTAGTGGGAGTGTGGATTTTTCCCTTTCCTATGACTTTAATTAGTGCACTAAGCTGAAGTTTACAGTATCCTCTGTAAATCTGTCAGCATTTTGGTATTTCATTTAGTCTATTACAATCTACCTTTTATTAGGTTCTTCACTGTTTTTTTTTTTGTGGATTCTCTCCTTTTTCTGAAGCTAGGAATCAATATTTCCTTTCACATTTTGGGGACAAAAGAAAGTACTGCTTGCCATTCACTATCTTGCCATGAAATATTGGATTTTTAAATAACAATTGCAATTCTTTGAAATATTTCTGTGATAGTTGGTTTCAAATCCTTGTCACATAGCTTCAACTATTACTCATTTTACACTCACTTCTGTGATTCCATGAGTGTTAGGATATTGAACATGTCACTCCAATGCCTCCCTGGTCCACTGAGAAGGTCTACTTATTGCAGACTGGTGGACTGCAAAGCTTGCATCTTTATTCAACTTCCTTATACCCTTTCAGGAATAAAAAGTGAACCCCCCGACAGACACTGGAGGATGGATAACAGAGCCGAGACCCAGCAATGAAGGCCAATTTCCTTGTAACATATATTTCAATCCTAGAGGAAGGATCTATTTCCACACATGTGTGTTTCACAGGGAGTGGGGAACAAGGGCAACAATGGTTGGATTGCAACAATATTGTAAAGGAAGAATATACAGGTCACATATTCATCAGCTGTAGGGACTCCTGCCTTTTAGTGGTGTTTGTCACACATCACCCCATGGATTAACTCAAGCAAAGGTCCTCAGAAGAGGCAGACACATCATCTGTGTAGAAGTTACCACAGTACTTCACCAAATAAATTGTGACTGGAAGACACGAGTGCAATGCTTTTGGGTAGACTTGGAAAATTTTGGGAGAACTTAGGTCATGAAGGTCTTCTTAACTCAGTGCTATTCATCAGCCACATATATACAGGTGTGCGTACATGTGTGTGGGCGTGCATGCATGCACAGATACACAAACATAAATACGTAAAGAGTAAATTTCATTATTAGGTTTTGTTAGATAATTCTTATAAATCAGGTATTACTAAATATTTTGCACTATTTCTTTTCTGTATATGTCAGAAATAATCCACGTATTTGATTTAATTTAATTCATTTAACATATTATTTAGTCATTTTGAATGTATTTCATTTGGAGCTATAATTTAGAATTCATATTCCTTTCTTTGATAAGTTTATTTTTTATTTTCATTTAAATTTTTAAAATATTTCCCAAAATGCTGCTTTTTTCCCAGCTGATGTTGCCACTTACAGCAATTCAAAGTGTTTCTCAGTAATATTCTATGTTTTTAGATCAACCAAATGTAGTTTGAACACCTTACTTATGCAGATGACTTTGAAGTAAACTTTATAAAGTGATCAAGTGGGGGCTGGAGAGGTGGCTCAGGGTTTAAGCCTCTGCCTTGCAGATGGTAGGTCCTGAGTTTGGATCCTAGAACCCACGTATAGACACTGGGCAGAAGCGGAGGTGGTCTGTTCTTCTGGTCCTGGTAGGGCAGAGCCTATGAATCCGGGGGCAGAGTAAACAAGGAGGAGGTGAAGACAGTCCATGGTGGTTCCTGAATTCGCCCGTGGTTCTACACATACATACACACACACATACATACACACACATACATACACACACATGCACAACTGAATAAATAAAAAAAATTAAAATTAAAAAAAGAAAGTCATCAAGTGGAGGCAAACGGAGTTGTTATTACCACTTCCTGGCACTTGAAGGCATTTGGCAGGATGTATAAAATGTATGAAAACACATGTATGATTTAATGCTTATCATTATTATTTTTGCTACAATAACTTTAAATCAGGTGTTAACTCCTAATTAGAGAATGGAAAACTGAAAGGCCCTGATTACTAATTGTTGTAATTAAGATGCTGTTATGAATTTTAAAAGGTAGTTTAAATTCTTTTAAATGGCATGTCTACATACTAATTTAAACTAAGAAGATATATCTATTTCTGGCTTATTTTAATAAATAAAAGCAATATATTGAATCTCATCAAAATCCTTATCATGATGACATTTTCATAAAAATTATGGCATCTTTCCTGCATATAAGTCAGCATTCTCAAAATTATATAAGTAAACACACGTAAAAAATCTGTTTGTTGTTTTTATCTGTGTAATTTGACATGTTAACGTATATTAAATATGCATTTTTTTCTTTGATCATTTATCAATACTGCTTCAAGACCACAAATTTTTAGCTTCTCAGACATGCAGATCTGAGATGCTTGGTCTGAAAAGATGGCTCAGTGGCTTAAAAGTATTTGGCATTGTCCTGAGTTTAATCCCTGGACTCATATGATACAACCAGAGAACTACTTCTGCATGTTGTCATCTGCCTTGCACACATCTGTGCAGCACACATGCAGGTAAGTTATATGTCCATTTAACAGATCATCTGTGTTATGTTCCTCCATGTGGCTTGTGACCACCCTAGTTATAGACCTTTGATTGAGTTTACAATATCAGACAGGTACTCCTTCCTGGGGAGTGGACCTCAGATCCCATCAAGAAAGTTGGTTACTTCACAAATAGTCATGTAGTATTGCACAAATGGCCATGTCTTGTAGCACACAATGTGCCTAGCTTGGTTACTGATCTGGAAGTTTCCAGCCAGCTGACCAGTGTTCATAGAGTCCGAAGCTTCTGCACAATCTGTTAGAGGAGAAAAGACAACAACTTACATAGGTGTTGATGAAGACATGTGTAGTTACTGTCAGGAAGTTTGAAATGAAAAAATCACCATTAACTAGTAGTTATGTTATGTTTTTATCTAAAAGTAGCTTTCCTGTTTCCTTCTAGAGGTTTCCCCTTTTCTTTTGTATGCAAAACCAGGACTTTTGGTGGGAGTGGGTAATTTCCCCTTGCCTATGACTTTAATCATTACTCTAAGTTGAGATTTATTGACTCTTTTGCAAATCTACCAGCATTTCTGTATATCATTTAGTCTATCATAATCCAGTTTTATTGGGTTCTTCACTAGTTCTGAGATTTTCTCCTTTTTTTGAAGTCGCAAATGAGATATGCTCTTACACATTCTAAGGGACATAGGAAAGTGCTGTTGCCCCTCATCCATTATCTTGTTGTGAACTATGGAATTTTAAATAACATTTGTAATTGCTTGAATTATTTGTGTCATAACTGGTTTCAAAGCCTTGTCACATAGCTTCAGTCTGTGACCAATCTTATCTGACGTCTGTTGCTTCTACATCTGTTCAATTATTTTCCTTGGTTTAGTGAAAAGGCTGACTTGTTGCAGACAGGTGGGATGCAAAAATTAGATCTTTACTCAGTCTCCCCATACTTTTTTAAAGAAAAAAATGCCCCACACTGAGAAAAGGTCTACCTTGTCTGCAAGAAGAAGCACTATACCCCTAGTGTCCTCCAATTCCCAAGGAGCACTTAATGGGAAGCTGATGTAAATTACTTTGTTGCTTCTTGGTGAACACATAATATCAGCTCCCAACTAGCAGCAGCTGACTTCAAGGGAGAGTAAAAGGAGAGAGTAGAGTGCAAACTAACTCCAACTAATCCTCCATCCTCAATGGCACACAATTGCAGCACTTCAATTCACAGGATCTCTCTCTCTCTCTCTCTCTCTCTCTCTCTCTCTCTCTCTCTCTCTCTCTCTCTCTCTCTCTCTTTCTCTCTCTCTCTCTCTCCCTTTCTCTCTTCATATCCTTGACCAGTTGAATTAGTATCAGCATATGACCAGGAGGTGAGTGACCATGAGGAGTTAACTATTCTAGCACTCATGCTCTGCTCCACAGAGATGGTAAATGTGTGAAATCTAAACTAAGAACCTGTGTTCTGTTAAAGCAGCTTGAAGTGAGAAAGTGATATAGACCTAACACCTGGAAATTACATGTCCCTCAAAAAGGGAAAGAAAGGGATAAGCAAAAGTGAGTGAATGAGTCCAGTGGCCTATTTTGTGAAACAACAGACACACCACAGCATGTAACAATAATAACATAGCAATACTTTAAAAGTGTACTGTACAAGGAAATCAACAGATATGAGGTTATAATCTAAATATATCAAATATGGATAAATACAAGGACATAATCAATATATATCAGAACAGACCTATGGATGAAGGAAGAATGGAGGAAAAACAAGGAAAAGTAGCTTACAGGAGTCTGCGACCAGAGAACAACTCAGAATAGGCAACACACATTCTTTAGAAGTTAACAGTCCCATTGTACTTCTGTGTATAGCTTGAAGGGCTCACAGTACAATGATCAAAAATAAAAAAAATCACTACTCTTTAATGTGGAGAAATAAAGTCATGGGAGCTGCGATTCATTGCAAGATGATACCTACAGCAATATTGTCTTGTGATGGATTTTAGACAAGGCATTCACAAAACTAAAGTATAAAGGGAGACATACTGGACTGAACCACAGAAGTGCAGAGGAGACTTTCTGAAGAGGTGGGAGGATCAAAGGATCAAACCCTTTGCCCTGTGTTCCACAGCAACTGCACACGTTACTATGAGAAACAGTAGATGGAAATGGTATAGTGGGGATGTTGAAGAGTAAGTTTCCGTCTCTATCCAGATCTTCTTTTCCTTCCCAGTAGTGCCCAATAGAAGTGCCAAGATTGCTACATGAAGCTAATCATGGTTACCTGGAGCTCCTGGCCATGTCATTTAAAGGACATCATGGGTAGTATACTGAAACATCTGAATACTTGTTTTTCCACTATTATCTGGGAAGGAGCTTGCTGACCAACCAGAGCCAAGGAATGTGGCCTCCATTGTTCTGGATGGATATAAACCTAAAATATTCAACTTCTCTGAGCCAGACAACTTCAAGGACTTTGCAACCTCAAAAGTTAACCAAAAAGAGTCCTGTGTCAACATATACCCCTCAACTGCTACTTCAAAGATGAAGACTGGCCAGCAGAAGAAAGGAACAAATTGAGATAGCCTGCATTTCCCCTACAGTATTCCTTTTCTGCACTGGCTTAATCCCTTCCTGAATCCCCTTTCTTGAAGCTCTCCTCATAAGCATACAAACTGCAATGTTTCTCCCTAACTCATGGCCTCCCTCCTCTGTTGTCCTTTCATGGAGTGAGAAACAATCAGAAGGGGAAGCGGCCCCTGTGAAAAAGCCTGATGAAGAAGGAACCTGAGAAGTCCATTGACTCTGTGGGATTGTCTTGTGGAGGAAGAGGAAAAAGAGGAGGAGGAAATCCTATGGCACAGCACCTCCAGCCCAAACCTGAGGATCCAATAAGGTTGGAGCCCACTGTAGAGGAAGAGTCCCTGGAGGATACCAGCATCAACAGAAATGACCTGGACAGCCCATAGTCAGACTGATTGCACATTGGAGACGTCAGAGACCTCCAAACTCTTTCTCTGAAGACATCAGTTAGCTCAAATACGTCTGCTGACATGCATGCTAAATTAATAACATTGATAATAAATTAATTCTGTCTTGCAATGATATGATCTCCTGTATTTCCATGAGTATTCTGTAGGAACGAACAAATGGAATGGGATATATGTGAAGTGGGAAGGATGGTTTTTGATATCCCAGAAGTGGGAGCTACACAAGCAAGTGCACTTGTTGGGCCCACACTAGAGGAAAAAGAACTGAGCTAATATCCAACAATGATGATGATCAACTTCTTCCTTTCAGCTTGTACTAGAGACAAGAAGGAAGGTGCTAACTATTCTAAGACATGTGTGTTTCACAGAGGGTGGGGGATTTGATCAACCTATCAGAGGTACAATGTGCAGGTGGTAGACCTAGTCCCCCAAAGACAGACTTCATCATCTGTAAGATTACCACCTTCTATTGATTTCATTACATACCACCCCATACTCTAACTCAAGCAACATTCTTCAGAAGTTCCAAAGACATCATTCTTCTAGAAGCTACCACAGCACCTTACCAAAACAATGGTTACTGTAAGCCTCAATTACAATGCCTTTTGGCTTACCTGAGAAATTTGGCTAGGCATTGATTGGTGGGGGTTTTCTGTACCCAGTGCTGTCAGTCAGACATAGACACAGACACATGCAGACACACACAGACACACACAGACACACACACATACACACACACACACACACACACACACACACACACACACACACACAAACACACATACTAAAATTCAGAATTACATTTTCTTTGAAAAATCATGGAAATAGAGTAGTACTATACATTTTCCACAATCTCTTTTTCTCTATTTGTATCAAAAATATTCTTCGCAGATGAGGTAGTTTAATTCATTTAAAACTGCTATTTGAACAATTTTATTGTAGTTCATTTAGAGTTATGATTAAGAGTCTATATTTTTGCTAGATAATAGCTTATCTTTTGATTTCATTTAAATGTTTATGATATTTGACAACCTTTTACTCTTTTACTCTTTTTTTCAAGCTGACCATGCCTTTTGTAGTAACACACAGTTTTCCTCAGTAATGCATTTTGTTCTCAGTTAGACAAACCAAGTGTATTTTTAAAAGTTTATTTTTATAGACAACTCTGAAGAGAACCTTATCAAGTGAACAAAAGGAGACAAAATTAATTGATATTATTTCTACATGGCATGCTCCACTTAAAGACATTTGGCAGCATACCTTAAATGTATGAAATAATAAAAACTTAATTTGTGTCACTACTGTTTTTCTGCTATGGTAAGATTAAAATCAAGTGTGATCAATTTATGAAAAACCAGAAAATTGAAAGTCACTCAAGATTAAATGCCCCCTTTAAGATTCTACTGTGAATTTTAAAAGTAATTTAAATTCCTTTAAATGTCATATCAATATGCTGATTTTAAACTATGTTTTACTTATTCTAAGAAATAAAAGTAATATATACAATCTCATCAAAATCCACATCATGGTGACATTTTCATGAAAATTCTGTCAACTTTTCTACATAAGACTCTGTGTTCCCAAAATTGTATAAGTAAACATGCATGGGAAACCAAGTTGTCACTTTTGCCTCCACAATTTGACAGGGTATAATTAATAAGCAATGTCCTACATACATGAAGACCACGAATTTCTAAGGTTTTGTGATATTTTAACTATAATACTTGGGCTGGTAAGATGGCTCAGTGACTTAAATGCACTTGCCACAGGCCTGAGTTGATACCTGGGGCCCATATGATAGAACCAGAGAACTGAGTTCTACAAGGTGTCATCTTTCACATATCTGTATGGCACACATGCAGATGAGCTAAATGTTCATTTAACAGATCATCAATGTTGGGTTCCCTATGATTCTTGTGACCTCCCTAGCCATAGACTTTTGATTAGGTGTACAATAATAACAGATAGGTACTTCCCTCCTGGAGAGTGGACACCAAACCTAATACAGAAGTTTGTTATGGTAGAACAGAAAAATCAGTATTGTACCCATAGCCATGTCTTTCCTGGTATGTTGATATTGTAGCATGCAAGGTTCACTGCTGGGTTACTTTTCTGGACGTCCCCATCCTGCAGACTGACATTTGCAGAGTTAAAAGCTGCTATACAAGCTGTTGGAGGAAAAAAGTCATCAGTTCATATACATTTTTACTAGGACATGTGTTGTTTACTTTCAGAAAGTCTGAAGTGTAAAATATAACACTTAACTACAAACTATGTTGTGCTTTGATCTAAAGTTTTTTTGTTTTCAAGTCTCCTTCTAGACGTTACCCATTTTCTTTTCTTTGTAAATACAGACTTTTCATTGGGAGGGGGGATTCTTTTCCTTACCTATGACTTTTATCTGTGCTCTAAATTGAGGATTATTGAATTCTTAGAAAATCTGTCAACATTTCTGAATTTCATTTTGTCTATCATGATCTAATTTTTATTGTGCTCTTTGCTGGATTTCCCCTTGATTCTTTTCTTTTTCTGAAGTCAGTATCAGATATTTCATTTCACATTCCTGGGAACATTAGGAAATTCTTTTTACACCTGACCTACCATCTTGCTCTGAGCTATTCTTACTTTACATAACATTTGTAATTACTTGAATTATTTGAATGATAGCTGGTTACAAATCTTTGTTGGTCACTGCTCACTCTCACTTCCCTTCTTGTTCACTTGGGATTAAACAAGTTCAAAGTGCTGGGCATATCTCTCCAGTCATGGAAGGGATAGGGCCTAGCAGTTAGATGGTAGATGGCTGATAACCAGGAGGCTAATCTCACTCACTACTGTGTCTTACTCCTATTCTTCCCTCTACTTTTAAGCCTCTTCTTACATAAAGACCTCAACACTCAAGTACTAGGATGCAGCCTAGTGCAGTGGAGGAATCACAAAATTGAAACCAACAACCAACTATAATTCAGAATGCCAATGACCATACAATGTTCACCAAGAACTAGACCAGCCAAATTTCTCCCAATTCTAAAGCTCAGGATACCTTGTAGAAGAAGGGGTAGCGAGACTGTAAGAGCCTAAAGATGGGGAGGTCTACCACTACACAAGATATTCCACTCAAGACTGGGCTGCGGAGGCCAGGAACTTGCTGCAGGAGATTTGGCCTACCTGGCCTGCACATGGCTGACATGTCAACAAGCTCTCATAGACTAGCATGGATCTGAACCTTCACTAGAGTAGATGACTCAGAGGGAAATTCAGTACCTATATAAGCTGATGAACAGGAGGGTGGGAAAGAGCAGGTAGAAAACACCAAGAGAAATGAGGAAGGGAGGGAGGAAATGGGGGAGAGAGAGAGAAATGAGAAGAGAGAGGACAGGATGAGGGGTCAGAAAGGAGGAAGGAGAGAAAGAAAGGAGACGGGTGAGGATACTTAATCCTTGAAGTTATAAATTATGTAAGAAGTAAAATAATAACAAAATTGTCTTTGTCAGATAGCTTCAAACCATGACCCATCTTATGCTGACTTCTGCTGTTGTCTAATGGTTCAGTTATAGGTAGGATTCCATTTATGCATCCCTGGTTTGGTGAAAGGGCTGAATTATATTTTTCTTTTTTTAAATTTATTTCCACTCATACAAACTTAATAGATATACTAGTCCCCTACCTCCCTCCACCCTCCCACCCTTCTGTTCCCCCCTCTCCTCCCCACTCTCTTCCCATCCCCCAATGCTTCCCCCCATCCCTGGAACATCCTTTAATGTGCATGCCAAACTCTCCTCTGGGTCCTCCTCTCCAATGAGGTGCAAGAACCCAGCGGCATTTCCCAAAACCCTTTCCTGTGTTCCCCTTAAGCATAGAACACTACTGTGGCTGTCAATCCCTAGCCTCCAAGGGAAAGGGCTGAATTATTGCAGATAGGTGGGGTATAAGTTCACATCTTTACTTAACCTCCTGCTACCCTTTCAGAATAAAAAGGAACAGACTAACAGACAGGACTGCCTTGTCTGCAGGAGGTAACATCACTCCCCTCTTGTCTTCCTACCCCAGAGATCACTAAGTGGGGAGCTGATGCATATTGCTTTGTTGATACTTTGTGAGCACTTAACATTAGCTCCCAACTTGTACCAAGTGACTTCAAGGGATAGGAGGGAAAAAGGGGAAGGCAACCAATCCCAACTCATCCTTAGCCCTCACTGATATATAAATGGAGAACTCAACTTACAGGAAGTGTGTCTGTCACCTTCTGTCTTCATGCCCCTGAGCAGACAAAAAAGTAACAACATGATCAGGAGGTAAATAGTCACCAGAAGCCAACTATACTGGTACTCAGTTCTTGTCTCAGTTACTCTTTCTGCTGCTATTTAAAAAGCACTCAAACTGAAGAAATTTAAAGGAGGAAGGGAAATTTCACTAAAGGTTCCAAAGGGGAGATACAATCTACTATAGTGGAAAATGATTGGCTGTCTGGGAGAAACTAGAGGCAGTTTATATCACTGCAGACATCACAGAATCTTAGAGCTAATTGCAAACTTACATAAAGAGATTAGTAGAGACAAGGCAGGGGTAACCAGTTACCAGAACTACCCCCTGTGTCATGACTTCCTGCAGCAAGTTTCCATCTCCTAAAGGTATGATGACCTTCCTAAATATTAAACACCAGCTAAGACTGCAAGTATATGAGTCTATGTGGGACAACTTACATTTCAAACCATGACAGTTATCTATTCCAAAAATTACAAAATATGCAAAACCAAACACTCATGTTCTGTTAGAGAGCCTAAGGTGAGAAAATGATTGAACCCTAAGACCTGGAAATTATCTTCCTGAGCATATGTTTGTTAAAAGTCCAGCTAACGGGGAAAAGAAATGAACAAGTCAAAGTTGGTGTTTAGGCTCCATTGAGAGATACCCCACCCAGGTGTGAAGCAATAAGCTAAACAGACCATAGCAGATAAGAACAAAAATATAACACATTTAAATCATGTATTGAACAAGAACATCAACAGATATGAGTATATAATCCAAATGTATCAGAGCATACCTGTGGATGGTAGAATTGAAATGTAGCATGAAAACAATGAAAATAAACTTATACTAATCAATTGTGCCTGTTGCTCTTCTGTGTTGCTATGAGAGACCACTGAGGTTAAACAACTTAAGAGAGAAAAGGGAAATTTATTCAGCTTAAGTTCCACAGGGGAGATAGAGTACATTAGAGCAGGAATGGCATGACTGGATGGCAGAAACTGGAGGTGGGCTAAATCACTGCAGACATCTTGGAGGCTGAGAGCTACCACAAGCTCAAGAGTAGACTCCCTCATTCAAGCATGGTAGGACCAACCAAATTCAAGATCAACCCCCTTGTGACTGTCTTCTTCTAGCAAGGATCCACTTCTACAAAGTGGTATGAACTTCCCAAATGCTGGGAGCAGCTAAGAATTAAAATATGTGAGCTTGTTGGGGACAACTCACATTTCAAACCATGACATCAATAATACTATGACCACAGCCCAACTCTGAAGAAAAGTCAGCACAATCTTTAAGAGTGGACAGTCTATTGCGATTCTGTCTATAATTTCAAGGACTGACACAAAGGTAGTCAAATAAAAAAATTAGTGGTCTTTGATATAAAGATGATTATTCATGGAAACTGTGTTTCACTCTAACATATTTATATCAATATTAGTTTCTGAAGGAATTTATGTAAGGTATTCACAAAACTTTATTACCGAGGGAGAAACATCCTGGACTGAACCACTGAGGGCTGGAGAGAGACTTGTAGAAGGTTGTATAACCAAACACTCTGTCCCATGTTCTATAGCAAGTAGATGGATACATGATCAAGGATAGATGGAAAAGGTTCCTTGGGAAGGCTGAGGAGTAAGCTTCTGTCTCTATCCTGACCCTTTTTTCCTTCCCTACATCTCTATGCTCCCTCACTCCTCAAAGCAGTCATACCAAAGGTGGTACATTCCATTGTCTGACGTTCATTCTTGGTGACCTACAGGACCTGCCTGCCAGCACCACCCACAGAGGCATCATGGGTAGTGTACTGTGATGTCTGAGGACTTAGCCACTATTGGCTGGGAGGGAGTCTTATGACCAATTAGAACTGAGGGGCGTGGCCTCTATTGTTCTGGACCAGTATATAACCAGGATACTCAGCTGCTCCAAGCCAGACAACTGAGAGGATTTCATGATGTCTGAGGTCAACCGCAAGGAGTCGGGTATGGCCATGAACCTTTCAACTGCTACTTCAAAGGCTGGCCAGCAGAATAAAGGAAAGCTTACCATGCAGCCTAGAGACAAAACTCAGGAGAGCGTTAATGACAAATCTGCTACAGGTGGTGGGCAGGTGAGATGGCCCATTGTAAGCCAGTCAGATCCTTGTTTTACAGAATATTGCTGTTGCCCTCCATAACTCTCTTCCTATCTCTAAGGATTGCCCTTCTGCTTCAATGTTCCCCTTCCTTCTCTCTGCTGGTCTAATCTCCTCCTGGAAAACTAATGAAGTCCTCCTAACACTCCTATATATCCTACCTTTGGTCCCTAACCCATGGCCTTGCTCTGTTTTCTTTCCAGGAGGAAAAGAACAATCAGAAGGGGAAGCAGCCCTCTCAAAAAAGCCTGATGAATGATCCTGAGATGTTCACCACTTTTGTGGTGCTGCCTTGCAGAGGAAGAGGAGGACGAGGACGAGGACGAGGACGAGGACGAGGACGAGGATTACCTCTGGTGTCCCAGTACCAGGAGCCCACACCTGGGAAACCAACCAGGATGGGGCCCACTGAAGACGAAGAATATACTAACATTGATACTGATGATCTGTGCAGCCCTTAATCTAACAGCTTACACATTGTCTGAGATGTCAAGATCTTCTATCTTTATATATGTCAGTCAATGAACATGTCTGTTGAAATGCATGATTAATTAATTGATGATAATTGAAAATATATTCTTTTTGTCTTGAGAAAAGATATGTGTCCCTGTGATTCCATTAAGGCAGAGCTGGGAGGAAGGGAGGGAATGTGAGGGGGGAGGGGATCATGAGAGTTGACAGATGCCTGTGGATTCCCATGGATTGGGACTAGACAAACAAGTGTATTTCTTGGGCAGACAATGGAGGATGGAGACCTGAGGTATGATTCAACTTTGAAGACCAACTTCTTCCTTTCCATTTATTCCACAGACAAGGGGGGAAAGATTGGGTAAGTCACATACATACATGTGTCGGTTTCACAGAGGTTGGGAATGGGGGGGGTAATAGTTTTGGGATTGCCACAACCTTCTGGAAATACAGTATTAGTATTAGTATTAGTATTAGTATTAGTATTAGTATTAATATTAGTATTACTGACAGTATTAGTTTCCCAATAACAGGGGCCACATCACCTATAGTACTTCCACCTGCTATTGATTTTTATTAAAAACCACGACATATTCTAACTCAAAGCTCCTCAAAAGTGCCAAAGACATCATCTTACTAGAATTTACCATAGCACCTCGGCAAAGACAATTATAACTGGAAACAACAAATATAATGCTTTATAGGACCACCTGGGAAATTTGATGATTTGGTGAGGAATTTTGTCATACAGTGGCCTGCACCTAGTATTGTCAATGTGACACACACACACACACACACAGACACCCACACACACACTACATTACATCATGTTAGTTTTGTTAATTATTTTCAATAGAGTATTAATATATATTTTTTCCAATTTTATAGCCAAAAGATTGTTCCCATTTAATTTAGTTTAATCCACTTAAAAACATCACTTAATTCCCCGGAGCTGCCCAGCTGGCACCCGCGGGGCTGCAAGCTTTGCCCCGGGACGCTGCCCCCGGACCCCAGACCCTCCCTTCATGCCGACCCACGCCAAGCTCCCAGGTCCAAGGTGAAGAATTCTGCCATCACCATCAGACCCTCTGCCTCTCTGGCACACCGGGGAACTAAACACGTGGTTCACGGAAGATACACTGCTACTCAAAATTCAATATAGTCCAAAGGAAACTCAAGCAAAACTCTAAGACAACAAAGGGAACACAGGCCATACATCTGGACTCCACTACAATCATTATATTATGTGGGCGAGATTCTTCACATCTAGCCCAAAGATAGGTAAACTATTTTTTTCTTTTTTTTTTCTTTTCACCTTACTGATCCTTTCTAGTATCAATTCTGTAGATCAACTTTCTCATGCAGCCACCCCAAAACATACAACTCCAGGGAGTACACCACTCACCCTCATTTCACCAAGATACTAAATCGTAAAAGTGCATTAACATACTAATATTCACCCCCTGGTTACTTAACCTGACTTAACTGATGTACTAACAGCCTAGTAGCCTCATCTAGGATATAACAATAACAATACACAAACATACCCAATCCAAGGCAAACACTCGTAATAACTGGCAAGTGTAACAATACCAACTACGTCGGTTCAGTGAAAAACACACAGAAACTGAAAGGTCCTAAAAAATAAAACATTGTACAAGTCAAAGTGCAGATCCACGAGAAACAAAACCCAAGAAGATCAATCTCCTGCCGAAAGAATCAATCCCATAATGAGGTATTCCGACCAGAACAAATCCACAGAAAATAGCCATGAAAGCCAGACCCAACATAATGACTATGAGAGTATGAACGTTACGATGATTAATACTATGAAAGGGGAAATCCAAGAAGAGTTAAACAACCGTATCAACCACTTTGAACAGGAACACAACAGGCACTTGGAGGAGCTGAGAAAAACAGTTCAAGAAGCAAAAATAGGTATAGAGCAGTTAAAACAGTCTCAGGCAGAGTTTAAAATTGAACTAAAAGACAAGTTATCTTCAACCCAAAACTCAACAGAGAGTCTTATCAGCAGAACAAATGAGGCAGAAAATAGAATTTCAGATCTTGAAGACAAAGTGGGAGAATTAACCAGCTCAATGGAAGAGATTGTTAAAGCCAAAAAGATACTGGAGAGGAACATTCAAGAGATATGGGACACCCTGAAGAAGCCTAACATGCGTATTCATGGAATACCAGAACAAGAATCCCAAAATACAACACCTGAGGAAATATTTCAATACATCATAAATGAAAACTTCCCACAACTAAAGAATGAGAGGCCTATCCAAGTACAAGAGGCATTTCACACTCCAAACAGATATGACCAAAATAGAAAATCACCACTGCAAATAATAGTCAAAACACTGCACATTGTAGACAAAGAAAAGGTGCTGAGAGCTTCAAGAGAAAAAAAGCAACTCACTTTTTTTTAAACCTTTTTTTATTATTTTTATTATTTATTCAACTGTGCGCATGTACGTGTGTATGTGCACACGCGTGTGTATGTCTGTGTGTGTGTGTGTGTCTGTGTATGTGTAGAACCACGGACGAATTCATGAACCACTGTGGACGGCTCCACCTCCTTCTGCCCCGGGATTCACAGACGCTAAAGCAACTCACTTTTAAAGGTAAACCTATTAGAATAACAAGCTCCCTTCCCCACCCCGCTCCTCCTGTTGGGACGCATACTCGGTCCAGCCGCGCCTCATCTGCAACCTAGGTAAGCTCCGCCTGCGCCCACCCACCAGAACCCCAGGTCAGCCCAAGGGACCCAGCTCCTACCCCACCATCCAGCCAGAGCCGCGCGAGGGCCGTGGGATGAGGAGGACCTCCCCCTGGGCCCGGGCCCTGCCCAGCTCCCCTCGGGTTAAATAGCTCCACGCCGTCGCCCCCATCCTCCCTTCCCCACTCCGCTCTGCCGGCTGGGACATGGGCGCGGTCCAGCCGGGCCTCATCCGCGACCTAGGTGAGCTCCGTCCCTGCCCACCCCCAGAACCCCAGGCCAAATAATTCAGTTTAGTAAAATTGAAAGATCTTAAGAGTTAAAACGACAATGCCAAAGTCAAAGGGCAAATCCATGAGAAGCAACACTCAAGTAAACAAATTTCCCACTGAAGGAATTAATCCCATAATGTTAGACTCCAACCAGAACAAACCCACGGAAAATGGCCAAGAAAGCCTGACCCAGGATAACGACCTTCAAAATATGATCATTACCATGTTCAATACTATGAAAGAGGAAATCCGGGAGGAATTACATAATCGAATCAATCACTTTGAAGAGGAACAAAAGAGACACTTGGAGAAATTGAAAAAAACAATGCAAGAAACAAAAACTGGCATAGAGCAGTTAAAACAGACTCAAGCAGAGTTTAAAACTGAGCTACAAGACAATTTATCTTCAACCAAGAACTCCACAGAGAGTCTTATCAACAGAACTAACAGCAGAAAACAGAATTGCAGACCTTGAAGATAAAGTGGAAGTACTAACCAGCTCAATGGAAGAGGTTGTTAAAGCCAAAAAGATACTTGAGGGAAATATCCAAGAGATATGGGACACCCTGAAGAAGCCTAATATGCGTATTCATGGAATACCAGAGCAAAAATTGCAAAATACCACCCCTGAGGAAATTTTTCAAACTATCATCAAGGAAAACTTTCCTCATCTAAAAAAAGAGAGGCCCATCCATATACAAGAGGCATTCCGCACCCCAAATAGATATGACCAAAACACAAGCATGCCACGGCAAATAATAGTTAAAACACTCCACATTCAAGATAAAGAACTGGTGCTGAGAGCTTCAAGGGAGAAACAACAAGTCACTTTTAAAGGTAAACCTATTAAAATAACAAATGACTCCTCAGTCGAAACAGTAAAAGCAAGAAGAGCTTGGAGAGACATACTTCAAGTATTGAATGAGCAAAATGTCAACCCAGGCTGATTTACCCTGCAAAATTATCAGTCATGATCGAGAGAGAAAGAAAAATCTTCCAGCACAAAGACAACTTGAAGGGATACATGTCCACCAAATCAGGCCTTCAAAAAATGCTAGAAATGACACTCAAGCGTGAAGAAAAAAACAGGCATATCCACGAGAACAGAAGGCAAGTATAACACCATTAAAAGCGAAGTAATATATTTATAAAAACTACTAAACATAATAAATGTCTGGAATTAAAAATAGTTTCTCCATTATAACATTAAATGTTAATGGAATTAATTCACCGATCAAGAGACACAGATTACAAACTTGGATTAAAAATCAAAATCCATCAATCTGCTGCCTGCACGAAACTCATCTCACCACAAAAGATAGGCACGCTCTAAAAATAAAAGACTGGTCAACAATTCTACAAGCTAATGGAAGCAGAAAACAGGCAGGGGTAGCCATTATGCTATCAGACAAAGTGGACTTCAAACCAAAGAAAATTATAAGAGACATGGATGGATACTACATTTAAGTCACAGGTAAAATTCACCAGGAAGACTTCACAATATTGAACATATATGCACCCAATATGGGCTCCTCCACATTCATGAAGAAAACCCTACAGCGTCTAAAGCAAAAAATCAACCCCAAACGATAATTCTTGGGGACTTCAACACCACCTTCTCAACATGGGATAGATCAACAGGTCAAAAGCTTAACAGAGACACTTTGGAACTTAATCAAACCCTTAAAAAATTGGACCTTACAGATCTCTACCGAACTTTTCACCCATGTACCAAAGAATACACATTTTTCTCAGCAGCACACAGAACTTTCTCCAAAATAGATCACATATTGGGCAACAAAACGAATCTACACATATACAAAAAAGTTGAAATTCTAACCTGTGCCCTATCAGACCACCACGGCCTAAAGCTGGACATCCACAACACAACAAAGAAGAGAAAATACACTAACTCCTGGAAACAAAACAATATGATGCTGAATGAGAACTGGATTCAGGAAGAAATTGAAAAGGATATTCAAGATTTCCTGAACGTGAACGATAATGAAAATACAACTTACCAAAATCTCTGGGACACAATGAAAGCTGTTCTAAGAGGTAAGTTCATAGCTCTTAATGCCTACATCAAAAAAAATGGAAACATCAGAAATAAACAACTTAACAATGCAGCTTAAAGCTTTACAGAAACTAGAGCAATCTGATCCCAAAAGTAGTAGAAGAGAGGAGATTAGCAAAATAAGGGGAGAAATATCTGAAATCGAGATTAAGAAAACGATAAAAAAAAATCAATCAGTCAAAAAGCTGGTTCTTTGAAAAAATCAATAAGATTGATACACCCCTAGCTAAATTAACCAAAAGCAGGAGAGAGAAAACCCAAATTAACAAAATTAGGAATGAACATGGAGTTATCACTACTGACACCCAAGAAATCCAGAGAATTATAACATCATATTTCAAAAACTTATACTCTGTGAAGTTTGACAACACAAAAGAGATGGATGAATTCCTGAGTAAACACAACTTACCTAAATTGAATCGGGAAGTTGTGAATTATTTAAATAATCCTATAACATATAAGGAAATTGAGGAAGTAATCTTGAATCTTCCCACCAAAAAATGTCTTGGACCAGATGGATTCAGCACAGAGTTGTACCAGACATTTAAGGAGTTAATAACACCAATACTCCTTAAACTGTTCCATCAAATAGCAAAGGAAGGAACACTATCAAATTTCTTCTATGAAGCTAATATCGTTTTAATCCCAAAACCTAATAAAGACTCACTTAAAAAAGAAAACTATAGGCCGATCTCTCAGATGAACACAGATGCAAAGATTCTCAACAAAGTTTTAGCAAGTCGGATTCATAAACATATTAAAAAGATTGTTCACGGGGACCAAGTAGGCTTCATCCCCAGCACACAAGGTTGGTTAAAGATATGCAAATCAATAAATGTAATTCATCATATAAACCAGTCCAAAGTCCAAGACCACACGATACTCTTGATAGATGCAGAAAAAGTTTTTGACAAGATCCAATAGCCTTTTATGATCAAAACGCTAGAAACAGTAGGAATGGAAGGAACCTTTATCAATATAATAAAAGCTGTATACAACAAGCCCACAGCAGGGATTATGCTCAATGGGGAACAATTGGATGCATTCCCACTTCGATCAGGAACTACACAAGGCTGTCCACTCTCACCACTTCTATTCAACATTGTACTTGAAGTCTTAGCTGAAGCCATAAGACAAGAAAGGGACATAAGAGGGATTCAAATCGGCAAGGAAGAAGTCAATCTATCCCTATTTGCAGATGACATGATCTTAAACCTGAGTGATCCCAAAAACTCCACCAGGAAGCTCCTGAAACTAATTGAGAAGTTTAGCAGGATGGCAGGATACAAAATAAATGTGCAAAAATCAGAGGCCTTCCTGTATGCCCAGAATGAAAAAAGTGAAAAAGCCTTGAGAGAAACAATCCCATTTACTATAGCCCCTAAAAAAATGAAATACCTTGGTATAAACTTAACCAAGGAGGAAAAAGACCTCTACAATGAAAACTTTAAAACCCTAAAGAAAGAAATTGCAGAAGACACCAGAAGGTGGAAAGACCTCCCATGTTCCTGGATTGGCAGAATCAACATCGTAAAAATGACCATCCTACCAAAGGCAATATACAAATTCAATGCTCTACCAATTAAAATCCCAAAGCAGTTCTTTAAAAAAGTGGACCAAGCAACCTGAAAATTCATATGGAGGCACAAAAGACCCAGGATAGCAAAGACAATCCTAAGTAACAAAAACACTGCTGGAGGTATTACAATACCAAACCTAAGTCTATACTACAAATCCATAGTTATAAAGACAGCCTGGTACTGGCTCCAAAATAGACACACAGATCAATGGATAAGGATTGAAGACCCAGATATAAGCCCTCAAAATTACAGCCATTTGATCTTTGACAAAGGGGTCCAAAGAATCCAATGGAAAAAGAAGAGCATCTTCAACAAATGGTGCTGGCAAAACTGGATCTCCATATGCAGAAAATTGAAGCTGGACCCATACTTGTCACCATGCACAAGACTTAATTCCAAATGGATCAAGGAACTTGCTATAAGGCCAGAGAGTATAAAAACCATAGTTGAAAAGATAGGGAACTCCCTCGAGCTGATTGGGTAGGCCAGCATTTCCTAAACAGACATCCAATGGCACAGTCACTGTTACCAACTCTCAACAGTTGGGACCTTGTGAAATTAAAGAGCTTCTGTTCAGATAAAGAGATTGTAACAGGAGCTCAAAGGCAATCCACAGAATGGGAGAAAATCTTCACTAACCACATATCTGACAGAGCTCTACTGTCCAGAGTGCACAAAGAACTTAGAAAACTAAAGTCCAAGGAAACCAATGGCCCAATTAAAAAATGGGCCCTGGAACTTAAAAGAAACTTTACTAGGGATGACATTAAAATGTCTAACAAATATCTTAAAAAATGCTCCACTTCCTTAGCCATTAGGGAAATGCAAATCAAAACTTCCCTGAGATATCATCTCACCCCGGTCAGCATGGCAAAAATCCACAATACCAACAACAACAAATGCTGGAGAGGATGTGGAGAGAGGGGAACTCTCCTACATTGCTGGTGGGAATGCAGGCTCATACAGCCACTCTGGCGAGCTGTCTGGAGATTCTTAAAGAAATTAAAGATTGAAATGCCATATGACCCTGCTATCCCACTTTTGGGAATAACCCCCCATGCAGCAGAGGTTCCCCTCGATAGCACAAGCACGACCATGTTCATAGCAGCACTGTTCACAATAGCAAAGTCATGGAATCAACCCAAATGTCCAACAGTTGACAAGTGGATAAGGAAACTGTGGTACGTCTATACAATGGAGTACTACTCAGCCATCAAAAATGATGAATTACTGGAATTTGTCGAGAAATGGATGTCATTAGAAACAATTATATTAAGTGAATTATCCCAAACCCAGAAAATTAAGCGCCATATGTACTCCCTAATAGGTGCCTCCTAATACCAAACCCTCCTAGCCCATATTGAGACACTCATAGGTAAATCTATGTATTACCTACAGTAATTGCAAGGATTATGAATAGGAGGGATGAGGTAGGAGGGCCACATCAGAAACAAGGAGAGAGGGGACCATGTTACAGCAGAGAAAATAGGCCTCCATCAAGGAATGCAAGTAAGCAATGAGATACCTGATTAAGTTCATAGACGTTCCTTCCTGATCACTTACAACTGAGAGGGTATGATCTCACCAGAAATGGAGGGCATATAGTCTGGCAGATAAAAAGTAACAATTCGCAAATGGGTGATTGATCCCTCCCTCACTGAGGTTTCCTACTCTTATTACATCTACCCTTGAATGTGCTATTATAACAAGACTCCAGCTTAACAGCTTTTTGTCTCTGACCAGGGGGTGACATACAATGCCCAGCAGGATGGAGTGAAGGGCATTGCAGGAGCAGCAAAACTGCAAAAGAAAATCAACAAACCACAATCCAGAACTTCAGAGACTCTATATCAACCACATAGAACTAGGCCCCCCTAATCTCTCCCCATCCTGAAGCTCTGGGACATTTACGGAAGTGGGGGCGGTAGGATTGTAAGAGCAAAAGGATGGGAGAAGCAATGATTTGCATGATTCTCAACACTAGGTAGGGCCAAAGCAATCATGGTAGGACTTTGCATGCCCTGCACAATGTCCAACACACTACTGACCTCACAAAGTCTAGCATCTGCTAAAGGCACCAAGATCCTTGGAGGCAAGGGATTGACAGCCACAGTAGTGTTCCTATGCTTAAGGGGAACATGAGAAAGGGTTCAGGGAAATGTCACTGGGTCCTTGTACGTCATCAGAGTGGAGGACCAAGTGGAGAGTCAGGCATACACAATAAAGGATTCTCTGGGAATTGGGGGGGAGGTACTGAGGGATGGGCAGAGAGGGGAGGGGGAGCAGGGGGTTCGGGGGGAGGAGGAGGGAGGGAGGGAACTGGTCTACCTATTAAGTTTGTATGAGTGGAAATAATAAAAAAATACAAAAAAGGAAAAAATATCACTTAATTAAAACAAATGTTTGTCATATGGATTTATATTTAACAGTCAATATGTCTTTCTCTGATAAAAGTTAATTGGTTGCATTTAAACTTTTAAGATATTTGCAAAAGTTTTACTATCTTTCAAGCTATACAATCTATAGCAATCCAATGTATCATTCAATGATGCTCTATATTCTTAGATAAACCAACTATTGTTTTTAAAAGTTCATTTTTACAGTTGACATTGAAGTGAATTTTATCAAGTGAGCAAAAGGAGACAAATATAGTTGGTAATACATGGTGTAGTCCACATAAAAGCATTTGACAGGGTACCAGAAATGTATTAAACTATACATATAAATTTAATGTTTATCATTGTTTTTACCACATTGACTTTAAATCAAGTGTTAACTCCTTATGAGAGAACAGAAAATTGTGAATCAATGAATATTAAGTATTTAGTATAAGGTCCTATTATGAATTTTCAATAGTTTAGGTTCCTTTATATGGTACATCTCTATTCTAATTTGAACTAAAAATGAGCAGGTCTGAGAATAGAAAATTAGTTTCACATCTCCCAGGAGTGAGAGCTTGACGAGCAAGTGCACTTCTTGGACAGCCACTGAAAAATGGGGACTTGAGCTAAGACCAGAAATGAAGACCAACTTCTTACTTGCATCTTGTGATATAGACAAGGAGGAAAGGGAATGGTATTCCCACACACATGTGTATTTTAAGGAGGTGGGGAAGCAAGGCACCAGGATAAGGATTGCAGCAATCTATCAGATAAACCGTGTGTAGGTGGCAGTACTAGTCCCCAAAGGGAAAACTCATCAGCTGTGGGACTCCTGCCTTCTAGTGGTTTTTGTTACGGAACACCCCATGTTCTAACCCCTCAGAAGTGTCAAAATGTCTTTGTTACCCTAGCACGTCACCCGAGAAGTCTGTTGAGGAGTTGGGTCTGCACCCAATGCTATCAGTCAGATGTGCACATGCACACACACACACACACACACACACACACACACACACACACACACAAACACACACACGTGTGCACTATAATAAAGTCCCTAATTTCAGTTTTGGCTTAATTCCTGGAAATAGGGTACTACAATACCGTTTCCCATAATGCCCTTTTCTCTATTTACATCAAAAACGTTCCTCCCATTTGATTATCTTTTAGTTGCATTTAAATTTTAATATATCTGCCAAAGTTTTACTGTTTTCAAGCTGACCCTGCCATTTATATCAAATTAAAGTGTCTCTCAGTAATGTTCTATGTTCTTATAGAAACTAAGTGTCATTTTGACAGCCAAGTTTTGCAAATGATTTTGAAATAAACTTTATCAAGTGAGCAAAAAGAGACAAAGGTAGTTGATATTACTACTACATGATATACTCCACTTAAAGACACTTATCAAAGTACCTGAAAAGTATAAAATCACACATATAAATTGTTTATTACTGCTTTTTACTTCAAGTATTTTTTATTAATTGAGATTTTTTTCATATACAAACAAAATGTGTTTATCCTTTCTGTCCTGGACGCATGGTCCAGGGAGGACCCTCTGCTGGTCAGGTAAACCCCCTAGACCACCCACCAGGCCCCAGGTTACCCGCTCCTCCCAGGTCATCCCACCAGCCAGCTGGAGGCAGCCAGAGCAACAGCCAGTCTGCTCTGGGCTAGGGAAGGATCCTAGGTCATGCCCCAGGTTCCAGTTGATCTGTGTGAAAACTAGAAGCTCTAACCTTTCCACCTAGGTGCTCATAAAACCCAAGCAAAGCTCTAGGGGGACAAGCACCATACATCTGAAGTCCTCTAAAATCATCTTATCACATAGGAGAGATTCTTCACATTCAGCTCAAAGATAAATAAACCCTTCTAATCATCCTGTTCCTTTCAATTATTAGTCATTGTAGTTTAACTTTTCCATATAGCCAAAACCAAAATGTATACAACTTCAGGGACTATACCATTCACCCTCACATATCACTAAGGCACTAGATCATAAAAGTGCACTACCATACTAATCTTCACTCCCTGTCTAATTAAACCTGACCTAATTGATGTACTAACAGGCTAATAGCCTCATCTAGGAAATAACACCAATAGCAGACAAGCCTACCCAACTCCTAGGCAAACAATAGTAATAACTGCTCCAGAGTAGTAATACCAAGTAAGTCAGTTCAGTCAAAAACACACAGAAACTAAAAGAATGTCTTAAGAGATAAAACAATAATGGCCAAATCTATGAGAAATAAAAACCAAGAAAACAAATCTCCCAATGAAAGAATTAACCCCATAATCATAGATTCCAACCAGAATGAATTCATAGAAAATAGCGAAGAAAGCCATACCCAAGACAATGATTTTCAAAGCCTGATCTTTGCTATGAACAAAATTATGAAAGAGGAAATCCAGGAGGAATTAAATAACCACATCAAAACACTTTGAATAGGAATATAAAAGGCACTTGGAGGAGACGAGAAAAACAGTTCAAGAAACAAAAATAGGCATACAGCAGTTAAAACAGTCTCAAGAAGAGTTTAAAACTGAACTAAAAGACAAGTTATCTTCATCCCAGAACTCAACAGAGAGTCTTATCAGCAAATGATAATTCTTGGAGATTTCAACACCGCCCTCTCAACATGGGATAGATCAACAGGTCAAAAACTTAACAGAGGCACTTTGGAACTTAATCAAACCCTTACTGAAATGGACCTTACAGATCTCTATAGAACTTTTGATCCACGCATCAAAGAACACACATTTTTCTGAGCAGAACAGGGAACATTCTCCAAAATGGACCACATATTGGGCCACAAAACGAATCTCCACATATACAGGAAAGTTGAAATTCTAGCATGTACCCTATCACACCACCATGGTCTAAACTTGACATCACAACCCTACAAATAACAGAAAATACACTAACTCCTGGAAACTAAACACTATGATGCTGAATGAGAACTGGGTTCACTAAGAAATCATAAAGGAAATTCAAGATTTCCTAGAAGTGAATGATAATGAAATACAACTTACCAAAATCTCTGGGACACAATGAAAGCCATAATAAGAGGTAAGTTTATAGCTCTTAATGCTTATATAAAAAAAGAAACATCACAAATAAATAACAATACAGCTTAAAGCTTTAGAGATATAAGAGCAATCTGACCCCAGAAGCAGCAAAAAAGAGATTAGCAAAATTAGGGGAGAAATATCTGAAATTGAGTTAAGAAAAACAATATAGAGAATCAACCAGTCAAAAGGCTGGTTCTTTGAAAAAAAATCAGTAAGATTGATAAACCCCTAGCTAAATTAACCACAAACAAGAAAGATAAAACCCAAATTAACACTACTGATATCCAAGAAATTCAGAGAATTATAAGGTCATATTTCAAAAACTTATACTCTGTGAAATTTGACAACACAAAAGAAATGGATGAATTCCTAAGTAAACACAACTTACTTAAATTGGATCAGGAAGCTTTGAATTATCTAAATAATCCTATAACACATAAAGAAATTGATGAAGTAATCTCGAATCTTTCCACCAAAAAATGTTCTGGAGAAGATGGATTCAGCATAGAGTTCTACCAGACATTTAAGGAACATCTAACACCAGTACTTAAACTGTTCCATCAAATTGCGAAAGAAGGAACACTACCAAATTTTTTCTATGAAGCTAATATCGTCTTAAGTCCAAAATCTAATAAAGATACATTTAAAAAAGAAAACCGTAGGCCAATCTCTTTGATGAACATTGATGCAAAGATTCTCAAAAAAAATCTTAGCAAATCAGATTCAAAACATATCAAAAAGATCATTCACTGTGATCAAGTACACTTTATTCCAGGCACACAAGGTTGGTTCAACATACGCAAATCAATAAATGTAATTCACCATATAAAGCAGTCCAAAATTGAAAACCACATGGTACTCTCGATCAATGCAAAAAGCTTTTGACAAGATCCAACAGCCCTTTATGATCAAAACCCTAGAGATGGTTGGAACGGAAGGAACTTTTATCAATATAATAAAAGCTATGTACAACAAGCCAACAGCAAGGATTATATTCAATGGGGAAAAACTTGAAGCATTCCCACTTCAATCAGGAACTAGATAAGGCTGTCCACTCTCACCACTTCTATTCACTATTGTACTTGAAGTCTTAGCTGAGGCCATAAGACAAGAAAGGAAAATAAGAGGAATTCAAATCGGTAGGGAAGAAGTCAAGTTATCTCTATTTGCAGATGACATGATCCTATACCTGAGTGATCCCAAAAACTCCAGCAGGAAACTCCTGGAACTAATACAGAAGTTCAGCAGTGTGGGAGGATACAAAATAAATGTTCAAAAATCAGTGGCCTTCCTATACGCCCAGGATGAAAAAAGTGAAAAAGCCCTGAGAGAAACAATCCCATTTACTACAACCCCTAAAAACCTGAAATACCTTGGTATAAACCTAACTAAGGAAATAAGATACCTTTACAGTGAAAACTTTAAAACTCTAAAGAAAGAAATTACGGAAGACACCAGAAGGTGTAAAGACCTCCCATGTTCTTGGATTGGCAGAATCAACATCATAAAAATGACCATCCTCCCAAAGGCAATATACAGACTCAGTGCTATAGCAATTAAAATCCCAAAGCAATTCTTTAAAGAAATTGACCAAAGAATCTCAAAATTCATATGGAGCCACAAAAGACCCAGGATAGCAAAAACAATCCTGAGTAATAAAATAACTGCTGGAGGCATCACCATACCAAACCTTAATCTATGCTACAAATCCATAGTTATAAAAATAGCCTGGTACTGGCTCCAAAACAGACACATAGATCAGTGGATAAGGATTGAAGACCCAGATATAAGACCACAAAATTACAGTCATTTGATCTTTGACAAAGGGGCCCAAAATATCCAATGGAAAAAGAATAGCATCTTCAACCTATGGTGCTGGCAAAACTGGATCTCCACATGCAGAAGATTAAAACTGGACCCGTAATTGTCACCATATACAAGACTTAATTCCAAATGCATCAAGGACCTCGATATATGGCCAGAGACTATAAAAACCTTAGTTGAAAGGGTAGGGAACTCCCTGGAGCTGATTGGACTAGACTAACAGTTCCTAAACAGACATCCAATAGCACAGTCTATACAACCAACATTCAACAGATGGGATCTTATGGAATTAAAGAGCTTCTGTTCAGATAAAGCGATTGTAACTTGAGCACAAAGGCAACCCACAGAATGGGAGAAAATCTTCACTAACCACATATCTGATAGAACTCTATTATCCAAAGTGCACAAAGAACTTAGAAAACTAAACACCAAGGAAACAAATGGCCCAATTAAAAAATGGGCCTTGGAAGTTAAAAGAAACTTTACCAGGGATGAAATTGAAATGTCTAACAAATATCTTAAAAAATGCTCCACTTCCTTAGCCATCAGGGAAATGTAAATCAATACCTCCCTGAGATATCATCTCACCTTGTTCGGGATGGCAAAAATCCACAATACAAACAACACCAAATACTGGAGAGGATGTGGGAAGAAGGGAACACTCCTACATTGCTGATGGAAATGCAGGTTCATACAACCACTCTGGTGAGCCGTCTGGTGATTCCTAAAAAAGTTAAAGATTGAAATGCCATGCGACCCTCCTATTCAACTTCTGGGTTATAATCCTCTATAAAGCAAAAAATTCACTGCAATAACACAAGCACATTCATAGCAGCACTATTTATAATGGCAAAGTCATGGCATTAATCCAAATGTCCAACAGTTGATAAGTGGATAAGGAAAATGTAATACATTTATACAATGGAATACTACTCAGCCATCAAAAAAGATGAGCTAATGAAATTTGCTGGGAAATGGATGGAAGTAGAAAAAATTATATTGCGTGAAGTATCCCAGACACAGAAAATTAAGCACCGTATGTACTCCCTGATAGGTGAATCCTCGTACCAAACCCACTTAGTGACATATTCAAATATAAGTCTCTGTAATACCTACAGTAATTTCAAAGATTATAAACAGGAGGGAAGTGGAAGGAAGGCCCTCTCAGAAGTAAAGAGAGAGGGGATCATGTTACAGCAGAGAAAATAGGTCATCATCAAGTTCTGCAAGTAAGTAGTGAGACATCTGGTTAAGCTCACTCACTTTCTTTCCTTCCTAGTCACTTACAACAGAGGGGGTTTGATCTTACCAGTCAGTGAAGGCATAGAATCTGGCAGATAGATAGTAACCATTCTGAAAATAGGAGACTGACCCCCTTCACCATGTTCTCCTACTCCTATTCCATATACCTTTAAATCTACTCTTACAGTAAGACTCCATTTTAACAGCCTTTTATCTCTAACTAGGAAGTGACATCCAATATCAATCATGATGGAGCCAAGGGTGGTGCAGGAGCAGCAAAACTGGAAAAAAACCCAACAAACCATAATTCAGTACATCAGAGACCCTACATTAATTACCTGGAACAAGACCAGCCAAATTTCTCCCCACTCTAAAGCTCAGGGGAACTTGTGGAAGAGGGGACAGTAAGATTGTAAGAGTCTAAAGTTGGGGAGGAGCAACAATATGCATGATACTGCACACAAGTTAGGGCTGCAGTAACCATAACAGGACTTTGCATAACCTGCGCAATGAATGACATGTTAATGACCCCCCCAAAGTCTAGCATGAATCACAGGCACTAGGATCCTTAGAGGCAAGGGATTAACAGTCACAATAGTGTTCCCATACTAAAGGGGAGCATAAGAAAGGGTTCTAGGCTAGGATACAGAGTCCTTACACCTCATTAGAGTGGAGGATGCAGAGGGAAGTTTTAAATTCACACTAAAGGATGCTCCAGGGATTGGGGTTGAGGAGGCGGTGTGGGGAGATAGGAAGTGAGGGGGCGAAAGGAAGGGAAATAGGGGAAAGGGAGCAAGGGGGAACAGGGAGGGCTGGAGGGACAGAGGTGACTGGGTGTATTAGTCAGTGTTCTCTGAAGAAACAGATTCTATAGTCAGCCAAGGACAGAGGCAGCAGCAGCAGCAACAAAGAAGGCCACGGCGCTCCAAGGCGAACAACGTGCATGCAGAGTGGACTCCACAGCAAGTTGACACCAGATCAGGGAAGAGCAAGTCCCTCCTTCTTGTACCTCCTATTATCCAGTCCACCACTGGAAGGTACCACCCACTATGGGCTGGGATCTCCACAGTAATCAGTCAAGTATCTACAGGCTTGTTCAGGGCCCATTCCAACCATTAACCTTCCACAGCTGCCCTGAAACAGTCTGCAACTGTCAAGTTGACATCAAAATGCAACCATAACACCGGGGTACCTATTAAGTTTGTCTGAATGGGAATAAACAAATAAATAAACAATTTTTAAAAATGTGTTTATGTCATTGCCCTGACCCCTTCCCACCAACCCCACCGTCTCACACATTCCTCAACTACATCCCTTCTCTTTACCATCCCTTCTCCATTTTAATCCAGCCACATCCCTCCCACGTTTCTTTCCCTCTGCATCTATGGATCACAGGGCTCCCTTTGTGGTTCCTCTATTGGCAAGAGTGTCAGAAATCTATTGTAACATATGTGTTTCTTCAGTGGACAAACTCAACAGAGGGGATGTCTCCCATCCCTTGTTCAGTGACTGTCCCAGAAACACTCTCTGATTGAAGTTGTTTATTCTGTGATCCTCCTGGTCCTTGAGGGGCATGTTGATATGTTGACCATTGTGTAGATCTGGTGGTAGAATTTCTCATTGCCTTAAGGTCCGAGGTGCAGCAACCTGTTGTGGCTGGACTGTGTTGTTCAGATAAAGACCTTTAGATTCTTACAAAATTATGCCCCCTCTTCTACAAGGGTCCTGAGGTTTCCTGTGGGCAAAGTTCTTCATGGTCTTATTAGGGCTGAGCATTCCAGAGTTACAGACATTCTGTACTCTGGCTAGTTGTGGCTTTATGTCTCACTAGTCTTCCAGTGTAATAAGGTGGGTCTTGTTTGAACTTTGAGTATTTTTCTTATTTAAGGGTAAGATAAATGTTTAGATGGCTCTTTACTATCAATTTTTATGGTTAAGACTAAGACTGTTCCTGTTTAGTGTCTTTTCTTACCTTGTTCTGTTATTTGGATAAGTTTTACAGTATCAGACATAGATTCCCTTACAGTAAGAGGGGGTTAAAAACCCAGTCAGAGAGTAATTGGATACCCAAAGGGTTTTATATACCTGTGTTGCTCCCCTGGATTCTTCTTATCAGAGTCATAGCATTGTGAGTAACCTAGCATTGTGAATGACTTGGTGAGGCCCTGGATCCCTCTTTTTTCCCCAGAGATATTTGCCTTTGCCTCCTCCATTTCCCCTATTAAGATCTATCCCCTTATTTCTCTCCCTTTTGTATATCATCTATAATGGCCTTCTTAACAATTTTGCCTGTGTTCTTTTGTCTCCTTTCCTTAAATTAGTCTTCTCCTGTGCCTCCTGATTTACATTGCTTTGTAGTTTGTGGGTGCTATAGTGTCATTTTGAAGGTTAAATGTTAGCATCCTTAAAGGAAAAATATGTGACATCTGTCTTTATGTGTCTGGGATACTTCACTGAGTCTAATTCTTTTCAACTCCTTCCATATGCCAGCAAATTTCATTAATTCATATTTCTTGAAAGCTGAATAGTTTTCCATTATGTGTGTGTACCACATTTTCATTATGCATTCATTTACTGTTGGGCATCTAGACTGATTCCATTTCTTTGTTATTGTGAATAGAGCTGCAATGAACATCGATGTACATGGGTCTTCATAATCACATGTAGCTTTCTTTGGGATCGTTCCCAGGAGTGGTAAAGCTGGGTCATACGGTGTTTTAATTTTTAGCAGTTTTGGAAACCTGAAAATTGATTTCCAAAGGGATTATACATGTTTACAATCCCACAAGCAATGTGTGAGGATTCTCTTCTCTTCACATCCTCATCAATATTTGTTCTCATGTTTTGGATTTGAGCCATTCTGACTGAGTTGAGATGGTATCTCAGAGTGGTTTTAATTTGCATTTTCCTAATGGCTAGGGAAGTAGAATATTATTTTCTCCCACATTTTACTTTTTTCCTAATCATACAAGCTCAATAGGTACCCATGTCCTCTCCCTCCCTCCTCCCGTCCCACATTGTCCTCCATTGCACTCTCCCCCTTTCCCCGCTTCCTTTCACCCCTTCCCTACCTCCCCCTCTCAGTGCCTCCCCCTTTCTCCCTACCATCCCCTGGGGCATCCCTTTATGTGAACACCAAACCTCCCTCTGTGTACTCCACTCTAGTGAGAGTTCAGGACTCTGTGTTATAACTCAAGGCCCTTCTTGGGCTTCCTGTTAGTGTGGGAACTCTATTATGACTGTTTAATCCCTTGCCTCTATGGATCCTATTGCCTGGCGCCTTCTCTCCTGTGATCCATGCTAGATTTTGGGGGTTTATGACATGTTAGTCATTGTGCAATTCAGGCAAAGTCCAATCCTGGCTGCTGCAGCCCTAACTTGTGTGTAGTATCTTGCATATCATTAGTCCCCCCCATCTTTATGCTCCTAACAATCTTGCCGCTCCCCATTCTGCAAGGTTCCCTGAGCTTCAGGATGGGGAGAGGTTTAGCTGGTTTGATGCCAGGTCACTAATGTAGGGTCTTTGATATTCTGAATTATGGTTTGTTGGTTTTTTTTTTTTTTTTGGTTTTGCTTTTCCTTACACTGCCCTTAGTGTCATTCTGATTGGTAAGAAGGTCACCTCCTAAGCAAGATAAAAGACTGTTTAAACAAAGATCTTAATATAAGAGGAGACTTAAAGGTAGATGGAAGAAGAGGAGTAGGACACAGCAGTGGGTGGGAAGTCAGTGTCCCATTTGCCAGGTAATTACCATCTATCTGCCTGTCCCAATATCCTCCCTGATTGGTGATATCACACCTTCAGTCACAAGTGACCAGGAAGGGATGTGAGAGTGAACTGCACCAGATGTCTCGCTACTTGACCATGGCCTATTTTCTCTACTGAAGCATGATCCCCTATCTCCTTTCTTTTGAAGTCCTCCTTCCCCTTTCCTCCTTTGTGATTACGGTGGGTATTACAGAGATTTATCTTTGAATATATCATTAAGTGGGTTTGGAACTAGGATCCACCTATTAGAGAGTATATAAGGTATCTAACTTTCTGTGTCTGGGATACTTCACTCAATATAATTTTGTTAATTCCATCCATTTCCCAGCAAATTTCATTAATTCATCTTTTCGATGGCTGAGTAGTATTCCATTGTATAAATGTACCATATTTTCATTATCCATTAATCAACTGTTGCAGATTTGGGTTGTTTCCATATCTTTGCTATTATAAATAGTGCTGCTATGAACATAGTTATGTTCATGTTACTATACTGAATTGTTGTATTATGGGGGATTTTCCCCAGTAATGGTATAGCAGAGTCATATGGCATTTCAATATTTAACTTTTTTAGAAATCACTATACTAATCATCAGAGGGGTTGCATAAGTCCGCATTCCCACCAGCAATGTATAAGAGTTCCCTTCTTTCCATATCCTCTTTAGCATTCAGTGTTGTTTGTATTGTGGATTTTTTCCATCTTGACCAGGGTGAGATGATATTTCAGAGTAGTTTTGATTTGCATTTTCATGATGGCTAGGGATGTGGCACATTTTTTAAGGTATTTGTTAGACATTTCAATTTCGTCCCTGGAAAAGTTCATTTGAGTACCTATGCCCATTTTCTAATTGGGCTATTTATCTCCTTGGTGGGGAAGTAAAATATTTTTAAAGATATTTGTTAGACATTTGAATTTCATCTGAGAAAAATTTCTTTTAAGTTTAAGAACCATTTTTAATAGGATTATTTACCTCCTTAGAATTTACTTTCCTGAGTTCTTTGTACACTTGGGTATTAATCCTCTATAGGATACATGGTTAATAAAGAATTTCTTCCATTAGGTGGGTTGCCATTTTGCTGGGTTAACAAAATCTGCTGCCAAAACAAAAGCTTTTTAAATTCATGATATCCCACTTATTGAATATCAGTCTTATTTCCTGTGCATTCAGTATTACATTCAGAAATTTCTGAGAAAGGCAATCAGTTCACATATATATTCTATTCTTTCTTCTGGGTTTTTTCTAGTCTCCGACCTAACTGGGGTCTTTCATCTGTCTTGAGTTAATTTTCATGTACAGTAAAAAATAAGGGTCCAGTTTCATTCTTCTGAATGCAGATATCCAAGTTTTGGTCTGCTTTATTTTTTATTTTTGTACTTTCAAAAGCATATTGCGTATTCATCCTAGCTTCCCTCCCTCCCTCCCACTCCCTCCGTTCCCTGCATCAATCTTTTCCACTCCCTCCCACCTTCCCATCCATTTGCTTCTATGGATCCCAGGGTTTACTCTGACTTGTCTATTACTGTGGGAGTTCAGGCATCTGTGGTATATCATTACCTCTCTTCATGCCACCCCACTGATGTGGGCATTTCCCTTCATTCATCCTTAGACCCAAAGGTTTCCACTGTAAGTTCCCAATGTAAGTTTCTTGAGTTCCTTGATAGTCTATGGGGGCACATTTGTATGTCAGCTATTATGCAGGTCTGGTAAAGGCAAGTCCCACTGTAGTGACCTCCTAGATGCAGCAGTCCTATCTTGAATGGAATGTTCTGTCTAACAGTGAACCTTCCCACCTTTAGGTTCTTACAGTCTCACCACCCCCTGCCTATTCATTTTTTTAAAATTTTTATTATTTATTCAATTGTGTGTGTGTGTGCGTATGTGTATACGTGTGTGTGTGTGTGTGTGTGTAGAACCATGGGCGAATTCGGGAACCACCACGGACACCTTCACCTCCCCCTTGTTTACTCTGCCCCGGGTGTCTATGTGTGGAGTCTAGGATCTGAACTCGGGACCTTCTGCCTGCAAGGCAGAGGCTTAACTCCTGAGCCACCTCTCCAGCCCCTCATTTTTTTTTTTTTTTTACTTCGGGTACAAATTTATTTATTTTTATTTTTTTTTATTTCTTCCATGCATACAAAGTTGATAAGTACTCCATTCCCCTTCCTCCTTGCACCCCTCCCTGGACCTTCTTGCTCACTCCCCCCTTTTCCCTTTCCTTTTCCCCCTCCCTCCCTTTCTCCCAGGGCACTCTCCCCCCATCCCCCATTCTGGAGCATTCTTTAGTGTGCATGTCAAACTTCCCTCTGGGTCCTTCTATCTGATGAGGTGTAAGGACTCAGTGGCATTGCCTAGAGCTCTTTTATGTGTTTCCCTTTAGTGAAGGAACACGATTGTGGTTGTTAATCCCTTGCCTCTAAGGATCGTAGTTCCTGGTATCCATGCTAGACTATGGGAGTTCAATGATATGTTGGTCATTGTGCAGATCATGCAAAGTCCTATTATGATTATGTCCACTCTAACTTGTCTGGAGTATCTTGCATATAATTGCTCCTGCCCATCTTTAGGCTCTTACAATCTTACCGCCCCCTCTTCCACAAATTTTCCTGAGCTTTAGGATGGGGAAAGATTTGGCTGGCCTGGTTCCAGGTAGTTGATGTGTCTCTGATTTTCTGAATTATGGATTGCTGATTTTTTTTTCAGTTTTGCTGCTCCTGCACCGCCCTTGGCTCCATCCTGATCAGCACTGGAAGTCACCCCCTGGCCAGAGATAAAAGGCTAGTAAAATGTAGTTTTATTATAAGAGTAGATTCAAAGGTAGATGGAGTAAGAGTAGGAGACAGCTGTGAGGGGGGGGTCAGTCTCCTATTTGCAGGATGGTTACCTTCTATCTGGCAGACTCTATGCCCTCCCTTTCTGGTGAGATCATACCCCATCAGGTGCAGGTGACCAGTAAGGAAAGTCTGTGAGTCCAACCAGATGTCACATTACTTACTTGAAGTACTTGATGGTGGCCTATTTTCTCTGCTGTAGCATGGTCCCCTCTCTCCTTGTTTCTGGTGGGGCCCTCCTTCCCCTTACCTCCCTGCTTATAATCTTTGCAATTACTGTAGGTATTACAGAGATTTATCATTGAGTGTGTCACTAAGTGGGTTTGGTATTAGGATCCACCTATTAAGGAGTACATATGGTGCTTGATTTTCTGTGTCTGGGATATTTCACTCAATATAATTGTTTCTAATTCCACCCATTTCCCGGCAAATTGCATTAATTCATCATTTTTGATGGGTGAGTAGTATTCTATTGTATAAATGTACCACATTTTTCTTATCCACTGATCAACCTTTGGACATTTGGGTTGATTCCACGACTTTGCTATTGTAAACAGTGCTGCTATGAACATGGTCGTGCTTGTGTTATTGAGGTGAATTTTTGCTGTATGGGGGATTATTCCCAAAAGTGGAATAGCAGGGTCATGCGATATTTCAGTCTTGAAATTTTTTAAGAATCGCCAGACAGCTCGTCAGAGTGCTTGTATAAGCCTGCATTCCCACCAGCAACGTAGGAGTGTTCCCTTCCCTCCAAATCCTCTCCAGCATTTGGTGTTATTTTTATTGTGGATTTTTGCCATCCTGTCCAGGGTGAGATGATATCTCAGGGAGGTTTTGATTTGCATTTCCCTGATGGCTAAAGAAGTGGAGCATTTTTTAAGATATTTGTTAGACATTTCAATTTCTTCCCTGGTAAATTTCTTTTAAGTTCCAAGGCCTATTTTTTAATTGGTCCATTTGTTTCCTTGGTCTTTAGTTTTCTTTGTGCATTCTGGATAATAGAGTTCTATCAGATATGTGGTTAGTGAAGATTTTCTCCCATTCTGTGGGTTGCCTTTGTTCTCATGTTACAATCCCTTTATCTGAACAGAAGCTCTTTAATTTCATAAGATCCCACCTGCTGAGTGTTGGTTGTATTGACTGTGCTATTGGATTTCTGATTAGGAACTGCTGGTCTAGTCCAATCAAGGGAGTAACCCTATCCTTTTGACTAAGGTTTTTATAATCTTTGGCCTTAGATTGAGGTCCTTGATCCATTTAGATTTAAGTCTTGTATATAGTGACAAGTATGGGTCCAGTTTTAATCTTCTGCATGTGGAGATCCAGTGTTGCCAGCACCATTTGTTGAAGATGCTGTTCTTTTCTCCATTGCATTTTTTGGGCCCCTTTGTCAAAGATCAAATACCTGTAATTTTGTGGTCTTATATCTGGGTCTTCAATCCTTATCCATTGATCTGTGTGTCTATTTTGGAGCCAGAACCAGGCTGTTTTTATAACTATGGATTTGTAGTATAGACTAAGGTTTGGTATGGTAATACCTCCAGCAGTGTTTTTGTTACTCAGGATTGTTTTTGCTATCCTGGGTCTTTTGTGCCTCCATATGAATTTTGAGATTGTTTGATCAACCTCTTTAAAGAATTGCTTTGGGATTTTGATTGGTATAGCATTGAATCTGTATATTGCCTTTGGTAGGATGGTCATTTTTATATTGATTCTGCCAATCCAGGAACATGGGAGGTCTTTTCATCTTCTGGTGTCTTCTCCAATTTCTTTCTTTAGGGTTTTAAAGTTTCCATTGTAAAGGTCTCTTACTTCCTTGCTTAGGTTTATACCGAAGTATTTCATTTTTTAGCGGCTATAGCAAATGGATTGTTTCTCTCAGGGCTTTTTCACTTCGTTCATTCAGGGCATACAGGAAGGCCACTGATTTTCGTATGTTTATTTTGTATCCTGCCACCCTCGTGTACTTCTGTATTATTTACAGGAGCTTCATGGTGGAGTTTTTGGGATCACTTAGTTATGAGATCATGTCATCTGCAAATAAAGATAACTTGACTTCTTTCTTGCCAATTTGAATCCCTTCTATCTCCCTTTCTTGTCTTATGGCCTCAGCTAAGAATTCACGTACAATATTGAATAGAAGTGGTGAGAATGGACAGCCTTGTCTAGTTCCTGATTGAAGTGGGAATGCTTCCAGTTTTTCCCCATTGAGTATAATCCTTGCTGTAGGCTTGTTGTATACAGCTATTATTATATTGATAAAGGTTCCTTCCCTTCCAACTGTCCCTAGGGTTTTGATCATAAAGGGCTGTTTGATCTTGTCAAAAGCTTTTTCTGCATCTATTGAGAGTATCAAGTGGTCTTGGAATTTGTTCTGGTTTATATGGTGAGTTATATTTACTGATTTGCATATGTTGAACCAAACTTGTGTGCCTGGGATAAAGCCTACTTGATCCCCGTGAATGATCTTTTTGATATGTTTTTGAATCTGATTTGCTAAGACTTTGTTGAGAATCTTTGCATTGGCCTACAATTTTCTTTTTTAAGTGTATCTTTGTTGGGTTTTGAGATTAAGATGATATTAGCTTCATGGAAAGAATTTGTTAGTGTTCCTTCCTTTGCTGTTTGATGAAACAATTTAAGAAGTATTGGATGGGCTGGAGAGGTGGCTCAAGGGTTAAGCCTCCGCCTTGCAGGTGGAAGGTCCTGAGTTCGGATCCCAGATCCCACGTATAGACGCCAGGCGGAAGCGGGGGTGGCCTGCGCTTCTGGTCCTGGTAGGGCGGAGCTTGTGAATCCCGGGGCAGAAGGAGGTGGAGGCGTCCATGGTGGTTCACGAATTCGTCCGTGGTTCTACACATACACACACACGCGTGCGCACATACACACGCACATGCACACAATTGAATAAATAGTAGTAAAAAATTTTAAAAAAAAGAAGTATTGGTGTTATTAGCTCCTTAAATGTGTTATACAACTTTGTGATGAATCCATCTGGTCTAGAACATTTTTTGGTGGGAAGATTCAAGATTACTTCCTCAATTTCCTCATATGTTATAGGACTATTTAAATAATTTACAACTTCCTGATTTAATTTAGGTAAGTTGTGTTTACTTAGGAAGTCATCCATCTCTTTTGTGTTGTCAAACTTCACAGAGTATAAGTTTTTGAAATATGATCTTACAAGTCCCTGGATTTCTTGAGTGTCAGTAGTAATAACTCTATTTTCATTAATAATTTTTTTTAATTTGAGTTTTCTCTCTTTTGCTTTTGGTTTATTTAGCTAAGAGTGTATCAATCTTATTAATTTTTTTCAAAAAACCAACTTTTTTACTGATTGATCATCTGTGTCATTTTCCTAATTTCGATTTCAGACATTTCTCCCCTTATTTTGCTAATCTCCTCTCTTCTACTTCTTTTGGGGTTGGATTGTTCTAGTGTCTTTAAAGTTTTATGCTGCATTGTTAAGTTATTTATTTCTGATGTTTCCATTTTTTTTTTTTTGATGTAGGCATTGAGAGCTATGAACTTACCTCTTAGCACAGCTTTCATTGTGTCCCAGAGATTTTGGTAAGGTCTGTTTTCATTATCTTTCACTTCCAGGAAATCTAGAATTTCCTTTGTAATTTATTCCTGAATCCAATTCTCATTTATCATCATAGGGTTAAGTTTTCAGGAGTTAGTGTATTTTCTGTTGTTTGTCATGTTGTGGATGTGAAACTTTAGACCATGGTGGTCTGATTGGGTACAGGCTAGAATATGAACTTTCCTGTATATGTGGAGATTTGTTTCGTGGCCCAATATGTGATCTATTTTGGAGAAAGTTCCGTGTGCTGTTGAGAAAAATGTGTATTCTTTGGTGCATGAATGAATGATTCAATTGAGATCTGAAAGGTCCATTTCGGTAATGGTTTTATTAAGTTCCAATGTGTCTCTATTAAGTTTTTACCTGTTGATCTATCCCATGTTGAGAGGGTGGTGTTGAAATCCTTGAGAATTATCGTTTTGGTGTTGATTTCTCGCTTTAAACGTTGTAGGGTTTGCTTAATGAATGTTGGGGGTCCCATATTGGGTGCATATATGTTCAATATTGTGAAGTCTTCCTGGTGAATTGTACCTGTGAATAAAATGTAGTATCCATCTGTGTCTCTTATGATTTTGTTTTGGTTTGAAGTCCACTTTTTTCAACAGCATAATGGCTACCCCTGCTTTTTTCCTGGTTCCATTAGGTTGTAGAATTTTGGACCAGCCTTTTGTTTTTAGGATGCGCCTATCTTTTGTGGTGAGATAAGTTTCCTGAAGGCAGCTGATTGATGGTTTGTGATTTTTTAATCCAACTTTGTAATCTGTGTCTTTTGATTGGTGAGTTAGTTCCAGTTACATTTAATGGTATAATGGATAAATTGTTTTTAATTCTGGACATTTTTTATGTTTAGTGGTTTTTGTAAGTGTATTGTTTTGTTTTTAGATTTTGTTGTATTATACTTCCCATCTGCCCTCCTGGATATGCTTGTTTATTTCTTCAAGTTTCACTATCATTTCTATTATTTTTCAATGGCCTGATTTGGTGGACATATATATACTTTGAAGTTGTCTTTGTACTGGAAAATTTTTCTTTTTCCCTCAATCATGACGGATAGGTTTGCAGGGTATATCAGTCTGGGTTCGCATTTTTGCTCATTTAATACTTGAAGTATGTCTCTCCAAGGTCTTCTTGATTTTACTGTTTCCATTGAGAAGTCATTTGTTATTTTAATAGGTTTACCTTTAAAAGTGATTTGTTTTTCTTCCCTTGAAGCTCTCAGCACCATTTCATTGTCTAGAATGTGGAGTGTTTTAACTATTATTTGTCATGGCACATTTCTATTTTGGTCATTTCTGTTTGGGGTGTGGAATGCCTCTTGTATATGGATGGGCCTCTCTTTTTTTAGACGAGGAAAGTTTTCCTTGATGATTGTTTGAAAAATTTCCTCAGGTGTGGTATTTTGGGATTCTTGCTCTGGTATTCCATGAATACACATGTTAGGCTTCTTCAGGGTGTCCCATAACTCTTGAATATTTTTCTTGAGTAACTTTTTGGCTTTAACAACCTCTTCCATTAAGCTGGTTAATACTCCCACTTTGTCTTCAAGGTCTGAAATTCTGTTTTCTGCTTCGTTAGTTCTGCTGATAAGACTCCCTGTCTTGTTCTGGGTTGAAGATTACTTGTCTTTTAATTCAGTTTTAAACTCTGCTTGAGTCTGTTTTAACTGCTCTATGCCTATTTTTGTTTCTTGAACTGTTTTTCTCAACTCCTCCAAGTATCTTTTGTGTTCCTGTTCAAAGTGGTTGATGCATTTATTTAACTCCTCCTGGATTTCCTCTATCATAGTATTGATCATGGTAATGATCATGTTTTGAAAATCATTATCTTAAGTCAGGCTTTCTTGGCTATTTTCTGTGGATTTGTTCTGGTTGGAGTCTATCATTATGGGGTTAATTATTTTGGTGCGAGATTTCTTTTCTTGGGTTTTGTTTCTCATGGATTTGCACTTTGACTTCGGTATTGTCATTTTATCTCTTAAGACCTTTCAATTTCTGTCTGTTTTTGACTGAACTGAATTATTTGGTATCACTACTCTCGGTCACTTATTACTAGTGTTTGCCTTGGTGTTGGTTGCACTTTTTGTTATTGTTATTTCCTAGATGAGGCTATCAGACAGTTAGTACAGGGGGTGGACAAGGGGTGAATATTAGTATGGTAGTGCACTTTTACAATTTAGTACCTTGGTGATATGTGAGGGTGAGTGGTATAGTCCCTGAAGTTGTATATGTTTTGGGGGGTGGCTATATGGAAAAGTTACTCTACTAATAATTAAAAGGAACAGGATGGTAAATAGAGGGTTTACTTATATTTGGGCTGGATGTGGAGAATCTCTGTCATGTGATAGTATGAATTTAGAGGATTTCAGATGTGTGACTTTTATACCTTAGAGCTTTGCTTGTGTGTTGTTTGGACTCTGTTGAATTCTGTTGAGCAGTGTGTCCTCCCTGGACTGTGGTGCATTGTGTCCTCGCTGTATTGTTTGGGGCCCGGGTGGGCAAGGAAAGGGTAGAGGTGCTGGCAGCAGGTGCAATTAACCTGGGGACCTGGGGTGTGGCCTAGGGGTCCTCCCCAGCCTGGAGTGGCACCTGTTCTGACTGGCTGGTGGGAGGAGCTGGGACTAGTGGGTTACCTGGGGCTTGGGTGTGAGCAGGGGGTGTTTCCCTGGGGCGTAGTGTGTCCTTGCCAGACTCTGCATGTCCCAGGTGGGGAAAGGGGGGGCGGCTGTGTTTTTAAAATTCTGCTTGGTGCCTTCTGGTTTGTTGCAGCTCCAGTGAACTTGGGACATATAATCCTAACCCTGGTTGTTAGGTGAAAGTTTGGAGGCTTAACCTAGGGATTTATATTTGGTGAGCAATTTTTGGCTTAAGTGTCAGAACGACTCACAAGAGTATGGATATTGTGATTTTATATGTGGAATTTGAGTGGGAGTTTAGAGTTGAGGGTTTGATCACAGCACTTTGAGTTTATTAGGGTGTTGTGATTGTGAAGGATTAAGAGTTAGTAGGTGGGATGTATGAGACATGGTGTAGGATGTGGAACTCTTAAACATTAGTGATCATCACCTGAGAAGTAATTGAAGGTAAGGTGAATTACTAATCTTAAAGTTGGGTGATAGGTCTGTGTTGCTTGGATGATGTGGTTCTTAGAATCCTCAGTCGAATAGTGTCAATTAGAAACCTTAGGCTTCTATGATGTCTAGTAGTATCCTGGAATTTTTAATGGTGTGTGTGCGTGGGGGAGGCAGGACCTGGGAGCTGCTGGGAGCAGTTGGGAGCTATCAGGGTGCACTCCAGAAGAAACCATATGCCAGAGGCCCTAGGCATCCTATGTCTGTGCAAGTTCTGGTGGGGACTTTTGGTAGGAGGGAGCCCTTACACATCCTGTCTCTAAGGTCTGTACAAATCCAAGTCCTGAGACCCCTGGGCAAGAAGGCCCCATATGTCCTGTTTACATAGCCTATGCAAGCCCGATCCCCATCCTTTAACATCATCTAAACACATCAAATCGTGACACTACCAATCTATACATCAATCAAACAATCTCTCTTTCTAGCTATCTGTCAATATGTCTATCATATAAGTACCCATCTAAGCCAATCATGATGGCATGGGCCTGCAATCCTGGAAGCTGAAGTAAAAGGATCACAAGTTTAAGATCAATGTGGTCCACAGAGTGAGACTTTGACTACAAAAGAAGGCAAGCTCTCATTTTCTTTCTATATTTTTGCCTCTTTATTATAAATTTAGTTATGTACAAAACTGACAACATTGCTGTTTACCAAGAACTAGAAAAGCATCTGTTTGTTCTTAGTTGCCTTGGGAGTTAATAAGATCCTGTGATGAGACAGACAGTGCATAAAACTACAGTGAGACAAAGGTTTCACCAAGGTCAGAAATTATAGCTATAACACGAACTAGTGCTGGTTGTTGACAGAGCTATGATCAGTTTAAAAATGTGTTTTTTTCATTCACAGCCTGAGAAGAGTGTCGGTGGGGGTCCCCAAGCCAGCCAAGGGGCCTTTCAGCCTACCTCTCCCAGAGACCTGAAGCCTGTCACCCCTGCAGCCTCTGATGCAGAATCCCAGTGCCCCGGGCCTTCCGCTTCAGCAGCTTTCTTCAACTCAGATCCTCGGAGACCTTCTCAGCCCCAGAACCAACTGTCTCTGGCCATGATATATCCTGTGGGGGTCTCCATGCTGAATGACCACGCACCAGCTGCCACAGGAACTAGAGTCACCGGTCATCAGCTCGCGGCAGCCGCAGCACTGTCTGCCTCCGCCCTGGGTCATACTTCAAATGAAACCCCTGCCCCAGCGGTGGTGGGTAATCTAGGTCTCTCCACCTCGCCTCCCTCTAGCCTTTCACCAAAACAGTGAGTGTATAGGTATTTGGATTATTTGGGTATCAACTGAAGATCTTATCTGCCCGGAAATCACTGTATATTGGGTGTCAGGAGATCTGAAGATCCCCAGATTTGTTCTTAGTGTTGATTCCTGTTTTTTAAGTAACCAGTCCCACCAACTTCTGTGGGTGAACAGCCGGCTGCTCTGGCTGAGTCAGCACAGCTGCATGGTTCCCAGTGGTGAGTTGGGACCATGCCAGCGTGTCTGTCCCATCCTGGGCACCAGAGCCTTTGCCTCAGGTGATATATTATTGTTCCCCTACCCCCAACTCAATTCCTCCGGGTCCTGCCTGAAGTTTCAGGTGAACATTTTGCTTCCACTCAGAATTGAGGTTTTTTGTACTTTGTTCACTATCAACCTGTGCCCTGTGCCCTGGCTGTGGTTTTTTTTTTTTTTTTGAAAGTTGCTGTGATGTAGGAGGGGTTGACCTATAACTTCTGTTCCTCCCAACAGTGCAGAAGCATCTGGCACTATTTTTTTTTTTTTTTTGAGAGAGGGGTTTTTACTCTGTAGCCCAGACAGGCCTGGAATTTATGGTGGGCCTCTGGTCTTAGTTCCCTCAAGGGCTGAGATGTACATATGAATTCTTTACATATATCTACTTTTATGATCTTTTTGATTTCTAATTTTTACTATCAAGCCAAACTGTATATGACCTTTTAAAAATTTTATTTATTTTTACCTAGTTGTAAAAGCTCAATGGGATGATGTTGCGGCATCCACAGTATGTAAATCATGTTGACCTCCAAAGTTTTGGGGATTCTCCTCCTGCCTCCCAAGTCCTGGGGTTTATATGCATGTGTTTTAGTATAAAATTGTTAGTATAATTTTTTTGATAATGGATTTTCTTTCAGTGAATAAAAAATTTTTAGAGGGAAAAAATGTGTTTTTTTTCATAAGTTAGAATTTTTTCCATTATTCTGTATTTTACACTGACATTCAAGATTTTGTTGTATAAATATGTGTACTTATTAAGGAGTGCTTTGTTGAATTTCTGTTTTTGTACTTTTAATAAAATTATTTCTAATTAAAATTTGTTTATAGTGTCAATCTATATTCCCAATTTGATTTTAAACCTTTCTATTTATTCCATTATTTCCATTATATCAATTATTATTGTCTAATGGCAGTAACTCAATTCCACAATATATTTCTGCTTATAGGTTCCACAAAGATTCAATCCCAAAAGCAGATAATACTATTGCCAGATACTTTCATAAAACATCTTTTTCTCTTTCCCCAAGAACAAATTTTATTCTCTCACCCAAGCTAACTTATATACACTTAGGTATCCCACACATAAAGCAAACAAGCAAAGCTGATTCTTTCCTTCAGCCAGAACACCAGTGTATAGATGATAAAATGTTTTTCCAACCAGCTGCTGTTGTGTACGGCCATTAAATGACAGAGAATAGGGAAATTTATGGTACACTGACTACAGGTCAGGCTAATTTCTTGTAGAAAAATCTAGGTTGGATTTTATAATGAGTCATATCAGTTCCTTAATATATGTTTTTAATGAAAGAATCAATAAAAGTAGTGCATTGGAATCACAATTTCCAAAACTGAATTTTTAAATTTTACATATCCATGAAATATTGTATTGCTAAAATACTGCCTTTATGAGCCCAAGAGACTTTAAAACATGAACATACATGCAAAAAAAAGTGATATGACAGACCATAATGAATCTTTACTCTGTCCTTAAATGAATGAGGTTGATGTAGTGGGAAAGATTGACTGTTTACTATATAACTATTATGCTTTATTAGCATTGATTGGGAGCACAAAGTATATGAAAATACATATCATGCATAGAAAGTACCTTATTTTATGACTACTAGTAATACAAAAATTTCCATTAGTTATTCATGTTCCTTGAATGGAATCAGGGAAGTAAGCTTGTTAGTAGAGTCTTAGCATTTAAGCATATAAAATAAAAATGAATCAGGAATGAGCCAGATCTTAAAATTTTCATTTTTTAGTATACCAGCAGTAATACAAAGAAATGACCTTGACTTGGAAATGTCACAATTGTAAAAATTACACTGTTATTTATTCAGTATCACCCACAAGGTAAAAATGAGAAAAATTTAAAAAATAAACATTTGATTTTATAGCCACAATAGTCTCAACAAATCTTGTCTTTCTTGATATTTAGTGACCTCAGCAGGATTTTGCAAAGCTAATGACAATCAATGTATTCTTTCTTAAAACCCCATCAAAAATTAACAACTCGAACCAGTGAGATGAATCAGTGGGAAAAAGCACTCTCCACGTGAGTCCAATGATTTGAGTTTAACTCTTGGAGGCTAGAAGATGAAAGGAGAGTATCAACTCCAAAAAGTTATTCTCTGACCATGTGCACTAGGTCTAGCTTTGTCTGGGCCCATTTTTCTCTCTTTATTTCTCTCTCTCAGGATCACACAAACAATAAATAAATAAATGATAAATACATGATGAATCAAGCACTTGAGCTGATCATTCACAGTGTTACAACACTTTATACTCATGTTATTATTAAACATAAAATCCTATAATAGTAAATTTTCAGATATTATTATCATTTAGTGGAAGAGCATCACTATGCAAAATAAGATAAAATCCCTTAAGCACAAATGTAAACTAACAATAATTCCTGTTGATTTACTTAAAAATTCTCTAGATTCCTATTATTTCTCAGCATTACTAATGCTGTGACCACTATGCATCATTTTCAGCACTTAGAAGACTGAGACTAGATAGGCAGGTTGAATATCATTTGATAAATTACATATTCATTACCTAAATGAGAACATTAATACATATATTGCCATTTATTTTCAAGATTCTGAAAGTTTCATTCAATATTGTGACTCTTGGCATGACTCCAGCATTTAGTGCTGGAATGCTGAAAAGAAACGATACCATATACAAAGTTGTAGCTTGTTATAGGTTGGATGGGTTTGGTCCCCATCATTATGAACATTGAGTCCCAATGCAACATTATTGAGAAATAGTGGGATGTTTAAGAGATAGCTAGATGACTGGGGCCTAAATCTCATGAATGGATTAGTGTTTTCTGGAGAAAGTGGAACAGGTATTGAGGAAGTAAGTTAATACTAAAGGACAAGTACTACATCAGTTACTGTGAAATCAAGTTGTCATAAAGCATAGTTAAATCTGGTATTCTGTTTCTTAGTGTACTTGCCACTCTCATCCTGACTCTTGGCATGTACAAGGGTTTCTTGTCAAGACACAAATATATTTTCATCCCTCAGAACTGTGATATAAATAAACCACATTTCTCTGTGAGATTACCCAGCTTCAGGTATTTTGTTATAGTAACTGAAAATACACTAATATATTACTAATATGCTACTAGAGAGATTGCTGCAATTTAATTATTTTATTTGCCTTTCCATTGTAAAAGGCTTTATTATGTGATAGAATGTTATTATGATGAAAATGTAGATCATTAGAAATAAAGTGTTGCTAAAGTCAACTTATATTTGTAGAATTTCTTCTACATTTACTTAAATGTATCCATTTGCAATGTTTAAATATGTTATTAATAAATATCTATAGGAAAGTTTTTTTAAGTTCCGAGGCCCATTTTCTAATTGGACTATTTATCTCCTTGGTGTTTAGTTTTTTTAAATTCTTTGTGCACTCTGGATAATAGAGCTCTATCAGATGTGTGGTTAGTGAAGACTTTCTCCCATTCTGCGGATTGCATTTTTGTTCATTTTACAATCTCTTTAGCTGAACAGAATTGAAATGTCTAACAAATATCTTAAAAATGCTCCACATCCTTAGCCATCAGGGAAATGCAAATCAAACTACCCTGAATCATCACCTCACTCTAGTCAAGATGGCAAAAATCCACAATACAAACAATACAAAATTCTGGAGAGTATATGGAGAGGAGGGAACTCTCCTACATTGCTGGTGGGAACGCAGGCTTATGCAACCACTCTGGCGATCAGTGTGGTGATTTCTAAAAACAGTTAAGTACTACTACTGGGAATAATTCCTAATATTGCAGCAATTCACTACAGTGACAGGAGCATAACCATGTTCATTGCAGATTCTAAATGTGGGGATGATCAATGATATGCAACATACTCCACACAAGTTAGGGCAGCAGTAGCTGGGATTGGATTTTGCCTGACCTGCACAATGGCTGACATGTTAACAAACCCCCAAATTCTAGTATGTATCACAGGAAACAAGGCTTCAGGCAGTAAGATCCTTAGAGGCAAGAGATCCTTAGAGGCAATAGTAAAGTCATGGAATTAACCCAAATGCCCAACAGTCAATGAATGGATAATGAAAATGTGATACATTTATACAATGAAATACTACTCAGCCATCAAAAAGATGAATTAATGAAATTTCCAGGAAATGGAATGAATTAGAAAAAATATACTGAGTGAAGTATCCTAGACACAGAAAATTAGACACCATATGTACTCCCTAATAAGTAGATCCTAGTTCTAAACCCACTTAATGACACATCCAAAGGTAAATCTCTGTAATAACCCCTGTAATCACAAAGGAGTAAAAACAGGAGGGAAGGGAAAAGAGAATCTCAAAAGAAAAGAGATAGGGGAACATGCTTCAGTAGAGAAAATAGGCCATGGTCATGTATTGCATGTAAGTAGCGAGACATCTGGTACAGTTCACTCTCACTTCCCTACCTGGTCACTTAGGACCAAACAGGTTTGATCTCAACAATCAGGGAGGATATAGGGACTGGCAGATAGATGGTCACCTTCTCCTCTTATATTAAGATTTTCTGAAGTTCTGGATTGTGGTTTGTTGATTTTCTTTTGCAGTTTTTCTGCTCCTGCAATTCCCTTCACTCCATTCTGCTGGGCACTGTCTCAATCACATAGAACTAGGACAGCCTAATCTCTCCCCATCCTGGAGCTCAGGGACATTTGCGGAAGAGGGGGCGGTAAGATTGTAAGAGCAAAAGGATGGGAGGAGCAACGATTTGCAAGATTCTCAACAATAGTTGGGGCCAAAGCAATCATAATGGAACTTTGCATGCCCTGCGCAATGTCCAGCGCACTGTTGCCCTCATAAAGTCTAGCATCTGTTAAGGGCACCGAGACCCCTGGAGGCAAGGGATTGACAGCCATAGTAGTAATCTTATGATTAAGGGGAACAAGAGAAAGGGCTTATGGAAATGCCACTGGGTCCTTATATGTCATCGGAGAGGAGGACCCAGTGGAGAGTTAGGCGCACACAATAAAGGACTCTCTGGGAATTGGGGGGGAGACACTGGGGGAAGGGGAGGGGGGAGGGAGGGAACTGGTAAAAAATTTTAAAATGTATAATTAAATTTTTAATAAAAAAAAAAAAGAAAAAGCTGATGTTCATCATAAGAAATATATGAAAAGTACTTTCATAATAAAAAAAAAAAAAAAGATTTTCATTTAAACAGCCTTTTATCTTTGGTTAGGAAGTAACCTCCAATACCAATCACAATGTAGCCAAGGTTGGTACAGGAATAGCAAAACTGAAAACAACAAACCATAATTCAGAACACCAAACACCTTATATTACTCACCTGGAACCAGACCCGCCAAATCTCTCCCCATCCTAATGCTCAGGTTACCTTACAGAACAGGGGATGGCAAAATGGTAAGATTCTAAATGTGGGGATGATCAATGATATGCAACATACTCCACACAAGTTAGGGCAGCAGTAGCTGGGATTGGATTTTGCCTGACCTGCACAATGGCTGACATGTTAACAAACCCCCAAATTCTAGTATGTATCACAGGAAACAAGGCTTCAGGCAGTAAGATCCTTAAAGGCAAGAGAGTAAATTGTCATTATACAGTTCCCATGCTAATGGGGAGCCCAAGAATGGGCCCCAGGCTATGTCACTGAGTCCTGCATCCTTAGTAGTGTGGATGCCTCAGAGGGAGGTTAGGTGCCCACATAAAAGGATGTTCCAGCGGATGGGATGGAGGAAGAGTGTTGCAGTTTGTCTGCATGGTTGCTGATAAATCACCATAAAACGGCTTAAGAAAACAAGGGATTTATTCTCTCTTATGTCTACTGGTTACAGTTCTTAGTCCAGCTTGATGGGAGAGCATGCACCAATACCAGGGCAAAGGGAACTGGCCACACCATTACCACATAATGGCTGAGAGATGGACAATCCTTACTTGTCAGATCAGCATGCCTGGCCAAATATACAGAAGGATGCCGACTTCCTCAACCACCTCTCTGTATTTTATTCACCTGTTCAGGGCTAGTCCCACCCACTATGGGCTGGGTAGACCATCAAGTAGACCATCTCTTGCAGGTTTGCCCTGGGCTTAACTCAAACATTAATTCTCTATAAATGTGCCCAGAGCTCAAACCCTCAACAGTCAAGTTGACACCTGTGCTTAACTATGACAAGAGGGAGGCACTGGGAGAAGGGGAGGTAAGGGAGGGTGAAAGGAAGAGGGGACGAGGGGAGAGTACAATAGGGAACGATGGGGGAGGAAAGGGAGGAGGGAGAGGACCAGGGTATCTATTGAGCTTATATGATTAGAAAAAAATAAAATGGGTGAGAAAAAAATAAATAACTATAGGCAAATTAAAAAGTATAAAATATATTTAAAGTTGTCAAAACATTGACCTTTAGCATTATTGATAGAACGGCGAGTTAAAATATTGACAGACTTAAAATCTTAGCACTTAAAGTCTTTATTATATACAGGAAATATGTCACATGAGTAAAATTAAACAATCCATTAAGCAGAAACTACATTCTATAGGCAAGATTAAGAGGTTACTAATGCTATCTATGTCTATGTGGTGGTAGGAAGCATCATTAAGGGCTTTGTTCAAAGGTGACTTTCACAATTTTAATTGTAGAAAACTTGTTAGCAAAAAGATGAGTTTTTAAATAATCAGTGTATCATGCATTGATCCTCTGTCTACTCTTGGAAAACAATCTTACTACTAGAAATAAAGATTTCATATATTTAAATAAAATCTGTAATTTAATGCTTCATGTATGGCTGCATTTTCTACATATGGGAATGTATGAGAGTCAAATACTTATCACTACAGCTGAGCATTTAATAGACAATTGGATTCAAGCAGAGAGCAAAGGCATAATTGAACCAATATGTATTCAAATTAAATTTGAAAACTTAAAAATTGGAAGAGATAAGAGAATCTTGAAAGCTCTTTATAGCTAGAAATTCATTATTGTGATTACAGTTCATACCACAAACTTATCTTTGGAAGAAAAGATAATGTTTTTAAATATAAATACTTGATAGTAAGCCACAATCTAAATACCATTCATTGTATCCCTAGGTGAAAAAAGATCTCAGCATCTAGCCAAGATGCATCCTATTGCAACAGAAGATTAGTGAGACAGAAAACTACAACTGACCAAAGTATAGATTATAGGTGACTCTGGAAAGGTCAGTACTAATCAGGCAATCCAAATCTCTCCTAATTCCAAGGCTTAGGGAACATTGCAGAAGAAGACATAATAAGATTGTAAGAGCCAGTCATGACAGGGCAGCTGCATCCAGGAGTTCACTGCAATGAGACCTGCAACCATCTGATCTACACAATGCTGAAATATCAACATTCCCCCATTAACCAACAACGTTATCTCAAGAGGAACAACTATGCCTAATGGCATTCCAGCAAGTATATCTCAGGAAAAACATCTACACTCAGAATCCTAGGGATAGGTTCTGGACCTAGGGATAGATCTTCCCAACCTGAAGGGCAACTTATTTTGCCTGGTGCCTTATTAGTGCAGATGACCCAAGGAGAGTTCTGTGGTCCATGCATACAAAGATACATGAGGATGGAAGGGACAGGGATGGATGTGTGAAGGGAGGGAAGGGCAGGAAAAGAGTGTATAGACTGGAAAATGGACAGAAACTCATTTTGTTTGAACATAAAAACACTCTTAATAAAAATGTAAAAGAATTGAAGTAAATAATTTTTAAATAACCAAATGGTAGTTCAATGCAAATTAAGAAAGTAATTAAGAAAGGAAAAACTTGAAATGCTAAATTATTCCTTAGGAGTGGATGCTTGTATTTTAACTATGCAATAAAATACCTAGTTTCAAGGCTAGTTTAAAAATGTGACCACAATAAATGGTCATGATATAAACCTATAATACCACATTGGGGATATAAACATGTGAAATTAAGAAAACATAGACTAACCTGTTGGTTACCATGGATATGAGGGAGAGGGAAAAGAGCAGTTGTTGCTCATTGAATATATAATTACATAGTTTAATTATATAAGCGCTAGAGTTCTGCCATACAACCTTCCGCTTATAATTAAAATTTTATTTATTCATTCATTTTTTTGTGTGTGGGTGTGTACCTTGTGCCTCCGTGGAGGTCCAAGGGTGAATTTGGGAATCATCCTGGATTGCTTATACATCTTATTTGCTTTACTCTGGGATTTTCCAGGCTTTGCCCACCAGGGCCAGAAGTGCAGGCTGCAGCCAATTCTGCCTAGCGTTTTTACATGTGACCTGGGATCAGAATTCAGTATCTTCTGTTTGTGAGGCAGAGTCTTAAACCTTGAGCCACGTTTTCAGCCCCTTGTGCCTATAATTAAAAATGCTGCATTGTAAATGAAAATTATTTTACTAAGTGTTTTTGTCACATCAATAACAAGAAAAAAGAAAAGAAGTTGCAGAAGGACGGTTTTAAGGGCAAGAAATATGTTTATTATCCTAATTATGATGAGTTGTACATATGTTCAAAGCAATAAAATTGCATTGATTAAATATGTGCAATTTTTGCTTGCCAATTATACTTCAATAACAATATTGAAAAGTTGAGTATGAAAATGAAAAAATTGGCTCAGTGAATATAGGTGTTGTTAGCAACCCTCATGACTTGACTTTGATCCTCAAAATTCACATGACCAGCTCCCATAAATTGCCTTCTAACCTCCCTATTTCTGCCCTAGTACTCACACTGCCTTGTCTACTCTGAATATTCTTTCCTCTCTATACAAATAAATAAGTAAAATAACTGTTAAAGGTTAATATAAATTAAATTTAATAGCACATATACATTTCAAGGCATTTCATGAAACAAAAGAAAATAAGATTATAAGTTCACAATGAGAAAACTGAAACATAGTTGATGCCTTAAAATACAGAAAAAAGAGTATTAAAGTGGAATTCAAAATTCAACTTCATGTCACTATAATGAAATACTGAGATAATTTGTTTATAAACAGAAAAGGTGTAATTCAGCTTACATTTTTTTGAGTTTCCAACCCATAATCAATTGTCTTTGCTGCTCTCCACTTGTGACAAGGTAGGATGTTATAGTAAGAGAATACAGCAGAACAAAACCATTTTTTGAGAATTGCACCAAGAAACAAAGGAGGAAGAGGTCAGAATCCAAAATCCTCTTCAAGATCATATTGTCAGTAATCTAAGAACCTCGCATTAACCCCTTCTACCATCATGGGGATCAAGTCTCCAACACAGGGAATATTGAACCATATAGCATTGAAGCTATGGCACAAGTAGTTTCAATTATGCTATCATAATAATCACCAAAATATAACAAACTTGCATGTGGCTAAAATATAGCATACATTTTTTCTTTTTAAAAATTGTTTATTTATTTATTTATCTTTTCTCAATTATACAAGCTCAATAGATACCCTGGTCCTCTCCCTTCCTCTACCCCTCCCCAGTCCCCCTTGCACCCTCCCTTTCCCTTTCCCTTCCTTTCACCTCCCTCCCTCCCCTTCTCCCAGTGCCTCCCACTTCTCCCCTACCATCCCCTGGAGCATCCAGTGAGGTGTAAGGTCTCAGTGGCATAGCCCAGAGGGTCTCCCTCCCCCGGGTTCCCCCTTAGTATGGGAACACTATTATGACTATTCATTCCTTGCTTTTAAGGATTCTACTGTCTGTGATCCATCCTAGACCCTGGGGGGTCGTTGACACGTTCAGTCATTGCAGGTCATGCAAAGTCCCACTATGGCTACTGCGGCCCTCTTGTGTGGAGCATCTTGCATATCATTGGTCCTCCCATCTTTAAGTTCTTACAATCTTGCCGCCCCCCTTCTGCAAGTTTCCCTGAGCTTTAGGATGGGGAGAGATTTGGCTGGTCTGGTTCCAGGTGATCAATTCAGGGTTTTTGGTGTTCTGAACTATGGTTTGTTGCTGTTTTCAGTCTTGCTATTCCTGCACTACCCTTGGCTCCATCCATTTATATAATCCAACTTTTTGATGTCTAAATGTTACTTTCTATAATAACTAACATATAAAAATGAAATAAAACAGGAAAAGGTAGCAGAATAATTTGAAAATAATGAAAGCTTCGAGGATATAACCCATTTTAAAGTAGAATACATATTAATACCATCTATGCTCAGTAGGTTCTAAAGAAAGTGCAAATTACCATGAGCTACCTTCAAAACTTACAAAGTTTAGTCATACCAATTTCCACTGAAACTATAGAACAATGCAAAACGTGACTGTCTTTCTGAAAGCACCAGGTAGCCTAAGAAATTTCAAAAATGAATTCATACAAAACTTGAAACAGGCTTGATAAAGTATTCTCAAACGTTTCTGAAGAAAACCTCCTAAATTATTTTTAGACATATGGCAATACATAAAACACAAAAGAAAAGAAAGGTTACTACAGACCAACACTTATCATGTCTAAACTAAATATTAGCTATCATCCAAAGGCATCATTAAAATTACTTTATAATTATCAATTGAGATATATTCCAGGAATGCAATTTTGTTTCAGTATTAAGCAAATCATTAAAACTTTGCAGCATAGCGACAAATATTACATTATTTCCATTGGTCCTGAACTAAGAGTTTGATGAACCTAAAATTTTTACATTTATTATACATATATTCTTGTATAATATTGTCATACTGGTATTCATTTTGCCTTTTCTTTCATCTAGTATTTATGTAGAAAGTCAGTAGCCAGTATCTAAACAAAATAAAATTCTCTTTACTCAATATTATTTAAATCTTTAGTGGCATTGAGTGTAATTCAAAAAGAATTATTGAATTACACCCCTAAGAATCGATAGATAATAAGTAAAATTGCATCTATGCATATATAATGCTAGTATAATAGAAAATTATTATTAAAAACTATGCTTAAACTTAAACAGCAAATAAACAGTAAATTGATAAGAAAATATTAGCATATAAAACAATAATCTTCATATGGAGACATAGTAAGTGGTTATAATTATCAGAGACCATATTTGAAGGAGTAAATGAAAAATAAAAACCTTCAGAATATGCAAACTTATATAAGAAACATTTTATAAATTTTCTGAAGGATTAAGACAAAATTAGACAAAAATGAAAAGATGTAGGTAATCTTGTGGTAACTCCCATGAATTTATTTGTAATCTTGGTGTAATTTCATATTATTATAGTGCCAGACAAGTTCGGATAAATATTCATGTGTGAAAACAAATATGCAAAGTTAAAAAATGAAAATGAAATTCTCTAGAAGGACATTAGCTTTCACCAGACATTAAACAAATCACAATGGTTGTCTAGTTAAAACAGCTTGGTAATGATGCATGAATAGATTGAGTGCTAGAATAAAATTATATCCCAATGAAACAGCACAAATTATTTGGGATCCTCTTAGAAGAAGAACAATTAATTGTTTAGTTAGCCTTGACATGCTAAAGGATATCTAAAGTACAGTAATGCAAGAGCTAGTACATGCAGTTTCTGAGCAAATGCCTCCTTTTCATAAATTTCTCCTTGCCCCCCTCTGTCACACAGGCTTTGCTAAACTTTTCCCTAGTCTTTATAATGTTAGTTACAGGCCAAACCTTATCTTCAACTGGGGCTTTCCAGAGTACACAAACACAAGGACTTTGACCATGACTTTTAGCAGACCTGTGATTTTCTGTAGATATTCCAGCTGCATGGAGTCCAGACATACTGTTGAATACTAAGCTACTAAGCTTATGTTAAAGATTGAATATTTCATCTGGAAATAAATATGAATATATGAAATATATAACATATAAATGAACATGGATCAGTTTCTTGGTGGGACGTGGTGCTAATCTTTTCAATCTCTGGGAATATAATTTTGCTTTTTATTTATTTACCTAATGAGAGACCACTTTATGGCTTCCATGGAACCTTTTCCACTATAGATTTTCCTTACTCTGTCCATCTCTCACAATGAACTAAGTGGTTATTTTTGTAACTGGTGAATATATCTGTCCCTGGAGAAACAAGCATAGGTTAAATCCAATATCCCACTGTGGGAACAGTCTGTGCTAAAATTCAGTTGCTCATTTGATTGTCATAAGCCCCAATGTAACTGGTGGGCCACAATGACATTTCACGGGTTTTACCAACCAGAGTCAGTTCAAAGCTATGGTCCAGTAGCTCTTGAAAGGCTTGATTGCTTTTGCTCTTTTCAATCTTTATTTTCTCTGATAAAAAGTCATAGATCACTTTAGGAATATATAGAAAAAATAAGTATATAATTTGTAATCCCTGGTTTTCCCCCCCAAGAGGACTGAGGGGCCTAAGCATTCAAGAATTTCTGGATCTGTATAAATGACTCAGTCAGGGTAATAACACCAATTCACCATTATTTAATGGGATTATATGGGTTTAACTGTTGATTATTCATCTTATGTATATTGTATATTTACTTATATATATTTTTCATGTAACTTTCAAATGAACATTTAAGTAGGGTTCCTACTTTGTATCTAGGAATACTGTGATCAATTAACCAAAGACATTACTCAGCTGTTAGACCTTTCTGACTGCTGCTTTGCCTCTGGTATTTATTATATTATCTGTGCTCTCCTTGTTTTTCTTATCAAGTGACCCCATTTGGCTCCTGTCACTACAAGACTACAGGATCCAATAATCTTAACTGCAATTAGATGCAAATACATTAACTGTGTCTCTCTCTGTAAAATCCAGGCTACCAAGAAGGATCATAAATGTCTGCTTGGCTCCTATGCCTTCCCTTGTAAATGTATTTCTGAAAGTATTAGTGGCTTAGATCTTGTCCACATACCTTGAGTAGGTCACTCTGTCCTCTGCTCACAGGCAAATCTCATCTAGCAATCCCTTCACAAATATACAAAGAAATAATGCTTTCCCAGTTACTAGAACATCCCTTACTCCAAACGAATTGACACCTAAATTTAACATCATAGGCATACTCATTGATTAGAGGAAAATTAATATTCTGGAACTTGCTCCACAGACCTTGGATTTTGGAATCAAATGCATATGTCACAATGCCTTCTCTGTTGTATTATTCATTAAATGCCTCATTCATATATTTATGTGGTTGTCAACATTTATTAAATGTATCATATATATTTTATGTATGATTCAGGGAATAAAAAGACAAATTTTCACAATCCCCATCATCAACTTGCTTAAAATATATTATGGTAAATTTGTCATTACCTCACTGAGACTTACATATTAGAATTTTTAAATCAGAATCTTAACATCTAATCTTTACAGTAGTTGCTACAATTAAATAAAGTAATGAACATATTGAACAAAACTTCACACAATATATGTGCTGTATGAAGGACAGTCACATCTTTTCTTTCTTTTTTCATATTCCTTTTTATTAAATTACATTATTGATATTATAAAATCTTTGTCTAATACCTTAATTTTGTAAATGGAGAAACTCAACGTTTTAACATGAACATTATTTATTCCAAGATCCATTTTCACGATTAGTTCTTACTCGTTCCTTTTATCTACTGAAGAAATAAAAAGATCCCCATAACTTTTGGTGTTTCTACTTTGTTTTAATGTTTTTGTAATATGGTAGTTTGTTTCATTGCTGTTTATTTATTTTTAAATTAATTTTTTCCTAGTTTTACAAGCACAATGAGAAATAATCACTGTCCCCTCCTTCCTCCCTTCTTCTTTCCTCTCTACTGTTCCTTCCCTTCCTTTCTTTCATCAATCTATCTCACTCCCTCGCACCCTCCTGGCTGGCTGCTTCTATGATTCCTGGGGTTTCATCTGCATCATTTGCTCACATGGGAGTTCAGGCCTCTGTGGCAGACCAGAGAGGATGCAGTCTAATGAAGTGGAGGAACACTTAAATAGACAACAGTAGCTAATTAGAGTGCAGAGTACCAGCAATCCTGCAAGTTTCACCCAGAATCAGACCCGCTAAATCTCTCGCCATATTAAGGCTCAGGGAACATTGCAGAAAACAGGGCAATAAGATTGTAAGAGCCTAAAGATGGGAAAGTGCACTGTTGGATAAGGCAGTCTACTCTAGGCAGGGCTGCTGCATCCAGGAATTCACTGCAATGAGACTTGCCTTACCAGACCTGCACAATGGTTGACAAATCATGGACTAGAAAGAATATCAGGAGAAATAATTTCAGGCAGTAGGAACTTTAAGGACTAGGGCTAGACAAGTGAAAGGAGAGTGCTCCTAAAAGTGGGTCTGCTCAAGGAAGAGCCATCTTGTCTGCCTACTTTGTTTCTCAAGTGGGGAGGATCAAATGTAGGGCTATCTGGAGTGTGTGCCAAGCCAATGTGTTTTGTGTCTTAGGTGCAATATGAGTGTGTTATTGGCTTTGAAATAGTTATTCATGTGTGTATTGAGAACTATTTCATTGATAAATCTCTATACTGCACTCTCTTCTGTATGTTTCTACACTGGTAACTAATTTAGTCATTAACTACCAGTTTTACAACATTTCTTTGCCAATAGTGTCTTGTTTTGTAATTTCTAGAAGAACATAATTAGCACTGAAGTAATGGATCTGTCCCTTTCTCATTTAAGTTGCTGTATATGTTTGTTATATAATATATAAGGCGATTCATATCTCCAAGGTCTGTAGTTTTCAAAAATAATTAGCACAACTTGTGTTTCTAATGTTCAAATACCATCAATTAATACTTAATATTTTTCATAACCAAAGCATACGTAGACTTCTCTTACTCTTAATCACATATTAATCACATATTAATCACATATTAAAACATGTCACTAAAATTTTCTAGTATTTTTCCTGTCCAAATACCAACATATTATCAATGTGAATCAGGTTATCCAGTACAGTTTTATTTTTGTGACTGTCCTATGTTAAAAACACCAAATTTTATTTTCTCTTTCCTTCAAATAACTTCTAAAAAAATGAAATAAGATAAAGAATTTCAATATATTAGTATCTCAAGGTAGATATTGGTGGGTTATATGTTTGTAAAGTTATGAATGAAACACAATTTTGGTAATATAATATATAGCTGAAGTCATTGAAGATTCTAATTTGTCACAACATAAAATTAGTTATAATCTGTATTATATTTTGAATATTTTATAAGTATATATAAATTTACTTTTAATAGTCACAGATACATCTGGACAAAACATATAGTTTTTCATTTGCTACTTAATTATAGATATATTTATATCAAATGTATAATCAAATATCATTCATATGCTATAAAATTGTAAGAATTGATCTAGGATTGATTTTTTTCCACAATTCCAGCAGGTTTTATAAAGTAGATATTTATGAATTGCAGAGATGGCTTAGGGGTTAGACTCTGCCTCACAAACAGAAGGTCCTGAGTTCAGATACCAGCTCCAACATAAAAATGCCAGGAAGAATTGGCAAAGGCCTGGCAGAGGCTTATACTTTTGGTCCTACGGGTGCTATGGGGGAAGAGCTTGGGAAATACTAGAGTAAAGCAAGAAGGAGATAGAATTAATCCAGGATGCTTCCCAAAGTCATCCTTGGTCCTCCACATGGACACACATTTCCCTCTGATACACACACACACAGCCCACACACACAATGTATTGTTTTAATTTATTTATTTTTCTGCTCATACAATGTAATAGGTACCCCTGTCCCCTCCCTCCCTCCACCCCTCCCTGGACCTCCCTTTCCCCTCCCTTCTTTTTTCTTCCTTTCCCCCCTCCCTCCATTTCTCTCAGTGCCCCCTCCCCCATCTCTGAAGCATCCTTTAATGTGTATATCAAACTTTCCTCTGGGTTCTCCTCTCTGATGAGGTGTAAGGACCCAGTGGCATTTCCTAAAACTCTTTCTTGTGTTCCCCTTAAGTATAGGAACACTGTTGTGACTGTTAATCCCTTGCTTCTAAGGATCCTAGTGCCTTTAGTCCATGCTAGACTTTGAGAGGGCCAATGATAAGTTGGTCATTGCTCAAATACAATGTATTAAGTTTTTAATAAATAGATATTTAAGTTTTGTGGATCGCTTTAAACCTGATGCTGGTACAATGGGTCATGTCATAGTTCAATTTGTGGCTAATTTGAATTTTATATATTTTCACTGCATATTCCATGTTAAGCTTTACAAATCACAATATGCATAGTTCATACTTGTAATAGGCTAAGTACTATGCATATTTTATAGGGAAATGTTGCAGTAGAGAGACTTTTATGTCTTCAGTTTCTTATGTTCAGGAGTTGAAAATGTAAACCAAAACATGCATAAAGGATTAATACAGAGTTTATTAGATGAGAGAAAGAATGGAACTCATGGACATGGATTTCAAAAGAGTAAGAGAGTCTTCTGATGGGCTATGTCAAAATATTGCAGTCTTATGTCCATGGATTGAAGTGAGAGAAGATTAAGGCACATTACAAGAAAGAAAAGTAGAAAAGAACTCATGGATTCTATACCTGGAATCCATAAGGTGCAAGGGAGACAAAGATGGCTGCCAGGGTTAGAGGTATTTACAGGATTAGGAAACCCCTTAGAAAAATGGCTTTTCATCATTGACTGGCTCCAGTTTATGCAAACCTGATTGGAGCTTTTGGTCCTCTGCATCTCTTTAGTCTGTTTATATTGGGGCCCAACCCAGTTGATCTTTTGGCCAAACTCATGGTAGAGCTTATGCAATGGAGAAATAATCTCCATATCCTTTCATAAAGAAAGGATTGGAAGAAGTTGGAGAATTTATGTCTATGAAGAATTAAAACCAGTTTCTTCAAATTAGTAGGGTATGTTCCTCCATGATAATCTCAGCAGTGGGGGATGACCTTCAAAGACCTTTGAAGACCTTTCCAGCATGACTGCTCTAAAACTGCTTAAGAAGGAAACTAAGAAAGACATAATGTGATTTATTTGTCACAACTAATAAGGTAATAATAAAAGCATGTTGCTCTCACATCTATATACAAATCAATGATTTACTAAAGTAACTGCCAAATAATGATTTTGTAGCTGTTTGTGCTATGACACTGCAATTCACTTTTGCCTTCATTGGCCATTTTTCATTTCAAATCCCTGGGAAAAATTATACATCTTAAATCAGTTGATAACAAATCAATTCTATTTTCGAAAGTTCATTTCACAAATATGGGATCTTCTAAACCTTATGCAAATTATACTTTGGCTCAAGAACTTTGTCATGGTTTGAACGTGAGTTGTCTCCCACACGCTCATATGTTTGCACTCTTAGCTGTTAATGTTTGAGAAGGTCATGGAACCTTTGGGAGGTGGAGTCTTGTTGGAGGAAGGCACTTTACATTGGTTATCCCTATCTTGCTTCCTCTAACAGTCTGCATTTTTGCCTCTAAGTCTCCTTGATGTGGAGTTTCTAGGCTTCTGCCACCTGCCATGCCTTACCTGCCATAATAGAAATGGGGATTAAAAGGTAGTTCTTGTGAAAGCTTTGAAGAGAGTAATGCTGATAGAGAAGCAGAAAATGAAATGACAGTCCAGGGAAGGAAAGGAGACTATATCGGGAATTATACTAGGGGCAGATGGAATGATGATTTGACAGAAAGTTTTACCCATATCCTGAAGTCTTGTTTGAAGTTAAATTTAAATGTTTGGCAGATGAGGGTTAAAAACAATGCTATCTTAACAGTATGGTATAGCTACTTTTTAGTGCTCTTGTTCAGATTTATGATGAAAAAAGAACAAGCAAGCAATCAGGCAGAAACAAGTTAAAACTTGTGGGATTTGATGGTGAAAAATGTGATGGCAAACTTGAAGAGGAAAATACAGGCAACAAAATTGTAAGTCTTGTTAAAGAAATTAACACTATAAGTGAATCAAAGCTTGGTCTTCATTTGAATAATAGAAGAGGCTGCACCTTGAGGTCAAATTCCTCAGGTAAGGCTCCACTCACAAAAATATGAATTCTTTTGGAAACAAAGAGTTGAAGGTCATAGTTGCATGGAACATTCTGTTCATCTAAAGCAAGGACCCAGGAAAGTCTTTCCAGTGTCTGCACAAAGCTGAGCTAGCTATGGTCCAAGGGAACCAATCTCCTCCTAGAGATTATAGTAAAACATAGCAAAGTAGTATTGGTTTTAGAGGCATTAAAGATGCAAGAGTGAGGAGGTCATGGATCCCTTCTCTGAGGTTTCACAGAGTGACTGAATCCAGGCAGTGTGTGGTTAGGTTCCAAATCCTGCAGAGTCCCTGGAAGGACATTTCATTTTATGGGAGTAAAGTCTGGTTTTCCATTGAGATTTGAATATGTTAGAGATGCCAGAGCCAATGTAGATTATCTGTCCAGGAGAACTGTACACCATAAGAGTAGACAGCCAAGAGAATAGATGGGAGGAGCCAGTCCAACAGAGTTATGTATTTTGTGGGCAGCTGCACTGGAGAGGTAGAAATGAAGCTCTTTGTCATTAAGAAGATTTTAATAGGAGGTTCATATAATGGACTTGGAGAAGCAGCATTTGGAGTTTGTCCTGCTGTTTTTCTGTCTTGTTGAAGATTGATCCTCCCCTTTAAAAGTAAAGCTTACTCTTATGCTGTTGGATGTTGGAAGTATGTAATTTATCTTTTGATTTTGCAGGAGGTTTTGGAGTTTGGACTTTTGAACTGTGTTGTGTCTACTGATGCACTCTATGGGGACTTTTAAAGTTGGACTGAGCACAGTTTGTATAATAAAATGACCATGAGTCTATGGGAGCCAGAGGTGGAATCTCATGATTTGAATATGACTTGTCCTCTGCAGGCTCATGTGTTTGCATTCTTAGCCGCTAATGTGTGTAAGGCTCATGACACTTTTTGGAGGTGGAATCTTGCCGGAGAAAGACATGTCACAGGGGGTGGCTTTGAGATTGGTTATCACTGACTTGCCTGCACTATTACAAGTTTGCCTCTCAGCTTCCACGATGACTGCAATGATCCAAGCCTCCTCCAGCTTCTGACACTGCCATGCCTTTCCTACCATAATTGGGTTTGTCTCCCTTCTGAAACCATAAGCCAGATTAATCTCCCTTTCTTCTCTTAAGTTGCTTGTCTCTGATTGGTGTCTCACCAAAGCAGAAAGAGTAACTGGAACAAATTTACTTTGTGATAATCATATGCTATTTTTATTGTATATGTGGCAGTAAGTAAAATACTCCAGCATTGTATTGAGTCATATTTTTGAGCTCCAGGTCTGGTTTTATAATTTTTAATCTAGAATTTCTGAGCTATGCTCCCAATATCTACAAAGTGAGAAAGGTATCTACTTCACAGTGAACATTAATGAAACTTATGCCATGGTAATTAATATATTGCACATGCTCAGTAGGGTGTAGTTGAATATGTCATATTGATTCCTATTTAATCTCAAAACTTGATGACTACAAACTTAATGAAATTTTATCCTATATTTTCTCCTTAAAGCTTTCCCCAAAATATATACTCGACAAGTAATTTTGATTAGCATAAATGTAGTTATAAAGAGCAAAGTACTTGATATTTATACAATTTTTCATCAATTTGCTTTAATTTTAATTATCTGTAAGAGTTGCTGAGCTATTTTCATTATTTGATAATATTCTTGAAGTCATTTTGCCTGTCCTTTTTTTTTTAATCTCACATTTGATTCAGTAAATTTATTACAGGAAAATCAGTAATTTTCTTTTCCAGGTAAAAATGAACCTGCACACATCCAAAAGTACCTTGTCTAAGAAAATTTGCCATCCCAAAAATCCACAATACAAATAACACCAAATGCTGGAGAGGATGTGGAGAGAGGGGAACTCTCCTACATTGCTGGTGGGAATGCAGGCTCATACAACCACTCTGGCAAGCCGTCTGGTGATTCTTAAAGAAGTTAAAGATTGAAATGCCATATGACCCTCTTATTCTACTTTTGGGAATAGTCCCCCATGCAGCAAAAATTCACCTCGATAGCACAAGTGCGACCATGTTCATAGCAGCACTGTTTACAATAGCAAAGTCATGGAATCAGCCCAAATGTCCAACAGTTGACAAGTGGATAAGGAAAATGTGGTATATTTATATAATGGAATACTACTTAGCCATCAAAAATGATGAATTAATGCAAATTGCCAGCAAATGGATGAAATTAGAAACAATTATATTGAGTGAAGTATCCCAGACACAGAAAATTAAGCACCATATGTACTCCCTAATAGGTGGATCCTAGTACCAAACCCACTTAGAGACACTCAAAGATAAATCTCTGTAATACCTACAGTAATTGCAAAGATTATAAACAGGAGGGATGAAGAAGGAAGGCCCCACCCGAAACAAGGAGAGAGGGGATCATGTTACAGCAGAGAAAATAGGCCACCATCAAGGACTGCAAATAAGTAATGAGACATCTGGTTAAGTTCACGGCCTTTACTTTCTGATCATTTGCAACTGATGAGGTATGATCTCACCAGAAGGGAAAGGCATGTAGTTTGGCAGACAGAAAGTAACCATTTTGCAATGGGAGACTGACTCTCCATCCCTTACCACGGTCTCCTACTTTTATTCCATCTACCTTTGAATATGCTTTATAATAAGACTCTAATTTAACAGATTTTTGTCTCTGGCCAAGGACTTCCAATACCCATCAGGATGAAGCCAAGGGCATTGCAGAAGCAGCAAAACTGAAAAAAAAAATCAACAAAGCATAATTCAGAACGTTAGAGACTTTATATCAACCACCTTGAACTAGGCCAGCCTAATCTCTCCCCATCCTGAAGCTCAGGAAAATTTGTGGAAGAGGGGGCGGTAAAATTGTAAGAGCCTAAAGATGGGGAGGAGCAATGATATGCAAGATATTACACAGAAGTTAGGGCCGAAGAATCATAATGGGACTTTGCATGACCTGCACAATAACCAACACATTATTGACTCCTCAAAGTCTAGGATGGACTAAAGGCACTAGGATCCATAGAAGCTAGGGATTACCAGCCACAATAGTGTTCCTATACTTAAGGGGAACACAAGAAAGAGTTCTAGGAAATGCCACTGATCTTTATACCTCATCAGAAAGGAGGACCCAGAGGAAAGCTTGACATACACATAAAGGGATGCTCCAGGGATGGGGGGAGGAGGCACTGGGAGATAGGGAAGGAAGGTGGGAAAGGAAGAGGAAAAGGGGAGAGGGAGCAAGGGGGTTCAGGAAGGGGTGGAGGGAGGGAGGGGACCGGGGTACCTATTAAGTTTGTATGAGCAGAAATAAATTAAATAAATAAATAAATAAATAAATAAATAAATAAAGAAAGAAAGAAAGAAAGAAAGAAAGAAAAAAAGAAAGAAAATTTGCCATCTGTGTGACTGTCAAGTTAGAGAAGTACAAGACTCTAGAATCAGAGTTCTCATCTTCTACAACTTTTTAAAATACGTTATACTTCCTGCTTTCCACATTATAGTTGAGAAAATATACTACTTTGTTTTCTAAAAACTAACATAAATTGATATAGTAAATTTATATTTTCACCCCTCAATCCTTAATCCCATCTGCTCCCCTTCTCCACATATAACCCTTAATCTCCCCTGTCAAATTCCCTCTTGTTTTCAAGTATTTTCACCTATGTGGCCCACTGTTTTTCATCTAGTTTACCTTTGAAGACATATGCCTGACATGATTCGTGTTTTAGTAACTATCATAGGTCAGTGGGTATACCTTTGAGCAAAGCATCTTCCTTTTCTTCCCTATGAGGATCATAAGTCTCTCACAGAGGCATGGATCTCCTTGAGATCTTTCCCCTTCCATGGTGAGATGTTGATAAGACATTGATCCTGCAGCTATTGTGCAAGAATATATGTCTGTCAAGAAACTACTGATATTACTGACCTGTCATGTCTAGAGGATAATGTCTGGCTCACCACTGTCTCACTCCAGGTTGCTATAATCTTAACACCCCCTCTTTTGTGATATTCTCTGTACCTTGGAGTGGGATTGGATGTGGCTTTTATGTTCTGTTTAGGACTAAACAGTCTTCAGGCACTTGTTTTCTGCTGTTTGACCAATTGTGCTTTTTTGTAGTAAACACCTTCTGTTCTAGAAGAGGACTTCTAGACTGAATGTTCCTTCAATCTGTGAAAAAGAAATACTATTTTATAAATCCAATCAGAAAATTTTATACTGCTTCAACATTAAAGTACACAGATTTTCATATAATAGTGCTTAGTGTATGGAAGTTTGTTCTTCCATCATTCTTCCCTAAGGTCCTTTTTTATTTCTTAGTTGATTTAGCTTTTTCATCCATGTTTTTTATCATGTCCTCCTGCTGAAAGAAATCTTATTATTACTAGATAACCTATAAATAACACAAATTTATTTGTCATATTTCTGTAGGTTTTAAAGTTGATAAAATGGTCATCATCTTTCGTTTCTGGAAAGGACTTACTCTGTTTATGAGTGTTGGAACTTTCTTATCTGTGAGTGTGAAAGTTTTTAACAATGTCTTCATGTGGCACAAGGGAAATCATGTACCTTCAACTTCTTATAGAGATTATTCCTAATCCCTAATAATCAGCAATATGCATGTAATATATATCTGATAAAATATTGCATGGAACATACATAGAAAACCCCTGGCTAGAAATTGAGAAAGATCATCAGTAAGTAATGGGAAATAAATCTCAATACAGACCTCCCCAAAGGTAATATATAGATGATCACATTATATGCCTAATTACAAGACATAACTTAAATGATAACAGTGAAAAACTTGAAAACAGAGGAAATAAGAAATGTTAACAACAATCAGAGATGACAGTGTGGAGCAACTATACTGCCTTTGATAGTTTGCTGGAATGCAAAGTAGTGCAATCATTTGAAGCCTCGTCTTTTCAAAGCCTTGTCATTCAAGCCAACAAATTTTTACTCAATTGTTTGCAAACTTACATCTGTAAAAACAACTGATATGAAAGTTTGTATCCACTTTCTTCTTAATTGCAAATATTGGAAATAATCATGATTTCCTTCCGTAAGTAAGAGGTACAGCATATTACAATCACATAAAATAATGTTATAAACTGACTAAAGAGAAATGAAGTATCAAATAAAAATTTGCATGGATTTAAAGGAAATGCCAAGTGAAAGATAAAGCTATGTGTTTTATTTCAATTAGATGGCATGTCAATTGAAGTGAAAGCTTCACATATATACATGTAAATCTGTATAGCAATTGCCAGAGATTTGGATGGAGATAACCTTGTTCAGTTGGTGAAACACTAAGTTCTCCTAAGAAAATAAAACTGTTCTACGTGGGAGTAAAGTATTTTATCTATGACAATAGGTATTCATCAAATCACGTTTAACTAGGTTTATGTCTGGAAGCCAGGAAAGCTGAAAGGGGGTATGGAGGGTGGAATCTGTAATGGAGAGTGAATAGTAGAATATAAGTAAAAGTGGAATAGAGAGAAACATACAGGGGGAGGAACAGTGAGAAGAAGAAGATGAGGGGCAGCTGAAGAAGGCTAATGAAAGCAATAGATGGAGGAACAAGCACATGAAAATGCATTGTCTCGTTACACAATTAAAAATATATTTCAAAGGGATATAAAACTGGTCCTAGAAGGATAGCAAGCAAATATCCCATTACTAAGTATGAGATACTTTTATAGAAGTTGTTGGTAATAGAGGTCCCCAGAAGCCATCAAACAATACAGGTACTTGTTATTCCCCTTGGTTATCCACCAAAGCTATATGACAATACTCTTTTCTTGTGTATACCATACAGTGTGGTTTCAAAATATAGAGAAATCAGGGTAAAAGAGAGTTGCAACTTTCCTCCTAATGATTAGCTTTCAAATTGCCAGAAAGTGCTCCATAGGCTTTTTGGGAAGAAATGACATCAATGGCCTTATTGACTCATGGCACATATTGTGAAATACAATTTCAGTTTAATGGACAAGATGTGATCACCAGTGCAATAGTGGTAGCTGCTATTTGGAAAAACAACCAATTCCTGCTTTGGTTTCATATCCATTTCATTAGAGGGAATCCATGTCTGCTACTATAAACCTAATTGAAAATCAATCCCAAGAGAGGTTTTAGGCTCAAGGGAAGAATTTGCAACAGCTGTATCAAGTTGATATAACCTCAAACTGACTGCTGTATTATCTGTGTTTATACCCATAGACAAAAGCAACTCTCTTTTTGTACCTTTGGCAATGCTTATCCAAGATGGTGAGAATAAGGGATGTCTTGAAGGTTCATTCCCAAACAAGACATGCATATCATCCATTCTAAGGCTCAGAGTAAATTGCAAAAGAAGATTTGGATGCATATGAGTCAGAATATAGGGAAAAGGCCATAAAGGCAATCGTCTAGGCATGAGAAAATCAGTGCAGCCTCAAACATTAGCTGTGGTTACATGCACTAGACCCACATACAATCAGCCCAATTAACAAAAAGTCATAGATGGGGGAGCCTCATGGTTTCCTACTACTTATTGATGAACTAGTGGCTATGGGAAGATTATGTGGGAAGGACTAGCCATTGACTTCATCTATCTCCACTGCACAGTTCATAATATTCCAGCAGGTAGCTCTAAACTAGTGGTCAAACACATAGTTATGGTGAGCTCTGCAAGACACAAAAGAAAGCAAAAATAGACATAAATATAAGAAAAAGATTTCTAAGAAAGAAAGTAAACAAGTTAGAATGGAAAAAGAAGCAGGTCGGAGATGATAGGTATGTGTTATTTACATGTATGAAATTGTAAAAGAAATTTAACAGATGAAAAATGTCAAATGAGTCAAAATAACAAGAAAAAAGCAAAAACAATAATCTAGAATTGAATTTCTCCTAGATTGTACCACTTTAAAATTGATTCATAACTCAGTAAATGATCATAGACAAAGACCATGAGATCATTAAATTTGTTATCTTTCATTATTTTTTCCACTTCTATAAATGGGTGATGATTCATGACACTGCAGAGACATAATAAATGATGTCATCAGTCTATCCATGAAACAGTCTACTTTGGATAATCTGGAACAATTATTCATGTTTATGTACATAGAATGAAGTAATATGGGAATGATCACCTAGTCTTTTACTTTAAAATTTCAGTGAGCATAGATGATTTATAAAATGACATTCATATGCTGTTTATTTTTATAAAAATGCACTTAGCTGAAAGTTTTTGACAATATAAAAGATTGAATGGTATACTATTAGCATTACTTTTAGAATGAAAGTATATATTTACTCATACATTTGGAAATACTTTTAAGAAAATATATTCAAAATGTTAATTGGATTTGTCTTTTATATACCATATATCGGAGAATCTCTGAGTTGTGATTAATTTCATTAACAATATTACTACATGGTAGTATAAGTATACTATATAAGTATAAGTAGTACTATATAAGTATAAGTAGTATAAGTATACTACATGGTAGATAAGTATACTATACTTATGGTTTAGAATACAAGAGAGTCACTTATGATATACTCTACTCTTTATTTAAAGAAAACTTAAAGACCTAGATAATACTTACAATTAAAAGTATAAAAAGGAATGTGCTGCATGGATAGATTTTGTTTTCCATACGTGAAATGTTCATTTCTAGTCAGAATATTTACTTGGTAGGAACCTTATTTTTCTTTATTACTGGGAAAGAGATTTCAGCAGCATACAGATAAACAGTGATATTCAAAAACTAGACACTATTTTTATAATATATTATTAAAGAACTTGTTATAGATTGTGAGTACAAGGAATCAGGGAAGATATATTTTCAAAGCAAGGTTTTTCTTTTAATTTTTTTAATTTATTTACTTTTCTGCTCATACAAACATAACAGGTAACCCTGCCCCCTCCCTCCCTCCACCCCTCCGTGATTCTCCCTGTTCCCTCTCCCCTTTTCCTCTTCCTTTTCCCCTCTCCCTCCCTTTCTCCCAGTGCCCCCTCCCCCCATCTCTGAAGCATCCTTTAATGTGTACATCAAACTTTCTTCTGGGACCTCCTCTCTGATGAGGTGTAAGGACTCAGTGGCATTTCCTAGAACTCTTTTTTGTGTTCTCCTTAAGTATAGGAACACTATTGTGACTGTTAATCCCTTGCTTCTAAGGATCCTAGTGCCTTAGTCCATGCTAGACTTTGAGCGGTCAATGATAAATTGGTCAGTGCACAGATCATGCAGAGTCCTATTATAATTGCTTTGGTCCTCACTTATGTGGTGTATCTTGTCTCCTCCCATCCTTGTGCTCTTAAAATCTTACCGCCCCATGTTCCGCAAATTTCCCTGAGCTTCAGGATGGGGACAGATTAGGCAGGCCTGATTCTAGGTGCTTGATATAGAGTCTCTGATGTTCTGAATTATGATTTGTTGATTTTTTTTTCAGTTTTGCTGCTCCTGCAATGCCCTTGGCTCCATCCTGATGGGTATTGGACGTCACCCCCTGGCCAGAGATAAAAAGCTGTTAAAATAGAGTTATTTTAAGGACAGATTCAAAGGTAGATGGAATATGAGTAGGAGAATGCGGTGAAGGATGGGTCAGTCTCCCATTGGAAAATGGTTACCTTCTATCTACCAAACTATGCCCTCCCTTTCTGGTAAGATCATACCCTATCAATTGAAAGTGACCACGAAGGAATATGTGAGCTTAACCAAATGTCTCATTACTTACTTGCAGTCCTTGATGGTGGCCTATGATCTCTGCATAGCATGATCTCCTATCTCCTTGTTTCTGGCAGGGCCCTCCTTCCCCTTCCATCCTGTTTATAATCTTTGCAATTACTGTAGGTACTACAGAGATTTATCTTTGAGTGCATCTCTAAGTGGGTTTGGTAGTAGGATCCACCTATTAGGGAGTACATACAGCACTTAATTTTCTGTGTATGGGATACTTCACTCAATATAATTGTTTCTAATTCCATCTATTTCCCGGCAAATTGCATTAATTCATCATTTTTGATGGCTGAGTAGTATTCCATTGTATAAATGTACCACATTTACCTTTTCCACTCATCAACTGTTGGACATTTGGGTTGATTCCATGACTTTGTTATTGCAAACAGTGCTGCTGTGAACATGGTCGTGCTTGTTCCATCGAGGTGAATCTTTGCTGTATGGGGGATTATTCCCAAAAGGGGAATAGCTGGGTCACATGACATTTCAATCTTTAACTTCTTTATGAATCACCAGATGGCTCACCAGAGTGGTTGTATGAGCCTGCATTCCCACCAGCAATGTAGGAGAGGTCCCCTCTCTCCACATCCTCTCCAGCATTTGGGGTTGTTCATATTGTGGATTTTTGCCATCCAGACCGGGTTGAGATGATATCTCAGGGAGGTTTTGATTTGCATTTCCCTGATGACTAGGAATGTGGAGCAATTTTAAGATATTTGTTAGACATGTTAATTTCATCCCTGGTAAAGTTTCTTTTAAGTTCCAAGGCCTATTTTTTAATTGGGCCATTAGTTTCATTGGTGCTTAGTTTTCTAAGTTCTTTGTGCACTTTGGATAATAGAGCTCTATCAGATGTATGGTTAGTGAAGATTTTCTCCCATTCTATGGATTGCCTTTGTGCTCGAGTTACAATCTCTTTATCTGAACAGAAGCTTTTTAATTTCACAAGATCCCAACTGTTGAGGGTGGTTTCATTGACTGTGCTATTGGATTTCTGATTAGGAACTTTTTGCCTAGTCCAATCAGCTCCAGGGAGTTCCTAACCATTTCAACTAAGGTTTTTATAGTCTCTGGCCTTATATTGAGGTCGTTGATCCATTTGGAATTAAGTCTTGTACATGGTGACAAGTATGGGTCCAGTTTTAATCTTCTGCATGTGGAGATTCAGTTTTGCCAGCAACATTTGTTGAAGATGCTGTTCTTTCCTATTGGATTTTTTGGCCCCTTTGTCAAAAATCAAATGCCTGTAATTGTGTGGGCTTATATCTGGGTCTTCAACCCTTATCCATTGATCTATGTGCCTATTTCTAAGCCAGTACCAGGCTGTTTTTATAACTATGGTTTTGTAGTATAGACTAAGGTTTGGTATGGAAATACACCCAGCAGTGTTTTTGTTACTCAGAATTGTTTTTGCTATCCTGGGTCTTTTGTGCCTCCATATGAATTTTGAGATTGTTTGGTCAACTTCTTTAAAGAATTGCTTTGGGATTTTCATTGGTATAGCATTGAATCTATATATTGCCTTTGGCAGAATGGTCATTTTTATGATGTTGATTCTGCCAATCCAGGAACGTGGCAGGTCTTTCCACCTTCTAGTGACTTCTGCAATTTCTTTCTTTAAGGTTTTAAAGTTTTCATTGTAAAGGTCACTTTCTTCCTTAGTTAGGTTTATCCCAAGGTATTTCATTTTTTAAGGGGCTATAGTACACGGAATTGTATCTCTTAGGGCCTTTTCACTTCTTTCATTCTGGGCATATAGGAAGGCCACTGATTTTTCTATGTCTATTTTGTATCCTGCCACCCTGCTGAACTCTTGTATTAGTTCCAGGAGTTTCCTGGTGGAGTTTTTGGAATCACTCAGGTATAAGATCTTGTCATCAGCAAATAGAGATAACATGACTTCTTCCTTGCTGATTGGAATCCCTTTAATCTCCCCTTCTTGTCATATGGCTTCAGCTAATACTTCAAGTACAATATTGAATAGATGTGGTGAGAGCGAGGAGCTTTGTCTATTTCTTGATCAAAGCGGGAATGCTTCAATTTTTTCCCCATTGAGTATAATCTTTCCTGTGGGTTTGTTGTATTCAGCTTTTATTATATTGACAAAGGTTCCTTCCATTCCAACTGTCTCTAGGATTTTGATCATAAAGGACTGTTGGATCTTGTCAAAAGCTTTTTCTGCATCTATCGAGAGTATCATGTGGTCTTGGATTTTGGACTGATTTATATGGTGAATTATGTTTATTGATTTGTGTATGTTGAACCAACCTTGTGTAGCAGGGATAAAGCCTACTTGATCCCCATGAATGATCTTTTTGATATGTTTCTTAATCCGATTTGCTAAGACTTTGCAGAGAATCTTTGCATCTGTGTTCATCAAAGACATTGGCCTATAGTTTTCTTTTTTAAGTATATCTTTATTAGATTTTGGGATTAAGACGATATTAGTTTCATAGAAAGTATCTGGTAGCGTTCCTTCCTTTGCTATTTGATAGAACAGTTTAAGGGTATTAGTGTTATTAGCTCCTTAAATATCTGGTAGAACACTGTGCTGAATCCATCTGGTCCAGGATATTTCTTGGTGGGAAGATTCGAGATTACTTCATCGATTTCCTCATATGTTATAGGACTATTTAAATAATTCACAACTTCCTCATTCAATTTCAGTGATTTTTGCTTACTTAGGAATTCATCCATTTCTTTTGTGTTGTCAAATTTCACAGAGTTAAGTTTTTGAAATATGACATTATAATACTCTGAATTTCTTGGGTATCCATAGTGATAACTCCATTTGCTTTTCTAATTTAGTTAATTTGGGTTTTTTCTCTTTTACTTTTGGTTAATTTAACTAGGGGTGTATGAATCTTATTGATTTTTTTCAAAGAACCAGCTTTTTGACTGGTTGATTCTCTATGTCATTTTCCCAATCTCAATTTCGGGTATTTCTCCCCTTATTTTGCTAATCTCCTCTCTTCTACTGCTTTTGGGATCAGATTGGTCTAGTGTCTCTAAAGGTTTAAGCTGCATTGTTATTTATTTTTGATGTTTCCATTTTTTTGATGTAGGCATTAAGAGCTATGAACTTACCTCTTATGACAGCTTTCATTGTGTCCCAAAGATTTTGATAAGTTGTATTTTCATTATCATTCACTTTCAGGAAATCTTGAATTTCCTCTATAATTTCTTCCTGAATCCAATTCTCCTTCTGCATCATAGTGTTAAGTTTTCAGGAGTTAGTGTATTTTCTGTTGTTTATTGTTTTGTGGATGTCAAGCTTTAGACCATGGTGGTCTGATTGGGTACAGGCTAGAATATGTACTTTCCTGTATATGTGTAGGTTCATTTTGTGGCCCAATATGTGATCTATTTTGGAGAAAGTTCCGTGTGCTGCTGAGAAAAATGTGTATTCTTTGTTGCATGGATGAATAGTTCAATAGTGATCTGTAAGGTCCATTTCTTTAAAGGTTTGATTTAATTCCAAAATGTCTCTGTTAAGCTTTTGGCCTGTTGATCTATCCCATGTTGATAGGGCCATGTTGAAGTCCCCAGGAATTATCATTTAGGGGTTGATTTCTTGCTTTAGATGCTGTAGGGTTTTTTTTAATGAATGTTTAGGGGCCCATATTAGGTGCATGTATGTTCAGTATTGTGAAGATTTCCTGGTAAATTGTACCTGTGACTAAAATGTAGTATCCATCTGTGTCTCTTATGATTTTTTTTTGTTTGAAGTCCACTTTTTCGGACAGCATAATGGCTACCCCTGCCTGTTTCATGGTTCCATGAGCTTGCAGAATTTTTGACCAGCATTTTATTTTTAGGATGTGCCTGTCTTATATGGTGAGATGAGTTTCCTCAAGGCAGCTGATTGATGTGTTTTGGATTTTAATCCAAGTTTGTAATCCGTGTCTCTTGATCAGTGAGTTAACACCATTGACATTTAATGTTATAATGGAGAAATTATTTTTAATTCTGGAGATTTTTTATTTTTAGTGGCTTTTGTAAGTGTATTGTTGGACATTTAGGTTTTGATGGTATTTTACTTCCCTTCTGTCCTCCTGGACATGCTTGTTTTTTTCTTCAAGCTTGAGAATTATTTCTAGCATTTTTTGAAGGCTTGGTTTGGGAAACATGTAAGCCTGCAAGTTGTCTTTGTGCTGGAAAAATTTTCTTTCTCCCTTGATCATGATGCATAGTTTTGCCAGGTATATCAGTCTGGGTTGACATTTTTGCTCATTTAATACTTGAAGTACGTCTCTCCAAGCTCTTCTTGCTTTTACTGTTTCCATTGAGAAGTCATTTGTTATTTTAATAGGTTTCCCTTTAAAAGTTACTTGTTTTTTTTTCCCTTGAAGTTCTCAGCACCAGTTCTTTATCTTGAATGTGCAGTGTTTTAACTATTATTTGCCATGGCGTGCTTCTGTTTTGGTCGTATCTATTTGGGGTGCGGAATGCCTCTTGTATATGGATGGGCCTCTCTTTTTTTAGATGAGGAAAGTTTTCCTTGATGATCATTTGAAAAATTTCCTCAGGTGTGCTATTTTGGGATTCTTGCTCTGGTATTCCATGAATGCTCATGTTAGGCTTCTTCAGGGTGTCCCATATATCTTGAATATTCATCTCAAGTATCTTTTTGGCTTTAAGAACCTCTTCCATTGACTTGGTTAATTCTCCCACTTTGTCTTCAAGATCTGAAATTCTATTTTCTGCTTTGTTAGTTCTTCTGAAAAGACTCTCTGTTGAGCTTTGGGTTGAAGATAACTTGTCTTTTAGTTCAATTTTAAACTCTGCCCGAGACTGTTTTAACTGCTCTATGCCTATTTTTGTTTCTTGAACTGTTTTTCTCAACTCCTCCATGTGCTCTTATTTTCCTGTTCAAAGTGGTTGATGTGGTTGTTTTACTCTTCCCGGATTTCCTCTTTCATAGTATTGATCATGGTAATGATCATACTGCGATATTCATTATCTTGGGTCTGGCTTTCTTGGCTATTATCTGTGAATTTGTTCTGGTTCGAATCCATCATTATGGGTTAATTCTTTCGATCGGAGATAGGTCTTCTTGGTTTTGTTTCTCATGGATCTGTACTTTGATTTGGGCATTGTTGTTTTGTCCTTTAAGACCTTTCAGTTTCTGTGTGTTTTTTACTGGAGTGATTTAGTTGGTATTACTACTGTCAGACAGTTATACTAGTCCTTGTATTGGAGTTGGGTACGTTTGTCTGTTGTTAGTATTATTTCCTAGATGAGGTTATTAGGCTGTTAGTACATCAGTTATATCAGGTTAAGTAGACGGGGGTGAATATTAGTGTGGTAGTGCAGTTTTACGATTTAGTATCTTGGTGATACATGAGGGTGAGTGATATAATCCCTGGAGTTATATATATTTTTGGGGTGACTATATGGAAAAGTTAATCTACAGTGATTAATACTAGAAAGGAACAGTATGGTAAAAAAAAGTTTACTTATCTTTGGGCTGGATGTGAAGAATCTCTCACATGTGATAGGATGATTTTAGAGGACTTCAGATGTATGGCCTTTCTTCCTTAGAGCTTTGTTTGAGTCTCCTTTGGATCTTGTTAAATTCTGAGTAGCAGTGTGTCCTCTGTGGACCACGAGTGAGGGTCCACGGTGTGTCCGAGGGGCAGAGAGGCTGATGGAGATGGCAAAACTCTTCACTTGGGACCTGGGACTTGGCTTAGTGGCCCACCTACGCTCCAGGGATGGAGGACCTGGAGCAAGTCTGGGCAGCCAGGTGGGCAGGAGGAACAAAGGGGCTGGCACTTGGGGCATGGCCCAGGCAAACAGGAAGCAACCTGGATGTTGCTCAGGCTGGCTGGTGGGAGGAATTGGGACAAGGGGTGACCTGGGGGCTGGGGGAAGTCACCTGGGATGGAGGACCACGAGCTTAGAAAAATGAAATTATGAATTATGCTGGTAAATGGATAGAAATAGAGAATGAGGTAACCAAGACATAGAAAGACAAACATCACATGTTCTCTTTGTTATAGGTGAATCTTCACATTGAAACCTCAGCTTTTTGTTCTTAATTAGAAATACTTGTAAGAGCCAGCAAACCAGAAAGGGGCCAGTGAGTGTGGACTGGAGTTGATACAAAGGTGGAGAGTGAAGTTGTAAAGAGTAGTTAAAAGGGGGAGGAGTAAGGGATGGAGTATAGGAAGGAAGGAAAGAATAAGTAATACTATGTATGATACAGAGAGAAATTTATTATGTCTTATGTAACCTGAGAGTGAATGAAAGTACACAGTAATGTACAAAAAAGAAAGTAAAAGAAATAACAGAAAATAGTATAAAATGCTCCTCCCAGAAGCCAAAGTTGATTACTTTCCAGAACCAGCTACATGATACTTCCTAATGAGCTGTTGGTCAGGGAGACCTAAAAACCTCCCTCCCCAAAACAATTTATGCTTTGCCTGTTGTCCTTGTATGTCTACCACAACCCAACCGTAAGACTATTATTGAAGACATCATATATGTTGAACACAGAACATGGAGAAAACAAGTTGGAACTGATCTGGAAGCTTCTTGCTTAATAGCTTACTTTCATAGTACAGAAAGGTATGATGCAGAAAAGCCATCAGCAGTCCTATCCAACTGTGAATTCTGCCAGTTATAGTAATATCCACCCTAACAAGATGTGCCCATTGATACAATACTGACATGAATGTTAGGAGGTAGGTAACTGCTTTCTGATTGGGTTTTAGACATTCTATTCACCAGGGAAGTCATTTGGTATTGTGAACTAGACTAAGAATTTTGGATAAGAGAAGTCCTAGACTCTAGGGAGAACAGACTACTATATTTTTTGCTATATGAACACAGTATAAAACTGTCTTATAACTATTTATCATTATTTCCATAGATCAGTGAAGTTCTGGACAAAAAGACATCCTTTTTAAATAGAAGGTATTTAATACAGAGAATCATTACTTACCAAAATACAGAGGATTAGTGCTTATGGAGTGACTGTCCCAAAACTGAACATCTAAATCACCTCTTATTTTAAGACACAAGAAGCATTGCAGAAGTGGTAGTAGTAAGAACATAAAAGACAGAGGTTAGGGACTGTGTTGCCAAGTTGTCTTCTGAACATGAATGGGCTCTTGCATCCATGAACTCACTGTAGCTGTGTTTACCTTCACAAAGACTTGCATAAGATTTCACCTGCAATTATTTAATCATGGAAGGGGGAAGAACTCATGATACATCAGCCCCATTGAGGAGTTACTAAGGGTTAGTTTTGGATGTGGAGAGGGAATTTAACTTCTTTAATGATATACACATTGATAAATCATCCATATTCCAATAGATCTTTAAGTACATGACCATATGAACCCATGAGCCATTCATACAAAAAGATGTGAAAATATGAATCAGACTGTTTGGGAAGAAGATTGTCAACAGGAGAAGGAAGGGGCATGAAGGTGCATGCTAGTGAATATGACTAAAATTCACTGTATGTATGTATGGAAGTGTGTAAGAATACAAAGAAATTTTAAAAAGTGAGATATGAGGACTCGAGAGGTTCCAGGAGTTAAAGTCTTTACCTTGCAATCAAATGAACCTGTTTCCAAATCCCAGATCCAAATAAAAATACTGGTGGAATGATGTTATCCAGTGTCAGGTGGAACCTGGGAAACCCTAGAGCAAAGCAATAAAATAAAGCAACACAGGATAGTGATATTTTGGGTCTCCACAGGCACAAACACTCAAGTGCCCTTTTACAGAAATGCACACACATGTTAGATAAATAACATGTTAATTGAATAAAACCTGAAGTTTCAAAATGTTCATTATATATATTGAGGGCTTATTATTTCACAGATACTATTTTTCAGATCTTAAGAGTAAAAAAATCAATAACTGATATAAAACACAGAGATCCACAGGGAAGCTTTCAGAAGTGTACAAAGCCTCTACTACCTCAAATATGTGATGGATTCCTCTATGCATGTGTATCAGTTACTCTTAACTATTGCTGTGAGAGAGCACCCCAAATCGACCAACTTAAGGGAAAAAGGGAGATTTATTCAGCTTACGATTCCAGAGGGAAGGTACAGTCTCTCAAAGCAGAGGTGGCATGGCAGAGGCTCCACCTCTCAAGGTGCCATGACCTTGCCAAATAAATGAGACTGTGGGGGACACATTTCAAACCATGACAGCATGTATATGTCCACAGTGTTCAACTCCTCTATATTAAATGCATGTAGTTACATATCTAGGAAAGATACCTTAGAATAAGAAAATATTAAGTAGAGTATTACAAGAAAAGAGAAAACCCTGTCTGATCTTATAATTTAGAATATGAACTGATGCTATATATCCACTGTTTTCAGAGCTAAATATTGGTGTACCAACTTCTATACTGCCTGAAAAATGTAAAACAAAATAACCCAAATTTCTTCATAATACACCATTGCTGTTTTTGCTTAGAATCTGATAGAAAGCTATTTCCAAAGTTGTTCCAAGAGGGATATCAACTCTGGATTAATGTTACTGCCTGTCTCAACTCAAGACAGGCAGATTCCAGCAAAAGTCTTCTGGGTTTCTATATCGCATTATTTAACCTGCTGATTTAAACACACCAGTTCTCTGTGAATGCCTGTTAAATCAGTGATCCTTAACATAAATTACATGATTTTTTTACACAAGATAAAATTTTATCAAATCATAAAACATGAATTTTTCAGGCAAATGGATGGACCTGGAAATGATATGAAGCATTGTTAATCCAGACTTAAGATGAAAACACTGCATGTCTCTTTCCTATTTGGATCCTCGGGTAACCAATACTGAGGTGAATAGACTCCTAAATTACAAAATGGATAGAGAATGAACTTTAGGAATAACATCACACTGAATCTTTTGTCAGTTATTTGAATTCAAACCAAAATCTTTGGATAACAGTTAATACAGATCCTAAAGATGAATTATCTTTTGTAATCTTCTTAGTCATGTGTAAATCAAACAGCTAAATTTTTCTTTGTTAATCAGTGTGGAAGACTGCAGGAAACATATATGCAAAATTCCAGCCATGAACCTTATTCTCTGATTGATATGAAGCCAATCTGTGTCCCAAAGTTAAGGCCATCTCGAACATGGGAGAAAAATTTGTCAGGATGGCAGGCTGTATAAAGGTTGAGATCATGGTCTTCATCTTGAATATTTTATAGAATAATTCCACCTTGTTCTAGAAGAATCCTGGTGGCTTTACAGATATCAACATGGGGATTTGGTGAGTCAAGGAGTTGGACAAATGCAGGATGAAGGTCATGAAATGCACTTACTGATTCCCTGAGAAGAGTGAAACAGCAAGGTCCCACTGAAGGTCCCAGTACAATAATGTCGTCCAAACTACAGCCATATTCTGCCACCATAGCATTCACTGTGGCCATAGCAACACCTAACAAAGTACCTTTCCAGCCAGAGTGAGTAACCCCACACACTTTCTTCACAGGATTTGTGAAAACTATAGGAATGCAGTCAACACCCAGAGCTGCTACCGTGACTCCCCTCTGGTTCGTGGTTATGCCATCGTAGAATTCAAGCTCCTTCTTTCCCATAATCTAGACTTCATTGGCATGATCAGTCTTTATTCGGTAAAATTTTTCTGCATTAAATCCTGCAACATTTGCCAACCTACGTAGGTTTTCTTGAACAACTACTTTGGGATCTCTCCTTTTGGAACTACTGAAGAGATTGAGTGAACTAAGAGTTGGTATATAAGATATTCCACCTGTTCTTGTGGTAAATCCATGTATGAAAATATCTGGGATCAAAGGTGATGTAATAACAGTTAATTCCCCTTTCAATGCTGGCAGGCTTCTCAAATACATTTCTATTTCACTCTGTATTTCTTCTAGTTCATGAGGTGTGATTACATTTATTTCAGTGGGTTTCAAAAGGTCATCTCTCAAAGTCACCTATAGATCTTCAAACTCAAAATTATAAACCTCGGTGAAGAGTTGACCAATGAAAGCCTGCACTAATGTTTTCCTGCACAAGGGTACGAGCACCTTAATGTTGCTCAGATTTTTTTCATCAATTTTTTGTTTAATAGTATACAAAGAGGCAGCCATACTGGGATTACTAACAGTCTCAAAGTCTCTCAAGAGGGCTGACCATCCATTTTTTGTTTCCAACTCCCAAGTATCATGTTCTCCATATTTTTCATTGATGATATTACTTCGACACATTATACAGAGGAACTTGGCCTTGGAAGCATATTGGCGCCGGATGGCACTCAGCGTCTTCAGTAGTGTTTCATGGCAGTGTTTTTGAAAATTCAATTTCAAACCGAAGAGATCAATCAAAACTGCTTTGGCCATCCTTCAGTAATGTAAAATTTTGCTCTTCAATAAAAAGACTTTTGTGTCAAATAAATCACCTGGCTGCAGGTAGCAGCATGGTCCCATAAATTACATGATTATCATATTACAAAAGAATTTCCAAATGGTTTCAGTGGAAGTTATCTCACCTTCTACATCCATCCTTATATTTTTATTTCTAATGACCCAAGTCAGCACTCCTCCGGTTCAAGGCTCATGCAAGTCCTGCTTTAAGGGGTTCACTTCAAAAGTTTCCTTCTCCATGACACAAAAGAAAAGTGTTCTAACACATGTAAATTCTGTGATTAGTGATCCAGTTGTACTGACAGCCTCCCAAATGTTAAACAAAGAGGAAATTCAGAACATCATAGAAAGGAGAGTAATAGAAATGTTGTATTTGAACTATTTTGGTTTGAGTTTACATATATTGTGGCACACGGTAATCATGAAATAATTTATCTTTTTCTCCAAATTCTTAATATTCTCAATTAATTCATTATTGCTAGCATTGTTAAGAATTATGGTGGTGCTGTAATTCAGATAGGTGGCAAACTGAAAGTATTTTCTGTATTATCCTGCTTAGACTTAAAATTTTATCAGTGAAATTCAGTCACAGAGATAGTATTAACATACTCATATGAAGAGCTAAAATTGAAGTCAAATTTTCTTGGCAAAAGTATGATTGGTTTGACAATGAAAATTATCTTTAACAAATAATTTACTTTACAGTCAATTTCTAAATTCTGAATAAGCTAAATCTGCAACTTAACAATTTGAAAATCAATATATCCAAAGTGGAAAGTCATATTATATTAAAACCCTGTTTATTTTCAAATGTAAATTAAAATTAATATTTTAGCTTCTCAATCTTTCTAAATTTACAGAATTAGTTCTAAGAATAAACACTTATAAGTTACACATATTTCTATTTGTGGAATAGATAAAATCATTTGTATTCTTTGGGGGAAAGAGTTTTATTTTCATTGATTTATTGTTATCTGTTCTGAACCTAAAATAGTGGTCGGCTGAAAGTAAGTACTAAATAAATGTTCACCACATGTGTGTTTGAAGAAAATGAAGTCAGTGTGTTAAAGAAGAATTTATATTTCCCTTTTTTAAAATTTGAGTTTGATATCAAGTATTCTCAATTTTGTGTCTGTAGGAGATAAGGTACATGTTCAGGACACATTTATTTATTTGTTTGTTTGTTTATTTTTCTGTAATGTCAGAGTTTATTGAATAACCGTAAATTTACAAGGTATAAGGGCTCCATTGGCCATGATTTCCTTGAAAACTGGCTACCAACTGAGGCAAATCAGGTCCTATTATTCCAATATCAGATACTAATATTGATTTTCAGAGTACCCATTATACACCATCTACATATGCATATCTGTCAAACATCTGTTGACCATCTATCTCCCATTTATCTACCATCTGTTCAATGATCTGTCATCTGTCTATCTATCTGTCTGTCTGTCTATCTATCTATCTATCTATTTTTCTATATCTGTCTGTCTTCTCTTTCTTATTATCTGTCAAGAATACTACAAAGGGGGCTGAAGAGGTGGCTCAGGGGTTAAGCCTCTGCCTTGCAAGCAGAAGGTCCTGAGTTCAGATCCCAGATCCCACGTATAGACGCCAGGCGGAAGCCGGGGCAGCCTGCGCTTCTGGTCCTGGTAAGGCGGAGCCTGTGAATCCCGGGCAGAGTAAACAAGAAGGAGGTGGAGGCGGTCCATGGTGGTTCCCGAATTCGTCCGTGGTTCTACACACACACAGACACACACACAGGCGCACGTGCACATACATATGCATATACACACAATTGAATAAATAATAAAAAAATTTAAAAAAAGAATATTACAAAGGGTAAAAATGGTGGCAACCACAGAGTATTAGTGCATTATCAAAGAGTCCTGAAAGGCAGAGAAAGGAAGTTAATAGAGATGCAAAGAATAAACTGTGTGCATATTCGGGAGATGGCAAATAATTAACTCTACTTTAGATTTTCAGGAAAATACATTTGTGAAAAAGTGGCAAGTAGCAGACACATTATTAATGAAAAAATTAAAATGTAGAAAATAATGGAGAGAGAAAAACACATAAGAGATCATAAACTTCAAGTCCCTAGACTAGATATGGTGGCACAAGCCAGCTACTTAGAAGGCTGAGGCAGGATGATTCCATAAGTCCAAGTGAGAAAGAAAGACCTCATATCAAGAGCGCTGCACAGATGGCTCAGAAGGTAATATACTTGATATATAAACATGAGGACCTGAGTTTTAATCTCCAGAACCCACATAAAGATAGGCACAGTAGAGGATTCCTAGGCACAGTAGAGGATTCTTATCATCCCAGTCTTCCAGAGGTAAGATGGGAGGCAGAGCAGAAAATTCCCTGGAAGTTTACAGGTCAGATAGACTGGTACATGCAGTGGTTAACAACAACAATAATGACAACAACAAAACTTCCTGCTTCAAACAAGGTAGAAGGCAAGCACCAGTAACTGAAGTCCTCTGATTGTCTTCTAATGCTCACCCCAAACCTTTGACCTTGAGCCTTGGCAGGACGCATATTTATTTATGTGGCCTTTGGGCTGGAAATTTGGTGTTTTCAAAAATGTCCAAACCTGTCATTTGCAAAAGCCATCCAGTGTCTTAATTTTTTTCCTGTTGCTGTGATAAAATTCCTTGACTAATTCACTTAAGAGAACCATGGGTTATTTGGCACCCAATTCCATTTATGGTCCATCATAGCAGATAAGAGCTGCAGGAACTTGGAGAGAATAAGTAACATCATATTTAGTCACAATCAGTAAGTCATGACCTTATGCATGTATGCTGTCTCTAATCAGCTCCCATTCTTATAGAGTCTAGATAGCCTGACCAAGAAATGACACCACCTACAGTTAAGGTATATCTTTCCATATCAATTAATCAAGATAATCTTTCATAGTAAATTCAGAATCCCTTTTGCCAGGAGAGTCTAGATGATATGATACCAATTTTTTTCATGAGTGGTTACTTGTAGCATTCTACCATGGCATTGTCAGTATTCAGTTCATCCAGGGAAGAGTCATCTTTAAGGCTAATGAGAACCAGCTATGGAATTCATCACTAGCATTCAATTATAGTATAAATGTGCTCGGTAACAAAATCTATATCATTCAGTGTTTGCAGAGAAACTGAACCAACAGAATATACTGATGTTACAGAGCAGAAATGAGAACAGATATACAGTGCCAAATAAAATCACATACTTATGAAGGCTGAGAAGGCACAAGATGTTAGCAACGAGATCCCATAAGAGTCCAGGCTGTACTCCTTTCATGTCTAATCTGTGTATCGGAATAGTCAGTGCAAAACTTCTATGGAGATGTCTGTCAGGCTTGAGACTGTAGTAGTACCAGTGTTTCAATTTCTGTCTTAAAGTTGTAAAACACAGTTAAGCCCTTACATGTGATGAAGTCATTCTTACTTGTGAGAGATCCAGAATTTTGGTTTATTCTGTCTTTTGATGCTGAAATAAGAGTCACTTACATAATGTAGGGCATTCTTTATTACTCTTTTTATTCACATGCTGATAGCATCCAAAATGCCATCAGAGATGCATAAAAGAGTTTTCTGTCAATTGCTTTAAAATTGTTGGAATATACCATGTTGACAAAAAAATGCATAGTCTATTAACTCAGAAATTAATTTTTTTACTTCTGTCTTTCTTTCCATTTGTTATATATTTGAAAGAGATAATTAGTTCCAGTGATCAACATTCTTCTTCTGTCTTCTTTCTAGTAACAAGGAAATTCTACATTTTATTAGGCTGTATGAAGTGATTTTAACTCTTTTTGCCTATGTCATTTATCTTTTCAATGTGCTCTCTCCCCTTGTGGAAATATGACTAGTTACTTTTGTTAATTCTTGGTGATTGTGTTCATTATGTAGAAGATGGAGCAGTTCATCAGCTTTTGGAGACATCTTTTAGTCATTATTGTAAGAATGATAAATTCGAGTGTTTCCTTTTATTTTACACTCTTTACTCATTTTTTAGGTACAAAATGCATGGTTGCTTCTTTAGAAAAATGGAGAACATATTTTTACAGATTATGCACTTTAAATAGCTGATAAATGTTTGAGAATATTCATAGAAATAAATGATTATCAATGACATCAAAAATTGAAACATTTTTCTTTAATGCTCTTCTGGTATCAATAATTAAGTTCTATGAAACATACATAATTCTTCTCAAAAGAAAACTATTTTTTAATTAAAACATTTAAATTTACATGGGTATTTATTGTTTGTCCATTTTATATTTTTTATTTCCGCTCATACAAACTTAATAGGTACCCCAGTCCCCTCCCTCCCTCCACCCCTTCCTGGACCCCCTTGCTCCCTCTCCCCTTTTACCCTCCTTTTCCTTCCCCTCCCTCCCTATCTCCCAGTGCCTCCTCCTCCCCCACTCCTGGAGCATCTTTTAATATGTATGTCAAACTTTCCTCTCGGTCCTCCTCTCTGATGAGGTGTAAGGACTCAGTGACATTTCCTAGAACTCTTTCTTGTGTTCCCCTTAAGTATAGGAACAGTATTGTGGCTGGTAATCCCTAGCCTCCAAGGATCCTAGTGCCTTTAGTTAGTCCATCCTAGACTTTGAGGGGTCAATAATGTGTTGGTCATTGCACAGGTCATGCAAAGTCCTATTATGATTGCTTCGGCCTTAACTTGTGTGGAGTATCTTGCATATCGTTGCACCTCCCCATCTTTAGGCTCTTACAATCTTCTTACTGCCCCCTCTTCTGCAAATTTCCCTGAGCTTCAGAATGGGGCGAGATTAGGCTGGCCTAGGTCCAGGTGGTTGATATAAAGTCTCTGATGATCTGAATTATGGTTTGTTGATTTCTTTTTTCAGTTTTGCTGCTCCTGCAATGCCCTTGGTTCCATTCTGATGGGCATTGGATGTCGCCCCCGGCCATAGATAAAAAACTGTTAAATTAGAGTCTTATTATAAGAGTATATTCAAAGATAGATGGAATAAAAGTGGGAGACCACGGTGGGGAGGAGGAATCAGTCTCCCATTGCAAAATGTTTACTTTCTTTCTGCCAGACTATATGCCCTCTCCTTCTGGTGTCCCTCTTCATTACCATACGTCATCCTTTCCTCCCTTCTTCCCAAAATGTTTCCCACATATTCAAATGTCTCTTGTGCATATGTCTCACTAACTGCAATATAGATTGCCTGCTTTTTCATGTGCATAAGTACTCAAGGCAGAATACGTAATGTTTCAGTGGGAGTACCACAGATGCAGGAGGAATCTTTTTGTCTGGCCTACTTTGATCATTTATGAATGCTCTTGGAGGAGTGGGGTCGCCTGAGATCCTCCCTAATTGATTATGCTATAATGCTGAGCTCAGTTTTGTGTAGCAATTGAGCAGGTAAACATAGCACAATGTGTTCCTGATTGTAATGGTTTTATGTCTACTGAATAGAATTTGGTAATATCCCTCCTTAGTAATTTCTTTCCGTTCCCCTCTTCCTGGTGTTACCTGGACTTTGAGGAATGTGAATAGAAAAGCTTTACGTGTCCTGTTTATTATCAAAGAACTCTACAATTAGTCTCCGCACTTAGGTGGGATATGATTTTCTGCCTTCACCAATCCACTAAGAAAAGTGTTTTTGTGTTCTGACTGAGAGCTGCATTAATGTTCTAAGTACTAAAGATAAGTGTTTGGAAGATAGTTGTTGTCATGTATGCTTAACACAATATTCTTCTGTTCTCTAAGCCATGGGAAGAATGTGTTGCATTTTGCCTGCATGGTTGCTGATAAATGATCATCAAATGGCTTAAGGGAAAAGGGGGTTTTTTGTCTCTTAGGATTATCTGGTTACAGTTCTCAATCCAGCTTGACAGGAGAGTTTACGCCAACACCAAGGCGGAGGGAACTGGACAAACCATCTCCACCTAATGGTTGAGAGTGGCCAAGTGTTATGGAAGGATGCCAAGTTTCTCAACCAGCTCTGGGTATTTTATTCCAGAGGATAATCCTACCCACCATGGCTGGGCCTTCCCCATCAGCTAGACAATCTCCTTCAGGTTTTCTCTGGGCTTAACTCAACTATTAATTCTCTACAAATGTGCCCAGAGCTCAAAACCTCAACTGTCAAATTGACACCTGTGCCTAACTATGGCACAATGTTTGGCCATATGCTTTAAATCAATCACATTATCTTAGAAATTTAAGGTTTGAAAAGGACTTTTAAAAATATTAATGGTACAATTATTTGTTAATTGTAGAGTGTAATGTGTTTCACTGTGACATTTGCAAATATGTACACAATGTGTTATGATCTTATAAAACATTCTTATTCTTCCACATCCCTAGTATTTTCTCTTTAAGTATGATGTCTTTTTTTTCATTGTTAAAAATTTACTGAAAAAATGAAGAGATAGTTTTTCTGGCTTTTCTAAGGAAGAAATATACTCACTAATCCTGACTGTACTCTTTAGTAAACCAGTTGGCATACAGGAAACAAACACATATGGGAAACAAATTCAAATTCTGCAGTCTGCATTGGGTTATCCTCAAATGGATTTTATAAGACTCAATCAGGAATTATATGACATTGTCAAATTATGTTTCCAAAAAATCAACAGAAAGTTTAAGTCACTTCTAATATCAACTAGTATGGAAGGAGAAATTTATAGATAATAGAAGGGTTTTTTTTTACACATTTTTTATTGTCTCCACTCATACAAACGTAATAGGTGCACCGGTTCCCTCCCTCCATTCTGCTCCTCCTGACCCCTCTGCTCACCCTCCCCTCACCCCTTCTTCCCCACTCTTCAGTGCCTCCCCTCCCCCAATCCCCAGAGAATTCTTTAATGTGAATGCCAAACTCTACTCTGGGTCCTCCTCTCCGATGACATACAAGGACCCAGCGGCATTTCACTGAACCCTTTCCTTTGTACCCCTTAAGCATAGGAACACTATTTTGGCTGTCAATCACTTGCCTCCAAGGATCTTGGTGCTTTTAGAAAATGCTAGACTTTGTGGGATCAATAGTGTGTTGGACATTGCTCAGGGCATGCAAAGTCCAATTATGATTTCTTCAGCCCTAACTTGTGTGGAGTATCTTGCATAACATTGCTCCTCCCATTCTTGTGCTCTTATACTCTTACTGCCCCCTCTTCCGCAAATTTCCCTGAGCTTCAGGATGGGGAGAGATTAGTCTGGCCTAGTTCTAGGTGGTTGATATAGAGTCTCTGAAGTTCTGGATTATGGTTTGTTGATTTTTTTTTGCAGTTTTGCTGCTCCCGCAATGCCCTTCACTCCATCCTGATGGGTATTGGATGTCACCCCCTGGCCAGAGATAAAAAGCTGTTAAACTAGAGTCTTGTTATAAGAGTATATTCAAAGGTAGATGTAATAAAAGTAGGAAACCACAGTGAGGAAGGGGTCAATCACCCATTTGCAAAATGGTTACTTTTTATCTGCCAGACTATATGCCCTCCCCTTCTGGTGAGATCACACCCCCTCAGTTGTAAATGATCAGGAACGAAAAGTCTGTGAACTTAACCAGATGTCTCATTGCTTACTTGCAGTCCTTGATGGAGGCCTATTTTCTCTGTTGTAACATGGTCCCCTCTCTCCTTGTTTCTGGTGTGGCCCTCCTACCCCATCCCTCCTGTTCATACTCCTTGCAATTACTGTATTACAGAGATTTATCGTCGAGTGTCTCTAGGCTGGATGGGTTTGGTACTAGGAGCCACCTATTAGGGAGTGCATATGGCGCTTAATTTTCTGAGTCTGGGATACTTCACTCAATATAATTGTTTCTAATGACATCCATTTCCCAGCAAATTTCAGTAATTCATCATTTTTGATGGCTGAGTAGTACTCCATTATACAGATGTACCACAGTTTCCTTATCCACTCGTCAACTGTTGGACATTTGGGTTGATTCCATGACTTTGCTATTTTAAACAATGCTGCTATGAACATGGTCGTGCTTTTCCTATCGAGGGGAACCTCTGCTGCATGGGGGGTTATTCCCAAAAGTGGGATAGCAGGGTCATATGGCATTTCAATCTTTAATTTCTTTAAGAATCTCCAGATGGCTCGCCAGAGTGACTGTATGAGCCTGCATTCCCACCAGCAATGTAGGAGAGTTCCCCTCTCTCCACATCCTCTCCAGCATTTGTTGTTGTTTGTGTTGTGGATTTTTGCCATCCTGACTGGGATGAGATGATATTTCAGGGAAGTTTTGATTTGCATTTCCCTGATGGCTAAAGAAGTGGAGCATTTTTTAAGATATTTTTAGACATTTTAAGTTCATCCCTAGTAAAGTTTCTTTTAAGTTCCAGGGCCCATTTTTTAATTGGGCCATTGGTTTCCTTGATGTTTAGTTTTCTAAGTTCTTTGTGCACTCTGGACAGCAAAGTCCTATAGGATGTGTGGTTAGTGAAGATTTTCTCCCATTCTGTGGGTTGCCTTTGAGCTCGTGTTACAATCTCTTTATCTGAACAGAAGCTCTTTAATTTCACAAGATCCCAACTGTTGAGAGTTGGTAGCAGTGACTGTGCCATTGGATGTCTGTTGAGGAACTGTTGGCATAGCCCAATCAGCTCGAGGGAATTCCCTCCCCTTTCAACTATGGTTTTATAGACTCTAGCCTTAATTCAAGGTCCTTGATCCATTTGGAAGTAAGTCTTGTACAAGGTGACAAGTACGGGTCCAATTTTAATCTTCTGCATGTACAGATCCAGTTTTGCCAGCACCATTTGTTGAAGATATTGTTCGTTTTCCATTGGATTTTTTGGGCCCCTTTGTCAAAGACCAAATGGCTGTAATTTTGTGGGCTTGTATCTGGGTCTTCAACCCTTATCCATTGATCTATGTGCCTATTTCTAAGCCAGTACCAGGCTGTTCTTACAACTATGGATTTGTAGTATAGACTAAGGTTTGGTATTGTGATAGCTCCAGCAGTGTTTTTGTTACTCAAGATTGTCTTTGCTATCCTGGGTCTTTTGTGCCTCCATACAAATTCAGTGCTATACCAATTAAAATCCCAAAGCAATTCTTTAAAAAAGTTGACCAAATAATAGAAGTTTTTTTTTTTACTAAGGTTTTCTTCCCAGTTGTTAGCTCATTGCTTCAACTTCTGATGTGAAGCTTTTTTTATAGACTGCTTTTAGAATGAAAGGCACAAAATATATGTTCTACAAAGTCTACTTCTAAGTATGCTCCATACTTTTCCAAGTTATCCTTGAGCCAAAGATAATGTTTGACTTATGAAAGATCAATAAAGCATCCATCAAACAAATAAATGCTGCCAAAATGGTTGTTCTGATACTTGGAAAGTAGAAAGTAAATATATAAAAGTTTAAACTTGATTTCACTGCTGTGTAAAAGGGAAAATGCATCCTTGAGTGAAGGCTATCATCTTAAAAATAAAGCATTAGCATGCTTATAAGTAGGTTCAAAAATGACCACAATATTTAAGAATTTTGAATCAAAAGGGAAATATTACTAGCAATTATGTAACCTGAAAAATATGAATGTCCTTTTCAAGAATGTTGCAGATTGTATTTGCTGTGCTGGTGACTGTGTTTGAAACAGGTTATCGCTGTGTAGCCCAGATTGTCATATTGACTGTAAGCTCAATCTTGCTTTGAATTTGAGTTCAAGTTCTACCTCTGGCAACCTCTTAGATACTGGAATTACAAGTAAATTTTATGTGTAAAATTAGATATCTTTAATGTCTACTATCAAAAATTCATAATTCTTTAAATAGTATGATACTAAAGATAACTTGTATTTACTACATATGTTCTTCACTGATGATATAGCTTACATGTTTCTCTTCCAACTTGATGATAACCTTGCAAACATCACTGCATCATTTGTTGGAAAATTGAGTAATTTTGAGCAACTTGCCCATATTAATGAGCATCTGAATTTGGAGAACATGCACCTGGAACACATGTTGCCCCCAATTTCATATTGATTAACATATTCCTACCTGTGGCATCGTTTTGCAATGGACTAGATTAACTTTTCACAATTTTAAAATGACAAGTAACCAAATATGCAAATCTAAGATTAGAGAGTTATTGGCATAAATCTCAGTCATTATGTCAGTCATCAAGGATTAGCATGAAAACTTATACTTAGGAAAAGGTAAGAAGGAAAGGGAAAACTATTCACTAGCTTGTTGTGAAAACAATGAATTCATCAAACCTATGAAAATTGATGTAAGAGTATTCTTTCGTATTAGCAATTATAATATCCTCATAGTGTGTGGGCCTTTGAAATCTTTGCCTTCATCTATGATATTTGAACTGAGACAAAAGAGAGAAAAACTGAAAGGTTTTGGGAAGAATTATGTGGTCAGCACCCATACTAAACTCTCCCATGGATTTTTTCAGGCTCAGTACACCTAAAATTGTGTGAAATTTAAATCCCAGAGATAAAATCCATAGACTTTTTTTCTGTTCTGTTTTTGGTAGAAAATGGGAATAAGTTGTGTAAAACTCACATGAAAATCCCTACCCCAGAAAGTTTGTATGGCTTTACTGAGATCTAATGAACAAAGTGAACTAATGTGGAAATTGTTCAATTGGAGGAATCTGTATTGTAATGAGAAAATAGTACAATATGTGATTATTTTTCCTTTGGTAAATAACTCTTTTATAGATCATGACCCTTAATAAAGTATCTGAATTGAACAGTAACTTCGACAAGATGGCTTGCAGTGATTCTTGACCAGTGTAAGGACATCCCAATATCAAAAAGCATTTACTGTTTATATTAGGTTTCATGGGTTAATGAGTTGTCCCCCACAGGCTCATGTGTTGGCATCCTTAGTGACGTTAATGCTGCAGAAGATGTGGCAACTTTAGGAAGTGCAGACTTGCTGGAGGAAGACATGTGGTCTTGGAGTTGGATAATCATGCCCTGCTTCCTCTAGCAGTCTATGCTTATAATTTGCTGCTTACTCTCTCTGCCTCTGCCTCCAACTGAAATCATTGAGCTACCTCCAGCTTCTGGTAACTGCTGTGCCTTTTCTCTCTTAATGACTATATCCCCTCCTCCTTTTCTCCATTAAGTTGTTTGAGTCTGTGTGTTGTCTCACAGAAGTATAAAGAGTAACGCTAATATTAGGCATGGAGTCTAAGAGGGACAGAACCAACAGCATGTGTGTGTGTGTGTGTGTGTGTGTGTGTGTGTGTGTGTGTGTGTGTGTTAAATTTGCTTAGTTTAACTGTGTTTGCATGCATGATACAGAATCGGAGGTAACGCTCAGTGATTAAGCTAGAAACCTCAGTAGTCCTAATTCTAAGCTATTTGGAGAGTCACTGATATTTATTCCTTAGAAGTCCAAAAAAGCTGAAATTTGAAGTCAGTGAAGAATAGCAGTATCATCAATAGATGTGCTCACTCAGGAAGAGGTAACATAGATTTTCCCCAGACGTTTTATATCTGCACATCTCGTTGGGAGTTGTTCCCCAGTTTTAAGATAGTACTTACTCAGTTAATCATCTCTGGAAATATCTTCACAGATGTGACTACACATTTGTTTCCCAAGTGATTTTCAATCCTACCAGGTTGGCAATTAGATTAATGATCACATTGAGAGCTTTGCCTACTGTTGGCTCTTATCTATGAAAGACACAATTGGGATGTGGCTGTAGCTCAGTGTTAGAATGACTGCCTATCATGTGTAAAGCCCTGAATACCATCCTCAGCACCAGAACCAGGTCATCATGTATCACATCAGCAATTTCTGACTTCTGCAGTGGTATTCTCAAGATGAAAGTTCGAGGTTAGAGACACATGAGGTTTATATAAGAGAGCAATATAGTCTTCAAAGAAAAAAGTATGTGTAAGATTATCTTCACAAAATGCCTCTCACTAAGTTAGTTACATTTTCAATACTTTCTGAATCCATTTTTCTTACCTACAGATTGGAGTTTTGGAGTGTTGTTTTGGTACTAAAGTAAAAATACAATCAACTAAACTGATTCAGAATATTTGCCACAAGGGATTCAGGAGAAATGTCAGTTGACATATACTTTATTTTTCAAACTACAATATGGCCAAATTTCGGACTTATAATAGTTTTAGATCTGTTCTTCCAATAAGTTTTAAGCTTTAATACAAGTTCTGTAAAGGTCATGTATTTTAAAAAGTGATAAATCACAGGCTGAACATTTAAAAGGAAAAAATTGAAAGCATAGTGTAGCTCTTCTTGGTGGTGAATTATTGTCAGTGAAAAACATCATAAAGTCACTTTCCCTGTAACTGCTGAAAATTACAAAATTGCATAGGTGAGATTTTAACACATCTTTTAGGGGCACTTTATGAATGATTCCCTCTGAATCAAGGCTATAAAATTATCCTTTATTCACATTATTTATTATAAGAATATGACGACAAATAGTATCATCTTTGGAAAGTAGTTAGTTTTTACCAGAATTTTTGTTCAAGACTCAAAACAATTTAACAAAATATTGTAACCCTGACAAATAAAGGGAATAATCAATACATGTAAATCTATGGCTTCTACTGTGGAACAGCTGTCCTCCACATATGGTAGACTTTCTAATCATAATCAGCATCTGTGAACACTCTTATCAAGGTAGGGCTTGTTGACATTTCCTCACAGAATATGTGTTGAGGAGGTACTTTAGTTTTATTACCATTTAGTGAAATGCCTGATGCAAGCAATTTAGGGGAAGAAGGGTTTTATTCTAGATTATGATCCAAAGCTACAGTCAACCATGATAGGAGAAGTCATACTAGCAGAAGGAGCCAAAGGAGCTAGTTATATTGAATTGGCAGCAAGAGTAGATGATAAGAACCAATTCATGCATTTTGTCTGCTTGCTGGATCCCTCCATCTTTATATAGCCCCAGTCTATCTGCCTAGAGAAGTGAGCCCTGTCTTCCCATATCAATTACTGCAATCAAGATCCAAAATTAATCCAGAGAAGTCCTCTTAGCCATGCAAAGATGCCTGCCTCTTTGCTGTTAAATTGACAGTCAATAGTAATAATCACAGAGTGGTCCTTAGACTTTCATCTGAGCCTCCAGACACTCCTTTTTGCATCCTTTCCAAATTCAAATTGTGTGGATTCCTGTCCCAGCTGTATGTGCTCTCAGGAGGTGCTATAGTACACAGAAGGTGGAAAGTTAATGAAAGGGGAGATTCTATGGATACATCCATAGGGAAGTCATTATGCATGTTAGGATGAAAGTAAGTTTTTTTGTTTTGCTTTGCTTTAAAAATTATTTATTGTGTATGTGTGTTTATCAGAGGGTACTGTATGTGTACCTATGGATGACTACAGGTGAGTTGGAACCATCCTGGCTTGCTTCTACCTCTTTTTTGCTTTGCTTGAAGATTTCATGGAAGTGCAGGATGCTTCCATTTCTGCCTGGTGTTTTTATGTGGGATCTGGGATCAAAGCTCAGGTTCTTCTGCTCATGAGGCAGACTTTTAACTCCTGGGTTATCTTTCCAGCCCTATGGTTTGCTTTTTTAATGGTATGGGTATTTTTATGTTACTCACATCTTTAAGAAAACCTAATAAACTCACTGGTTCAACAAGTTTGACTTGGATAGAATTGTTACTTTGTTCTGTCGTCACTATACAGATTGAAAACTCATTTGCTAATGTACTCTCAGGGAACGTTCAAGCGCTAAGATGTAAATTTATGCACTTGTTTTCATTGTGTGCTGTACTGGTACTCAATTTCTGTGAAACTTTCTACAATCTATAGGAAAATGATGTTATCTTTTACTGCTTCTGAAGAAACAAAAAAGAAAGAAAAAAGAAAAGAATAGGAAAGAAAAGAAAAAATGAAAAGAAAAATCTCAATGGTTTATCATAGGAGAACATATATTCTCCCTCATGATACCTCCCAATCAGGTATAATCTCAGTTTATATTTCAGAGGCAAATTATTCCTTGTTTTTGCCTTTTTTATGTTTCTATGTTTCTGTTGGCTTCTTTATTCAGTGATCAAATAGGGAAAGAGAGAAAAAGATAAAATTATTTGAAAATTTTCTGGACAAAACCTGAAAGAACGATAAATTGCTTTAACCCAGATCTTTTTTTTTAAACCATCAATCAATTTTTTAATTTATTTTTTGTATTTATTTTTTTTCTGCTCATACAAATGTAATAGGTACCCCAGTCCCCTCTTTCCCTCCATCCCTCCCTGGACCTCCCTGCTCCCTCCCCCATTTCCCCTTCCTTTCCTCCCTCCATCCCTTTCTCCCAGTGCCTCCTCCCCCATCCACAGAGTATCCTTTAATGTGTATGTCAAACTTTCCTCTGGGTCTTCCTCTCTGATGAGGTGTAAGGACTCAGTGGCATTTCCTAGAACTCTTTCTTGTGTTCCCCTTAAGTATAGGAACACTATTGTGGCTGTTAATCCCTTGCTTCTAAGGATCCTAGTGCCTTTATTCCATGCTAGACTTTGAGGGGTCAATAATGTGTTGGTCATTGCGCAGACCATGCAGAGTCCTATTATAATTGCTTCGGCCTTAATTTGTGTGGAGTATCTTGCATATCATGACTCCTCCCATCCTTGTGCTCTTACAATCTTACCACCCCCTCTTCTGCAAATTTCCCTGAGCTTCAGGATGGGGAGAGATTAGGCTGGCCTGATTCCAAGTGGTTGATATAGAGCCTCTGATGTTCTGAATTATGGTTTGTTGATTTTTTTTTCAGTTGTGCTTCTCCTGCAATGCCCTTGGCTCATCCTAATGGGTATTGGATGTCACCCCCTGGCTAGAAATAAAAAGCTGTTAAAATAGAGTCTTATTATAAGAGTAGATTCAAAGGTAGATGGAATAAGAGTAGGAGACTGCGGTAAGGGGGGGGGGATCAGTCTCTCATTTGCAAAATGGTTACCTTCTGTCTGCCAGAGTGTATTCCCTCCCTTTCTGATGAGATCATACCCATCAGTTGCAAGTGACCAGGAAGGAAAGTCTGTGAGGTTAACCTAATGTCTCATTACTTACTTGCAGTCCTTGATGGTGGCCTATTATCTCTGCTGTAACATGATCCCCTCTCTCCTTGTTTCTGGCGGGTCCCTCCTTCCCCTTCTCTCCTGTTTATAATCTTTGCAATTACTGTAGGTATTACTAGATTTATCTTTGAGTGTGTCTCTAAATGGGTTTGGTACTAGGATCCACCTATTAGGGAGTACATACGGCACTTAATTTTCCATGTTTGGGATACTTCATTCAATATAATTGTTTCTAATTCCATCCATTTCTCAGCAAATTTCATTAATTCATCGTTTTTGATGGCTGAGTAGTATTCCATTGTATAAATGTACCACATTTTCCTTAACCGCTTGTCAACTGTTGGACATTTGAGCTGATTCCATGACTTTGCTATTGTGAACAGTGCTGCTATGAACATGGTTGTGCTTGTGCTATCGAGGTGAATTTTTGCTGTGTTTTACCCCAGATCTTAATGACTTAAATTCAGTAGGAAGTTTGGCTCTTCACATAAATAATGCACAATACAAGAGGATGACATTTTACTTTTAATATTATTCAAAAAGGAGAATATCAGATAAAGCATTAGTAAAACTCATCTTGTTTCATAGGCACGGATGAATAAATTCCTTTTAACATCTTTCTGCAACTGGTCCGTCTTGAGATTATTCAATTTCACAAATTTCTTTTTCTGTGACAGAAATTACCCAATTACTCATAGCAAATTCATTCTCCCTGTACACACAATGCAATTTTTTTCTTGTGATGATGCAGAATTTAAAGGAAATTTTACATTGTAAACATTATTATTTCATGATTTGTAAAAAGTGGACTTTTCAAATTAATTCATGGGCATTCTATCATAAAGTTTGATCTAGTTCCAGTGTTCAATATCTGGGTGTATTGGTGGATGTGTTTGGTCTCAGTACACAGAAGACAGAGCCAGTTGAACAGGGATTACAATAATAGTTTCTTGTTCTTAGCTGAGATCACTCTAAGTGTCATGGTTTGAATGTGAATTCTACCCCATGGGGTATGTGCTTACAACCTTAACTGTTGTTAATGTTTGAGAAGATCATGGCACCTTTAGGAGGTGGGGTCTTGTTAGAGGAAGGGATTATCACAGGTGGTGCATCTAGATATTGGATAACTCCATTCTGCTTCTAGCAATCTACTCTTGTAGTTCATACTTGTTCTGTCTCAACTTCTATGATAGATAGAACATGAATGGCTTGTAGCTTCTGAAGCCTGCTATGCCCTTCCTGCCATAAAGGACTGCATTCCCTCTGGAACCATAAGCCAAATAAATCTCTCTTTCTCTCCTTAAGTTGCTTGGTCTGAGCATTGTCTGATAGTAATAGACAGAGTAACTGTGGAACTGAGCTTCAAAAATTTTTTTGCATGAAGAAAATAAAATCAAAAACAAGATAATAAAAAAAGAAACATCTCCCTTAATCCAATCTCACAACAGTAAGCTATCTATCTCATAATTGGAAGGAAAATGAAACAAAGCACTTGGCTTCACTTTTAGATTTATTTGTTTTAATGTATCAATTTATAAACACATATTTAATTTTATATATATATATTATACATTACATATGCATGTACTTGTATGTATACCTAAGGTTTACAAAGTTACTTTTTCAGTAGGAAGTTTGGCTCTTCATGTAAATAATGAACAATACAAAGGGATGAAATTTTACTTTTAATATTATTCAAAAAAGAGAACATCGTATAAAACATGAGTAAAGTACCTTTGTACAAACATTCATAGTGATGTGATTTTTATAGTCTAGCAAGTTAAGGTAGTCATTATCTCATACAATTGTTTTTCTTGTCACATCCTTTATTTACAGTGCAGAATATGAAGCTACTACTAACCTTAGCCATTAAAATCATTAGAATATAAAGGACAAGTTTTCTCTGTTGTCCATCACTCTGTTCCTGAAACTTGTCCTTTTTTACTTTGGCAATAGTATGAGTTCACCTAGATCTCAACTGAAAATGTTGTCAATCTGATTCAACACCATGAAGTGTATGGATAACACTACACTCATATGCTTTGCAGAATAATGTGCAAGATACAGTCTTAGTCCTCTAGGAAGTGTATTAAATTTGGAGGCAGGGCTGGATTTTGCTTTCTATTTGTCCTATTAGTATTCCTATGATTAATTTCCCACTCCTTTTCTTTCTCTCTATTTAGCATTCCTTTACCACATGTATTTAAGCATCTGAAATATTGCTAATACATTTTTTCAATAAATTTATTGCTCCCTTTCATTCTTAAAAAATATAGTATACTTCAAAGGTCTTTGGTTTATGTGGCAAATATGTGTTAATAGCTTCTATCCAAAGAATTAAAACTGAGGTAATTTAAAACTAACATTGCAATTTTCAAACATTATCAATAAATCAATTACATTTAAAATGGCATTTGTAATGATGCATTATTTTTTAAAAAATATCAATGCAACTAAAAGGGGGTAGTTTTTCATAGTTTCCAAAACATCATTTATTTCTGCCTCAAATTGAAAACTGCTTAATTTTTCCTATGTATTATTGATTTGAATATGAGTTGTTTACTCAGGTTCATATGTTTGAATCCTTAGCTATTGTTAGTGTTCGGGCAAGTGCAGTAACTTTAGGAGGTGGAGCTTAGCTGAAGGAAAGCATGCCACAGAGAACAGTTCTTGAGGTTTGGTAGCCCTGTCCTATTTTCGGTTTTCTGCTTGCTCTCTCTGCCTCCATGATGACAGCTGTGATATGAACCAAGTCAAGCTTCTGCCGCTAAGCCATGCCAGATACTATGAGATTTCCAAAATAATGGACTATATCTTCTGTCTGTAAATATAAGACAAATAACTCTCCCTTACGTTGTGTGTGAGTGTTGTCTCACAGCAATAGAAATAATAACTGCAGCAGGTTCTGAAGCACTTTGATTTTACAACCTTTGTCACATAATATTTCATGCATTATATATGTCTATACTGCTAATTAATTGAGAACAAAGATTTTTGTTTTGTTTGTAATACCAATGATAAGATATAGGCTTGGCATAGATAGAGTAGATGTTTGAAATAATTTTAGTGACCAATTGGAAATTTCTAGATCTTCCCATATATCTTTGTAGGTTCGAAAAGAAACAGATGCACAGTGCTACCTGTATAGAATCTAAACAGTTTCTCTGCTATTCTCCTTTCTGTGTTCTAGGCAAATTTATAGGACACTTTATAATAAATGAGCTTACTCATCCATTCTATAAATCACATGCAATTGTCAGTTCCAAATGAACTGCATGTGGAAAAATTAGATTCTCTAATATTTGTTTTCTGCAGTTGGCTGCTTGAGCTCACTAAATAAATTTTAAGTGGCCATGTGCTCTATAAACTAATAGAAAAAGCCAACAGTTGGCTAATTTCATGTGTGGCGAACACTTTCTATTATTTCACCACCTGCAGCAAATTGTCTATATGTAATTATGCCTTAAGAATGGAATACTGCCCTTTGGAAAATGAACTTAATTTGGTGTCCAAGCTAATACATCTAAAATGCTCTTACATTGAACAAGCAAAATAATCAAATAAGAAATGATTAAGAAGAATGAAAACTATCCCTTCAAGTACTGTTTTTTTTTAAATGGCATTCTTGCTTCAAATAATTTTATTCATGTATTTGTGTTGACCTAATGCCTCTGTCTTTGAAAAGCACCAACTGCAGGTCATCTCTCCACATTCACACTACCATTTCTCAATCACATGGTTTAAAGATATATCCAGATGATTATGTAGAGCATATGACTTCATGTTCATAATATATAAGCACTCTATTTCCTGGGCTAGCTCTCATTAAATCGCTATTCAAACCAACCAGCTGGGATCAAACATTTTCATATGATGAAAAATCTGCTCTTTAGCAGATGTTTGAAGAACAACATTGAGTGAAATGTAGAACTCAAACCTTTGACTTTATATAGCATTCAATAAAGTATCGTTAGTGTAATCTGCAGCACCAGAAAAATCCTTTAAAATGTTGGTCAAACAAACCAAATTCTAAATATTTCTGACCAAGTCCATTACAAGTACACATTTTATCATGGAGATCTGTGACTTTTGCTAGCCAACTTTAATTTCAATGACAAAAGGTCATCTGAAAATAAATGCGTTTAAATAAATTCATATTTCAGAAGAGATACTACATTTTCCTATTTAGATAACAGGAAAGAAAAGATGTCACATTTCTAAAGTTGCTTGCATTCACAACTTAAAAGTTCATTACTGATGCCAGTATGAATTTTTTACTGGTATCTGTTTTGAAGTTAATAACATGAACAATTATTTTTCACAGTATTATCAGGTATGAAGAAAATCAGCAGATGGTAAAAGGAAACATACAGTACTATCTCTGCTGCCACTTTGCAACTTTTGGCAAAGTATTTAACTTCTCTAAGTTACATGTATAAGTTACATGCAAGATACTCCACACAAGTTAGGGCTGAAGCAATCATAATAGGACTATGTATGACCTGCGTAATGACCAATACAATATTGACCCCTCAAAGTCTAGCATGGACTAAAGGCACTAGGATCCTTAGAAGCTAGAGATTACTAACCACAATAGTGTTCCTATACTTAAGGGGAACAAAAGAAAGAGTTCTAAGAAATGCCACTGAGTCCTTACACCTCATCAAAGAGGAGGACCAGAGGAAAGTGTGACATACACATTAAAGGATGCTCCAGGGGTGGGGGGGAGGAGGCAGTGGGAAATAGGGAGGGAGGGGGGAAGGAAGGGGAAAAGGGGGGGAGCTAGGGGATCCAGGGAGGGGTGGAGGAAGGGTGGGGACCGGGGTACCTATTAAGTTTGTATGAGCGGAAATAAAAATAAATAAATGAATGAATGAATAAATAAATAAATAAATAAATAAATAAATTGAGAGCACTGCATTAGCCCATTCAACATTGCTTCAATGATTGCTTCAGGTGTTTCATAAAGCAGACTATTCTGCTGTACATTCCTGAAGGAACAGGAATGAAGGACCACTTTCCTTGTTGGGACAGTCACAAAATGGCTCACAATGTCACATGACAACACATTTTTATTTTCATTTTATTTTAATATTTTATTTTATATAAAAATACATAAAATATAAAAATAAAATAAATTTTATTATCATATATAATTAAATGAACAGACTCAGTCCTAACGATTTCATATATTCTTGTAATCACACCTCAAAGCCCACATCTATAAGCACCATAATCAGATTAATTTTCTATAATATTAATACTTTACAATGGTTATTAGATATCAACGCTAAAAATTGGGGGAGACACTAAATATGTCTTTACGAAATAGCACTAATGACCAAAAAATTCATGATAAGGCAATGCTGAACAGTGTAGTGTTTTTTATGATTAAATATCCCTCGGTTATGTAAAACACCATATAATCCTATGGTAGAAATAACACTAGCTATAGAATTAAAGAATATAAAAGGGAAAGGGAAATTTTTATTTAATAAAATTGAGAAAATGATGAAATAAGTTGAAAGGAGTCAGAATTGGATAGATTGTCTGTATCCATGCATTAGAAGAATCCAACTATGTCAGGATGTTGCACAAAGTAATTTTCAGATTATAAACAATACTTATTAAAATAGCTATAGAACTTATTTGCAGAAATAGTAACAAGTGAGATTTATATAAATTTTATATAATATTTATATAAAACTGTGCAAAAACTCGAACTAGAAGCCACCTTGAGGAAATATAAGCAAGTGATATTGGTACTCCCTGACTTCAAAACACACTGCAAACCTGTAGTAATCAAAAGATCTTGATAGTAACCTAAAAACAGAAACATGTACTAATGGACAAGAGTAGAGATATAAGAAGTAAACCCTCATATCTGTAGAAAAATGATTTTAACAATGGTAAAAGAACATATACTCTACGGAGGATCATGTTTCAATGAGTGATGAAAAGAAAATTGGATAGCCACGTTAAAGGTCTCCCACCAATTACAAAGACCAATTTAAAATGGATTCAAGACAAAAAAGATCAGAAAATGAATATATTGAAACAAAATTTAGAATAAGTGCTTCAAGCTGTTGGAATGAAGAAAGACTTTTTAAATATATAAGAAAAGACTATGCAGCACAATTTTAAAATAGGCACTAAATTTTCAGTGTGGCAATACAAAGCTGTAATTACAGCATTTAGCAAGATGAGGCAGAAGGATTTCAATTTTGAGGCAAGCCTTACTAAATGCAGTAAGAACCTATCTTAAATAAAGTAACTAACTAAAAAGGCCAAAGATCAGAGGAGATATTTTTCATGAAAGGAGATCAAATGGACAGAAGTATATGAAAATTTGATTAGTAACACTTACAATCAGGGAAATGTAAATAAGTACACTACAGCAAGAACAGCAATGTTAAGACAAACAAGTATTGGGAAAGATGTAGAGAAAAGAGAATCCTTGTAAGTTTTCATAGAACTGTGTGTTAACAGAGCTCTTATGGAAAACAGTCCATAAGCTCTACAAAAATTAAAAACATAACTAATATACAATCTAGAAATTCTATCCTTGAGAATGAATACAAAGAAAAGGAAATAATCATGTCAAAAAGATATCTGTACCCTCATATTTACTGTAATACTATTCACAGTAGCCCAGAAATGAAATTACCCAAACCATCCATAAATTTTAAGGAATAAAAAATATGATATTACACAATGGAATACTATTTATCCAGATGTAATGAAAGCTACAACATGGATAAAAGAAGTGATCACTATGCTAAGCTAAGTTAGACATTCAAAGACAAGTATCCATTCAATATCAGTTTGAGAGGTTTAAAATTGGTCTATACAAATTGAGAGTATGCTTTTTTCAGCCAATAGCAAACATGGTGAAAGTTCCTAAAACTTGTGGGACTTTCTGCAAGAAATGTGGCAAGTACCATCCCCACAAAATGACACAGTACAAGAAGGGCAAGGACTCTCTATATGCCCAAGGAAAGCCACATTACAACAACTGTGGCTATGGTGAGCACACCAAGCCTGTTTTCCAGAAAAAGGCGAAAACGACAAAGAAGATCATGCTGAGGCTGGAGTGTGTTGAGCCAAACTGCAGATCTAAGTGAATGTTGGCTATTAAGAGATGCAAGCATTTTGAATTGAGAGGCGACAAGAAGAGAAAGGGCCAAGTGATCCACTTCTGAGCAGATTTTACGAAGACAATAAAATGATGGGGAAGAAATTGAAAGTATGATACTGGAACTAGAGACCAGTGAAAGTTGGGTACATGTAGGGTTGAGGAGAGGATGTACATCATACTTAAGAGCAAGTTTTGTTGCAATACTTCATCGTATAGTCAGCATAGAGAAAAAATAGTTCTATACATTTAGAAACTAGTAGAAACTAATCTAAAAGCATTTATTACAATGGAATGTTAAGTGAGGAGATAATTTATTTAAACTTTAAAAAATGAATACCAACATTGGATATTTTATGGTACCCCATTAATATGCAAAACTTAATGGCAATCTGTATTACTAGAAAAAGATAAAAAATAATTTTACAATCTATACTTGTTCATAGTGTGAAAACTACCCTTGAGAGTCCATAAGGAGTGCTGTTGTCCTGATAGAACATCATGCTGAGATTTCACATTCCTCTAGCGCTACCATCAAACCTGATGACTTTTGTCCTTAATTTGATTCCAAGTCTGAGGGTCACCAACGATTATTTTCATTTTTTTCACTTTAGTGTCTGTGGAATAATCCTATTGTTCCAAGTACTTTTTTATATATAATACATTTTTATTATTATTTCAGCTCATACAAAATTAATAGGTACACCAGTTCCCTCCCTCCCTCCTCCCCCCCAGCCCCCTGCTCCCCCTCACCTCACCCCTCCCACGCCATCCCCCCGTGCCTGCCGCCCCGATTCCCAGAGTCCTTTCTTGTGCATGCCTGACTCTCCTCTGGGCCCTCCTCTCCGATGACGTACAAGGACCCAGTGGAATTTCTCTGAACCCCTTCCTGTGTTCCCCTTAAGCATAGGAACACTACTGTGGCTGTCAATCCCTTGCCTCCAAGGATCTTGGTGCCTTTAGCAGATGCTAGACTTTGTGAGGTCAATAGTGTGTTGGACATTGGGCAGGGCATACAATGTCCAATTATGATTGCTTCGGCCCTAACTTGTGTGGAGTATCTTGCAAATCATTGCTCCTCCCATCCTTTTGCTCTTACACTCTTACTGCCCCCTCTTCCGCAAATGTCCCTGAGCTTCAGGATGGGGAGAGATTAGTCTGGCTTAGTTCTAGGTGGTTGATATAGTCTCTGAAGTTCTGGATTGTGGTTCGTTGATTTTCTTTTGCAGGTTTGTTGCTCCTGTAATGCCCTTCACTCAATCGTGATGGGCACTGTATGTCACCCCCTGGCCAGAGACAGAAAGCTGTTAAACTGGAGTCTTATTATAAGAGCACATTCAAGGGTAGATGTAATACTTATATCCAAAAGTGGAATCGCAGGGTCATATGAGGTTAGGCAATGGGAGGGGTCAATCACCCATTTGCAAAATGGTTACTTTTTAATCTGCCGGTCTATATGCCCTCCCCTTCTGGTGAGTTAATACCCCCTTAGTTGTAAATGATCAGGAACAAATGTCTGTGAACTTAACTAGGTGTCACATTATTTTCTTGCAATCCTTGATGGAGGTCTACTTTCTCTACTCTAACATGGTCACTTCTCTCCTTGTTTCTGGTGTGGCCCTCCAACCCCATCCCTCCTGTTCATAATCCTTGCAATTACTGTAGGTAATACATAGATTTACCTATGAGTGTCTCAAGATGGGCTGGGTGGGTTTGGTATTAGGAGGTACCTATTAGGGAGTACATATGGCACTTAATTTTCTGGGTTTGGGATACTTCACTTAATATAATTGTTTCTAATGACGTCCATTTCCCGGCAAATTCCAGTAATTCATCATTTTTGATGGCTGAGTCGTACTCCATTGTATAGATGTACAACAGTTTCCTTATCCACTTGTCAACTGTTGGACATTTGGGTTGATTCCATGTCTTTGCTATTGTAAACAGTGCTGCTATGAACATGGTCGTGCTTGTGCTATCGAGGTGAACTTCTGCTGTATGGGGGGTTATACCCAAAAGTGGAATCACAGGGTCATATGGCATTTCAATCTTTAATTTCTTTAAGAATCACCAGACGGCTCGCCAGAGTGGCTGTATGAGCCTGCATTCCCACCAGCAATGTAGGAGAGTTCCCCTCTCTCCACATCCTCTCCAGCATTTGTTGTTTTTTGTGTTGTGGATTTTTGCCATCCTGACAGGAGTGAGATGATATCTCAGGGAAGTTTTGATTTGCATTTCCCTGATGGCTAATGATGTGGAGCATTTTTTAAGATATTTGTTAGACATTTTAATTTCATCCCCGGTAAAGTTTCTTTTAAGTTCCAGGGCCCATTTTTTAATTGGGCCATTAGTTTCCTTGGTGTTTAGTTTTCTAAGTTCTTTGTGCACTCTGGACAGGAGAGCTCTATCAGATATGTGGTTAGTGAAGATTTTATCCCATTCTGTGGGTTGCCTTTGAGCTCGTGTTACAATCTCTTTATCTGAACAAAAGCTCTTTAATTTCACAAGATCCCAACTGTTGAGAGATGTTAGCAGTGACTGTGCCATTGGATGTCTGTTTAGGAAATTTTGGCCTAGTCCAATCAGCTCGAGGGAGTTCCCTATCCTTTCGACTATGGTTTTTATAGTCTCTGGCCTGATATCAAGGTCCTTGATCCATTTGGAATTAAGTCTTGTACATGGTGACAAGTACGGGTCCAGCTTTAATCTTCTGCATGTACAGATCCAGTTTTGCCAGCACCATTTGTTGAAGATGCTGTTCTTTTTCCATTGGATTCTTTGGGCCCCTTTGTCAAAGACCAAATGGCTGTAATTTTGTGGGCTTATATCTGGGTCTTCAATCCTTATCCATTGATCTATGTGCCTATTTCTAAGCCAGTACCAGGCTGTTTTTATAACTATGGATTTGTAATATAGACTAAGGTTCGGTATGGTAATACCTCCAGCAGTGTTTTTTTTACTCAGGATTGTCTTTGATATCCTGGGTCTTTTGTGCCTTCATATGAATTGTGAGATTGTTTGGTCAACTTCTTTAAAGAATTGCTTTGGGATTTTCATTGGTATAGCATTGAATCTGTATATTGCCTTTGGCAGAATGGTCATTTTTACAATGTTGATTCTGCCAATCCAGGAACATGGCAGGTCTTTCCACCTTCTAGTGACTTCTGCAATTTCTTTCTTTAAGGTTTTAAAGTTTTCATTGTAAAGGTCTTTTACCTCCTTGGTTAGGTTTATACCAACGTATTTCATTTTTTTAGGGGCTATAGTAAATGGGATGGTTTCTCTCAAGGCTTTTTCACTTCTTTCATTCTGGGTATATAGGAAGGCCTCTGATTTTTGCGCATTTATTTTGTATCCTGCCACCCTGCTGAACTTCTCAATTAGTTGCAAGAGCTTCCTGGTGGAGTTTTTGGGATCACTCAGGTATAGGATCATGTCATCTGCAAATAGGGATATTTTGACTTCTTCCTTGCCGATTTGAATCCCTCTTATGTCCCTTTCTTGTCTTATGGCTTCAGCTAAGACTTCAAGTACAATGTTGCATAGAAGTGGTGAGAGTGGACAGCCTTGTCTAGTTCCTGATCGAAGTGGGAATGCTTACAATTGTTCCCCATTGAGCATAATCCTTGCTGTGGGCTTGTTGTATACAGCTTTTATTATATTGATAAAGATTCCTTCCATTCCTACTGTCTCTAGCGTTTTGATCATAAAAGGCTGTTGGATCTTGTCAAAAGTTTTTTTGCATCTTTGGAGAGTATCATGTGGTCTTGGACTTTGGACTGGATTACATGATGAATTACATTTATTGATTTGCATATGTTGAACCAACCTTGTGTGCCGGGGATGAAGCCTACTTGGTCACCGTGAATAATATTTTTAATATGTTTTTAAATCCGATTTGCTTAAACTTTGTTGAGAATCTTTGTGTCTGTGTTCATCAGAGAGATTGGCCTATAGTTTTCTTTTTTAAGTGAATCTTTATTAGGTTTTGGGTTAAAACGGTATTAGCTTCATAGAAGGAATTTGGTAGTGTTCCTTCCTTTGCTATTTGATGGAACAGTTTAAGGAGTATTGGTATTTTAACTCCTTAAATGTCTGGTAGAACTCTGTGCTGAATCCTTCTGGTCCAGGACATTTTTTGGTGGGAAGATTCAAGATTACTTCCTCAATTTCCTTATATGTTATAGGACTATTTAAATAATTCACAAATTCCTGATTCAATTTTGGTAAGTTGTGTTTACTTAGAAATTCATCCATCTCTTTTGCGTTGTCAAACTTCACAGAGTATAAGTTTTTGAAATATGATGTTATAATTCTCTGGATTTCTTGGGTATCAGTAGTGATAATTCCATGTTCATTTCTGATTTTGTTAATGTAGGTTTTCTCTCTCCTGTTTTGGTTAATTTAGCTAGGGGTGTATCAATCTTGTTGATTTTTTCGAAGAACCAGCTTTTTGATTGGTTGATTTTTTTCTATCGTTTTCTTAATCTCGATTTCAGATATTTCTCCCCTTATTTTGCTAATCTCCTCTCTTCTACTACTTTTGGGATCAGATTGCTCTAGTTTCTCTAAAGCTTTAAGCTGCATTGTTAAGTTGTTTATTTCTGATGTTTCCATTTTTTTGATGTAGGCATTAAGAGCTATGAACTTACCTCTTATAGCAGCTTTCATTTTGTCCCAGAGATTTTGGTAAGTTGTATTTTTGTTATCATTCACTTTCAGGAAATCTTGAATTTCCTTTTAATTTCTTCCTGAATCCAGTTCTCATTCAGCATCATAGTGTTAAGTTTCCAAGAGTTAGTGTATTTTCTCTTGTTTGATGTGTTGTGGATGTCCAGCTTTAGGCCGTAGTGGTCTGATAGGGCACAGGTTAGAATTTCAACTTTTTTGTATATGTGTAGATTAGTTTTGTGGCACAATATGTGATCTATTTTGGAGGAAGTTTTGTGTGCTGCTGAGAAAAATGTGTATTCTTTGGTGCGTGGGTGAAAAGTTCGATAGAGATCTGTAAGGTCCATTTCTTTGAGGGTTTGATTAAATTCCAAAGTGTCTCTGTTAAGCTTTTGACCTGTTGATCTATCCCATGTTGAGAGGGCGGTGTTGAAGTCCCCAGGAATTATCGTTTGGGGTTTGATTTCTTACTTTAAACGCTGTAGGGTTTTCTTAATGAATGTGGAGGGGCCCGTATTGGGTGCATATATGTTCAGTATTGTGAAGTCTTCCTGGTGAATTGTACCTGTGACTAAAATGTAGTATCCATCCATGTCTCTTATAATTTTCTTTGGTTTGAAGTCCACTTTGTCTGATAGCATAATGGCTACCCCTGCCTGTTTTCTGCTTCCATTAGCTTGTAGAATTGTTGACCAGCCTTTTATTTTTAGAGCGTGCCTATCTTTTGTGGTGAGATGGGTTTCCTGCAGGCAGCAGATTGATGGATTGTGATTTTTAATCCAAGTTGTAATCTGTGTCTCTGGATCGGTGAATTAATTCCATTAACATTTAGTGTTATAATGGAGAAACTATTTTTAATTCCAGACATTTATTATGTTTAGTAGTTTTTATAAGTATATTGCTTCGCTTTTAATGGTGTTATATTTGACTTCTGTTGTCCTGGATATGCCTGTTTTTTTCTTCACGCTTGAGTATCATTTCTAGCTTTTTTTGAAGGCCTGGTTTTGTAGACATGTATCCCTTCAAGTTGTCTTTGTGCTGGAAAGTTTTTCTTTCTCCCTCGATCATGACTGATAGTTTTGCAGGGTAAATCAGCCTGGGTTGACATTTTTGCTCATTCAATACTTGAAGTATGTCTCTGCAAGCTCTTCTTGCTTTTACTGTTTCGACTGAGAAGTCATTTGTTATTTTAATAGGTTTACCTTTAAAAGTGACTTGTTTTTTCTCCCTTGAAGCTCTCAGCACCAGTTATTTATCTTGAATGTGGAGTGTTTTAACTATTATTTGCCATGGCGTGCTTCTGTTTTGGTCGTATCTATTTGGGGTGCGGAATGCCTCTTGTATATGGATGGGCCTCTCTTTTTTTAGATGAGGAAAGTTTTCCTTGATGATCGTTTGAAAAATTTCCTCAGGGGTGGTATTTTGAGATTCTTGCTCTGGTATTCCATGAATACGCATGTTAGGCTTCTTCAGGGTGTCCCATATCTCTTGGATATTTCTCTCCAGTATCTTTTTGGTTTTAACAACCTCTTCCATTGGGCTGGTTAGTACTCCCACTTTATCTTCAAGGTCTGAAATTCTGTTTTCTGCTTCGTTCGTTCTGTTGATAAGACTCTCTGTAGAGTTCTGGGTTGAAGATAACTTGTCTTGTAGCTCAGTTTTAAACTCTGCTTGAGTCTGTTTTAACTGTTCTATGCCAGTTTTTGTTTCTTGCACTGTTTTTCTCAACTCCTCCAAATGTCTGTTGTGTTCCTCTTCAAAGTTATTGATTTGATTATGTAATTCCTCCCTGATTTCCTCTTTCGTAGTATTGAACATGGTAATGATCATTTTTTGAAAGTCGTTATCCTGGGTCAGGCTTTCTTGGCCTTTTTCCGCGGTTTTGTTCTGGTTGGAGTCTAACATTATGGGCTTAATTTCTTCAGTGTGAAATTTGTTGACTTGAGTGTTACTTCTCATGGATTTGCACTTTGACTTTGGCATTGTCGTTTTAACTCTTAAGATCTTTCAATTTCACTAAACTGAATTATTTGGCCTGGGGTTCTAGAGTCGAGGGGTGAGGCCCGGCTGGACCGCGCACGCGTCCTGAATGGGGGAGCGGGATGGGGTGAAAGGGAGTATTGTTCCAAGTTCTAAATGCTCAACATACTGTGAAAACAGAAAAATGTCTCCTATATCTCTGCTGGATCTTTTGTCTTTCTCTGAAGCAAAATGGAATGTCTTATGACAAATCCTAGCAAAGTGAGTTTGGAAGTCCCCAAGGGGCAGAGAGTTCCCATGCTTATTTTCTAGTTAATAAGATACAAAGATTCAGTCCAAATTAGAATCTCACACAAACTTAACAAGATTGCACAAAAAATATCCTGGAAAAATGCCTACCCAATATCAGCCTATTCACATTGGATAATATTACCCTGTTTTTTGAATATTTTAGCCAAAGTAATATGTTTCAAGCAACATGCAACTTTCTTCGATTTATTTTTCGAAATATCTTCTTTTTGTAGATATTTTATTTCCTACACAACTTTTAGCAAAGCATCCTTTTATTTTGAATCTTTTGAAATAATTAAGTTTTTTTAAAAAATTATTCTTTGTTTTGATGGATATGTCCATACGTGGTCTACTATGGCCTACATATCCTGGATTGATAAGCCTTATCCTTCTTTAATATTTGTGGTCTTGAGAGTCATTTTTCCTTCTGTTGATTTTTTAGTGACATACAAAATTCAAAATCTATTCCTAAGAAGCTTTGTTTCATGGGGAACTATAACCACAAGATGTGAAACTATGACTGCATCTTCTCAGGAAAACTTGTGAATGACTTTGGAATAGGTCAAAAAGAACTCATTCACCAGAAAAGTAGGCATTATCTCATTATGTGGAATTTCTCTTTTTAATATTCTAATTAACATTGCAAATGTGTTTATAGTACATCATATGTGATAAAGTTCAAATTGTTTCTGCCCATAAAACTATTTCTGTCTGATAGAAAAATGATTCATATTTATTCATATACAGTGGATAAAAATGTTTTTATCTAGGGTTGTCCTTCACTATCTATAGAGGGGTTAATTCTAGAACTCTGTGGTACCAGAAAATTATGGTTTCATTCATGAGCCATTTTTAAAAGGCATAGTGCTTTCATGTGAACATGTACACTCTGAAAATATCTTCGATATACTTGAAATCATCTCTATATTACTTATAAGACCTAATATAGTAGATAAAGTTTTTTGTGTGTGTGTTTGGGTGTGCATGTATGTATACATAGTGTGAAGCGTGTGTAGAGGTCCAAGGTTGAGATCATGAAATTATCCTCAATCACGTTTTCACCTTACTATACCTCTAATTAAACCCAGAGCTCACCTAATAAGGATAGCCTGGCTAGCAGTTTTCTCTGGGACTCCTAGACTTCACCTTTAGGAATGGAGTTCTAGGCATGCCACCACAGTTGCCAGTCATTTTATGTGCGATCTGGGGATTCAAATTCTATTCTTTTTTATTGCACAGGTGCCTTAACAGCTTAGCCATTTCCCCAACCCTATATGGTTTATTAATAAATGAAACACTATACAGTTTCAGAAATAATAAAAAATTCTTTATATCTTTATTACAGGAATATTTTTAAAATTGTAATCTTAATTGACCGAATCCATGTGTATAGAACTTTCAGAACCAGAGGGACAATGGAAGGCTTATTAGGATTTTTTGCATATTTCAAATTATTTTGTATATTTCAGAGTTCTTCTTTGATGATGATCTGCAATTGTATTGTATTGGTGACAGTATTAACTTTACTTATTATTTGAGATATCGATTGATTGGTCGATTGTTTACCTTTTTGAATCTAATGTCTTTATACTAGTTTCCAACATGCATGCATATCAACTACATATAATAGGCTATCTTTGAATTTATATTCCTCCTGCCTCATCCTCTAAACTCCACAAAAAAATGACCATTGCAATTTGTAGATTATGTAGGTACAAAATTCTGGAGTTTTTTAATTCATCTGTTGGATTTGTGATAGAAAAAAATAGAATCTCACAAAGCTTGTGTATTTTTTGAAGTCCTATATCATATAAATTACAAAAGATGCTAATCATTTTATGTATTTAATTTTGTGGATCTAGGAAATTTTCAATATATCACAGTTCTAAGTCTGTAAAGCAAACTCAAGAAAGTCTACACGGTTAACACTTTTCTGTATTTATGTAACTAAGAGAAACATGAACATTATCAAGTATATTTTGGAAGTAACGGTAATAGTTTTTGGTAGTTCTGAAATGAGGCCTTGCTGGAATTTGTGAAAGATAGAGTGATAAAGAAATAAATGATTGAAATAGATTTATGCATGTTTGAAAATGTCATAATGAAGCTCATAATTTTGAATAAATAACACATACTAATAAGAAAAGGTGGAACTGTGAAAGACTATGAAAATTTTTGAAATGGTCCAAAAATTACTGAATGCCCAGAATGGAGAACTAGATAATATTTAAATTTGTATTTTTTGATTCTAGGTTTTCAGTCTTTAGTACATTTAAGGTTTTTATAGTTCTATAATTTGTAGATAACAGAAGGCTATTTATGTGACTTATCCCATAGCTATCTAAATGAAGTGTCTCATAACAGTTGCCTTTCTGGGACAAAATTTAATTTATGTTTGTTTGCAAGTTTACTTCAATATATATGGTTGTCCTTGATATGTACACTATTTTGAATTCTCCTTATAATCAATTTTTAGTTCTTACTGTGTTTTTTGCTCTTATTGGATTCTCCATAAATTGATAATTTCAAAATCATTCAGATATTTTTATTATGTAATTTGCATCAGAGTCATCACTATGATTAATAAAAAACAATAAAATCTATTTTAGCAGTCTTCTTCATGTCTTTGAATCTATTCTACAATACAGGATATCACCTCAACTCATCCATTGCTTAAACTCTCAATTATCAGGAAGGACATTTCTCATAGGTGGGCTGGGAAGATGGTTCAGGTGTTGAGTCTGCCTTGCAAGGAGAAGGACTTGAGTTCGGATCACATAAAAATGGCAGGCAGAAATGGCAGAGGCATTGTGCTGATGGGTGAAGCCTGGGAAATCTCAGCTTGAAGCAAAAAGGAGTTAGATGCAGTCCATGATGATCCCTGGAGTCACCCTTGGTCCTCCACAGGATCACACAGTGCTGTCTACTACAGACATACACAGATACACGCAGATGAAAAAGAAAGTTTCCATGGCTGAGGCAGAGAGATGGCTAAGTAGGTAAAGAACTTGCAGAGAAAACCTGACCAACATAGTTGAAATCTTTGGAATCCACAAAAAAAGCTTGATGCAGTAGCATATGTCAGAAAGCTCAGTATTCTTAAGGTAAGGTGAGAGGCAGATACAGAATTTCTGAGAAGCTCAAAGGCCAACTCACCTGGAATACAGATCACAGCAACAAACATCAAGAGAGATAGTGACATGTAAATAAGGTAGAAGAAGAGGATGGATACTGAGGTTGTCCTGAGATCTTCACACTTACATTATGGTATGAATATGCCTTCACACACGAATTTATGTGTATAAACATGATACACAAAAATGCTTTAAAAGTCTTAAAATTTAAATAATTAAATTAAAAATTCTCATTTTATTTTAGCATTTGGTATCATTTAATATACTTGCTCATATTTTTAGATGATATATGGCAAAACATTTTATAAAGCTACAACATTTCTCCTCCTTAAAATCTCCTGCTCAGGTTCTTATGAAGGAAAATAAAATGAACTTTGTGTTATATAATTAGAATCACAGACTGAGAATATGTGCACAGATCCAAAGCACTGTCTCTCAAATGAGTCACCATTGGCATTTTGGGAGACACAATTTTTAGTTTGCTTCACTGCCCTGCATATTTGATGTCTATCACTTTTCTAATTCTCTACTAATTATCAGTTAATAATGCACACTCATTTTGAAAACAAAAGAAAAGAAAGGGAAGGAAAGAAAGTAAGGACAAAGGAAGGGAGGAAGAAAAAAGAAGGAAGAAAGAAGAAAGAATGAATGAATGAAAAGTTCTCTGAGGAGAAAACACTACCACATTACAACCAAGTCTCTTTATTTTTGTTAGAGAAAAAGAAAAGAGATATTTCTGTATAATTACTTGGTATCTAGAAATGTACAATGATCCCATGAATTCCATGGAGTCCCTTTGTGAGTTTTCACAAAGATGCAACCAGAAAAAGTAATGTAGTGTAACCTTAAAACACTGTAGTGGAATCAGCAAGTGGAATGATTGATAAGGTATATATCTAAAGTAGTCATGGGATACCTGGAATTGTCATGGAATTACTATATTATATATTGTTCTGAAATAATAGGCAAGACTTTGATTTCTTCACATCAAACTCAAGGAAAAGCTAAGGTTTTCCTTCAATATTGACCTTTAAGGGAAGAATATTTCAGGTATTTCTCTTTGTCTAGTAAATTTTTTACTGTCTGAATGAATAAATCTAATGACTTAAAAAATACTTCAAATGTCATGAAGGCATTATAGTATTGAGTTATAATGTAGTACTTTGTGTGAATCTTGACTAATGATTTAGGATTAGGTAAGGCAGCTTAGCAAAGTTGTTTTCACTGAAATCAGGTTTATTTGATTGTATCTGGAAAACTGATGTTGATTGTGAAAGGTTGGCTAATGTGAAAAGAGCATTCTCTGCAAATGTCATTTTAGTCACATGTTATTTATTTTTTAAAATTTATATTTATTTATTTTTCCCCAATCATACAAGCTCAATAGGTACGCCGGTCACCTCCCTCTACCCTTTTCCAGTCCCTCTTGCACCCTCCCCCTCTTTTCCCCTTCCTTTCACCCACTAACCTACCCTTTTCTCTGTGCTTCCCTCCTCCCCCTTCCCATTCCCTGGAGCATCCTTTTGTATGAATGCCAAACTTCCCTCTGAGTCCTACATTCTAGTGAGGTGTAAGGATTCAGTGGCATTGCCCAGAGCCCTTTCTTGGGCTCCCCTTTAGTATGGGAACATGATTATGACTGCTAATCCCTTGCCTATGATCCATGCTAGACTTTAGGAGGTCGTTGATATGTCAGTCATTGAGCAGGTCATACAAAGTCTGATTATGGCTACTGCGGCCCTAACTTGTGTGGAGTATCTTGCATATCATTGGTCCTCCCCATCTAATCTTGCTGTCCCCTCTTCTGCAAATTTCTCTGAGCTTTAGGATGGAAAGAGGTATGGCTAGTCTGGTTCCAGGTGATTAATGTAGTTTCTTTGGTGTTCTGAATTATGATTTGTTGTTGTTTTCAGTTTTGTTGTTCCTGCACTGCCTTTGGCTCCATCCTGATTGTTATTGGAGATCACCTCCTAGCCAGAGATAAAAGACTGTTTAAATGAAGATCTTACTGTAAGAGGAGATTCAAAGGTAGATGGAATAGGAGTAGGAGACCACAGTGGGGGGGGGTCAGTGTCCCATTTGCAGGATGGTTACAATCTATCTGCCAGTCTCTATGCCCTCCCTGATTGGTGAGATCAAACCCTCTCAGTAGCAAGTGACCAGGAAGGAAAGTGACAGTGAGCTTCATCAGATGTCTTGCTACTTACTTGCAATACTTGATGGTGACCTATTTTCTCTACTGAAGCATGCTCCCCTCTCTCCTTATTTCTGGGGGGGTTATCCTCCTTCCCCTTCCCTCCTGTTTATAATCTTTGTGATTACTGTAGGTATTACAGAGATATATCTTTGAATATGTCACTAAGTGGGTTTGGTACTAGGATCCACCTATTAGGGACTTCATAGGGCTTTTAATTTTCTGTGTCTGGGATACTTCATTCAATATAATTTTTTCTAATTCCACCTGTTTCCCAGCAAAATTCATTAATTTGTCTTTTTTGATGGATGAGTAGTATTCCATTGTATAAATGTACCACATTTTCCTTATCCACTCCTCAACTCTTGGGCATTTGGGTTGATTCCATGACTTGCTATTATACATGATTGCGTTTGTGTCATTGAGGTGAATTTTTGGTTTATGGGGTATTATTCCCAGAAGTGAAATAGGTAATATGGCATTTCAATATTTAACTTTTTAAAAAATAAACAGACTGCTCGCCAGAGTGGTTGTATAAGCCTGCATTCCCACCAGCAATGTAGGAGAGTTCCCTTCTCTCCACATCCTCTCCAGCATTTGCTGTTGTTTATATTGAGTCACATGTTATTTTATCATCTCATATTCAAGTAGATTGTCTTTTTGAATCCTCCCCATACAGAGAATCCAATAATGCTCTGATTATTGTGCAATGTCCAATGTTAATGACAATGAACATATCATATTGACATAAAGTCACATGAGCTTCTACTTAGAAACGCTTATAAAACCCTATCAGAAATCTTTAATTACATGATACTCAATGATGGATAATGAATAGCTTTGTTCAGCATATTACACAGAGAACACTAGTTAAATTGGAACTTAGTAAGATTTGTGGTGGAAAATAAATGATTATATAATAGGATAAAATGAACATGTAATATGCTCATAATTTAAACAGGTCTCTTTCCCAAGGAACTAATAGAATATTAACAAAGTTGGAATTTCTCCAAATAAAGAATATCTAACAGTGTTTCCCAAAGTTATTTGGCATCTAAAACTAGAAAATGTATTTTTAACAGTTTCACTAGTCTAGAAAAACATGAACCTTTACATAACATAAAAGTATTATTCAATAAGCTCTCAATGAGCTGACTAGATGTCTTTTATAGGTAATTATGAATTAAGCTCTGAGGTTTATTAGTGCCAGGTTTTGACTATACTCTGGATTAAAATATTTCCTTGACTGGATTAATCTGGGATTACTTCTGGGATAAAATACCTGACAAAAATAAATTGAGATAAGAAAAGGTTATAGCATATAGCTTTAGGGTACAGTTGATCATTGCAGGAAAGGCATGGCAAAAGAAAAGTGGGCATCTGTAATGGTTAATCTTAACTATTGCTGTGAGAGAACATTCAAAGTCGATCAACTTAAGGGAGAAAGGGAGGTTTATTCAGTTTACAGTTCCAGAGGGAAGGGACAGTCTCTCAAAGCAGAGGTGGCATGGCTGGCTGGCCAAAGCTGGAGGAGGCTAAGTCACCGCAGACATCTTGGAAGCTGAGAGCTGCAGACTGCTTGCAGCAAAGGCTGACTTCTCCTGGAGGTAGGGTGGGACTAATCCACCTCAAGGCCCACCCCTTGTGACTGCCTTCCTCCAGCGAGGCTCCACCTCTCAAGCTGCCATGACCTTGCCAAACACATGAAACTGTGGGGGTCACATTTCAAACCATAACAGCATCTGACAACATTACATTCAGACAGGAATCAGGGAAAGGTGAATGCTTGTGCTCAGGTTGCTTTCTTTACTATGCAAGCCAGGAATTCAGCTTATAGAATACTGGCACTCTGATTAAGATGAGTCATGTCACTTCTGCTGTACTCATCTAGGTAATCCTTCATAGGTATGCCCAGAGGGTTGTCTCATGGCAATTTTGTGTCTTGTCAAGTTGATGACCCGTATTAACCATCACACTTCATACATGTAGACATTCAGGTTATTTGTTAAAAACAAAAGTTCCTGAGGTCATGGTAAGCAACTGAATATACATTTTTCTCTAAATTCCACAAGTAATTCTTAGGGTCACACTTATTTCTTCTAAGGGTGTTTTCATGCCGTTTTTGCTTTAATTCTTTGACACTTTCATACATGAAATTAATGAATTTATTTCATTTTTGTTATTTACCCCCAGTCTCATCTCCACTCTTTTTTGCACTTCACATTTTTCCCTTCTTGCTTTTCTGACTGGATTTTAACTGGAATACTATACCGTCTATTGCCTGAGTGCTTCCAGTGTCATGCATGACCTCAATCATTGAGGAAAGTACATCCCCATTTTCTGTCTAGAATTAATATTTAGTAGTCTCTTAGGAGGTGTAACTCTTCTAGAGTTCTTCCCTCTCCCACAGTGAAATGTTGTTGAACCAAATCTTGTGAAGGTTTTAGGGAAGTGGACATCCCTCCAGCTTTTTCTTGTGTGTGGCACCTCTACCATATATAGAGGACACACTCCAGGCAGCACCTCTCCCCACTCTCAAGCACTTACATTCTTACTTTTCCCTCTTTCATGATGTTGCCTAAGCAATGGGAGGTGATTTTGGTGTCATATTTAGGACTGAGCAGTCCACAATCACTGATTCTTTGTACTTTGGCCAGTGTGGTTCTCTGAATTAAACAACTTCCTTAATGTAAGAGGTGTCTTGATTGAGTGCTGAACTTCTCCAATCTATGAATATAATGACAAGTGTTTAGATGGTGCTTTGGTATCAAGTACTTATAGTTAAATCTTAGTGCTTTCTTCCCCCATTAGACATATGGTATCCCCTTCCATCAGTTTTCGGGCTGATCTATAGTACTAGACATGTGCTACTGTCAAAAAGCAGTCCTTAATGCAAGCAGAAATTAGTTTGTACCCTTGTATTATTCATACCACTATTACATCCATTGCAGGGTGGTTGTTTTTGTAGCTTATAGCATTAAGGCTGAGAGACATTGCTGATTACTTTTCTCTCCTGGTGGTATGCATTTTTCTTTCGGGTATTATTGAAACTGGTCAGCAAGGAGGCAGCTTCAGGATCTGTTCCAGCTTATTTCTTTCATGCCCCGTGATCAGTATGTGTGGTGTTTCTAGTAATAATGTTTTACTATCAAGTTCTAGAGGATGAACAAGAACAATAGGAAAATCTTATATTTTTGGGGGGGCCTTTTAGATCTCTGAATGACAGCTCATTAGGAAGTATCATATACCCACCACTAGTAATTTCGTTTAATCATCACTGTCTTCTGGTAAGAGAATTTCAGGGAAGTTTATGTTATCTCTTTTCTCCCAACCTCTTTTTTTTCCTCTGAGGATATATATATATATATATCAATACTACTACAAATAACTTTCTTTGTTTGTAATATAGAAGGTTTCTCTATGACATAATTTACATCCACAATCCTAACAATTAGTTAGTTCCCTGCTCCTCTTATACCTTATCACATCATTTCTCCCCTAAAACTGTTCCTCATCTTTCTTCTCCACACCTTCTTGTCAACTGTGATCTTTTTTCTCCTCTTCTTAATGTCCTCTTTCAACACTTACTCCCCCATACCCACACCCATAGTTTATTTCACCTGACTAATTTTCAGTTGTTACAGGTGTTTCTAGTTAAGTACATAAATATGAAGGGTCAATACTAACATCCACACATGGATAGAACATGTAGTATTTGTCTTATGTGTCTGGAGTACCTAGCTCAATGTAGTATTTTCTAATTCCATCTATTTCCCACAAAATTTCATTTTGTTGTTGGCAGGTAAATAGTATTCCATTATGTATATGTACCACATTTTCATTATCAATTCCCTTATGGACATCTAGGCTGATTCCATTTCCAAGATTTCGTGAACAGAGTTATAATGAATATGGGTATGCAAGGGAGAAATTTTTTGAGAATTTTCCTGTACTTCATAAGGGCAAAGCTCTGAAATTACAAAAATAGACAAATTTTAGTCAGAAATGTCTATATATGATGCTACTAATATCAGTCTATTTGGTCATGTATGTCTTAATTATAGCTACGTCAATGCTATTACACTTACATCCACTTTGCTAATGTGGAGATTCAAAACTTTTAGAGTCAATGGACTGGAGTGTCCACAAGTACCTGCTTTGCCACAGGCACAAATTTAAATGGGAATGTCATTATTAACTAGAGGATTAATTATATGTAAAAATACATTTTAATAAACTGGACTTTTGTAATTCAACTAAACATGCTTTTCAGAAAAGCATTTATCAAAGGTGACTTCTACTTTTTATTATCTATTGGATCTTCAGAAATCACGTGGAACTTTAACGAATTTTTATTTATTTACTTATTTATTTTTCTGCTCATACAAATGTAATAGGTACCCCCCCATCCCCTCCCTCCCTCCCTCCAACCCTCCCTGGACCTCCCTGCTCCCTCCTCTGATTCCCTTTCCTTTCCCCCCCTTCCCACCCTTTCTCCCAGTGCCCCCTCCCCCATCTCTGAAGCATCCTTTAATGTGTATATCAAACTCCTCTAGGTCCTTGTCTTTGATTTGCATTTCCCTGATGGCTAAGGATGTGGAGCATTTTTTAATTTCATCTCTAGTAAAGTTTCTTTTTTTTATTAAAAATTTAATTATACATTTTAAAATTTTTTACCAGTTCCCTCCCTCCCCCCTCCTCCCACTCCCCTTCCCCCAGTGCCCCCCCCCAATTCCCAGAGAGTCCTTTATTGTGTACGCCTAACTCTCCTCTGGGTCCTCCTCTCCGATGACATATAAGGACCCAGTGGCATTTCCATAAGCCCTTTCTCTTGTTCCCCTTAAGCATAAGATCACTACTATGGCTGTCAATCCCTTGCCTCCAGGGGTCTCGGTGCCCTTAACAGATGCTAGACTTTATGAGGGCAACAGTACGCTGGACATTGCGCAGGGCATGCAAAGTCCCATTATGATTGCTTTGGCCCCAACTATTGTTGAGAATCTTGCAAATCGTTGCTCCTCCCATCCTTTTGCTCTTACAATCTTACCGCCCCCTCTTCCGCAAATGTCCCTGAGCTCCAGGATGGGGAGAGATTAGGCTGTCCTAGTTCTATGTGATTGATATAGAGTCTCTGAAGTTCTGAATTGTGGTTTGTTGATTTTCTTTTGCAGTTTTGCTGCTCCTGCAATTCCCTTCACTCCATTCTGCTGGGCACTGTACGTCACCCCCTGGCCAGAGACAAAAAGTTGTTAAACTGGAGTCTTGTTGTAATAGCACATTCAAGGGTAGATGTAATAAGAGTAGGAAACCTCACTGAGGGAGGGGTCCATCACCCATTTGCAAAATGATTACTTTTTATCTGCTAGACTATATGCCCTCCCCTTCTGGTGAGATCAGGAAAGAACGTCTGTGAACTTAACCAGGTTTCTCATTACTTACTTGCAGACCTTGATGGAGGCCTATTTTCTCTGTTGTAACATGGTCTCCTCTCTCCTTGTTTCTGGTGTGGCCCTCCTAACCCATCTCTCTTGTTCATAATCCTTGCAATTACTGTGTTACATAGGTTTACTTTTGAGTGTCTCAATGTGGGCTGGGTGAGTTTGGTACTAGTAGCCACCTATTAGGGAGTACATACGGTGCTTAATTTTCTGGGTTTGGGATACCTCACATAATATAATTCTTTCTAATGACATCCATTTCCCAGCAAATTCCAGTAATTCATCATTTTTGATGGCTGAGTAGTACTCCATTGTATAGATGTACCACAGTTTCCTTATCCACTCGTCAACTGTTGGACATTTAGGTTGATTCCATGACTTTGCTATTGTAAACAGTGCTGCTATGAACATGGTCGAGCTTGTGCTATCGAGGCGAACCTCTGCTGCATGGGGGGTTATTCCCAAAAGTGGGATAGCAGGGTCATACGGCATTTCAATCTTTAATTTCTTTAAGAATCTCCAGACGGCTCGCCAGAGTGGCTGTATGAGCCTGCATTCCCACCAACAATGTAGGAGAGTTCCCCTCTCTCCACATCCTCTCCAGCATTTGATGTTGTTTGTATTGTGGATTTTTGCCATCCTGACCGGGGTGAGATGATATCTCAGGGAAGTTTTGATTTGCATTTCCCTGATGGCGAAGGAAGTGGAACATTTTTTAAGATAATTGTTAGACATTTTAATTTCATCCCTGGTAAAGTTTCTTTGAAGTTCCAGGGCCCATTTTTTAATTGGGCCAGTGTTTTCCTTGGAGTTTAATTTTCTAAGTTCTTTGTGCACTCTGGACAGTAGAGCTCTGTCAGATATGTGGTTAGTGAAGATTTTCTCCCATTCTGTGGGTTGCCTTTGAGCTCGTGTGACAATCTCTTTATCTGAACAGAAGCTCTTTCATTTCACAAGATCCCAACTGTTGAGAGTTGGTAGCAGTGACTGTGCCATTGGATGTCTGTTTAGGAAGTGTTGGCCTAGCCCAATCAGCTCGAGGGAGTTCCCTATCCTTTCAACTATGGTTTTTAAAGTCTCTGGCCTGATATCAAGGTCCTTGATCCATTTGGAATTAAGTCTTGTACATGGTGACAAGTACGGGTCCAGCTTTAATCTTCTGCATGTGGAGATCCAGTTTTGCCAGCACCATTTGTTGAAGATGCTGTTCTTTTTCCATTGGATTCTTTGGGCCCCTTTGTCAAAGACCAAATGGCTGTAACTTTGTGGGCTTATATCTGGGTCTTCAATCCTTATCCATTGATCTGTGTGTCTATTTTGCAGCCAGTACCAGGCTGTCTTTATAACTATGGATTTGTAGTATAGACTTAGGTTTGGTATGGTAATACCTCCAGCTGTGTTTTTGTTACTCAGGATTGTTTTTGCTATCCTGGGTCTTTTGTGCCTCCATATGAACTTTGAGATTGTTTGGTCAACTTCTTTGAAGAATTGATTTGGGATTTTGATTGGTATAGCATTGAATCTGTATATTGCCTTTGGTAGGATGGTCATTTTTACAATGTTGATTCTGCCAATCCAGGAACAAGGGAGGTCTTTCCACCTTCTGGTGTCTTCTGCAATTTCTTTCTTTAGGGTTTTAAAGTTTTCATTGTAAAGGTCTTTTACCTCCTTAGTTAGGGTTATACCAAGGTATTTCATTTTTTTAGGGGTTATAGTAAATGGCATGGTTTCTCTCAAGGCTTTTTCACTTCTTTCATTCTGGGCATATAGGAAGGCCTCTGATTTTTGCACATTTATTTTGTATCCTGCCACCCTGCTGAACTTCTCAATTAGTTCCAGGAGCTTCCTGGTGGAGTTTTTGGGATCCCTCAGGTATAAGATCATGTCATCTGCAAATAGTGATAGCTTGATTTCTTCCTTGCCGATTTGAATCCCTCTTATGTCCCTTTCTTGTCTTATGGCTTCAGCTAAGACTTCTTTTATGTTCCGGGGCTCATTTTTAATTGGGCCATTTGTTTCCTTGATGTTTAGTTTTCTAAGTTCTTTGTGCACTCTGGATAATAGACCTCTATCAGATATGTGGTTACTGAAGATTTTCTCCCATTCTGTGGGTAGCCCTTGAGCTCAGGTTACAATCTCTTTATCTGAACAGAAGCTCTTTAATTTCACAAGATCCCATCTGTTGAGAGTTGTTTGCAGTGACTGTGCTATTGGATGTCTGTTTAGGAACTGTTGGTCGAGCCCAATCAGCTCGAGGGAGTTCCCTACCTTTTCAACTATGGTTTTTATAGTCTCTGGCCTTATATCAAGGTCCTTGATCCATTTGGAATTAATTCTTGTACATGGTGACAAGTGTGGGTCCAGTTTTAATCTTCTTGCATGTGGATATCAAGTTTTACCAGCACCATTTGTTGAAGATACTATTCTTTTTCCATTGGATTTTTGGGCCCCTTTGTCAAAGACCAAATGGCTGTAGTTGTGTAGGCTTATATCTGGGTCTTCAATCCTTATCCATTGATCTGTGTGTCTATTTTGGAGCCAGTACCAGGTTGTTTTTACAACTATGGATTTGTAGTATACACTAAGGTTTGGTATGGTGATACCTCCAGCAGTGTTTTTGTTACTCAGGATTGTCTTTGCTATCCTGGGTCTTTTGTGCCTCCATATGAATTTTCAGGTTGCTTGTTCCACTTCTTTAAAGAATTGCTTTGGGATTTTGATTGGTATAGCATTGAATCTGTATATTGCCTTTGGTAGGATGGTCATTTTTGTGATGTTGATTCTGCCAATCCAGGAACATGGGAGGTCTTTCCACCTTCTGGTGTCTTCTGCTATTTCTTTCTTTAGGGTTTTAAAGTTTTCATTGTAAAGGTCTCTTATTTCCTTGGTTAGGTTTATACCAAGGTATTTCATTTTGTTAGTTGCTATAATAAATGGGATTGTTTCGCTCAGCGCTTTTTCACTTCTTTCATTCTGGGCATATAGGAAGGCCACTGATTTTTGTACATTTATTTTGTATCCTGCCACCCTGCTGAACTTCTGTATTAGTTCCAGGGGCTTTCTAGTAGAGTTGTTGGGATCACTCAGGTATAAGATCATGTCATCTGCAAATGGGGATAGCTTGACTTCTTCCTTGCCGATTTGAATCCCTTTTATGTCACTTTCTTGTCTTGTGGCTTCAGCTAAGACTTCAAGTACAATATTGAATAGAAGTGGTGAGAGTGGGCAGCCTTGTGTAGTTCCTGATCTAAGTGGGAATGCTTCATGTTTTTCCCCATTGAGTACAATCCTTGCTGAAGGCTTGTTTTATACCGCTTTTATAATATTGATAAAGGTTCCTTCCATTCCAACTGTCTCTACCATTTTGATCATAAAAGGCTGTTGGATCTTGTCAAATGCTTTTTCTGCATATATCAACAGTATCATGTGGTCTTGGACTTTGGACTGGTTTATATGATGAATTACATTTATTGATTTGCATATGTTGAACCAACCTTGTGTGTCTGGAATAAAGTCTACTTGATCCCCATGAATGATCTTTTTGATATGGAGATTCATTTTGGCCCAATATGTGATCTATTTTGGAGAAAGTTCCATGTGCTGCTGAGAAAAATGTGTATTCTTTGGTGTGTGAATGAAAAGTTTGATAGAGATCTGTAAGGTTCATTTAGGTAAGGGTTTGGTTGACTTCCCAAGTGTCTCTGTTAAGCTTTTGACCTGTTGATCTATCCCATGTTGAGAGGGTGGTTTTGAAATCCCCAAGAATTATCATTTGCGGGTTGTTTTCTCGTTTTAGACACTGTAAGGTTTTCTTAATGAATGTGGGGGGGGACCCGTATTGGATGCATATATGTTCAGTATTGTGAAGTCTTCCTGGTGAATTGTACCTGTGACTAAAATGTAGTATCCATCTGTGTCTCTTATGATTTTCTTTGGTTTGAAGTCCACTTTGTCTGAAAGCATAATTGCTACCCCTGCCTGTTTCCTGGTTCCATTAGCTGCGGAATTGTGGACCAGCCTTTCATTTTTAGGATGTGCCTATCTTTTGTGATGAGATGAGTTTCCTGAAGGCAGCAGATTGATTGGTTGTGGTTTTTAATCCAAGTTTGTAATCTGTGTCTCTTAATCAGTGAGTTAATGCCTTTGACATTTAATGTTATAATGGAGAAATTCTTTTTAATTCTGAACATTTATTATGTTTAGTGGATTTTGAAGTTGTATTGTTTGACATTTGTGGTATTATACTTCCCTTCTGTCTTCCTGGATACGCTTGTTTTTTTCTTCAAGTTTGAGTATCATTTCTAGCATTTTTTGAAGGCCCGGTTTGGTAGACATGTATCCCTTCAAGTTGTCTTTGTGCTGGAAAACTTTTCTTTCTCCCTCAATCATGACAGATAGTTTTGCCAGTATATCAGTCTGGGTTGACATTTTTGCTCATTTAATACTTGAAGCTCTTCTTGTTTTTACTGTTTCCATTGAGTAGTCATTTGTTATTTTAATAGGTTTACCTTTAAAGGTGACTTGCCTTTTTTTCTCTTGAAGCTCTCAGCACCTTTTCTTTGTCTTGAATGTGGATTGTTTTGACTATTATTTGCCGTGCTGATTTTCTATTTTGGTCATATCTGTTTGGAGTGCAAAATGACTCTTGTGTTTGGATGGGCCTCTCATTCTTTATTTGAGGGAAGTTTTCTTTTATCATAATTTGAAAAATCTTCTCAGGTGTCGTATTTTGGGATTCTTGCTCTGATATTCCAAGAATGCGCATGTTAGGCTTCTTCAGGGTGTCTCATGTCTCTTGAATATTCCTCTCAAGTATCTTTTTGGCTTTCAGAATCTCTTCTATTGAGTTGATTAATTCTCCCACTTTGTCTTCAAGATCTGAAGTTCTATTTTCTGCTTCGTTAGTTCTGCTGATAAGACTCTGTTGAGTTTTGGTTTGAAACTAACTTGTCTTTTAGTTCAATTTTGTACTCTGCCTGAGACTGTTTTAACTGCTCTATGCCTATTTTTGTTTCTTGAACTGTTTTTCTCAACTCCTCCAAGTGCCTGTTGTGTTCCTGTTCAAAGTGGTTGATGCAGTTGTTTAACTCCTCTTGGATTTCCTGTTTCATAGTATTAATCATGGTAATGATCATACTCTGAAAGTCGTTATGTTGGGTCTGGCTTTCTTGGCTATTTTCTGTGAATTTGTACTGGTTGGAATCCATCATTAAGGGGTTAATTCTTTCGGTGGGACATTGGTCTTCTTGAGTTTTGTTTCTCGTGGATCTGTACTTTGACTTGGGCATTGTTTTTTTGTTTCTTAGGACCTTTCAGTTACTTTGTGTTTTTGACTCAAGTGATTTATTTGGTGTTATTACACTTGGGCAGTTATTACTAGTGCTTGCCTTGGATTGGGTATGTTTGTCTTTTGTTATTGTTATTTCCAAGATGAGTCTATTAGGCTGTTAGTACATCAGTTAAGTCAGGTTAAGTAGACAGGGGGTGAATATTAGTATGGTAGTGCACTTTTATGATTTAGTATCTTGGCGATATGTGAGAGTGAGTGCTGTACTCCCTGGAGTTGTATGTTTTTGGGGTAGCTGTACAGAAAAGTTGATCTAAGGCGATTAATACTAGAAAGGAACAGTAAGGTGGATAAAAGGAGGTTTACTTATCTTTGGTCTGATGTGAAGAATCTTTCCCATGTGATGGGATGATTGTTGAGGGTGTCAATTGTATGGCCTTTATCCCTTAGAGTTTTGCTTGAGTTTCCTTTGGACTCTATTGAATTCTGAGTAGCAGTGTGTCTTCCGTGGACCACGTGCTTGGTTCCTGGGTGGGCCGGAGAGGCAGAGGGGCTCATGTTGATGGTAGATTCTTCACCTGGGACCTGGGAGTTGGCTTAGTGGCCCACCCAAGTTCCAGGGATGGAGGAATGTGAGCAAGTCCTGTCTGGTTGGCGGACTGGCCCAGGCAAAAACCAGAGGCAGCCTGGGTGCCACTGGGACCCGGGAGCACTTGGGGGGGCTGGGAGAACTCACCTGGGGATGGAGGACTGGGAGCAGCGGCGGGGCACAATTTAATTTTTACTGGGTTCTTTACTGGTTTTCCCTGATTATCTTCTTTTTTGAAGTCAGGAATGAGATATTTCTTTCACATTCTGGTGAACACAGGAAAATAATATTTGTACCTGATCAACCATCTTGCCATGAGCTATTGGAATTTTAAATAGCATTTCTAGTTGCTTAAATTATTTGTGAGGCAGCTGGTTTTAATTTTTAATTTTTTGAAACTATTTATTTTGCCTGTATGTGTGTATGTGTGTGTTTGTGTGTGTGTGTGTGTGTGTGTGTGTGTGTGTGTGTGTGTGTGTGTGTGTTTCAGAGGATATTGTATATCCCTGTGGAGGACCAAGGGTGATTTCAACAATCACCCTAAATTGGTTATACCTCCTTTTGGCTTCTCTCTGGATTTTTTCAGGCTCTGCCCACCAGGGCCAGAAGTTCAGGTTGCCTCTATTTCCATCTGGCTTTTTTAAATGAAACCTGGGATACAAATTCAGGACCTTCTGCATGAGAGGTTGAGTCTTTATCCCTGAGCCATCTCTACAGCCCAGACAGCTGGTTTTAAATCCTTTTCAAATAGCTTGAACCCATGGCTCTTGTTATGTTGGCTTCTGTTGCTACCATGTGTGCTACATTACTCAATGGGTCCCTCCAATGCCTCCCTGGTCCAGTGAAATGGCTGACAGGTGGACTGCAAACTCATCTTACTCAGCCCATTGATACCCTTTCAAGAAAACAGTTGCACACACTGACAAGGAGGACTGTGGTATCCTCAGAAAGAAGCATCACTTCCCCCCACACACACACACTCAGCGTCCTCCTATCTCCAAGGAGAACTCATTATTTGTAGTAACCACATGCTCAGGAAGGTAATTTAAACAATTCTTGGGTCTATATCACTGTCTCCTTTCAAGCTGTTCTAAGAGAACATTAATTTTGGGTTAGATTTTCCACATTGCTTTGCTGCTAATCTGTGAGCACATAAGATAAGCTCTCAACTAGCACCAGATGACTTCAAGGGAGAGGAAGGAGAGAATGTAGTGCAAACTAATCCCCAACATATCTTCCAGCCTCAGTGGTGCTTACATTCAGCATTTCAATTCACATGAATATCTGCCTTACTCTTTCTTCATACCCCTCAGCAAACAAAGTAACATCAATACAAAATCAGGAGGCAAACGACCACCAGAATCAAACTATGCTAGCACTAGGTTCTGGCAGCAGTTACTCTCTGATGCTGTGAAACAACTCTCAAATTGGAGCAACTAAAGGGACAAGAGGAGGTTTACTTGGCTTACAGTTAAATGGGGGGCTTTAATTCCTTATGTTGGAAAAGGCATGGCTGGCTGACAGAAGCTAGAGGAGGCTTTGGTCACTGCAGACATCATGGAGACAGAGAGCTAACTGTAAACTCAAGTGCAGACTCCTAGCACTTGACAAGATTAACCACCTCAAACCTGACACCCTGTGACTTGTCATCCTCCTGCAAGGCTTCACTCCTAAAAGTACAATGATTTTCCCAAATCTTAATACCAGTTAAGGATGCAACACACGAGTCTGTGGGGACAACCTGCATTTCAAATCATGACAGTACATTATTCTACAATGGCTGAAAATGTGTAGAATCTAAACCAAAATATATTGTTTTGTTGAAGCAGAATAAAGTGAGACAATAATACAGACATAAGACTTAGATAAAATTATGTTCTTGAGTACATGATTACTACACATCCCTCAGAAAGGGAAGGGAATGGAAAAGCAAAAGTTGGTAGTTCATTTCCAGTGAGATATGCAATAAAACAATACATTTAAAAACATGTATTGAACAAGGAAATCAAATGATAGAGGGATATAATCTTTTTTTGAAAAAATTGAATTTTTATTTATTTATCACACATGCATACTCGTGTGTGTATGTGTGTGTGTCTGTGTGTGTGTGTCTGTGTGTGTCTCAGAGGGCACTGTGTGTCCCACTGGTGGCCCAATAGTGACTGCAGGAATCATCCTGGATTATTTCTATATCATGTTTGCTTTGCCCTGAGATTTTCCAGGCTCAGTCCACTAGGGCTGAAATTGCAGTCCTCCACCATTTCTGACTGGCTTTTTTTACATGAGGCCTAGGGTCCAAACTCAATACCTTCTGCTTTTGAGGAAGTCTTAACTCTAGAGCCCCCTCTCCAGCCAACAGGAATATAATCTAAATATATCAGATGATCTGTGGATGAGAATGATTGAAAAGCAGCATAAAAACAACCAAAATAAACTTATAGGAGTCAATAATACTGCGACTAGAGATTGACACAGAAGAAAAGTCAATCGCAATCTTAAGGAATGGACGGTCCTTTGCAATTCTGTCTATGATGTGAAAGACTCACAGAAAAAATCATCTAATTGGAAATCAGTAGTCTTTAAAATAGAGATATATGTTCATGGGTACTTTGTTTCATTGTAAGATGATACTTTTAAAAATATTAGGTTTTGGGCTGGAGATCTGGCTCAGGGGTTAAGACCCTGCCTTTCAGAGTTCAGAAAGTACTTTTAAAAATTAGGTTTTGATGGGTTTTGGGTTAGGCAATCACAAAACTACAGATCAAGGAAAAGCAAGACATCTGGGACAGAACCATGAAGGTGGTGGGGATGGCCTTGAAGAGGTGGAAGGCGAGAGAGACGTGGGACTTGTGGAAATTTTGGTAACTCCTTTACTTCATATTACACAGCAAAGGGATCTGGATATATGGGAAAGAGTAGATGGAAAATATGTCTTGGGGATGTTGAGGACTAAGAGTCCATCTCTGTCTAGACCCTCTTTTCCTTCCCTGCATCTTAGTGCTCCCAAACTGCCGCCCCTCTACCCCCCAAGCAGAAGCATTAAAGGTGGTACATTCTGTTGTCTGAAGCTAGCATTGGTTTCCTAGAGGACCTGGCCACCAGCAACATTCACAGGGACATCATGGGTAGTGTACTATAATGTCTAAGCACTTGCTGAGCCACTGTTGTTTAAGGTGAAGCCTGCTGACCAATCAGAGCTTAGGGGAGTGGTCGTCATTAATCTGGACAGGTATATAGCCAGGACGCTCAGCTGCTTTGAGCCTGACAACTGCCAGGACTCCACAGTGTGGAAAGTCAATCAAAAAGAGTAGGGTACCAATGAGCCCTTCATCTGCTACTTGGAAGGCTGGACAACAGAAGATAGGAAAGCCTTCCAAGAAGCCTAGAGGCACAGCTCAGGAGACTGTGGCCAATTTGATAAATGTGCTGGCAAGGTGAGATGGCCCAACCTAGCCAGCCAGATTGCCCTTCCTTTGAAAAGCCCATTCCTTCTCTGCACTGTCCTAATCACCTCCTGAATCTCCCTCTTGGAAAGCTCTCCTCTCATTTGCATGTATCCCATCTTTTCTTTCCAACTCATGGTCTTGCTCTGCTATCCTTCCAGAAAATGAAGACCAATCAGAAGGGGAAGCAGCACAAAAGCCTGATGAAGAAGGGCCCTGAGAAGTCCACCACTTCTGTGGGTCTGCCTTCTCAGGAGAAAGGGGAGGAAGAACAGGAGGAGTAGAAGCACTTCCCATGGCCCAACACCACCAGCTCACACCTGAGGAAACAATCAGGATGGGACTCACTGAGGAGGAAGACTCTTTTGAGGATACCAGCGTCAACACAGACAAGCTAGACAGCCCGTAATCAGACTGATTACTACACATTGCTCTGAGATGTCAGAAACCTCCCAACTATCTCAAGAGGCAGCTAACACATCTGCTGACAAGTACACTTAATTGATGATATTGAAAATAAATTCATTCTGTCTTGAGACCAGACATGTCCCTGTGACTCCATGAAGGAGGGCTGGGAGGACTTAAAGGAATGGACAAATCTACGAGAAGGCAATTGTGACTTCATGTGCCCCAGATGTGGGGGCTAGACAAGCAGTACACTCCTTGGGCAGACACTGGAGGATGGAGACTTGAGATACGATCCAATAATGAAGACCAACTTCCTCCCTCACACTGCAAACAAGAAGAAAAGGGCTGGCTATTTACACACATGTGTGTGTTTCACAAAGGGTAGGGATCCAGGGCAACAGGATGAGGATTTACTGAACTTTATGTAGATATATTGTGTGGGTGATAGTACTTGTCATAGTTAAGCACAGGTGTCAACTTGACTCTTGAGGGTTTGAACTCTGGGCACAGTTGTAGAGAATTGATGGTTGAGTTAAGCCCAGAGCAAACCTGAAGGAGATTGTCTAGCTGCTGGGGAAGACCCAGCCCATGGTGTGTGGGATTAGGCCCTGGATAAATCAGAGAGAGCTGGTTGAGAGAGTTGGCATCCTTCCGTATACGTGGCCAGACATGCTAGTCTGGCAAGTAAGGATTGTCCATCTCTCAGCTGTTATGGTGGCCAGTTCTCTCGGCCCTGGCGTTGGTGTGTGCTCTCCTGTCAAGCTGGACTATGAACTGTAACCGAACTATCGTAAGAAAGTAAACTCCTTGTTCCCTTAAGCTGTGTGATGGTCATTTATCAGCAACCATGCAGATGAACTGCAACAGTACTAGTCACCCAAAGTGAAAACTCATCACCTTTAGGACTCCTACCTCTTAATGGTCCATGTTATATACCATCCCCAAGATGTAACTCATGGCAAAGTACTCAGAAGTGCCAAAGGAATCATCTTACTAGAAATTACCATAGCAATAGGATGTTAAGAATGCTTATGGGCCCACCTGAGAAATTTGAGGAGGACATGGGTCCTATATGTGGTTTGCACCCAGTGCTGTCAATCAACTAGGGAGTGATGTGTTTGTGAAATTTTAAAGCAAACAATAAATTCCAAACACAATTTTTTAATATGTATTTCAACCATTTGTTTATTTAAGAGACACATACACAGAAGCTATCCATATGAAGTGGTGTAAAGAGGAAGAATTTCCTCTCAGTTCACTCTTTTTGCCATGAGTGTCCTGGGATTTAACTTAGGCCTCCAGTTTTGTGTGCAAGCATGTTTACCAGCTGAGCCAAACTCCACAGCATTATCTTGCTCATTGTGTTTTTTGTTGTTGTTGTTGTTGCTGAAGTGAGATGCAAGAGATATTTTATAAAAACAATCAAAGTATATTTAGTTCACACTTTGGAGAATGTAAGCTTGGGAAGCCTCACCAAATTGCTCTGGCAATAAACCTTTCAGAATCCAATAATATGAATTGAGACATTACTGTAATGTCAAAGAGAAGGAAAAAGAAAGAGGGAAGGGAAAGGCAATGTATTAGTATTACTCCTTTGGAGACCAGTTATGATTCAATCACTTCACCACATTCAACACTGACACTGGGCACTACAAGAGCTTTGGTGAGGACAAACCACATTCCAACCATGTGTACCCAACAAGACCATCCTCTCGATCCTCTTTGTACTCCTGTCTAGATAAGCTGGCACTACACATCACTCCAATTTGAAATTTTATAAACATTAATTCAGAAAATGTGCACTCTTTTGTACTTTAGCTTCTTAGATAAATTAATGCTGCTTATGTCCTACAAAACATTTTTTTTGTCAAATTTCTGAAATACAGTTGTGACTATGTGTAAAATCCAAACTAATGTGTTTTTGACATTGGACCGTTTATATTTATTACAATATAAAATACATTTAATGTGGGCAAATTTCTGCTTCATTGCTGGCCTCAGATGTTATTGAACAGTAATATTTTCCCTCTGTCCAGCATGTTCCTAAGGACTGGCCCTATTTGTCTTCTGTTTAAGGCTGCAGCACATGTCTCACCATTCACATAAAGGTTTCTAAATACCTTTCCGCTGGGACACACAGTTCAGGGAGGACCCACTGCTTATCAGGTAAGCCCCAAGACCACGCCCAAGGCCCCACATCACCTGCTCATCCCAGCTCTTCCCATCAGCCAGCCCACCAGCCAGCCCACCAGCCAGCCAGGGCAGTAACCAGTCTGCTCTAGGCTAGGGAAGGACCCTAGTCCATGCCCCAGGTCCCTAGTGATCTGTGCAACAACTAACTTACAAATTAACTATGTTCCCAAGTCTTCACATCCCAATATCCTTACAGTCATGATTAGAATTTCAACATATGAAGTTTTGAGAAGATCATATTAAGAAAATAGCAATTTATTACTTTGATTTCTGAAATGTGCATTATATTGAATTTTAAAATGTAGTCCATCTGTTTACTTAATCGACATAATGAAAAAATTTAAACAATTTCTACCACACCTCTTATGCAATGTTCACTGTTTGATGTAGAACATTTGATGATGATTAGTTCTAAATTTGAACAAATTTTCATGCTAGTGATAGATATATGTGTTTTATATATTGGGAAAACATTGTTTGATGTGTATTCTGTGCTGTTCTTTTTTGGGAGAATTGTAAATAAGAGAACTATTTAATATGTTAGAATCTATTTTTTTCAAAACCTCAAAATGAATTGAGTGAGCATTGAGTATAGGTTTTTCTTCTTGCATAGGGTACAGATATTTTCTGATATCAACAAGCTGGTAAATATTCATGTCTGGCAAGCTGTCAGTAATCATTTGTTCAATCCTTTTATAGGTGTTATAGTTTTTCCCCTTTATAAAAATCATTTGCTTAGGGCTGGAGAGGTGACTCAGGGGTTAAGCCTCTGCCTTGCAGGCGGAAGGTCCCGAGTTCGGATCCTAGACCCCATATATAGACACCCGGCAGAAGCAGGGGCGGCCTGCGTTTCTGGTCCTGGTAGGGCAGAGCCTGTGAATCCCAGGGCAGAGTAAACAAGGAGGTGGAGGCATGCATGGTGGTTCCCGAATTCGTCCATGGTTCTACACACACACACATGCATACACACACATACATACACATGCATACACGCACAATTGAATAAATAATAATAAAAAATCATTTACTTTTACCTACAGAAAATTTTGTTATATACAGATATTCTTAGATAAAGCATTTAACCCCCTGTCAAAATGGAAAAAATATGCAAACAGAGATGTATATAATATGGACTTTTACTTAATGAGATCAACTTCTCTGTGAATAGTTATGCATGACACGTGCATCCTCCATACTCCCATACTCATGTAAGTCTCCTCCATGAACATGTCTCCATCCTATCTTAATGCCCCTCTTTTAAAACATTCAAGTTTTTTTTTTAAATAAAAGCACATTGTTTTGTGAAAACAAAAGCCAGGACAATGAAACCTGTAGAAGAATGTCAGACTCTCAGGGAGAGAAAAGGCAGATATAGACATCCAGAAAATGCAAACAATTGAGAGAGTCTGCACATTTCTTTTTACTTTGTGAAAGCATCACAGACATATGTCTATTGATAAAAATAACTTAATTGTGAAATCTACAAACTTTGCCATGTGAGCCACTCCAAATCTGAAGTAATGTAGCAGTTCATAGGTATTGCCTATTAAGACAGAATTGGAATAGTGAGATTAAAAAAAAAAGATGAAAAAGAAGAACAGACTGATATCTACATAATGATTTGGTTTTATGGTTATTTAAATGAGGATTTTGAAGGAACATATGGACAGAAATCGCTAATGTTAGAAAATAAAAGAAGCAAATAGAATGGAAATTTGTTGCAGACCACGTGTTTCAAGTCAATGCAATAAACATGTAGTTATTTTTTAAACAGAGTGTGTTTGGCATTAGACTTGTTTTGTTCCCAGGAGAATCAAAGAACATGTGCATATTACTTTTCAAAGCTGTGATTAAATACTGGAGAGTAACAGAATGTTCAGTCCATTATCGCTTGTTCCCATGTACTTGAACAGGATACTGCAACAGTAGGAGAGGGAGAGAGAGAGACTGACAGACAGAAAGACAGAGACAGAGAGAAAGTGTGACAGAGACAGAGAGGGAGTATGTGTGAGAGAGTGTGTGTGATAGAGAGAAACAAAGAGATTGTTACTTTATAAGGGCTTGTACCAAGTTGCCTACTTCCTTAAGCTAGGTCAGTGTTTCAGTTAGCCTGCATAGTTGCTGATAAAATCACCATCCAATGGCTTAAGGGAACGAGGGGTTTGTTCTCTTATAGTCCAGTTATAGTTCATAGTCCAGCTTGACGGGAGAGCTCACACAAACACTAGGGCCAGAGTAACTGGCCACACCATAGCTACATGACAGCTGAGAGAGGGATGATCCTTACTTGCCAGACCAGCATGTCTGTCCAAGTACATGCAAGGTTGTCAACTTCTTCAACCAGCTCTCTGAATTTTATTCACCTGTCCAGGACTTAGTCCCACCCACCAGGGGCTGAGTCTGCCCCATCAACTGGAAAATCGCTTGCTGGTTCACTCTGGGGTTCAACTCAATCACCACTTATTTACGAATGTGCCCAGAGCTCAAACCCTCAACCACCAAGTTGATACCTGCAGCTAACTATGACAGTTACACTCTTAAAGTTTTCATAAACTCCCTAAATAGTAACACCATCTGGAGATCAACCCTTGAATGCATAAACCTCATCAGGGGAACAGCTCATATCCAAATCATAACAATGTGGTATATTGCTGCTAAAAATTATCAACATGGAATTGGTAGGTTTACACAAATGGAGCAAAGTAATATAGTGTTATAGTTAGATACAGGTGTCAATTTGATGGTTGAGGGTTCAAGCTCTGGGCACATCTGTACAGAATCAGTGGTTGAGTTAAGCCCCTAGCAAGCCTACAGGACACTGTCTGATTGGGGAGGCCTAGCCCTTTGTGAGTGTGGATAATCCTTGGGCAAGTGAATAAGATGGAGGGAGTTGGTTGAGATAGTTGGCATCCTTCTGTATACTTGACCAGACATGCTGGTCTGACAAGTAAGGATTGTTCCTCTCTTGGCCATCAGTGTGAACAGTTCCCTTGTCCCTTGGTGTTGGAGTGTGTTCTTCTGGCAAGCTGTACAAGGAGCTATTACTAGATTATCATAACAGAAAATAAAACTCTTGTTCCCCTTTAAGCTATTTGATTGTGAATTTATGAATAACCATGAAGAATAACTGCAATATACAGATGGAAACTATATCATTAAAAAAATTGGAATTACGTTTTCCAGTGAATTAACTTTTAGTCTCTGATATTTTCATAAAATTGTTCCTATAAAAACAGACTGATATAATTTTCCTAAATGACATGAATGTTTGCATTGTGTTCTGTGAGTAACAATGCACATCCTTTATCCACAAACCCGTCCAATTTGCACCCTGAGAAGTCATGGCAAAGGAAAGAAAATCTTGGCTCACTAAGCACTGGTGACATTTCCCAACTATGATTTTTAGTACAAGTGTTTCATTTTGATTTCCTTCCTATTAGGAAAGAAAAATAATGGGCCTTTTGCCAGTCTTATATAAATCCAGGTCCGGGTTATTAATCCCATATTTTTGTCAGAGTTTTCAGTGAAACCTTATAAAAATGTCAAGATAATTACTTTGCACTACTGTTCCCTAAAGCCTCTTGACTTCCCAGTATCTATTTTAAAGTGATGATTCATCATGTACTGAGAGGAACTTACAGGTAACCTTTTTGCTGATAGATTTCCCATCATCTCCTGAGCAGATATGCCTGTCATTCTATTACAAATTCTCCCTGTAGTCATACTTAAACAACTTAGATTCTGGCAGCTAATGAAATATGGTTTGGGATTTTATATTTCTTCACCAATGGCATCTCATCTAATATTGGGCAATCTTCTTTTAGTAGTTTTATGGCAGATGCTAATTAAACCAGTGTTGAACAGCCCATATTTTTGCAAAGCCAGAAATAGAAAATTTACTCCTAGATATATATTTCTGTAGGAATTGTCATTTGGGCTTATTTAATGTCTCCATTGCTTTTTCTGATTCATAATTTATCCATTTCACATATGATCACTGCACTATGCACTTTCTTATCAGTTTAGACCAATTTTCTCTTCTATTTTATAAAAATTTAGGGTAAAAATTTGAGTCATTGTTTTTTTATTTCTTCTATTTTATAATACCAGAAATTATGTATCTTCTCAAGTACTGATTAAAGTACTTGAGTGCCATAATTAAGTACCATAATTAAGTACCATAAATTTAGATATGTTTAATTTTTAACACATTAAAATAGCTGAAATTCTTCTTTTTAGTTTCATGTTTGAGCCATGAAATATATATTTAAATTTTTTTATTATTATTATTTCCACTCATACAAACTTAACAGGTACACTGGTCCCCTCCCTCCCTCCACCTTTCCTCCCAACCCCCCTGCTACTCCCTCCCGATCCCTCAGTGCCTCCCCCCCCAATCCCTGGAGCATTGTTTAATGTGCATGCCAAATTCTCCTCTGGGTCCTCCTCTCCAATAAGGTGCAAGGACCCAGCGGTATTTCCCAGAACCCGTTCCTGTGTTCCCCTTAAGTTTAGGAACACTACTGTGACTGTCAGTCCCTAGCCTCCAAGGATTCTAGTGCCTTTGGTCCATCCTAGATTTTGTGGGGTCAATAATGTGTTGAGCCAAGATATATTTAGAAGTACCTTCATTTTACAAATACTGGACAATTTTTTCAGGAAATCTTTCATTAATTGCCAAATCAATTTCATTAAATGTATATAGCATGAAAACAGCATTCTTTGTGTTCTAATGACACTTTTTATCACCTGTTAACAAAAGGTATTTAATTTTCTAATAGTTATATTTTTTCTGTCTTTTGCATCCATATTTTGTTTTGCTTTCAGTGTTTAGATGTATATTTAGGGGCAATAATGAAGACATTGAATATTGTTATCTTATCAATTGCCTCTTTTATCTTTGTAAAATTAGTCTCTGGAAATATTTTTCATGCTAGATCCTCACAACTTTGTTCATTAACATTAGCAATGTATCACTTTAGAAATAGCTTTGATTGTGATTCATATCTCTTAAATTTCATCTCTTTTAGAAATCATGTATTTCCAATATTTTCATATTCTGTCTGTTCTACTATATTAACTACGCTTTTTTGTTACTTTACGGGCAAATTTCTAATCGATCAACTTTTACTACCTTATTTAAGAATATGATACCACATTACATGTACTATAAAACTTTTAAAAATACAATTTCAATCTGCCAGACTGTATGCCTTCCCTCTCTGATGAGATCACGCCCAAACAGTTGCAAGTGACCAGGAAAGAAAGTCTGTGAGCTTGACCAGATATCTCATTACTTACTTGATGGTGGTCTATTTTCTCTGCTGTAGCATGATCCCCTCTCTCCCCATTGCTGCCGGGGCCCTCCTTCCCCTTACCTCCTGTCTATAATCTTTGCAATTACTGTAGGTATTGCAGAGATCTATCTTTGAGTGTGTTTCTAAGTGGATTTGTTACTAGGATCCACCTATTAGGGAGTACATATGGTGCTTAATTTTCTGTGTCTGTGATACTTCACTCAATATAATATTTTCTAATTCCATCCATTTCCTGGCAAATTTCATTAATGCATCATTTTTGATGGCTGAGTAGTATTCCATTGTATAAATGTACCATATTTTCCTTATCCACTTGTCAACTGTTGGATATTTGGGTTGATTCCACAACTTTGCTATTGTAAACAGTGCTGCTACGAACATGGTCATGCTTGTGCTATATAAGTGAATATTTGCTGTATGGGGGGTTATTCCCAAAAGTTGAATAGCAGGGTCATATGGCATTTCAAGCTTTAATTTCTTTAAGAATCACCAGATGGCTTACCAGAATGGTTCTGTGAGCCTTCATTCCCACCAGCAATGTAGGAAAGTTCCCTTCTTGCCACATCCTCTCCAGCATTTGGTGTTGTTTGTATTGTGGATTTTTGCCACCCTGACTGGGGTGAGATTGTAAGAGCCTAAAGTTAGGGCTGAAGTAATCATAAAAAAACTTTGCATGACCTGCTCATTGACCGACATATCATTGACCCCCCCAAAGTCTAGCATGGATCACAGGCACTAGGATCCTTAGAGGCCAGGGATTAACAGCCACAATAGTGTTCCCATACTAAAGGGAAACACAAAAAAGTACTCTAGGCAATACTACTGAGTCCTTATACATCATCAGAGAGTAGGACCCAGAGGGAAGTTTGACATGCACAATAAAAGATGATCTAGGGATGGGGGGGACAATGTGAGTAAGGGAGGGGGGAAAGGAAGGGTAAAAGGGGGGAGGGGAAAAAGGGGGGAGGGAACAAGGGTATCCAGGGAGGGGTGGAGGGAGGGAGAGGAATGGGGTACCTATCAAGCAAGTATGAGTGAAAAAAATAAATAAATATTTAAAAATTACAATTTCATTTCTCCCTTCTTGGACTACCTTAAGGTATTGTTTACAAACATACATTCACACATACATGCATGTGTATACGCACAGACATAGGGTGTGGAGAGTGTTTATATAAATATATGCATATAAAACCTGCTTCTAACTCAGATACTAGATAGACAGTTTAATCACCTATTTAAGTAGATAGAAATGTTTGCATATTTGTTCAATGTGCCATTGTTTTGTAAAAGTATATAAAATTTTTGATATTTTTCTCTTTCCTATGAAGTGTCTAGTTATAGCCATTGAGTATTGTTGTCCTATCAATTGCCTCTTTTATTTTTGATGCATCCTTTAATTTTTATGTAAAACTCTTAATTTTACCTTGAAATTTAAAAGATTTTTCATGGATGTATATTGCTGAGGTTGACATTAGTTTTTAGTTTTTTCTTCCTTCTAGTATTCTAAGGAATTTTGTGGTGAAATTTTTTTTCTTTAGTGAGAATTCTTCATTTCCCTGTATGTAGCAGGTCCTTATTCTTCTGCCTGTTTAATTTTTATGTTTTGATCTATTATTTTAAACAACTTGATTAGAATTTGCCTTAGTTTTATACTCACTCATTGTGCTTTGTGTTCCATTGAGACCCTTAAAACTGTGGGATCAATGTTTTCATCATATTTTATGAAAAGGAGATAAAATTCTTTCAATTTTTTTCTCAGTTCTCTATCAAGAAATCAAATATGTGAAAAGTAGGCCCATTAGAACTGTACTGCAGCTCATTTATTATACTCTTAATTTTGCCAAATTACTTTTTCCCCTCAGCTTCATTTTAAATAATTTCTTCTGTTAGTTCTTCATATTAAACAATCTTTTTAATAATGGCAATGTGGTAGTCATCTCATCAAGGGTATTTCGCATGCTTGAAACTATGTCTTTTTTTTTCTATTGTATTTGATTCCCCTAAAATCATTTTCAATGTATTTACTTAACTTTTTCAACTAATGAGATTTATTTATAGTAACTGCTTTAATGTCTTTGTCTGATAATTCTAAAGTCTACATCATTTCTGCACAAATTTTCAAAGAGATAGTTGTCCTGGTTACAGTTCATAAGTTCTTACATTTCTTGCTTTATTAGATATCTGTGATTATCACCTTCATCTCTTTCAATGTGGAATATTTTTTAATTTTGCTTTTTTATTCTTTTAGAAGTTTCAAAAATGAATTTATGGTATGTTCACACTGTAATCCCCAATCCATACTCCCTCCTTTACTCCTTATAGCTCTTCTTCTCTACCAGTCTCCCTCCTATTTTCATGTCTTTTCACATGTGCCATCCACTGAGTTTCATCTGGGTTGCCCTTGATGGCATGTGCCTGAGTGCTTGCTGGAGCATAAAGCACATATATGTGGTTATACCATTGAGGCTAGCATCTCCTTCTCCTTATCACCATCACCCCAAATCAGTCTCTCAGGAAGTTGTAGGGGCTCTGAAATCTTTCCCCTTCCATGGTGAAATTTTAATAGGATAAAATTTGTGCAGGAACTCTTGTGGAAATATATATAACCACAGTTAAATCACGAATTTAACAGCCCTGTTACATCCAGAAGATAGTGTCTGTCCTGCTTCAGACTCCTTCAATTACACCATTCCCCTCTTCTGCGATGTTCCCTGAGCCTTGGGGTGAGCTTGTGTTAGAGATGTGGATTAGATTTATCCACCTGATCCAAAAAATGTTTTAAAAAATCAACACATAAAACAATGAATTTTCAAGATTTTGGCCATAAAGCTATAAATAGAATTATGGCAGTAACTCTTGAGAGAATTTAGAAGAAGTTTTCAGTTGTAGATTGAATATGTAAACCCCAAAAAGAGCTCAGTGAACTCTCTAGAAAGAAAATACAGAATTTGAACTCAACTACACCAATTGTCACCATTTATTTTGTACAGCAAATAAAAGAAAACGTTTCAGAAATAGATGGTCATTTTCAAATACTTATCCAAACTGCTCAGTGAATGCAAGTGAGGTAGATGTCAATGTCTCTGGAAAGCATCAAACACAAGATTAGACACAACAATATTGGAATTCACAAAAGTTAGGGAATAGTGTCTACTTCTAATAAGCTTACTGAAAATCTGTTATTTTAAGAACATTTGTTATTATATTATCAAGGTTTTATAACTGTGGGATGCAATTAAATTAAGAATAAAGAATGATACGTATTGGCTAAGATCACATAAGTATGACTCGAAAGGATTAATCTCTTTCCTATCAGTGTTGCTGCATCTTATGACAGTTTAAGATTTATAAGAATATAAAAGTATCCCTGAAATAAACATCTTCCATTGCAAAAGCAAACATATGTTGTGTGCTTCCTCAGTTATAATGCAGAAAATGACTACAGACTTCCTTGTCCTACTCAGGACATCTAAACCACCTTCCTTCACCCAAAGCTCAGGGAACATCGCAGAAGAGGGGAAGAAGTGATTATAAGAGTCTGAAGCAGGGCAGAGGTATAGACTAACATTATATTCTCGACATAACAGATCTTTGATGTCCATGATTTAACTGTGGTTATGTATATTTCTATAAGATCCACAAGGGTTTTATCCTAGTAACATTTCACTATGGAAGGGGAGTAAGTTCAACAGCCTCTACAATTTCCTGAGATATTTACTGTTCTGCACTGTCTTTTTATCAGCTTCTGTTTGTGTTCCAACATAGGCTAATATATGTATTAAAAAAGTAAAATTATCAGAAAATTGTCACTTCTATACTACTTTTTTCCACTATAGTAAGAACAATTTCATGAATTATCTATGTTCTGGCCTCCTTCTACCCCATTGTTCACCACTCTCTATCTTAATCTCTTTGTTGCAGCTACTCTGACTTATTATATAATTCTCATAAATAGGAAAATAAGTGCAAGTATAATATGATAAGCCAAGGTAGCTACAACAAAGAGATCTTAGAGTTGGGAATACAAATTTTTGAATCTGCTCTATTTTCAAAGCAATTTCAATATCAGAAATTAAGACATACATTTACTCCTTAACAAATCATTTATATTCATTGCCATATAGCAAGCCTGATAGCAGTAAAAACTCCGTTTTATAACACAAAAAGCACAATTGATTGATCAGATACTGAATATATACTTATAGATAAAAGAATGAATATTTAACTGAATGATTGACTAAGTATATTATAAATAATCCTATAATTTCCTAAAAAAGGACTTCATGGATCTGTCAGAAGTTTTATACTTACCAGGAACTGTCAACATTTTTTTAACTGTCTTTCTTTTTTTTCTTTTTGAAATTATATTTGGCAAGCTTTAATTTCACAAACATTCACTATATTTAATTAGATACCTAGAGCAAAATATATCAAGAAATGGTTATGTTTTAAATAATTGAAGTAATCGACCAATGCAACATTAGCTATTACAAAATTAGCTATTAGAGGCTGAAAGGTAGCCAAGAATTAGAACACTTAGCTAACATGTATGGTATTGTGGGCTAGGGGAGAGAGAGAAAAATTTTAGAATTATTTCCTAAATTGAGTTGATAGCTAATTCTCTGAATTTTACCATTTAAATTATACAAAAGAAATTAGAACTGCCGTTATTATATAAACGTTTTAATATTTAAATTATCAGATATACCTCTCTTTAACATGATACTGCCTAAATACTTTCAATGAAATCTTTAAACTTCAGCAATCTATAATATTTTACAGTCTCTTGGGAAGTGCTAGATTATCTTTTTTTTTTTTTCTGCTCATACAAATATAATAGGAACCCGGGTCCCCTCCCTCCCGCCACCCCTCCCTGGACCTCCCTCTTCCCTCCCTGCTTTGTCCCTTCCTTTCCCCCCTCCCTCCCTTTCCCCCAGTGCCCCCTCCCCCATCTCTGAAACATCCTTTAATGAGTATATCAAACTTTCCTCTGGGTCCTTCTCTCGAGCTGTAAGGACTCAGTGGAAATTCCTAAAACTCTTTCTTGTGTTCCCCTTAATGTATAGAAACACTATTGTGACTGTTAATCCCTTGCTTCTAAGGATCCTAGTGCCTTTAGCCCATGCTAGAATTTGAGGGGTCAATGATATGTTGGTCATTGTGCAGATCATGCAGAGTCCTGTTACAATTGCTTCGGCCCTAACTTGTGTGTAGTATCTTGCATATCATGACTGTTCCCATCCTTGTGGTCTTACAATATTATCACTCCCTCTTGCACAAATTTCCCTGAGCTTCAGGATGGGGAGAGATTAGGCAGGCCTGATTCTAGGTGGTTGATATAGAGTCCTGATGTTCTGAATTATGGTTTGTTGATGATATTTTTACAGTTTTGCTGTTCCTGCAATGCCCATGGTTCCATCTTGATAGGTATTGGATGTCACCCCCTGGCCAGAGTTAAAAACCTCTTAAATTAGAGTCTTGTTATAAGAGTATATTCAAAGGTAGATGGAAGAGAAGTAGGAGACCACGGGGAGAGAGGGGTCAATGACCCATTTGCAAAATGGTTACCTTCTATCTGGCAGGCTATATGCCCTCCCCTTCCAGTAAGATAGTACCCCATCAGTTGGAAATGATCAGGAAGGATAGTCTGTGAACTTAAACAGATGTCTCATTACTTAATTGCTGTCCTTGATGGTGGCCAATTTTCTCTGCTGTAATATGGTGCCCTCTGTTTCTGGTGGGGCCCTCCTTCCCCATCCCTCCTGTTTATAATCTTTACAATCACTGTAGGTATTACAGAGATTTGTCTTTGAGTGTCTCTAAGTGGGTTTGGTACTAGGATCCACCTATTAGGGAGTACATACGGTGCTTAATTTTCCATGTCTGGGATACTTCACTCAATATAATTGCTTCTAATTCCACCTATTTCCCGGCAAATTTCATTAATGCATCATTTTTGATGGCTGAGTAGTATTCCATTGTATAAATGGACCACATTTTCCTTATCCACTCGCCATCTATTGGACATTTGGGCTGATTCCATGACTTTGTATTGTGAACAGTGCTGCTATGAACATGGTCGTGTTTGTGCTATCAAGGTGTATATTTCCTGTATGGGGGGTTATTCCCAAAAGTAGAATAGCAGGGTCATATGGCATTTCAATCTTTAATTTCTTTAAGAATCACCAGATGGCTCACCAGAGTGGTTGTATGAGCCTGCATTCCCACCAGCAATGTAGGAGAGTTCCCCTCTCTCCACATCCTTTCCAGCATTTGGTGTTGTTTGCATTGTGAATTTTTGCCATCCTGATAGGGGTGAGATGATATCTCAGGGAAGTTTTGATTTGCATTTCCCTGATGACTAAGTATGTGGAGCATTTTTTAAGATATTTGTCAGACATTTTAATTTCGTCCTTGGTAAAGTTTCTTTTAAGTTCCAGGGCCCATTTTTTCATTGGGCCATTGGTTTCCTTGGAGTTTAGTTTTCTAAGTTCTTTCTGCACTCTGGATAGTAGAGCTCTATCAGATACGTGGTTAGTGAAGATTGTCTCCCATTCTGTGGGTTGCATTTGAGCTCATGTTACAATCTCTTTATCTGAACAAAAGCTCTTTAATTTCACAAGATCCCAACTGTTGAGAGTTGGTAGCAGTGACTGTGCCATTGGAAGTCTGTTTAGGAACTGTTGGCCTAGCCCATTCAGCTCGAGGGAGTACCCTATCCTTTCAACTATGGTTTTTATAGTCTCTGGCCTTATATCAAGGTCCTTGATCCATTTGGAATTAAGTCTTGTACATGGTGACAAGTACGGGTCCAGCTTTAATCTTCTGCATGTGGAGATTCAGTTTTGCCAGCTCCATTTGTTGAAGATGCTGTTCTTTTTCCATTGGATGCTTTGGGCCCCTTTGTCAAAGACCAAATGGCTGTAATTTTGTGGGCTTATATCTGGGTCTTCCACCCTTATCCATTGATCTGTGTGTCTATTTTGGAGCCAGTACCATGCTGTCTTTATAACTATGGATTTGTAGTATAGACTAAGGCTTGGTATGATGATACCTCCTGCAGTGTTTTTGTTACTCAGGATTGTCTTTGCTATCCTGGGTCTTTTGTGCCTCCATATGAATTTTGAGATTATTTTGTCAACTTCTTTAAAGAATTGCTTTGGGATTTTAATTGGTATAGCACTGAATTTGTATATTGCCTTTGGTAGGATGGTCATTTTTGTGATGTCTTCTGGTGTGTTCTCCAATTTCTTTTTTAGGGTTTTAAAGTTTTCATTGTAAAGGTCTTCTACCTCCTTGGTTAAGTTTATACCAAGGTATTTCATTTTTTTAGGGGCTATAGTAAATGGGATTGTTTCTCTCAAGGCTTTTTCACTTCTTTCATTCTGGGCATATAGGAAGGCCTCTGATTTTTGCACATTTATTTTGTATCCTGCCACCCTTCTGAACTTCTCAATTAGTTCCAGGAGCTTCCTGATGGAGTTTTTGGGATCACTCAGGTATAAGATCATGTCATCTGCAAATAGGGATAGCTTGACTTCTTCCTTGCCAATTTGAATCCCTCTTATGTCTCTTTCTTGTTTTATGGCTTCAGCTAAGACTTCAAGTACAATATTGAATAGAAGTGGTGAGAGTGGAAGCCTTGTGTAGTTCCTGATCGAAGTGGGAATGCTTCCAATTTTTCCCCATTGAGCATAATCCTTGTTGTGGGCTTGTTGTATGCAGCTTTTATTATATTGATACCCCAGCTCCCTCCACGCAGCCCTACCAGCTCCCCAGGTGAGTGAGTGAGAGAGCCCGTCCCAGCCCAGCCCAGCCCCCCACCCTGGAGCCCCTCGCCTCCTGGAGAGCACCCAGGCCGATTCCGGCTTGGCTTGGGCCCTGCCCCGGACCCCAGACCCTCGCATTCCCCTGCCTCCATGCGTATCCACCTCCCCCCCAGGTCCCAGGTGAAGAATTCTGCCATCAACATCAGACCCTCTGCCCCTCTGGCCAACTGGGGACCTACTCACGTGGTCGACTGAAGACACACTGCTACTCAGAATTCAAGAGAGTCCAAAGGAAACTCAAGCAAAACTCTAAGGAACAAAGGGAACACAGACCATACATCTGGATTTCACAACAACCATTATATCACGTGGGCGAGATCTTCCCATCCAACCCAAAGATAAGTAAACCTTTTTTTTTCCTTTCACCTTACTGATCCTTTCTAGTATCAATTGCTGTAGATCAACTTGCTCATGCAGCCACAACAAAAACATACAACTCCAGGGAGTACACCAGTCACCCTCACATATCACCAAGATACTAGATCGTAACAGTGCACTTCCATAATAATATTCACCCCCTGATTACTTAACCTAACTTAACTGATTTACTAACAATCTAATAGCATCATCTAGGATATAACAATAACAATACACAAACATACCCAGTCCAAGGCAAGCACTAGTAATAACTGGCAAGTGTAACAATACCAACTACATCGGTTCAGTGAAAAACACACAGAAACTGAATGGTCCTACAAAACAAAACAACAATGCACAAGACAAAGTGCAAATCCACGAGAAACAAAACCCAAGAAGACCAATCTCCCACTGAAAGAACTAATCCCATAATGAGGGATTCTGACCAGAACACATTCTCAGAAAATAGCCATGAAAGCCAGACCCAACATAACGACTTTCAGAGTATGATCATTACCATGATTAATACTGTGAAAGGGGAAATCCAAGAAGAGTTAAACAACTGTATCAACCACTTTGAACAGGAACACAACAGGCACATGGAGGAGCTGAGAAAAACAGTTCAAGAAACAAAAATAGGCATAGAGCAGTTAAAACAGTCTCAGGCAGAGTATAAAATTGACTTAAAAGCCAAGTTATCTTCAACCCAAAACTCAACAGAGAATCATATCAGCAGAACAAATGAGGCAGAAAATAGAATTTCAGATCTTGAAGACAAAGTGGGAGAATTAACCAGCTCAATGGAAGAGATTGTTAAAGCCAAAAAGATACTGGAGAGGAACATTCAAGAGATATGGGACACCCTGAAGAAGCCTAACATGAGCATTCATGGAATACCAGAACAAGAATCCCAAAATACCACACCGGAGGAAATATTTCAATTCATCATAAATGAAAACTTTCCACAACTAAAGAATGAGAGGCCTATCCAAATACAAGAGGCATTTCGCACTCCAAATAGATATGACCAAAATAGAAAATCATCATGGCATATAATAGTCAAAACACTCCACATTCAAGACAAAGAAAAGGTGCTGACAGCTTCAAGAGAAAAAAGGAAGTCACCTTTAAAGGTAAACCTATTAGAATAACAAATGACTACTCAATGGTAACAGTAAAAGCAAGAAGAGCTTGGAGAGACAGACTTCAAGTATTAAATGAGCAAAAATGCCAACCCAGACTGATATACCCGGCAAAATTATCTGTCATGATTGAAGGAGAAAGAAAAGTTTTCCAGCACAAAGACAACTTGAAGGGCTACATGTCTACCAAACCAGGCCTTCAAAAAATGCGAGAAATGATACTCTAGCTTAAAGATAAGAACAAGCGTATCCAGGAGGACAGAAAGGAAGTATAATACCACCAAAACAAAAATATCAAACAACAGGCTTACAAAACCTACTAAACATAAAAAATGTCCAGAATTATAAATAATTTCTCCATTATAACATTAAATGTCAATGGTATTAATTCACCGATTAAGAGACACAGATTACAAACTTGGATTAAAAACCACAATCCAACAATCTGCTGCCTTCAGGAAACTCATCTCACCACAAAAGATAGGCACGTCCTAAGAATGAAAGACTGGTCCAAAATCTTACAAGCTAATGGAACCAGGAAACAGGCAGAGGTAGCAATTATGCTTTCAGACAAAGTGGACTTCAAACCAAAGAAAATCATAAGAGACACAGATGGATACTACATTTTAGTCACAGGTACATTTCACCAGGAAGACTTCACAATACTGAACATATATGCACCCAATATGGGCCCCTCCACATTCATTAAGAAAACTCTACAGCGTCTAAAGCAAGAAATCAACCCCCAAACGATAATTCTTGGGGAATTCAAAACTGCCCTATCAACATGGGATAGATCAACAGGTCAAAAGCTTAACAGAGACATTGGGAACTTAATCAAACCCTTAAAGAAATGGACCTTACAGATCTCTATTGGACTTTTCACCCACACACTGAAGGATACACATTTTTCTCAGCAGCACACGGAACTTTCTCCAAAATAGAACACATATTGGGCCACAAAATGAATCTACACATATACAAAAAAGTTGAAATTCTTTTTTTTATTATGAAATGTTTTATTAAAAATGTAATTATACATTTTAAAATTTTTTGCCAGTTCCCTCCCTCCCCCATCCTCCCCCAAACCCCCTACTCCCTCTCCTCTCCCTCCCCATCCCCCAGTGCCTCCCCCCCAATTCCCAGAGAGTCCTTTATTGTGTACGCCTGACTCTCCACTGGGTCCTCCTCTCCGATGACATATAAGGACCCAGTGGCATTTCCATAAGCCCTTTCTCTTGTTCCCCTTAAGCATTGGAGCACTACTATGGCTGTCAATCCCTTGCCTCCAGGGATCTCGGTGCCCTTAACAGATGCTAGACTTTATGAGAGCAACAGTGCGCTGGACATTGCGAACGGCATGCAAAGTCCCATTATGATTGCTTTGGCCCCAACTATTGTTGAGAATCTTGCAAATCGTTGTTCCTCCCATCCTTTTGCTCTTACAATCTTACCGCCCCCTCTTCCGCAAATGTCCCTGAGCTCCAGGATGGGGAGAGATTAGTCTGGCCTAGTTCTATGTGATTGATATAGAGTCTCTGAAGTTCTGGATTGTGGTTTGTTGATTTTCTTTTGCAGTTTTGCTGTTCCTGCAATGCCCTTCACTCCATCCTGCTGGGCACTGTATGTCACCCCCTGGTCAGAGACAAAAAGCTGTTAAACTGGAGTCTTGTTATAATAGCACATTCAAAGGTAGATGTAATAAAAGTAGGAAACTTCAGTGAGGGAGGGGTCCATCACCCATTTGCAAAATGATTACTTTTTATCTGCTAGACTATATGCCTTCCACTTCTGGTGAGATCAGGAAAGAACGTCTGTGAACTTAACCAGGTTTCTCATTACTTACTTGCAGAGCTTGATGGAGGCCTATTTTCTCTGCTGTAACATGGTCCCCTCTCTCCTTGTTTCTGGTGTGGCCCTGCTACCCCATCTCTATTGTTCACAATCCTTGCAATTACTGTGTTACATACGTTTACTTTTGAGTGTCTCAATGTGGGCTGGGTGAGTTTGGTACTAGGAGCCACCTATTGGGGAGTACATACGGCGCTTAATTTTCTGCGTTTGGGATACTTCACTTAATATAATTGTTTCTAATGACATCCATTTCCCAGCAAATTCCAGTAATTCATCATTTTTGATGGCTGAGTAGTACTCCATTGTGTAGATGTACCACAGTTTCCTTATCCACTCGTCCACTGTTGGACATTTAGGTTGATTCCATGACTTTGCTATTGTAAACAGTGCTGCTATGAACATGGTCGAGCTTGTGCTATCGAGGCAAACCTCTGCTGCATGGGGGGTTATTCCCAAAAGTGGGATGCAGGGTCATATGGCATTTCAATCTTTATTTTCTTTAAGAATCTCCAGACGGCTCGCCAGAGTGGCTGCATGAGCCTGCATTCCCACCAGCAATGTAGGAGAGTTCCCCTCTCTCCACATCCTCTCCAGAATTTGTCGTTGTTTGTATTGTGGATTTTTGCCATCCTGACTGGGGTGAGATGATATCTCAGGGAAGTTTTGATTTGCATTTCCCTGATGGCTAAGGAAGTGGAGCATTTTTTAAGATAATTGTTAGACATTTTAATTTCATCCCTGGTAAAGTTTCTTTTAAGTTCTAGGGCCCATTTTTTAATTGGGCCATTGTTTTCCTTGGAGTTTAGTTTTCTAAGTTCTTTGTGCACTCTGGACAGTAGAGCTCTGTCAGATATGTGGTTAGTGAAGATTTTCTCCCATTCTGTGGGTTGCCTTTGAGCTCATGTTACAATCTCTTTATCTGAACAGAAGCTCTATAATTTCACAAGATCCCAACTGTTGAGAGTTGGTAGCAGTGACTGTGCCAATGGATGTCTGTTTAGGAAATGTTGGCCTAGCCCAATCATCTCGAGGGAGTTCCCTATCCTTTCAACTATGGTTTTTAAAGACTCTGGCCTTAAATCAAGATCCTTGATCCATTTGGAATTAAGTCTTGTACATGGTGACAAGTATGGGTCCATCTTTAATCTTCTGCATGTGGAGATCCAGTTTTGCCAGCACCATTTGTTGAAGATGCTGTTCTTTTTCCATTGGATTCTTTGGGCCCCTTTGTCAAAGACCAAATGGCTGTAATTTTGTGGGCTTATATCTGGGTCTTCCACCCTTATCCATTGATCTGTGTTTCTATTTTGGAGACAGTACCAGGCTGTTTTTATAACTATGGATTTGTAGTATAGACTAAAGTTCGGTATGGTAATACCTCCAACAGTGTTTTATTACTCAGGACTGTCTTTGTTATCCTGGGTCTTTTGTGCCTCCATATGAATTTTGAGATTGTTTGGTCAACTTCTTTAAAGAATTGCTTTGGGATTTTAATTGGTATAGCATTGAATTTGTATATTGCCTTTGGTAGGATGGTCATTTTTGTGATGTTGATTCTGCCAATCCAGGAACATGGGAGGTCTTTCCACCTTCTGGTGTCTTCTGCTATTTCTTTCTTTAGGGTTTTAAAGTTTTCATTCTAAAGGTCTTTTACCTCCTTGGTTAGGTTTATACCAAGGTATTTCATTTTTTTAGGGGCTATAGTAAATGGGATGGTTTCTCTCAAGGCTTTTTCACTTCTTTCATTCTGGGCATATAGGAAGGCCTCTGATTTTTGCACATTTGTTTTGTATCCTGCAACCCTGCTGAACTTCTCAATTAGTTCCAGGAGCTTCCTGGTGGAGTTTTTGGGATCACTCAGGTATAAGATCATGTCATCTGCAAATAGGGATAGCTTGACTTCTTCCTTGCCGATTTGAATCCCTCTTATGTCCCTTTCTTGTCTTATGGCTTCAGCTAAGACTTCAAGTACAATATTGAATAGCAGTGGTGAGAGTGGACAGCCTTGTCTAGTTCCTGATCGAAGTGGGAATGCTTCCAATTGTTCCCCATTGAGCATAATCCTTGCTGTGGGCTTGTTGTATACAGCTTTAATATATTGATAAAGGTTCCTTTCATTCCTACAATCTCTAGCGTTTTGATCATAAAAGGCTGTTGGATTTTGTCAAAGGCTTTTTCTGCATCTATCGAGAGTATCATGTGGTCTTGAACTTTGGACTGGTTTACATGATGAATTACATTTATTGATTTTTGTATGTTGAACCAACCTTGTGTGCCGGGGATGAAGCCTACTTGGTCCCCGTGAATGATCTTTTTGATATGTTTTTGAGTCCGATTTGCTAAGACTTTGTTGAGAATCTTTGCATCTGTGTTCATCAGAGAGATCGGCCTATAGTTTTCTTTTTTAAGTGAATCTTTATTAGGTTTTGGGATTAAGACGCTATTAGATTCATAGAAGGAATTTGGTAGTGTTCCTTCCTTTGCTATTTGATGGAACAGTTTAAGGAGTATTGGTGTTATTAACTCCTTAAATGTCTGGTAGAATTCTGTGCTGAATCCATCTGGCCCAGGACATTTTTTGGTAGGAAGATTCGAGATTACTTCTTCAATTTCTTTGTATGTTATAGGACTATTTAAATAATTCACAACTTCCTGATTCAGTATATGTAGGTTGTGTTTACTTAGAAATTCATCCATCTCTTTTGTGTTGTCAAACTTCACAGAGTACAAGTTTTTGAAATATGATGTTATAATTCTCTGGATTTCTTGGTTATCCGTAGTGATAACTCCATGTTAATTTCTAATTTTGTTAATATGGGTTTTCTCTCTCTTGCTTTTGGTTAATTTAGCTAGGGGTGTATCAATCTTATTGATTTTTTCAAAAAACCAGCTTTTTGACTGGTTGATTTTTTTCTTTCATTTTCTTAATCTTGATTTCAGATATTTCTCCCCTTATTTTGCTAATCTCCTCTCTTCTACTACCACACAACCAGCAAGAAACTGATACTGACCACAGTGGTTTCCCTCCTGTTCACAAGTGTTTGGACTGGTTTGAAGTTCTGAACAGGTGGCTCCCATTATTGAGGGGAGGGAGTTGGTGATTATAGGAAGCTGGACTGTGTCCTATTCCTATTCTCCTCTCTTTTAAGTCTTTTCTCATTAAAGACCCTTTTTAAGAACAGTTTTTAATCTTTGGATAGGAGAGGATCTCAACACCCAGACAGACTTGTGCAGTTTAAGAACAGCAAAATAGACAACAGCTAACCAGAATGCAGAATGCCAGGGTCATGGTTTGAAATGTGTCTCCACCAGTCTCATGTGTGTGGCAAGGTCATGGCATTTTGAGAGGTGGAGCCTTGCTGGAGGAAGGCAGTCACAAGGAGTGGGCCTTGAAATGGATTAATCCCACCCTACCTCTAGGATAAGTCTGCCTTTGCAGCAAGTGGACTTGCAGCTCTCAGCTTCGAAGATGTCTGCAGTGACATAGCCTCTTCCAGCTTTGGCCAGCCTGCCATGCCACATCTGCTTTGAGAGACTGTACCTCCCCTCTGGAAATATAAGCTTAATAAATCTCCTTTTCTCCCTTAAGTTGCTTGACTTTGGGAGTTCTCTGATAGCAATAGGTAAGAGTAACTGTTAGAATCAACATCGTAAAAATGACCATCCTACCAAAGGCAATATACAGATTAAATGTTATACCAATCAAAATCCCAAAGCAATTCTTTAAAGAAGTTGACCAAACAATCTCAAAATTCATATGGAGGCACAAAAGACCCAGGATAGCAAAGACAATCCTGAGTAACAAAAACACTGCTGGAGGTATCACCATGCCAAACCTTAGTCTATACTACAAATCCATAGTTATAAAAACAGCCTGGTACTGGCTGCAAAATAGACACACAGATCAATGGACAAGGATTGAAGACCAGATATAAGACCACAAGATTACAGCCATTTGGTCTTTGACAAAGGGGCCCAAAGAATCCATTGGAAAAAGAAGAGCATCTTCAACAAATGGTGCTGGCGAAACATGCAGAAGACTATAGCTGGACCCGTACTTGTCACCATGTACAAGACTTAATTCCAAATGGATCAAGGACCTTGATATAAGGCCAGAGACTTTAAAAACCATAGGTGAAAGGATAGGGAACTCCCTCGAGCTGATTGGGCTAGGCCAACAGTTCCTAAACAGACATCCATTGGCACAGTCACTGCTACCAACTCTCAACAGTTGGGATCTTGTGAAATTAAAGAGCTTCTGTTCAGATAAAGAGATTGTCACACGAGCTCAAAGGCAACCCACAGAATGGGAGAAAATCTTCACTAACCACATATCTGACAGACCTCTACTGTCCAGAGTGCACAAAGAACTTCGAAAACTAAACTCCAAGGAAAACAATGGCCCAATTAAAAATGTGTCCTGGAACTTAAAAGAAATTTTACCAGGGATGAAATTAAAATGTCTAACAAATATCTTAAAAAATTCTCCACTTCCTTAACCATCAAAGAAATGCAAATCAAAACTTCCCTGAGATATCATCTCACCCCAGTCAGGATGGCAAAAATCCACCATGCAAACAACACCAAATGCTGGAGAGGATGTGGAGAGAGGACACCTCTCCTATATTGCTGGTGGGAATTCACGCTCATACAACCACTCTGGTGAGCCGTCTGGAGATTCTTAAAGAAATTAAACATTGAAATGCCATATGACCCTGCTATTCCACTTCTGGGAATAACACCCCATACAGAAAAATTCACCTCGATAGCAGAAGCACGACCATGTTCACAGCAGCACTGTTTACAATAGTAAAGTCATGGAATCAACTCAAATGTCCAACAGTTGATGAGTGGATAAGGAAAAGTGGTACATCTATACAATGGAGTACTACTCAGCCATCAAAAATGATGAATTACTGGAATTTGCTGGGAAATGGATGTCATTAGAAACAATTATATTAAGTGGAGTATCCCAGACCCACAAAATTAAGCGCCATATGTACTCCCTAATAGGTGGCTTCTAGTACCAAACCCACCCAGCACACCTAGATACACTCGATGATAAATCTCTGTAATACAGTAATTGCAAGGATTATGATCAGGAAGGATGGGGGTAGGAGGGCCACACCAGAAGCAAGGAGAGAGGGGACTATGTTACAACAGAGAAAACAGGCCTACATCAAGGACTGCAAGTAAGCAATGAGACACCTGGTTAAGTTCACAGACTTTCATTCTTGATCATTTACAACTGAGGGGGTATGATCTCACCAGAAGGGGAGGGCATATAGTCCAGCAGATATAAAGTAACCATTTTGTAAATGGGTGATTGACCCCTCCCTCACTGTGGTTTCCTACTTTCATTGCATCTACCCTTGAATGTGCTATTATAACAAGACTCCAGTTTAACAACTTTTTGTCTCTGGCCATGGGGTGACATACAATGCCCATCAGGATGGAGTGAAGGGCATTGCAGGAGCAGCAAAACTGCAAAAGAAAATCTACAAACCACAATCCAGAACTTCAGAGACTCTATATCAACCAACTAGAACTAGGCCAGCCTAATCTCTCCCCATCCTGAAGCTCAGGGAAATTTGCGGAAGAGGGAGCGGTAAGATTGTAAGAGCACAAGGATGGGAGGAGTAATGATATGCAAGATACTCCACACAAGTTAGGGCTGAAGCAATCATAATAGGACTTTGCATGCCCTGCGTAATGTCCAACACACTATTGACCTCACAAAGTCTAGCATTTGCTAAAGGCACCAAGATCCTTGGAGGCAAGGGATTGACAGCCACAACAGTGTTCCCATGCTTAAGGGGAGCACAGGAAAGAGTTCAGGGAAATGTCACTGGGTCCTTGTACGTCATCAGAGAGGAGGGCCCAGAGGAGAGTCTGGCATGCACATTAAAGGATTCTCCAGGGATTGGGGGGGTGGCACTGAGGGTTGTGGAGGGAGGGGTGAGAGGAGGGGTAGCAGGGGGTTCGGGGGGAGGAGGAGGGAGGTAGGGAACCGGTGTACCTATTAAGTTTGTATGAGCGGAAATAATAATAAAATATGTTTTTTAAAAAAAGGAGTAACTGTTATAATCAGTGACCCTACAATTTCCCCTCACAACCAGGCCAGCCAAATCTCTCCCCATCCTAATGTTCAGGAACCTTCTGGAAGAGGGACATGTCCATGAGGTCATGTTGACATGTCAGCCATTTTATAGTTCTGGTAAGGTCAAGTCTCAATGTAATGAGTTCCTGGCTACAGTAGTACTAATCAGAGTCGAGTGTCTTTTTCAGTGGTGGGGCACCCCATTGTTAGGCTTTTATAGTCTTTCTGCCTCCTCTTCCATAATGTTCCTAAGCATTAAGATAGAGATAGGGGACTACCCACATGAGTAGTTGTCCCCAGGTAGGGCTTCTTGGTTTGCCATAAAGGCCTGAACACCCATTAGAGCAGATAATTCAGATAGAACTCTGGGACACATACAAGCTGATGGTCAGGCGGATGGGAGGGAGCAGGTCAGATCTATGAATGAGGATAAGAAGAGAGGGAAGGGAGGTGGCAAGGATATTCACTCGTTGAGTTCTAAAAAGGAAAAATAATTAAAAACTTCAATGACAAGAAAAGTATGCTGAAGATACTTAATATTTATGACTTCATTTTGAAGTTTTTTCTCCAAGATCTATTTAATAAAAAATGATAAGCTCATGTATCCAAGTAACATATTATATCCTCTACAAGTTCATAAACACTAAAAGGAAGAAAAATAAAATTAAGCTTATTGTCAAAAATTAAATCTTGCAGACTTGATGTAGCAGTTACTTTTCTCTGTTGCTGTGAGACAAGACTCAAATACAAGTATCTTAAAGAGAGAAAGGGACGTTTCTTCAGCTTATGGTTCCGGGGGTGGACATAGTCCATTTAGGTAGAAAAAACATGACTGGCTGGCCAAAGCCAGAGGCACCCTAGGTCATGTCTATCTTGAAGCTGAGGGCTACTAAACTGCCAATTGCAAGAGCAGAGTCACTCACACAAGCAGGGTGGGGCTAACCAACCTCAAGGCCTACCCCTTGTTACTGCCTTCCTGCAGCAAGAGTCCACCTCCTTAAAGGGACCATGCCCTATTGAAACTAACAAAGATTCAAACACATGAGCCTGATGGGTACAACTCATATTTCAAACCATGACACTCCACCCCTGGTCTTCACAGGCTCACTGCTATCTCATAATGCAAGCCATATTCAGTCTAACTTTAAAAGTCCTCACAGACTACATCAGTAGTCTCAACAAAGTACAAAAGTATAAATCCCAAAGTTCCCTATAAAATCAAAAGACACATTACAGAAGATGACTGAAAACCAGCAGGACAAATTCAACTCCTTCAGTTTCAAGTCCAACAAATGAACTTCCTGTTGAAATCATCTCAGTCCCTTCAGTATAGCTGCTTGTGGAACATATCACTCTCTTAGGCTGGCTCCTCCCACGGTAAACAACTCTCCTTGGCAGATTTCCCATGTAGACTCTGGCATCTTTTCTCCAGATTACACTTCTGTTTTTGTCTTTATATTCTCATGGATTTATTATGCATATAATCATATAATGTTTTGTCTTTTCATATTCTATTTATTTTTTATCTTTTCATATTTTATTTATTAGGTTACTGTATGAGTTTGGTTTATTATATTATTAAGCAGAATAAGAAGAAATGTTTTCTTCTCTTTAAAAGATTTATTCACCAATTGGGTGAGAAAGAGAAAGAGAGAGAGATTTGCAGCATGCCTCTGAAGATCAGAGGACATTTCTGGAGTCTCCTTCCACTTTGAGTTTTAGTCAATATCTCTCATTTCTCTTGTCATTTTTTTTCTAAATTAGCCTGCTGGTCTGTGTCTTTTTATTAGGGAGTTGAGACTATTAATTTTCCTGTTATTTTGATTTTGTGTCTCTTCTGATCTTCAGAGACATGTTATAGATCTCTCTTTCTATTATTTTTATACTCTTTCACACACAAAATAAACAATAAAACTTTATTTTCTCCACTATACTACATACACAAACTTCTATGTCATTCTCCTGTTTCTATCTCCTGTGTCTTTTAATTTCATCTTCCTATGTTTGGACAATATGGGATGAAAGAAGTTATGGGAAAAGAGTTTATTTTTGCTTCTGATTCTTGGTTGCAATTCATCAGCATGGTGGGAGAGTTCATACCAATATCAGGAGCACAGGGAAATGGACTTCATGCCAAAGCACTAAACCAGCTCTCATGGGCTGAGTCTTCCCATGTGAATTAATTTCCTACAGACTTGCTCAGAGTTTGCCCAAGTTAAATAACTCTTTATAGGTGTACCTAATGGTTCACCTTTCAATTGTAGAGTTGACACCAGTACCTAATTAGCATAATCTGCAGACATACTGGAATTATAAACTATCCAAGTTTTTTGTGGGGGTCCCTGAGATTAAACTCAGGTCTTCATGGCTGTGAGTCAAGTGATTTTACCCACTGAGCCATCTCACAAATCAGAAGTTTGTCTTAATCCTGTGTCTTACTCTGGTGGGAATGCATCTGGTGTTTTCCTTAATCTCTCCATTTCTTATTGAATGACAGCAATACATTTCTGCCCACTCCGTGATCTTTCTCTTGACTCCTTAAATATGAAAATAAATGAGCAGTGTTCAATTTTTAAGCAACAAACATAAAGAAATCCCACATGGTTTAATGAAGTAATAGAAACTTAATTTAATCTTTAGATCCTCTGAAATGTCCTATTTATCCCACTAGCCACAGTCTCCCAATATCTGTAACTATAAATTCATCATCCTCTTAATTTAATCTGATTTCCTTCTTCTACAAAGTTAAATGCATTACCCATTTAGAATTGATTTTGCAATTTGTATTAGGTTTACAAGAATTACAATCTTTTTAATAAAATTACTTAAGATCAATGCACGACATTTTAGTGAACATATAAGGGTGTGTGTGTGTGTGTGTGTGTGTGTGTGTGTGTGTATCAGAAAGATTGTATGTGTCTGTGGAGACTCACAGGTGACTTTGGGAATCATCCTGGATTGGCCATGTATCTTTTATGCCTCGCTCTGGGGTTTCCTAGGCTCTGCCTTACAGGGCCCAAATTGCAGGCTATCACTTTTTCTCCCAGCCTTTTTATGTGGAATCTGTGATCTGAATTCAGATCCTTTTGCTAGAGAAATAGAAGATTAATCTCTGAGCCATCTCTTGAGTTAGGTTTAGCACATTTCCAAGTCTTGCAGACTTTTTGTCTGCAAGATTATACCATGATCTTCAAACAAGAAATACACTTTTGACCACAGGGGGACATGCATTAATAGTGGAAAGATTTGATCTCTAATTGGGTCAGTTGCCATTAGTTGACATATAGTTAAATTGCATAAGAAACTAAGGATTTGACAGACATGTGTGCCATAGAGTAACAAAAACTATTACCATGATTTTGAAAATGAAGTATAAAGTCCAGTAAACAAGTTAGTACTTTCTGAGCTCTTTGAAATGCCTAATATGAAGAGGTTCCTAGAAGAGGGCAGAAGCATCTGTGAGAAGGTATTTGTTGTGCTCTCAGTGCTAAGGCAACAAAAGCCTAGAACTCTAACAAAAATGCTCCTGAAAGCTAAGTGAAATAAAGTCCAAATCAAATTTTGACCTATGCTTATACTTTTCCTAGTCTTATTTTTGAAAGCTGTATTTACAACATTCTTCACAATGAGTTTTTAAGTCTCATTAAAACTTTGAACTCATGAATGTTCTTCCTTTCCAAAAGAGATAAAAATTTTAAATTTAATTTGTGCTTTGTAACATCCTGTAGAGGGCTTCTTAAAATAATAAGTACATTAAATTATTTATTTATTTATTTACTTACTTATTTACTTATCTATATAGTGCAGGAAGCCAAACCTAGCACTAAGAAAGTACTGCACCGGTAAACACAACTTAACCCTCAAAATATATTTTAAGACAAAAATTCAGTTCTATTTTTTTATCCTGAAAAGTTTTAAATTCTGGATAATAACAGAATTTTTCAGACATAATATTTAATTGGTTTTGAAAATAAATACTCATTTTAGAAGAGAAAATATCTCTCTGTTACAAAGATAAAATTAATGGCTATATTTTTAGTACTTTGCCTATGTGTGTATCTGTAACCTTAGTATTTGTTTGAAGCATTTTATTTTCACTTCAAGCAGTTGATTATTATCCTTCATCATTACTTTCATGTTTTTCCAGTTCTACCAGTTTAAGAATATTTAAGGAAAACAATACAATCATTTTATTTTACAGAAGGAGAAATTTAAAGGGCTAAAGTGAGTTGGCTATGTATACATCTAATTAGTGAAGGAGCCAGGTAGAAGTCAATTGGTGTTTCTCTCAATAAACCATTCTTCTATGTGGCATCCGTATCCATATTTAATTTTAAGATTTTTTCAACCATGTAGATTTTAATTATAATTATAATTATAATTAACTAATTTGGGAGTATTGGAATGGAATCCAGAGTCTCATATATGCTATTCAAGAACTCTACAACTAAGCTACAACTCCAACCTCTTATGGAACTATTGGTGATTCATAATTTTCTCGGTTATTATTGTCACTGCAACTTAGGTTCCCAAATATCTAAAGTCTAAAGAAAATCAATTACTTTATAAGTGATTAAGTTGAGAACATTTTCTCATGTATTGTTTTTCTTTATCCCATTCCAACATAGATAATTAAAGATTGTTTTTCAATAACACAATTCAAAATATGACATAATTCCTAATATATTTTTCCAGTTTGAATTCACGACATTCAATGCAGCTGCAATTAAAATGTTTCCCTTATTTTAAAATACAAGACTGAACTTTCAATTGATTCTACTAAAGTTAGCTTCTACTATTATACTACATGTATCCATTATTTTCTGGCAAAATCATCTGCTAATTTCCTAATTAAGCTTGACATATTTACTGTCATTATCTCTTGACATGAGCTGTTGCCTTATATGTAAATATTCCTTACATTTTGTCAAGATTAACACTTTGGCTATTATATATTTCTGTGAAGACTACACTTCTTTTCAATCCATAAGCTTTAAAATATTTTGGATATGCCACTCTATCAATTTTAGTGTTTATTTAAAAAACACTATTTAAATTAATTGATACTGATAACTTTTCAGTTCACAAGTTCTATATTTCCTCTATTCAATATAAAGACTCAAGTTATTCTTTATATATGTATATATATATATATATATATATATATATATATGATGGTATTCGAGGACATAAATAATACTAAATATTCACAGAATGACTGGCTCAGATAAATTTGTTTCTGAGATACAGAATAAGTATCATGGGGACTTTATGAAGATTTTCATGCTAAAATATAGCATATTAATGAAACTCATGGCTAAAATATCATAGAAATAAAAACAACAGAAACATAAGGCCAAGCAAGTATTCTGTTGGTTATCCTCCATGAAAATACTTATTTTTATACAGATTTTCTCATAATTTTGGGAATAAATTGCTGAGTTTGGAGTTTTATCAGCTGAATTAATTTGAAAGTAAAGGCATCACACATTAAGCAAAACTCAGCATTTACATAACTCAGCAGTTTCTCATATATGGAATGCACTCAAAGAATAAGCATTTATCTGTCTTTAAGTGAATTTTAAAAAGTTAGAAACTAAATAGATGCCATACAATTTCAAGTTTTATATAGACTTAACTGCAATGTAAGGTATTACTTTTCTGCCTGTTTAAATCTACATATTTTAACTCAAGAAACTTATTTTTTCTCATTTTTATCTTTTAGGCCATAACTAAGAAGATACTTCTTTGTGCTCTTCAATTTTTTCTGGAAATTTTCTCAGTTCAAGAAGCAGTCCTTCTGCAATATTCACACTATCAATTCACTTATAGTTGTATATTTATATTAAAACATATTTATTGTACCTTTTCATCTACTTTTTATCATGCCTTTGAGATAAATAACTTTTTAGATTTCCAGTAAATCTTTCTACCAAGTTTTTTCATTAACAGCAGACTTTCTTTCAGTTGAATAAAAGATTTTTTAACAGGGGTGTTGTCTGAACAGAGTATGTCTTCTGATTAGCACAGCAACTTAATCTATCCAACAGATATTTGGTCACAACTCATATGGGCCTGTTAGCACTCATAAACTAATGGCCACATTTTTTAATACAAATTTTATTATTTCTGCTCATACAAACTTATTAGGTAGACCAGTTCCCTCCATCCCTCCTCCTTCCCCCGAACTCCCTGCTCCTCCTCCCTCCTTCCCCATCCACCAGTGCCTCCGCCCCAATTCCCAGAGAGTCCTTTATTGTGTATGCCTAACTCTCTTCTGGGTTCTCCTCTCCGATGACGTAAAAAGACCCAGCGGCGTTTCTCTGAACCCTTTCTCGTGTTCCCCTTATGCATAGGAACACTACTGTGGCTGTCAATCCATTGCCTCCAAGGATCTTGGTGCCTTTAGCTGATGCTAGACTTTGTGAGGTCAATAGTGTGTTGGACATTGCGCAGGGCATGCAAAGTCCCATTATGATTGCTTCAGCCCTAACTAGTGTGGAGAATCTTGCAAATCATTGCTCCTCCCATCCTTTTGCTCTTACAATCATACCTCCCCCTCTTCCGCAAATGTCCCTGAGCTTCATGATGGAGGGAGATTAGTCTGGCCTAGTTCTATGTGATTGATATAGAGTCTCTGAAGTTCTGGATTGTGGTTTGTTGATTTTCTTTTGCAGTTTTGCTGCTCCTGCAATGCCCTTCACTCCATCCTGATGGGCACTGTATGTCACCCCCTGGTCAGAGAAAAAAGCTGTTAAACTGGAGTCTTCTTATAATAGCACATTCAAGGGTAGATGTAATAAAAGTAGGAAACCTCAGTGAGGGAGGGTTCAGTCACCCATTTGCAAAATGATTACTTTTTAACTGCCAGACTGTATGCCCTCCCCTTCTGGTGAGATCATACCCCCTCAGTTGTACATGATCAAGAACGAACGTCTGTGAACTTAACCAGGTGTCACATTACTTACTTGCAGTCCTTGATGGAGGCCTATTTTCTCTGCTGTAACATGGTCCGCTCTCTCTTTGTGTCTGGTGTGGCCCTCAAACCCCATCCCTCCTGTTCATAATCCTTGCAATTACTGTATGACATAGGTTTACCTTCCAGTGTCTCAATGTGGGCTGGGTGGGTTTGGTACTAGGAGCCACCTATTAGGGAGTACATACAGCACTTAATTTTCTGGGTTTGGGATACTTCACTTAATATAACTGTTTCTAATGACATCCATTTCCCAGCAAATTCCAATAATTCATCATTTTTGATCGCTGAGTAATACTCCATTTTATAGATGTACCACTTGTCCTTATCCACTCGTCTACTGTTGGACATTTGGGTTGATATCATGACTTTGCTATTGTAAACAGTGCTGATATGAACATCGTCATGCTTGTGCTATCGAGGGGAACCTCTGCTGCATGGGGGGTTATTCCCAAAAGTGGGATAGCAGGGTCATATGGCATTTCAATCTTTAATTTCTTTAAGAATCTACAGACGGCTCACCAGAGTGGCTGTATGAGCCTGCATTCCCACCAGCAATGTAGGAGAGTTCCCATCTCTCCACATCCTCTCCAGCATTTGGTGTTATTTGTATTGTGGACTTTTGCCATCCTGACCGGGGTGAGATGATATCTCAGGGAAGTTTTGATTTGCATTTCCCTGATGGCTAAGGAAGTGGAGCATTTTTTGAGATATTTGTTAGACATTTTAATGTCATTCCTGGTAAAGTTTCTTTTAAGTTCCAGGGCCCATTTTTTAATTCGGCCATTGTTATCCTTGGACTTTCATTTTTAGGTTCTTATTGCACTCTGGACAGTAGAGTTCTATCAGATATATGGTTAGTGAAGATTTTCTCCCATTCTGTGGGTTGCCTTTGAGCTCATGTTACAATCTCTTTATCTGAATAGAAGCTCTTTAACTTCACAAGGTCCCAACTGTTGAGAGTTGGTAGCAGTGACTGTGCCGTTGGATGTCTGTTTAGGAAATGATGGCCTAGCCCAGTCAGATCGAGGGAGTTCCCTATCCTTTCAACTATGGTTTTTAAAGTCTCTGGCCTTAAATCAAGGTCCTTGATCCATTTGGAATTAAGTCTTGGACATGGTGACAAGTACGGGTCCAGCTTTAATCTTCTGCATGTGGAGATCCAGTTTTGCCAGCACCATTTGTTGAAGATTCTGTTCTTTTTCCATTGGATTCTTTGGGCCCCTTTGTCAAAGACCAAATGGCTGTCATTTTGTTGTCTTATATCTGGGTCTTCAACCCTTATCCATTGATCTGTGTGTCTATTTTGGAGACAGTACCAGGCTGTTTTTATAACTATGGATTTGTAGTATGGACTAAGGTTTGGTATGGTAATATCTCCAACAGGGTTTTTGTTACTCAGGGTTGTCTTTGCTATCCTGGGTCTTTTATGCCTCCATATGAATTTTGAGATTATTTGGTCAACTTCTTTAAAGAATTGCTTTGGGATTTTAATTGGTATAGCATTAAATTTGTATATTGCCTTTGGTAGGATGGTCATTTTTACAATGTTGATGCTGCCAATCCAGGAACATGGGAGGTATTTCCACCTTCTGACGTCTTCTGCAATTTCGTTCTTGAGTATTTTAAAGTTTTCATTGTAAAGGTCTTTTACCTCCTTGGTTAGGTTTATACCAAGGTATTTCATTTTTTTAGGGGCTATAGTAAATGGGATTGTTTCTCTCAAGACTTTTTCACTTCTTTCATTCTGGGCATATAGGAAGGCCTCTGATTTTTACACATTTATTTTGTATCCTGCCACCCTGCTGAACTTCTCAATTAGTTCCAGAAGCTTCCTGGTGGAGTTTTTGGGATCACTCAGGTATGAGATCATGTCATCTGCAAATAGGGATAGCTTGACTTCTTCCTTGCCAATTTGAATCCCTCTTATGTCCCTTTCTTGTCTTATGGCTTCAGCTAAGACTTCAAGTACAATATTGAATAGAAGTGGTGAGAGTGGACAACCTTGTCTAGTTCCTGATCGAAGTGGGAATGCCTCCAATTGTTCCCCATTGAGCATAATCCTTACTGTGGACTTGTTGTATACAGCTTTTATTATATTGGTAAAGGTTCCTTCCATTTTTACTGTCTCTAGCGTTTTGATCATAAAAGGCTGTTGGATCTTGTCAAAGGCTTTTTCTGCATCTATTGAGAGTATCCTGTGGTCTTGGACTTTGGACTGGTTTACATGTTGAATTACATTTATTGATTTTTGTATGTTGAACCAACCTTGTGTGCCGGGGATGAAGCCTACTTGGTCCCCGTGAATGATCTTTTTGATATGTTTTTTAATCCGATTTGATAAGACTTTGTTGAGAATCTTTGCGTCTGTGTTCATCAGAGAGATCGGCCTATAGTTTTCTTTTTTAAGTGAATCTTTATTAGGTTTTGGGATTAAGACGATATTAGCTTCATAGAAGGAATTTGGTAGTGTTCCTTACTTTTCTATTTGATGGAACAGTTTGAGGAGTATTGGTGCTTTTAACTCCTTAAATATCTGGTAGAATTCTCTGCTGAATCCATCTGGTCCAGGACATTTTTTGGTGTGAAGGTGTGAGATTACTTCTTCAATTTCCTTATATGTTATGGGACTATTTAAATAATTCACAACTTCCTGATTCAATTTAGGTAGGTTGTGTTTACTTAGAAATTCATCCATCTCTTTTGTGTTGTCAAACTTCACAGAGTACAAGTTTTTGAAATATGACATTATAATTCTCTGGATTTCTTGGGTATCAGTAGTGATGACTCCATGTAAATTTCTAATTTTGTTAATTTGGGTTTTCTCTCTCTTGCTTTTGGTTAATTTAGCTAGGGGTGTATCAATCTTATTGATTTTTTCAAAGAACCAGCTTTTTCCCTGGTTGATTTTTTCTATCATTTCCTTAGTCTCGATTTCAGATATTTCTCCCCTTATTTTGCTAATTTCCTCTCTTCTACTATTTTCAGGATCAGATTGCTCAAGTTTCTCTAAAGCCTTAAGCTGAATCATTAAGTTATTTATTTTTTTATGTAGGCATTAAGAGCTATGAACTTACCTCTTAGGACAGCTTCATTGTGTCCCAGAGATTGGTAAGTTGTATTTTCATTATTGTTCACTTTCAGGAAATCTTGAATTTCCTTTTTAATTTCCTCCTAAATCCAGTTGTCATTCAGCATTATATTGTTAAGTTTCCAGGAGTTAGTGTATTTTCTCTTGTTTGTTGTGTTGTGGATGTCCAGCTTTAAGCCGTGGTAGTCTGATAGGGCACAGGTTAGAATTTCAACTTTTTTGTATATGTGTAAATTCATTTTGTGGCCCAATATGTGATCTATTTTGGAGAAAGTTCCGTGTGATGCTGAGAAAAATGTGTATTCTTTTGTGCGTGGGTGAAAAGTTCGATAGAGATCTGTAAGATCCATTTCTTTCAGGTTTTGATTAAGTTCCAGAGTCTCTGTTAAGATTTTGACCTGTTGATCTATTCCATGTTGAGAGGGCTGTGTTGAAGTCCCCAAGAATTATCGTTTGGGGGTTGATTTCTTGCTTTAGGCGCTGTAGGGTTTTCTTAATGAATGTGGAGGGGCCCGTATTCAGTGCATAAATGTTCAGGATTGTGAAGTCTTCCTGGTGAATTGTACCTGTGACTAACATGTAGTATCCATCTGTGTCTCTTATGATTTTCTTGGTTTGAAGTCCACTTTGTCTGAAAGCATAATTGCTACCCCTGCCTGTTTCCTGGTTCCATTAGCTTGCAAGATTTTGGACCAGCTTTTCATTCTTAGGATGTGCCTATCTTTTGTGGTGAGATGAGTTTCCTGAAGGCAGCAGATTGTTGGATTGTGGTTTTTAATCCAAGTTTGTAATCTGTGTCTCTTAATTGGTGAATTAATACCATTGACATTTAATGTTATAATGGAGAAATTATTTATAATTCTGGACATTTTTTATGTTTAGTAGGTTTTGTAAGCCTGTTGTTTGATATTTATGTTTTGGTGGTATTATACTTCCCTTCTGTCCTCCTGGATATGCTTGTTCTTTTCTTCAAGCTTGAGTATCATTTCTAGCATTTTTTGAAGGCCTGGTTTGGTAGACATGTATCCCTTCAAGTTGTCTTTGTGCTGGAAAACTTTTCTTTCTCCTTCAATCATGACAGATAATTTTGCCGGGTATATCAGTCTGGATTGGCATTTTTGCTCATTTAATACTTGAAGTCTGTCTCTCCAAGCTCTTCTTGCTTTTACTGTTTCCATTGAGTAGTCATTTATTATTCTAATAGGTTTACCTTTAAAAGTGACTTGCTTTTTTTCTCTTGAAGCTCTCAGCACCTTTTCTTTGTCTTCAATGTGGAGTGTTTTGACTATTGTTTGCTGTGGCGATTTTCTATTTTGGTCGTATCTGTTTGGAGTGCGAAATGCCTCTTGTATTTGGATAGGCCTCTCATTCTTTAGTTGTGGGAAGTTTTCATTTATGATGAATTGAAATATTTCCTCAGGTGTGGTATTTTGGGATTCTTGTTCTGGTATTCCATGAATGCACATGTTAGGCTTCTTCAGGGTGTCCCATATCTCTTGAATGTTCCTCTCAAGTATCTTTTTGGCTTTAACAACCTCTTCCATTGAGCTGGTTAATTCTCCCACTTTGTCTTCAAGATCTGAAATTCTATTTTCTGCCTCATTTGTTCTGCTGATAAGACTATCTGTTCAGTTTTGGGTTGAAGATAACTTGTCTTTTAGTTCAATTTTATACTCTGCCTGAGACTGTTTTAACTGATCTATGCCTATTTTTGTTTCTTGAACTGTTTTTCTGAACTTCTCCAAATGCCTGTTGTGTTCCTGTTCAAAGTGGTTGATTTGGTTGTTTAACTCTTCTCGGATTTCCTCTGTCATAGTATAAATCATGGTAATGATCATACTCTGAAAGTCGTTATATTGGGTCTGGTTTTCATGGCTATTTTCTGTGGATTTGTTCTGTTCGGAATCCCTCATTATGGGATTGATTCTTTTGGTGGGAGATTGGTCTTCTTGGGTTTTGTTTCTCGTGGATCTGCACTTTGACTTGTATATTGTTGTTTTGTTTTTTAGGACCTTTCAGTTTCTGTGTGTTTTTCACTGAATCGACATAATTGGTATTGTTACACTTGCCAGTTTTTACTAGTGCTTGCCTTGGATTGGGTATGTTTGTGTATTGTTATTGTTATATCTTAGATGAGTCTACTAGGCTGTTAGTACGTCGGTTAAGTCAAGTTATGTAACCAGGGGGTGAATATTAGTTTGGTAGTGCACTTTTACGATTCAGTATCTTGGTGAAATGTGGGGGTGTGTGGTGTACTCCTGGAGTTGTATGTTTTTGGGGTGGCTGTATGAGAAAGTTCATCTACAGCATTGATACTTTAAACGATCAGTAAGGTGAAAAGAAAAAGTTTACTTATCTTTGGGCTGGATGTGAAGAATCTTGCCCACGTGATATAATGATTGTAGTGGAGTCCAGATGTATGGCCTGCGTTTCCTTTGTTCCTTAGAATTTTGCTTGCATTTCCTTTGGACTCTATTGAATTCTGAGTAGCAGTGTGTCTTTCGTGGACCATGTGCGTAGGTCCCCGGTGGGCCAGAGAGGCAGAGGGTCTGATGTTGATGGCAGAATTCTTCACCTGCGACCTGGGGGGGGGGCGGAGGCAGCGGGGGCCGGAGGGTGCGAGGGGCTGAGGTCCAGGACAGGTCCTCGGGCCTAAGCCAGCGGCCACATGCGCAGTGCTGGTGGCCAGGCGGCTCGGGGTGGGGGACTGGGCTGGGAGTGGCTCTTTCGCTTGCTCACTCACCTGGAAAGGTCGGCTTGGAGGGGTTGGGGTTCCGGGGGCAAAGCCAGCGGCCACGTACAGGGTGCTACTGGTAATGGCCACATTTTTGTCTTTTCAAATAAAGTATTTCAATTATCCTAAGTGTCTGTTGAACAACTATCATCTGCATTTATTTATTTATTTATTTATTTTAAAGTCTGGGTCTTTTATTTAGTTAACTTTCACATCTATTAAGCCATGAATTCACAGGAAACGGGTTCCAGCAGCTCAGGCTCCTTTCCATTTGTTCTCACAAAATGTACTTCTCTGGGTGGAGCAGGCTGGCGCTTGAGCTGAACCCAGGTTCCTTTCTCTTTGGCTTCCATCTTTTTCTGATCATTCTCTTTCACCCGTTTTAGGTAACTATCTCAGCTTTTAGAGTCTTTAGTATGTTCAATGTGCACATTAATTCTTTTGGCAAGAATCTTGCCCTTATCTTGCTTGTTCACCACAATGCCAACAGCATACTGTGTAACGTTGTAGACTTTTCCAGTTTTGCCATGGTAGCATTTATCAGGCATTCCTTTTTGAACAGTACCCATTCCCTTGATGTCCACAATATCACCCTTCTTATAGATCCGCATATATATAGCCAAAGGAACAACTCCATGTTTCCTGAAAGGGCGAGAGAACATATATCTGGTTCCTCTCCTCTTTCCTTTTGTGTTTGTCATTTTGGCAAATTACTGGAAGATGGCGGTCTGGCCGATAAAGCCCCATCTTGCATTTAAATATGCTTCTGAATTTTTTTCACTTTCCTTCAAAGTGTTAGACATTTCTTCAAAATGATAAATACTGCTGAGCAATATACAAAGGTAGTTCTCCAATGTGTTTTGCTCAATAACCTTCTAAAATTCCACATCAAGGCTTACAAAAGTTCTAGAAATGTAATCTCCTCTAAGATATTGGTGCATTAAAACATAATGAAAACTTAAAGGATATTTGCATGAAAGTAATGTTAGTTGACTATATGAATTTTGACATTCTAAAAACCTAACCAAAAAGAGATATCAAAATTGCCTTGTTGACACTAAATTTGACCATCCTACTGTTACTAAAAATTAGAGGCAGCACAAGAAAATGATGACAATTTTTTGTTGTTGTTGCTTTTCCTTTTTGGATATTTGATTGTCTTTATTTCAAATGAAATCTAAAAACTGCTCATAAAGATGTGTTTGCAATAAGCATCTTACATTAGTAGAGAAAATGTGTTGCACATATTACTATTCTTCAATTACTTGGTATTATAAAAATATTCAGACTTACAAGGAATTTGCTCACATTAATTTTAGTGAGATTTAATTGTTGAAAACAGCCAAAATGACACAGGGATCCATCCCACCTTCTGTTTTCTCAATGCCCCTCTCAATTTCCTTTCCTGGTGATTGCCTTATTTTCCCAAATTTGGAATGCACAAAACAGGAAAATCTACAGTACAGAAGTATATAAATTTCTCATAACACATTTGTCCAAGTACATTTAATTTCTTATAAGATGTAATATAATTTGGAAATTGTCATATTAATGAGATAAGACTTTTTAAAAATATAAACTACATAAATCTGGTCACAGGTTACAATCCTCCTTTGTCTGTGTCATATATAACCTCTTTCTGTTCTGACTAAAGCTATAATATTTATGTTTCAACTCAATACGCTCAACTGATTGTCACATATTTATAACACAGAATACATTCTTCAAAAGTATCTTGCACAAATGTAGCAAAAATATCTAAAGAAATAACTTCCTAATTGAATATCACCTAGAACTTACATATTCACAATGTTTTTTTAAACCTGATATTATTTGAAAGAGAAAATATAACTGTCTCTAATGATTAAGGTTTTCTAGAAAATAAAGAAGATAAAAAAAACTCACAGTATGCTTACTTATTTTCAGTGTAATAGCAAAGTATAAGCTGCCTCTCTGACAGTTAAGGAGAAATGCCAGCATAAGGAAGAATAGACTATATTTCAAAGAGGAAAAGAAATAAGGTCTTTGAAAATCTACAAATGTAATGATAGAACAGCTTAAATTTTACAATAAAAAGATGAGACTTGCTTTGAGAAGGAGAGGGAAAGGAGAAAAAAAAAGAATAAATGAACACATGAAGGAAAAGTATTTGCCTCAAATCTTACATATGAGGTTGTTAACAAACTTGATGAATATTAGATTGAAGACCTCAGTTCTTTGTTGGTGGTTGCTTTTGGACAAAAGTCCTTTCAATTATTTGCCAAGTGTAATAGTTACTCTTAACTGTTGTTGTGAGAAAGCATTAAAAGTCAACTTAAGGAAGGAAGGGAAATTTATTTAGCTTACGGGTCCAGAGGGGAGAAACACTCTTTCATGAAGGAGGCAACATGGCTGGTGGCTGAAGCTGGAGGCAGGTTAAGTCACTGCAAACATCCTGGAGGCTCAGAGCTGCTCAGTCCAGTAAGCCTGTGAGTGACAGCTGAAGACTAAGAGTCTCTCTTCTAAGTCTTCAGTTCTATGGTTCCTTTTATCTGGTCTGCTACTGAGAGGTTGCAATCAGATCTAGAGCTGGTCTTTGTATTGCAAATGTATTGACCTGGATAATCTCTTCAGGTTGTCTGACAGCTGATTTTAGTTAATTTCAGGTGTGGTGAAGTTGACGACCAAGATTAACTATATACCAAGTAACCCTCATAAAAACAACTGGCCCTGGAATGTGGAGCCTGGGAAACTCCAGAGCAAAGCAAAGAGGAAGTAGGCCAACCCAGGGTAATTCCCAAAGTCACCCCTGGGCCTCCACATGTACACACAGTGTCCTCTGATATGTGTGTGCACACATGCACACACACACACACACACACACACACACACACGCAAAAATAAAAAATTAAGGAAATATAACTTCAATGACTCTGAATACAAAGGGAAATGTAGTATAATTTTCAAATATCAAAAAGTAAAATTGCTGGTTTATCCAATCATTAAAAGTAATGATAATTTTTATTATGTTCAACATCAAGCCAACAAATATGAAGTCGACATAAATTGCAAAAGTATATATTAAAACATAAAATCTATCAAAACCACCATAAGAAGTAGAAATAAACAGTGGCTCTAATGCCATTTAAAAAAATCACATTACTTATTTTTGAACCCACTTTTTCATTTTTAGAGTTTCATACATCAATGTGGTGAATCTATATTTTCACACCTTGACCTCCAATTCCACCCCCTCCTCTTCCCATTGCAATGCTCCTTCCCTGCCAGTTTCCCTCCTATTTTCATGACTTTTTGCATGAGTAACCTATTGAATTTCATCTGGCTTGTTTTAGATGGCATATGTATTAGAGTTCTTTGGAAGAACAGAATTGCTAGTGTGTGTGTGTGTGTGTGTGTGTGTGTGTGTGTGTGTGTCATAACTTTATTAATCAACTAACAATAAAAATAGTATTTTTCTAAGTAGCCTCCTGTAGCTGTTTCATTCTTTTCTTTTTCACTGTGTCATCCAGTTTCTTTTCACAAAGAAAATGCTCCAGCCCATCATTTTTTTTCAAAAATTCTTGACATTACAAAACTAAACTGAAATGTGTTAATATTCCACTCTTACATTTTCATGACAAACAAAAAGTTCATGAGGCCAAAAACTAAAAAAGGGGGGAGGACTTATAAATCTAAATATGCATCTCAGTATTAACAGCTGAACAATGAAAGGAATTAAAATGCTTTACTTAAAAAATCACGAGTGGATGAGAATGTGTGTAAATACTGAAAATTTACAAACTGTTTGAAACCTGGAATCACTGTTCAGAAACTACATATATGGAACATGCATTGTGGTAGTTTGATGGTGGCAAACAGCAGAAAGGGATTATGGGTGAGTCTGTACTGTTCTAACTGCTCCTCATGCCAGTCATCTCCGAAGAAAGTCTGACATTGATAAGATGTTGAGCAGGCTGATGTTGGCAGCAGATCCAGTGTAGATACTTCCACTGGGTTCGCAGTTTTGAAATGCACCACAGACATCTGACAGATCTCATTGATTTTGGCGTCTTGACACCTGATTATGCAGCCCATCAAATCATTTGGAATGGTGAATTCATGAGAAGTAGCCTGAGCAGATGCATCCAAACCTGCCCAATAGCCTTTCATCACTGGAGAGCTGGGTTGAATGCCACTGAATCCAGTGTTGCCATACATCATTAGAAAATGAGACTGTTGCATTGCCAACTGATGTAGCTTGAACAAATCTGGCTGTGAAATGCATCCTGTCCTTGAATGGTATAGGCTTGTCCACCTGCAAAGATGACTGAAGAACTCGAGGACTTGGGCTGGTACAGGATGGTCACGCCCTTTGGAGGAGACTGGGAGAGTCTCCAACATGACCACACAAATCTATTTGACACACTCAGTGATGGATCGTGGAATGCCAGCAATAGTGATAGCTCACTCAGTCAAGTTAGAGAGCACATCCCATGCAAACTGCACCTCAGCCCCTGTATGCTCTCTGATTTCCTTGATCTTGCAGCCACCTTTTCCAATGAGAGAGCCACACTAACTATCAGGGACCACCAGCCTTAGGCTAACCAGGGGTCTACTGGCAGCTGTGCTATTGGTCATAGAGCTGCGAATATTCTCTTCCACGTTGTCAATGATTATAGCAAAGGCTTTGAAGATGGCATTAGTGAGTCCAGCCAGTGGTAATTTTCTCTGGACAATTCCCTTCTGAGATGTTGATGTGGACACCACTCTCCTCACACATCTTTTTAACAGATTCGCCTTTCTTTCTGATGATACTGTCAACTTCCTTTCCATGCATAAGTAGCCAGATGGTGAGAGTGACATTTAATCCATCTTCAGTCATACCGGTGTCCATGTCTAGCAGAGTTACAGAGAGCTGAACTTTGAGTGGTCAAGTATTTGGTCTCTGGTGGGATTTAAAGCCAAAAACTTCAAACTCTGGGCCACTGAGGAGAAAAGGTGAGCCAGTGGAATGCCAGGTCAGAACAATAGGGGCAGGCAAGAAGGCGACGGAAGCCCCTCTGCTGGTGTGCAGAGGAAGGAGTTGGAGGAGGATGAAGTAGGGGGAAAGAGACTTTGGGGAGGGTAAAGGACTGTGATGGGCGAACAGGCTCCAAAGACAGCAGGACAGCAGCAATGTGGAAATGACTGAGCTCTGAGTCAGCCAAGGAAAGAAGTAGTAGCAGCAGCAACAATGAAGGCAACAGTGATCTAGAAGGTAACAGTTCTTGAAGAGGAGACTCAACAGAAAGTCAACATGGTGTTGGGCCTCTTTACCAGGCCTGAGGCCTGCTGGAACTTCCTGAGCCTGGCTAGAGTTTCAGGACCTGACTTTAGGTTTCGAATCTCATCTCCACAGGAAAGTTTCGTTTCCTGGAATGATGTCACATCTATTAAATCACCTTCTGGTCACTTATTCACTTTCTATTGGTTACCCCATAATTACACCACCCCTCCCCCTGCTGCACATTCTATATAATTGACCCCCCGGTTTAATAAAGTTGAGATCCTGGTTTGACAGATCTCCCAGCTCCATTGTGTTCATTGGGCCGTGACACTCATCACCCGCTCAGCCCCATGGGTCACCCGGCTGGTCCTGTCATCCCTAACAGCACTACCTGCAGTGGCCCCAGAGTCCTGCACATAGGATATATGAAAAGCAAGTCCTTCCTCATTGTGCTTCCTATTATCTAGTCCACCACTGGAAAGCACCACATTCATCATCCCTACTCCAACCATTGGTTGACAGACTGATTGACAGCCTGCAACTGTCAAGTTCACACTCAGATCTAACCATAACAACAGATGTGTGAGTACTTGTTGAAGCATGAATCATGTATCATTAAATATATCATTAAGAAGAGCATCTCCCCCCAAACAATATTAACCCTCATCATTCTTTCAGGGAGGTGTAGGACTTCTTGAAGTTTCCCCTTCCATAATGAAGTGTTGATAGGACAAATCCCATGTAGGTCTTGTGGAAATATGCATAAATGCAGTGAATTCATGGATATAACATGAAGATAATGCCTGACTGCAACCCCTTCCCTTCTTCAGGCTCTTAATCTTACCTCCCCCTCTTCCATGATGTTCCCTAAGCATTGTGTGTTCAGAGGTAAGTTAGATGTTCTGTTTAAGGCAGAGTAGTCTGCAATCATTTATTTTCTCTACTTTTTTCAGTGGTCCTTTTCTATAATAAATGTCTCCCATTGAAAAAGGAAGCTTCTAGGTTGAATGATAAGTGCTCCTTCAATCTATGGATATAATGACAGTTGTTTAAAAGGCAGTTTGATATAATGCCTTTATAGCTAAACATTAATAGCTTGTATTCTGCTCCCCAGAATCTACATCCTCTCTTTTCTTAGGTTCTTGTTCTGGTTACAGTACCAGGAATGTGATTCCTGCTAAAAAGCGGGCCTTAAATTGTAAGAAAGATGTTTGTTGCTCTCTTGACCTTCATGCCACTAGTATACTTCTGATCATCTCTTATCATGGTGGTTGTTATTACATCTTGAAGATTTCATGGATTAATGAGACTGTTGATTGGTCTTCTCCCTCAGACATTTGCCCAGTACTTTCTGATACTATGAAAGATGACCAGCAATAATAAAGCTTCTAGACCAGTTCCTCTTGATGCTCTTTTATCTGTGTCTAATGGACAATGTGTGTTGTATCTTCAGCAATATGATCTTACTGTCAGTTTCTGGAAGACAACCAAGAGCAATGCCAAAGGCCTGTACTGTTTGCAAGACCTTTGCAACCTCTCTGACCAACAATTTACTTGGTGTATCACAAGTCTGGTGTTTGGAATACTGTTTAATTTGAACAAATGTTTCCAAAAGAATGTATTTTTCAAAATCTTTCATAAATAGGAAATTATCAATTCCCTGCTCATTTTATGAGATAAACACTATCCAAAAGTAAAAAAAAAAAGAAATGTTACAATAAAAATATTGTGGTTTTTCCTAAGGAATCAGATGAGAGGTAAATCAACTTCATTTTTCAAGGTCATTTTAGTACTAAATTGAAAAAACACATAATAAAATTTCCCCGGACTCAAAAACCAGCATAAACTCAAACTTACATGCAGAGAACAGAAGTGGGAGCAGTAGGAATTGATTGGGCATATGTTCAGATGGAGTCTAGGATGTCCTCCATTATCTAAGCTACTTTTATTATAGCATATATTCATATTTATAGGGAAAAAAGTCAAAGAAGAGCAGGGCCAAATTATAGGATTTTATGTAAAATGTATGTATTCTGGGCTAGCAAATAAAAGACAGGAGTGACATCTATTTGCTGGGGGGACCAGACACGATGTCTACAGGTAGAGTTAAAAGCAGACATAATACTTAGTTGTTAAAAGGGAATGGACAATGAATGTCCCAAAGCAGAGTTACCTGGTTACTGTGATATGTACATCATGTTGTGATCCATGTATTAACATATCTAATGGTCTCAAATGCACATGGAAGAAATTGCTTAGAGAAATTTTAGTCTTGCCAGTTCTGAGAACAACAAAACTGATCTAAGAACAGCTAGGAGGCAAACTCAACTCGGCCTAACAACTGTCTACTCCAGATGCTAATATATCACTTCTCTGGAGAGCAGGCTTAGGCCTTGACAATCCCACACAAAATGGGAATCAATTTCTAAACACATAGGAAAAATTAACACTGAAAACTTCAGCAAAATTGGTTAAGGAGATTGTTCGGTGTTTAAAAAGCCTGGTGTGATGATATATGAGTGTAATACCAGAACTGGAGGACCAGAGACCGAAGGATTCCTGAGGTTTGCTGGTCTCCCAGACTAGCCAAATGGACAAGATCCAGGTGCAATGAGAGACCCTGTCTCAACAAGTAAGAACTCAAAGGGAGGTTTGGCATTCACACAAAAGGATGCTTCAGGGGATGGGAGGGGGGGAGGAGGAGGCACTAGAAGAAGGGAAGGGAGGGAGGGGGTGAAAGGAAGGGGAAAAGGAGGTGAGAGTGCAAGGGGGCACTGGGAAAGGGTAGAGGGAGGGAGAGGATGGGGCTACCTTATTGAGCTTGTATGATTGGGAAAAAAAGTAAAATGTGGGAGAAAAAAAACAAGTAAGGTGAACAGTGGCTTAGGAAGGCACCCAATAGATTTCCTTCCATAATTCTGTATAGTATCATTTGTCAATTATGCTTCTGTTAAAATACATTTCATGGTTTGGATTTTCTATTGCTGAAGTACACTAGTATTGGGAGTTTTGCTTTATCACTTCTCTCTTCTGGGTGGAACTTACACAGAGAAGGAAAGAAAAGGATAAGAGCAGACTCAAAATTTTGTATTTTATATCATTGATCAAAGTTTTGTAAAAATTGAAATTTCTGTGTACAGATTCATGTTTACACATGTGAATGATCAGTTGAGCCAGTCACTAAAAAGACTGTCTTTTCTCAACTGAATTGTTTTGACTCTTTGCCAAAAATCAGTAAATGTTCTCATGGGTCTATTTCTGGACTCTCCATTCTGTGCTATGAGCTCATGTATTTGCACTTCTAGTAATACCACTCTTCTCTGATTTTAGAATTTGTTAAAATATAAGTATTTGAAATTTACTAGAAACGGAAATAATATATGAAAATAAGAATGATTCAAAGTTCCACCTTAGGGTATCATAGAAAGAAGACTTTATTTTTATAATTATATTTAAATTCACATAATAAAAGCTAAATAACTTTGATATATTTTCTAGTGTGTATCCTTAAAATAAAGTAATAAAGCAACATTATGTATTCATCAGAGAGATACTCAACACATACTGTCAAAAATGTTAAAGCTGTAAAGAACTATAGTTTTAACCTTACACTTGTACATAAAATTATATATAATGAGCATAGATATAATTTCTTTAAAAAAGCTTGAGCAGCATACAGTCACTTATTTCTGAGTGCTATAGATTCTGCTACTAAACTTTTTGAACACATTCAAAAGATTTCAAAATTCTTTTGAAGTATTGAAGTAAATATGCTAACAACATGCCACAGTTCCCAAGCATTTGTAAGCTCTTTATTGAAAATTATGTTCAAATACTTCTAACAATAAGTAAAATGTACTTCATCATGTGTAAAGCATCATATTTCTACTTTGGTCTACATTATTCTAGTTATCCTAATAATCTACCGAAACCTGGACACCAATTGCCTGTGGAAATTTCTAAAATGATAACCATCCTAATACTAATAACACTGTGTTGAGGACTACAGTAATTGAGGAAGAGATTACTAAGGAAAATAATTTTGAAAACTTTCTCCTGTGATGGTATAATAGAAACAAAAGTAATCATTCCCATATTGATGGATTTTAGAAGCATACTTGTTTAGCATATTCATATCTATTGTTATTCTGGTTAAAATACATTGTCTGTCCCAATGAAAAATTAGAAATACCGCTATAAAACAACATATTGCTCAAAACTAATTCTCTCAAAGTACTTGTGATAGCTATAAATCAATATTTTAATAATAAAATATTTTCATTAAGTATAATTAACATATGCAATATAGATACATATATACATATCTTGGATATGATGAAATGAAACAATGAGAATTTTAATTGTTTCATAAGAATGCATAATAGGCAAAAATAAGGTTTCTTTCAGAAATCTGTTCCACTGAAATCTGCATGCTACAGAATTTCTATTATTGATGCATTGCTATTGTATAAAAGCAAAAAAAATTAGAAAATTAACAAATTCTTTTATGATCTTGCTGGAATTTCAATGCACACTAACTGAAATATTTTATTTAGTGGAAACCAAATTGAAATTCACTTTAAAAGTTTGATTATGCTAAGAAAAAATGTCATTTATAATATAATTCAGGTCCTGATTTCAGAGTTTAAATCAAGGATAATAGGTTCGTACATACAATTGTGTCTTCCTATCTAAGAATATATTTTTATAATTCAACAATTCATTGTTTTGGCCTGTAAGGTAGCTTGATGTATAAAAGAACCTATACACAGAGCTGCTGACCTGAGTTCAATTCCTGAAAACCACATGGTAGGAGAAAACTAACTTAAGAAGAACCTGTTATATCCACATCCATTCGATGGCATGGTTTTCTCTCTCTCATTCTCTCTCTCTCTCTTAAAACATTAGAAGAGAAGTTACTTTTATTTCTGAGCTGATACATAAAATTGAAGTTATGTACAGCCTACATGTTTATAGACGTTTTGTTACTGAATCTTTGCTATTAATCTTTTCAGAGATGACTATCACATGATCAGTTGTAGGACATGTACATAAATACTAGTCATATCCTCTGGGGAAGTATTAAATGTATTGTAACAAATTTTCAGGGCTACTCCAGGACCTTTATTTACCGCTGCCTTGAGAAAAGATGAGTCAGTTCACTTTGGTTACAATTGACTAAGCATTTATTTATGAATGAAGAGTACTGGCAAAATGAAAATAGCTTAACATAATTATTAAAGATATGCAAGGTTTTAATGTTTTAATTCATTTCCTGCTCAGACCGCTTTGTGACTAATTCTTGATGAAGTAAATGAAATGACAATCACAATGAGAGGGATCATTTTCAATGTGATGTTTGCAAGGAAATACACTTGATTTCTCCATATCGAACAATTACAACAAGTGAAAAATAAAATTACCACATCCAAGGATTGGAAAAATGGCTCAGGGGTTAAGCTTCTGTCTCTAAATCAGAAAATGCTGAGTTTGGATCCTCGATTCCACATAAAAACTCCAGGCAGAAATGGTGATGGCCTGTACTTCCAGCCCTGGAATGTGAAGCCTGGGGAACTCCAAAGCAAAGCAAAGAGGAGGCAGAACAATCCAGGTTGATTCCGAAGTCACCCTTAAGCCTCCACATACACATATAGTGCCCTCTAATACACATGGACACAAACAGAAACAAATAGACACACAGACACAGACGCACGCGTGCGCGCGCGCACACACACACACACACACACACACACACACACACACAGTGGATGAGCAGAAATGGCATGAGCGGAGCGTACACTTATGGCCCTGCAAATTGGAGTCTGGGAAAGACGGGAAAACAATTCATGATGATTCCTGAAGTCACCCTTTGGCCTCAATGGGCACATACAGTGCCCTTTGATATACACATACACACAAATTAAAATGATCACATCTGAAAAAATATTTATGTTCAATCGATTCATGTTGTAAAAATAATATTTTTGAAACATCTTAAATCTTTGGTTTTTTATTATACATTTTTACAGAAAGTCATAAAACACATAAAACTACCAGAAGAAAACATCTGAAAAGCTATAAAAAGGAAAAGAGAACAAAATTAAATGACAAGATACAATATATGTTTACTTTCTAAAAATATATACTATTTAAAGGGAAATTTTGAAAAAATCGGACATATTTCACGTTTTGTCATATTATCCTTGTGACTTTAGTCAGTTTATCTATATGATTTCATTTCCTATGTTGTCTTTTAAATTGTATGATAGTACCAACTTCATGGGATAGTTAATAGTAATACATAATGCACTGAAACATGCCATCTAGTTCATAGTTAATATTCAATGATTCTCATTGCTTAGGATATTTTGATTTTGTTCTTTTTTTTAAAAGAATATAAAACTATTTATTGATCACTGTTCACCATTATTTATAATAAAGTAAACAATATACAGCTGGATAACATTCTGATACTACAAAGTTATTTTCCTGGTTTCTGCTGAACCAGTAATCCAAATACTGAGAAGATCGAGCCTATTAGTAAGGGATGAGTTGGGGGAAAGAAAAAAGCATTCAGGTTAATAATTTGTATCATCAAATTTTGTTCACTCATTTACGCTTCAACTACCAATATCTCAAACCACATGATTACATCTTTGTGAGCCACCATGTACATTCCTTGAATCATAAACTTTTAGCACAGATTTTAATTTTCAGGCAAGGAATGCCTCATTAGAGGAATTTAGAACTGTGCATTTAAGTCTCATTTAGCCAGTTAAAACAAATAAGGATTTGTCTAATTTCCTTGTCTAAATAGGGAGCTGGTAGTGACAAAATTTTGCAAATCAATTACTACATGTATTGATGATCTGTCTGAATTGTGACATGGTGCACTTTTAAATTACCTAACTTAAACTGCTCTATGAACTAGAGAAAACCACCCATTTAACTTGAAAGGTTATGGCTTCAGGAACACTTTCAGACTAATCTGAAGTGATTCTTAGGTTGCTCACAATGGAACCTTATAATCACGTGGTATTATCCATGGTTTGTTGTTTCAATGAATATAAAAAAAGAACAACAGCAAAAAAAAAAAAAAAAAACAGTTACATAAGTATCTCATGTCTACACACACACAAACAAAAACCCAGAATGGTCCTTCTGCATCCTTTTAAAATGAATTCTGATTGAGTAAAGACCAGGAAATTTCCAACATTTAGAAAAAGTGTTCTCCAAATGCAGAGGAATATACCAAGATATCAGATATTCTGTTCTGTTAAAGGAAGCAATTACAGAAAGCTTTCATTTGCTCAAAGTAACCAGTGCCTTTTGATGCAAAACAAAAATCCCAACAACTGTCAATACTTTTGTCAAAACAAACATATTAAACTTGATTGTCATTAGAATGTAGTTATTTTTTCACACTAGTAGTTGAAAAACCAAGATCCAGTTTATATATATATGTGTGTGTGTGTGTGTGTGTGTGTGTATAAATATATATAAAATTGCAAATGATTATTGAGCTTCATCTTCTGGACAAGAATGCCAAGTCAATCTCTCTTCATAGAAAGCAATTACAATTTGAGATCACTTCATGTTTGCCTCTTTTGCCAGCACCATCTCAGCCTCATCTGAATCCTTCCATTTCATGAGAAACATCAATTGTCCACTGCTGTCTGTGGCACCAATTATTCGCTCAGGATCAAGACCTCTGGCAAAGACTCTTGGTTTGTCAGCTGCATCTCTTTTCTTCTTAGATTTGCTATCATCAGATTCACTGTCAGATAAAGATTTTCTTTTTGTACCATCTTTTTCTTTACCAGCTTTTTGGGAATTAAGAAATGCTTCAATTAACTCTGGACAATCTAAATTTTCTTCTGGTTCCCAAGTATTATCAGCATCTGTAAATCCCTTCCACTTCAGGAAATACTCCACTTTCCCATTTACTATATGTCGATCCAGTACTTTTTCTACCACAAATTCTTCAGGCTCTGCCTCTTCAACGTTTTTACTCTTTCCATCCTGTTTCTTTCCCATTTTTTGCAATGTAGTTTTATTGGAGGCCATTTTTTTAAATCACAGACTCGGAAGAGTTCACCGCTCTGGGATGCTCGGGCCGCGGGTCCTGCAGCATCTTTGATTTTGTTCTTAAGATAATGCATTTAAAATATTGTTCTCAAGGAACAGAGAGGTGAGGGACTCATTCTGATATTCTGTAGTAACATATAATCTTGCATAATGTAGAAACACCTATGATCCAAAATAAGAATCAACTATCATTGAGAAGAAACCACAAAACAACTATCAAAGATCTCACTCAGACCAAGTCCCAAAAATTCTGGGATGACATCTGGTGCTATTTCAAAAACCAAATTCTAAGGATAAATCTCTACATTAAATTAATTGTAATTTGTATTGGCTTTAACCTATACTATAAAGGTGTCTATTCACAGATCTGGCAACCTGAAGTCAGTCTCAGAACACACATGGAGGAAAGAGAGAACCAATGTCTGAAAACTGTCCTCTGCTTCTATATGCATGTTGTGGCATGCACATGACTGTTTCCCTACCTCTCTTTCATAAATAAATAAAATAATTAAAAAACAATTTGACGGTGGAAAACACATGCCTTCAAAGGCAATCTAGATGAAACTCAGAAGGGTACATATATGAAAAGACAAGAGAACAGGAGGAAGACTGGTAGGGAAGAAGAAGGGTTGCAATGGGAAAAGAGAGAGCTGAGATTGGGGATTAAGGTATGAAAATATCATAAATTCATTGTATTCCCATATGTAATAATAAAAGCAAACAAAATTTGCAATATATTTTATTCATTGATTTACTTGTATTTTGATAACAGCATCCTTAACTTCTTTATTTTTCTTTTTGTTATTGTATTGTCAAAAGATATCTCTTCTCTCCTTTTTGTCATTTGTCTGCCCAAAGGTTAGCAACTTAAAGACACATTTGACTCCACATATGAAATGCTTTTCTTTTCAAATAGTCAATATTTTGACTTAAGAACATGGGTTTTTTTTTTTTTTTTTTTAGTATTTTCGGTTATGAAACTATTTTTAAAAGAAAGTCAGTGCTTCAGGAATGTGTGTGTTTAATAGGGCTTTGCATGACCTGCCTTATGTCCAACACACTACTGACCCCACAAAGTCTAGCATGGACTAAAGGCACTAGGATCCTTGGAGGCTAGGGACTGACAGTCACAGTAGTGTTCCTAAGCTTAAGGGGAACACAAGAAAAAGGTCTAGGAAATACCCCTGTGTCCTTTGCACCTAACCGGAGAGGAGGACCCAGAGGAGAGTTTGGCATGCACATTAAAGGATGCTCCGGGGATTGGGGGGGAGCCACTGGGGGATGGGGAGGGAGGGAGGGGACCAGTGTACCTGTTAAGTTTGTATGAGCGGAAATAATAATAATAAAAAAGGAATGTGTGTGTTGTGTGTATGTCTTTGTGGGTGTTTGCCCCCTTAATATTAATCTTCACTTTGAGTAACCTTTGTCCCATTTTAAGTTGAGGGTTGAGTTAGGGGCAATGTTATTTCTTCTTTTTGCTAATTGTCACTGATATTAATAAGAAATGTGTACTGTGGACCCAAGGGCTTAACAATGTTTTCAAATTTGCCATCCCAATAATAGTTGGCCTTTATGCATATTCAAACTCTGCACCTTGGAAACATTTTTATTTTTCCATCCCTTCGAATACTGGTCAAAATAAGGACCTTTCATAGAGAGTTTTATTTACTTATATGCATTTGACAATCAACCTAATACAGCTTATCCACTTTTTTACATTAAAAATATTATACTACTTTGTGTATACTCAGCTAATAGCAAAGCAATTCTTAGAAAAACAGATGCTTGCTATGTGTTAAAAGGCTGAGCATTTCTGCTGTGCTTTTTGAACCTTCTGGCTTGCTGTCCACAGCCCCACAGTTCCCATCTGACCTCATCTTTTGTGCTACAAGCACTACGGAAAGTGGGGAAGCACCTGAGGGTGAGTAGAGGGCAGCCATGACCGAGTTTGGTCAGCTGAGCCTCTGGTCAATACACAGCCTCCAAAGTGAGGGCAGAAGCAAGGGAAAAAATAAAAAGTGGGCTTTGGGAGGAGGGCGCACTGAGCGCCTTTTCTACAGGTTGATAGATTGCTAGCAGGTGCCGCAAGCACTGTGCTGTCTTCAGAGTGCTCCCTGGGAGAAAGTCAGGCAGCTCTGGGAAGACTTCTGTAGCCAGCTCCCTCCTGCCTTGGTAATCAGTCTTCTGCCTTTCATTCCCTCTCCCTTGCACATTGGCTGGTTGTACCTTCAATGTAGAGGACACAGTGGGAGCTTTCAAAGAAAGAGAGAAGGAACAGTCCCATTTAGACAATTTTAGAGCAGCCATGCTGGGATGGTCTCTGAAGGTTTTGCTGGGATTACCCTGAAAAAACATCCCCTTTTTGATAGGGAGGAACTGACTGAAATCCTTCATAGAGATGAGGTGGTGAACTTCCCCTAACCCTTTGCTTAGGAAAGGATATGGAGATTAGTTCTCCCTTACAGATAAGCCCTAACTCAAGGTCAGGCACAAGATCAACTGGGCTGAGGTTCAATATGAGCTAACTAATGAAGAAAAGTCATTTACCAAGGCTTGACTAAGTGTATAAGTATACCTGACCCTGGAAGCCCTCTTTGGAGCCTGCCCCCGTGATTCTCCACATCTGGAGTCCCTGAGTTCTTTTCTAGTTCCATGCCCTTCATCAATTGCACACCTAGAGTCCATGAGTTCTCTAGGGAACACTTGCCCCTCATGATATTACACATCTGGAGTCCATGAGTTCCATTCTTTCTCTCCTCCAATAAACTTTACCATAATACTCTACACATGTTCTGGTTTCAATCTTCAACTCCAAACACAAGAACCTGTATACACAGAGATGGCTAGAGACAGACCCCTGCAATACCACTATTACTCAGAACTCCAAGGTTATCTGGAGGGTAGAAGAATGCCTTCAGGGGTAGCTCTCCTGCCTAGGGGAAACCCTCTATTCTTAATGGGAGTCTCGAAACAGAACAGTTGGGCTGTCCTCAGTGGGGGCTTAGAAGGATCTCACATCTCCTCAAATCTTCTTTCTTTAGATCTGTAACTTACCGTTAAGATTCACAGATGCTTGTCTGGATCTCCAGGTTAGTGACCCTTTGTGACAGGGAGGTTGGAAAGGAGATGCCAAGATCATTGTGGTTGTTGGGTCTGCTTCATTGTTATGACAATGATTCATCATACTTGGGGAGGTTCTTGGTTCACAGGGCAGTATGTCTTCCCATTTGAAAAGGTCCATTTCAGTTCTTAGACATTGCAAAGAGCTTGGAAACTTGTTTTCCAGCTATAACTGAAGAACAGTGAAGACTGTCTCCTTTGCAGCTTCTGCTGGTGCTTGTTACACCTTGTAGAAACAGTGTCCCAAAAGGTGCAAGGATGCTTGATTAGATGCAGGATATACTTTCAAAGTGCTATAAAACAGGGAGGGAAGGTTAAAGCTGCTTTACCAACTGGTGAAATCAAAGGATGACATGACAGAGATGCAGCTAAAAGACAGAGAAGTAAAGAACCCTTTCATTTCTACTGAGGGAGGTGCCTATAGATGGTTTTAAGTTTCAAAAAATACTTCACAGGAAACAAGATAAGCCAGTCTGGCAGATTGGGGGACATCACAGTCTCAGTGAGGTCTTTCCTCCCCAACACAACCCCTATCCCACTGCCTGCTTGCTGAAAAGTTGTTTTATACAGGAATGTAAATAGGAACCATGGGATCAGGTTGTAAGCCCAGGTGAAAGCATTTGTGATTACTGGAAAAGAGAGATAGGAAAATGAGAATCTTTCTAGGGACATGGACAAGAGGCTTCTGTGTGATGAAGAAGGATAGTTGGACTCCAGTTTGCTTTTATTCCCTGTTGTTATAAATATGAATTGCCCCACAATAACTCATGAATTATAAGGTCTTTTTGTCTACCTTAGATCTTTTGAAGTGCATGACTCTAAGAGCTCTGATCATAATATTTTATTATTCCCTTAGTTGGTTCATAATATGAGAGTGCTATTAGGAGATGGTTAAAAAAACATGGAGTAAGGCTTCTTGGAGGAAATAGGTCATTGGGACATGTCCATGTTTGCTATTCCATACTCTGGTAGTTTCCTGGTTTGGTATCCTTTGTGTCTTTCTCTCTCTCCCTTTCCTTTCTGTCAACCATGACATTTGATTAGCTGCTTCACTCTGGCAAGATAATTCTGAGATAATTATCTTTCCTCTCAGAGCCAAAGCAATAGAATCCATTGACATTGGACTGAAATCAAAGAAAACATGGACATTTACTTTTTCTCCTAGAAATTGTTGCACTAGGGTATTTGTCACAGAAACAAACAAATGAACAAGCAAGCGAGCAAACAAAAATCTGGCCAATAAATCTCTAAGTCCTTGGTTCATCTCCCTCTTCTTTCCACAGCAACTTCCAAAACTTCCATGAGGAATCACAACATGGACTTGTCAAGATTTCTGGATTACCCTAAAGTTCCAGTTGACTTTGTTAGAATGCAGTAGAGGTAATGTGGAAGGCATTGGTCCCTCCCATCATGTGTCTCCTCTTTTGTCATCAAAATGACAGGACACTGACAAGGGAAGGACTTGTTTAGGGTGGGGTGAAGTTGAAGGTATGTGTGATGGCCTTACTGTCCTATGTGCTCTTGATTTCCTAGGGTTGGATGGCAGCATATTTCTTGATTGCTCTTTCCTTGTGGTCTTTAAGGCTCTGCTTTCAGTCTTACCACTAAATGCGGGGTGCAAGATGATTACTTGGAGCTGTAAGATAGGTTCTGCAGAAATCCTACCAGCCTGTTTTCACGCCTGTTGGCCCATCCCAAGTGCATATCTTCACAACAAGTGGCAGGAGTCATCTGTGTTTAATTGTGAGGCCTGCTCCCTATCCCAGTGATGATGATTCCTGGGGTCAAGGTGAGATGCTCTCAAGGATTAAAGGGCAAACAGCCTCCTTCCTTGAGCAAACTGGTACTTGTGGGCAAATGCTCTGTGCTTTCTAATAGCCCACTGCAGACACTATTAGGAAGTTACCAGTATTTGGTCAACCTACTAGCTCAGCTCATTAAAATTCTATGAACACAGTGTTGCTACAAGATTGAAATACATGACTCATGCCAGTAACTTTGCAGACATTATGTGAGATACTGGGGAGATGATTCAGTGGGTAAAGTGTTTCCTGAACAAACATGAAAACCTAAGGACCCATGTGTATGATTGGCTTAGTCGGTTGTGCCTGTAATGCCTGCCAGCAATGGAGGTTACAGGTGTGTGGATATTTGGGATTCTTTGGTCACACCATCTAGATGAAACTGTGAACTCTAATATCAGTGATAGCCCGTGTCTCAGAAAGTAAAGTGGAGAGCAATAGAAGAAAATATCAGAGTCAAAGTTTAGTTTTCACATGAAATCTCACTGACAGACACATCCATACATGTGTATGCATACCCATGTGACACCATGTATAGAAATCAAAGGAAAATAACATGGATCATCATACTTTTCTTTGGGGCTCCAAACATGAAATATTAATGACTGTGAGGTTCCTGTTAAAAATCTTGTCATAGTCATTGAAAGTATAACATCAATAGTTTTTACTGGACAGGTGACTTGTAATCACTCTGGCCCCCAATACATCCTGCAGTCCAGTGTACACACCCTTGCAATGGGGTTTTCACTCCTCTCCACAGAGTCAGGTTTGGGACTGGTTTTCCTAAGTAACAGTCCTTGAGTGTCCTTGCACATCTTCCCACTCAGTGCAGTATTTCAGAAGTGACATGGTTTGCCTTCAGTTTCAATTCTCCTGCATAGTTGCAGATAAATTCATGACAAAACAGGCTAAAGGGTTTATTCTTTTATAAGATTCCAGTTACAGTATCTTGTCCACCTTGGCAGGAGAGAAAATACCATCAAATAGAGGGCTGAGGGAAGGCCATACCATATTCACATAATGACTAAGAAAACAGAAATCCTTACTTGCCAGACCAGCACATCTGGCCAAGTGTAGAGAAAATTTCCTAGTATACAGAAAGATGCCAGTTCCCTTCATCTTATTCACCTGCCCAGGGACTACTCCTGCTCACCATCTTTCTCATCAACTAGAAAATCTGAAGTTTTACTATGGGTTTAATCAAACTACTAATTTTCTACAAAAGTTCCCAAAATTCAATGCTCAACAAAATGACACCTATATCTATGTCACCTAAATAGGACAAGATGCAAAACTGTGTTGCAGTTTATGTTTCTGCTGTACTGTAACCTATCACTTACCTTGTGGTGCAATCAAATGGAGAGACCCAGCCAACTTGTCTGTTCCTGCCATGCCTACTCAAACCTGAACCTAATAAAATAGACGACTTAGTGCATTGCAGTTCAAATGACCAGTTAAGGCCATGAATTGGCCCAAAAGTAAACAAAATAGGCTTTTCTTATCTCCCATATTTTCCATATTTTATTTTTTTTCTAATCATACAAGCTCAGTAGTTATCCCAGCCCCTCCCTCCTTCCTCCCCTCCCCAGTGGTCCCCTCTTGCACTCTTATCCCATCCACCTTTCTTTTCATCCCCTCCCTCCTTCCCCCTCTCCCAATACTTCCCCCTTCTTCCCTTCCATCCCCTGAAACATACTTGTGTGTAAATGCCAAACCTCCCTCTCAGTCCTCCACCATAGTGAGGGTTCAGGACACAGTGACTTAGCCAAGAGCCCCTTCTTGGGCTCCCCATTAGTATAGGAGCTGTATTATGACTTAATCCCTTGCCTCTAAAGATCCTACTGCCTGGAGTCTTCTCCTCTATGATCCATTCTTGACTTTGGGAGGTTGTTGACATTTTAGCCAATGTGCAGGCCAGGCAAAATCCAATCCTGGCTGCTGCACCACTACCTTGTGTAGATTATCTTGCATATAATTGGTCCTACCCATCTTTAGGCTCTTACAATCTTGACTCCCCCTCTTCTGCAATATATCTTGGGGTTTAGGATAGGTAGAGATTTGCCTGGTCTGGTTCCAGGTGATTAATGTAAGGTCTTTGGTGTTCTAGTTTATGGTTTGTTGTTTTAAGTTTTGCTTTTCCTGCACTGACTTTTGCTGAATCCTGATTGGTATCTAAGGTCACCTTCTAAGCAAAAATAAAAGTGTTTAAATGAAGATCTTAATATAAGAGGAGACTCAAAGATAGACGGAAGAATAGGAGTGGGCCACAGTGGGGGGGGGGAGGTCAGTGTCCTAATTGCAGAATGATTACTGTCTATCTGCTAGACCCTATAACCTCCCTGATTGGTAAGATCAAACCTATTCAGTCGCAAGTGACAGGGAAGGGAAGTGAGAGGGAGCTGCACCAGATGTCTTGCTACTTACATGCAATACTTGATTGTGACCTATTTTCTCTACTGAAGTGTGATCCTTTATCTCCTTTTTTGGGAGGGCCCTCCTTTCCATTCCCTCCTGTTTATACTCCTTTGCAATTATAGTGGATATTACAGAGATTTACTTTTGAATATGTCATTAAGTGGGTTTGGAACTAGGATCCACCTATTAGAAAGTACTTATGTTGTCTAATGTTCTGAGTCTGGGACACTTCACTCAATATAATTTTTAATAATTCCATCCATTTAACTGTAAATTTCATTAATTCATCTATTTGATGGCTGAGTAGTATTCCATTGTATAAATGTACCACACTTTCCTTATCTACTCGTCAACTGTGGGGCATTTGGGTTGATTCCATGACTTTGCTATTGTCAATAGTACTGAAATGAACATGGTTGTGCTCATGTAAGTGTAGAGAATTTTTGCATTATGGAGCCAGTAGTGCTATAGCAGGGTCATATGGCATTTCAATCTTTAACTTTTTTAGAAATCACCAGAGTGGTTATATAAGCCTGTATTCCCACCAGCAATGTATGAGAGTTCCCTTCTCTCCACATCCTCTCCAGCATTTGATGTTGATTGTATTGTGGATTTTTCCCATCATGACCTGGGTGAAATGATATCTCAGGGTAGTTTTGATTTGCATTTCCCTGATGGCTAGGGATGTGGAACATTTTGAAAGATATTTGTTAGACATTTCGATTTTATCCCTGAAAAGTTTCTTTTGAGGTCTGAAGCCCATTTTTTAATTGGGCTATTTATCTCATTGGTGTTTAGTTTTTTAAGTTCTTTGTGCACTCTGGATAACAGAGCTCTATCAGATATGTGGCTAATGAAGATTTTCTCCCATTCTGTGGGTTGCTTTTTTGCTGAGTTTATAATCTCTTTATCTGAATAGAAACTCTTTAATTTCATAAGATCCCATTTCTTGATTGTTGGTTCTAGTGATTGTGCTATTGGATTTCTGTTTAGTAACTGCTACCCTAGCCCAATCAGCTCAAGGGAGTTCCCTCTCCTTTCAGCTAAGGTTTTTATAGTCTCTGGCCTAACATTATCATCCTTTATCCATTTGGAATTCATTTTTGCACATGGTGACAAGTAGGAATCTATTTTTAATTTTCTGCATGTGGATATCCAGTTTTGCCAGCACTATTTGTTAAAGATACTGTTCTTTTTCCATTGAATCTTTTGAGCCCCTTTGTCAAAGATCAAATGGCTGTAATTTTGTGGGCTTATATCTGTGTCTTCAATATTTGTCCATTGATCTACATGTCTACTTTGGAGGCAGTACCAGGCTGTTTTTATTACTATGGATTTGTAGTATGGATTAAGGTTTGCCGTGGTGATACCTCCAGCAGTGTTTTTACTCAGGTATAAGATCATGTCATCTGCAAATAGGGATAACTTGACTTCTTCCTTGCTGATTTGAATCCTTTTTATCTCCCTTTCTTCTCTTAGGGCTCCCAGTAAGACTTCAAGTACAATATTGAATAGAAGTGGTGAAAGTGGACAGCCTTGTCTAGTTCCTGATCGAAGTGGGAATGCTTCAAGTTTTTCCTTGAGTACAATCCTTGCTATTGGCTTGTTGTATACAGCTTTTATTATGTTGATGAAGATTCCTTACATTCCAACTGTCTCTAGGTTTTCATTATAAAAGGCTGTTGGATCTTGTCAAAAGCTTTTTCTACATCTATCAGGAGTATCATGTGGTCGGACTTTGGATTGGTGTATATGATGGATTACATTTATTGATTTGTGTATGTTGAACCAACCTTGTGTGCCTGGGATAAAGCCTACTTGATCACAGTGAATGATCTTTTTGATGTGTGTTTTAATCCAATTTGCTAAGATTTTGTTGAAAATCTTTTCATCTGTTTTTATCAAAGAGATCAGCCTGTAGTTTTCTTTTATAAGTGTATCTTTATTAAGTTTTATGATATTAGCTTCATAGAAAGAATTTGAAAGTGTTTCTTCCTTTGCAATTTGATAGAGCAGTTTAAGGAGTATTAGTGTTAGTTGTTCTATAAATGTCTGGTAGAAGTCTGTGCTGAATCCATCTGGTCCAGGACATTTTTTGGTGGGAAGATTCAAGATTACTTCATCAATTTCCTCATTTATTATAGGACTATTTAAATAATCCAAAACTTCCTGATTCAGTTTAGGTAAGTTGTGCTTACTCAGGAATACATCCATTTCTTTTGTGTTATCAAATTTCACGGAGTATAAGTTTTTGAAATATGACCTTATATTTCTCTGAAATTCTTGGGTATCAGTTGTGATAACTCCATTTTCATTTCTAATTTTGTTAATTTGGGGTTTCTCTCTCTTGAATTTGGCTAGGGGTGTGTTGCGGAATCCCCACCAGGCCAGCCAGGGGGAAGAGGGGAAATGGCAGAGGCTTCATGGGCATGAGACGAATGGGCGAGCCGGCAACGGGGTCACCACCCAGACCCTGAGAGTCAGGCAAGAGGCAGCAGGCAGAGGATGAGTTGGCTGCAGAATCGGCTTTATCCAGGAAGTGTTTGGGCTTATATAGGATCAGGGTCCAATCAGGTGTGGCCATCCTTCCACTCAGGGGGAGGAGGGGAGCAGCTACCAATCATTTAGCTGTTTGCTAGGTATCCAGGTTAGATGGTTGCTTCCCATTGGTTGTCCATCCCTCCTTCCCATTGGTTGTCCATCCCTCCACCTTTATGGTTCCTATATTGAGACATGTCTGGGGCATGTCTGAACTTGTTCGGGTTTGTCTGTAGCCAGATCTCCTGGACTCAGGAGCCCGGGCTAGTGCCTCCCTGAATCGATAGTGCCATAGGGGTGCATCAATCTTATGGATATTTTCAAAGAACCAGCTTTTCGAATGGTTGATTCTTTGTGTCATTTTCCTTGTCTCAATTTCAAATATTTCTCCCCTGATTTTGCTAATCTCTTCTCATCTACTACTTTTAGGATTGGATTGCTATTGTGTCTTTTTGGTTTTAATGACCTTTTCAATTGAACTGGTTAGTTCTTCTACTTTTCTTCAAGATCTGATATTCTATTTTGTGCTTCATTATTTCTGCTGATAAGACTCTCTGTTGAGTTCTGGGTTGAAGATAGCTTGTCTTTTAGTTTGAGTTTAAACTCTGCTTGAGATTGTTTTAACTGCTCTAAGCTTATTTTTGTTTCATCAGCTGCTTTTCTCATCTCCTCTAAGTGCCTGTTGTGTTCCTGTTCAAAGTGGTTGATGCAGTTATTTAACTCCTCCCAGATTTCCTCTTTCATTGTTTTAATCATAGTAAAGATCAGGCTTTTAAAATCATTACCTTGGGTATGGCTTTCTTGTGTATCTTCTGGTTGGATTTAATTATTATGGGGTTCTTTTTGTAGATTTTTTGTCCCAGTTTTTGTTTCTCATGTATTTGTGCTGTGACCTGGGCATTTTTGTTTTATCTCTTATGTCCTTTTTGTTTGTGTGTTTTGGGCTGAAAGGAATTAGTATTACTACACTCGAGCACTTATTGTTAATGTTTGCCTTGGAGTTGGGTATGCCTGTCTAGTGTTGTTGTTACTTCCTAGATGTGGCTATTGGACTGTTAGTACATCAATTAAGGTGGGTTTAGTAGACAGGGATTGAAGATTAGTATTTTTTAAGGTTTATTTTCTTGGTGACATTTGAGGGTGAATGGTATAGTCCCTGAAATTGTATGGGTTTTTGGGTGGTATGCGGAAATAATAAACCGCAGTGACTAATAATTGAGAGGGATGAGATGGTAAACTTATCTTAGAACTGGTTGTAAATATTCTCTTCTGTTTGGTGGGACGATTTCAGAACACCTCAGATGAATGGTGTTATTCCCCTAGCCTTTCACTTGGGTTTTCTCTAGACTCTGTTGAATTCTGAGCAGCAATGGAGTATGCCTGGGGAACTAGGGCAGAAATGCAAGAGTAGTTAGTGGAGCACACAGATGATCTAGGCGTGGAGCATGGCCTAGGGGCTTTACCTTAGGAGCAGGGAGTCCACCCTGATCCAGGTCAGGGTCCAGTCAGGGGCAGAAAAGCCGAGTGGCTAGTTGGCAAGCAGGTAAAAGGCCTCTAGACCATGTCCCAGGCTCCAGATCATCTGCATGCCCCAGAAGAGGCTTCTTTTCAGTTCACTGTCACATTAAAAACTGGCTGAGTTTTGAGACATTGATTTTCAGTTAAAGTGTGGACTTTGATATCCTTTTAGCATTAATATTCTGAATGTAAATAGTGTGAAGCAACTGATTTCTGACATCTTTAGTGTTCATCTGCAAACTTGTATAAGAATTTATAATGGGGGGCTGGAGAGGTGGCTCAGGGGTTAAGCCTCTGCCTTGCAGGTGGAAGGTCCTGAGTTCGGATCCCAGATCCCAAGTATAGACGCCAGGCGGAAGCAGGGGCAGCCTGTGCTTCTGGTCCTGGTAGGGCGGAGCCTGTGAATCCCGGTGCAGAAGGAGGTGGAGGCGTCCATGGTGGTTCGCAAATTCGTCCGTGGTTCTACACATACACAGACATACACAGACACACACACACACAGACACACGCGCGCACATACACACGCATATGCACACAGTTGAATAAATAATAATAATAATAATAAATTTAAAAAAAAGAATTTATAATGGGGCTGGAGAGATGACTCAGGGAGTAAGACTTGGCCTGACAAGCAAAAGGTCTTGAGTTTGGGTCCTAGGTCCAATGTAAAAATGCCAGGCAAATCCCAGAGTGAAGCAAAAAGGTAGAAGCAATTATGATTCCCAAAGTCACCCTTCATCCTCCACAGTGACACACAATGCCCTCTCTCTCTCTCTTTCTCTCTCTCTCTCTCTCTCTCTCTCTCTCTCTCTCTCTCTCTCACACACACACACACACACACACACACTGAATAAAGTTATAAAAAGAATTTTAAAAAATTATAACTGCCAACCTAGGACTATCAGTAAATTAAACTGGATAATATACATGTTCCTAATCAGCAAGCTCCTACAGAACAACAAGCCAAAGAATAAAACCTTTAGAACTGAATATTTTATTAAATCTGGTAGGAAATAAAAAACTACATTTTGAAATATTTAACATATATGACCAAGTAAATCTTCTTTATAAATCAAAAGTGATTCAAATATGATAATTCTACAATACGATCATATAGTAAGTATAAAATCATGCTGACAAACTAAGAATGTAGTATCCACAAGTTGTTTTATACACTAGAAAAATAATAGAACAAAATGTACTCAAAAATTTGAATATTTAGTGTATACATCAATAGTAAGTGCTGACTTTTAATTGGTTATCTACATAAGCATTTCAATATTATATAATTTATGTGCTCATTATAATTCTAAGAGGAAAGTGCTAAATTCTTCCAATCTAGTTTTAAAAATTTGATTTTTCTACTTTAATGATTATTTTTAGCCCAGATGGAATGTATTTTCGTTGGTACTTTTTAGGATTTTTAGTTTTACATTTAGGCCTAAGATTTCACTAATATATGGTTCAAGGTGCATATCAATATTTGTACTTTTCATGTAACGATCTAATCCCCCAGCATTTATTGTTGAAATGACTGGTCTCTTAGATTGTCTTTACAGCTTTGCAAAGCTAAATTGATGACATAAGGATATTTATGATTTTTTTTACATTTTATCTGGTCATCCTTTCTCCATTATCACACTGCATTCAATAATCTAATTAAAGCATAAATTACAAATGAACTTTATTTTAGGCTATTTTGGATATAGTTTCAGTAACTTTATCAGTTTTAGAATTACCAAGGTAATCGTCACAAAAATCCTTCTTGCACATGGCTTAAAATTATAAACTCTATGAATCAGTAACTTCACTAATTCATAAAGCAAACCATAAATACAGTTACTTAGGAATTATTCAACTTAGTATTTTCCCCTTATTTGTACTTTAACCACATGGGTCCCTTTTGGTACTGAAACAAATTAGTGGATAAAAATAATGCAAATTGTCTAGCTTATGAATGGAAGTCTGAAACCTGACTAAAAGGAAGGCATCAGCTGGTGTGCTCCTACCTATAATAGTCCTAATGATTATGTTGTACTAACCTAAGTAATTCAAGACAAACTTCATTCCAAGACATTCTGCTTAGTAACATTTCCAAATTTCCTTTTGGCATATGAGATAATTCATAAGTTCTAAGTATTAATATGTGGATTTCTCTAATCTGAGATTCTATAATTTTTAATCTATTTATTTATTTTTTCCACTCATACAAACTTGATAGGTACCCCATTCCCTTTCCTACCTCCACCCCTCCCTGAATCCCCTTACTCCCTCACCCCATTTCTCCTTCCTTCCCCCCCTCCTTCCCTTTCTCCCATTGTCCCCCCTCCCTGGAGTATCTTTTAATGTGCATGTCAAACTTTCCTCCGGGTCCTTCTCTCTGATGAGGTATAAGGACTCAGGAGCATTGCTTACAACTCTTTTTTGTGTTCCCCTTTAGTATAGGAATGCTATTGTGGCTGTTAATCCCTTGAATCTAAGGCTTCTAGTGCCTCTGATCCATACTGGACTTTGAGGGGTCAATGATATGTTGGTCATTGCACAGGTCATGCAAAGTCCTATTATGATTACTTCAGCCGTAACTTGTCTGGAGTATCTTGCATATCGTTGCTCCTCCCATGTTTAGGCTCTTACGATCTTACCGCCCCCTCTTCCGCAAATTTCCCTGAGTTTTAGGATGGGGAGACAGTAGGCTGGCCTGATTCCAGGTGGTTGATATTGAGTCTCTGATGTTCTGAATTATAGTTTGTTGATTTTTTTTCCAATTTTGCTGTTCCTGCACCACGCTGAACTCCATCCTGGTGGGCATTGGATGTCACCTCCTGGCCAGAGATAAAAGGCTGTTAAAATAGAGTCTTATCATAAGACTAGATTCAAAAGTAGATGGCATAGTAGTGATCTTATGCTTAAGGGGAACAAGAGAAAGGGCTTATGGAAATGCCACTGGGTCCTTATATGTCATCGGAGAGGAGGACCCAGTGGAGAGTTAGGCGTACACAATAAAGGACTCCCTGGGAATTGGGGGGGAGGCACTGGGGGAAGGGGAGGGGGAGGAGGGGGTTCGGGGGGAGGAGGGGGGAGGGAGGGAACTGGTAAAAAATTTTAAAATGTATAATTAAATTTTTAATTAAAAAAAAGAGTAGGAGATTGCAGCGAGGGGGATCAGTCTCCCATTTGCAAAATGGTTACCTTCTATCAACCGGTTTGTATGCCCTCCCTTTCTGGTGAGATCATACCCCATCAGTTGTAAGTGACAGGAAGGAAAGTCTGTGAATGTAACCAGATGTCTCATTACTTACTTTCCTATTTGACGGTGGCCTATTTTCTCTGCTGTAGCATGATCCCCTCTCTCCTTGTTGCTGGCGGGGCCCTCCTTCCCCTTCCCTCCTGTTTAAAATCTTTGCAATTACTGTAGGTGTTACAGAGATTTATCTTGGAGTTTGTCACTAAATGGGTTTGGTACTATGATCCACCTATTAGGGAGTATATATGGCACTTAATTTCCTGTGTCTGGGATACTTCACTCAATGTAATTTTTTCTAATACCATCCATTTCCCAGCAAATTTCATTAATTCATCATTTTTGATGGCTGAGTAGTATTCCACTGTATAAATGTACCACATTTTCCTTATCCACTTGTCAACTGTTTGACATTTGGGTTGATTCCATGACTTTGCTATTGTAAACAATGCTGCTATGAACATGGTCATGCTTGTGCTATCGAGGTGAATTTTTGCCGTATGGGGATTATTCCAAAAAGTGGAATAGCAGGGTCATATGGCATTTCAATCTTTAATTTCTTTAAGAATATCCAGACAGCATGCCAGAGTAGTTGTATAAGCCTGCATTCCCACCAGCAATGTAGGAGAGTTCCCTTCTTCCCACAACCTCTCCAGCATTTGATGCTGTTTGTATTCTTTTTTTTTTCCATTCCTTTTTTTTTTTATTTCCACTCATACAAACTTGACAGGTATACCGGTCCCCCTCTCTCCAAACAACCATCCCCCTGTGCCCCCACCCCCCCTTCCCTCGCCATCCCCCAATGCCTCCCCCTCCCATCCCCGGAGCATCCTTTAATGAGCCTGCCAAACTCTCCTCTGGGTCCTCCTCTCCGATGAGGTGCAAGGACCCAGTGGCATTTCCCAGAACCCTTTCCTGTGTTCCCCTTAAGCATAGGAACACTACTGTGGCTGTCAATCCCTTGACTCCAAGGATCCCAGTGCCTTTAGCAAATGCTGGACCTTGTGGGGTCAATAGTGTGTTAAACATTGCACAGGGCATGCAAAGTCCAATTATGATTGCTTTTGCCCTAACTTGTGTGGAGAATCTTGCATATCATTACTCCTCCAATACTTGTGCTCTTACAATCTTACAACCCCCTCTTCCCCAAATTTCCCTGAGCTTCAGGATGGAGAGAGATTAGGCTGGCCTAGTTCCAGGTGGTTGATATAGAGTCTCTGATGTTCTGGATTATGGTTCGTTGATTTATTTTTTTCAGTTTTGCTGCTTCTGCAATGCCCTTCACTCCATCCTGACGGGTATTGGATGTCAGCGCCTGGCTAGAGATAAAAACCTGTTAAATTAGAGTCTTGTTGTAAGAGTATATTCAAAGGTAGATGGAATAAAATTAAGGAACCAAGGTGGGGGAGGGGTCAATCACCCATTTGCAATATGGTTACTTTCTATCTGCCATACTATGCCCTCCCCTTCTGGTAAGATCATACCCCATCAGTTGTAAATGATCAGGAACAAAAGTTAGTGAACTTAACCAGATGTCTCATTACTTACTTACAGTCCTTGATGGAGGCCTATTTTCTCTGCTGTCACATGGTCCCCTCTCTCCTTGTTACTGGTGTGTCCCTCTCACCCCAACCCTCCTGTTCATAATCTTTGCAATTACTGTAGGTATTACAGAGATTTATCTTTGAGAGTCTCTAAGTGGGTTTGGTAATAGGAGTCACCTATTAGGGAATACATACAGTGCTTAATTTTCTGCGTCTGGGATACTTCACTCAATATAATTGTTTCTAATCCCATCAATTTCCTGGCAAATTCCATTAATTCATCATTTTTTTTCCTTTTTTTATTTTTTTAATTAAAAATGTAATTATACATTTTAAAATTTTTTTACCAGTTCCCTCCCTCCCCCCTCCTCCCCCGAACCCCCTCCTCCCTCTCCTCTCCCTCCCCATCCCCCAGTGCCTCCCCCCCAATTCCCAGAAAGTCCTTTATTGTGTACGCCTGACTCTCCACTGGGTCCTCCTCTCCGATGACATATAAGGATCCAGTGGCATTTCCATAAGGCCTTTCTCTTGTTCCCCTTAAGCATAGGAGCACTACTATGGCTGTCAATCCCTTGCCTCCAGGGATCTCGGTGCCCTTAACAGATGCTAGACTTTATGTGGGCAACAGTGCGCTGGACATTGCGCAGGGCATGCAAAGTCCCATTATGATTGCTTTGGCCCCAACTATTGTTGAGAATCTTGCAAATCGTTGTTCCTCCCATCCTTTTGCTCTTACAATCTTACCGCCCCCTCTTCCACAAATGTCCCTGAGCTCCAGGATGGGGAGAGATTAGTCTGGCCTAGTTCTATGTGATTGATATAGAGTCTCTGAAGTTCTGGATTGTGGTTTGTTGATTTTCTTTTGCAGTTTTGCTGCTCCTACAATGACCTTCACTCCATCCTGCTGGGCACTGTATGTCACCCCCTGGCCAGAGACAAAAAGCTGTTAAACTGGAGTCTTGTTATAATAGCACATTCAAGGGTAGATGTAATAAAAGTAGGAAACCTCAGTGAGGGAGGGGTCCATCACCCATTTGAAAAATGATTACTTTTTATCTGCTAGACTATATGCCCTGCCCTTCTGGTGAGATCAGGAAAGAACGTTTGTGAACTTAACCAGGTTTCTCATTACTTACTTGCAGACCTTGATGGAGGCCTATTTTCCCTGCTGTAACATGGTCCTCTCTCTCCTTGTTTCTGGTGTGGCCCTCCTACCTCATCTCTCTTGTTCATAATTCTTGCAATTACTGTGTTACATAGGTTTACTTTTGAGTGTCTCGATGTGGGCTGGGTGAGTTTGGTACTAGGAGCCACCTATCAGGGAGTACATACGGTGCTTAATTTTCTGGGTTTGAGATACTTCACTTAATATGATTGTTTCTAATGACATCCATTTCCCAGCAAATTCCAGTAATTCATCATTTTTGATGGCTGAGTAGTACTCCATTGTATAGATATACCAGTTTCCTTATCCACTCGTCAACTGTTGGACATTTGGGTTGATTCCATGACTTTGCTATTGCAAACAGTAATGCTATGAACATGGTCATGCTTGTGCTATCAAGGTAAATTATTGCTGCATGCAGGGTCATTCCCATAAATGGAATCACAGGGTCATATGGCATTTCAATCTTTAATTTCTTTAATAATCTCCAGACGGCTCGCCATTGTGGCTGTATGAGCCTGTATTCCCACCAGCAATGTAGGAGAGTTCCCCTCTCTCCACATCCTCTCCAAGATTTGTTGTTTGTATTGTGGATTTTTGCCATCCTGACCGGGGTGAGATGCTATCTCAGGGAAGTTTTGATTTGCATTTCCCTAATGGCTAAGGATGTGGAGCATTTTTTATTTGTTAGACATTTTAATTTCATGCCTGGTAAAGTTTCTTTTAAGTTCCAGGGCCCATTTTTTGATTTGGCCATTGGTTTCCTTGGTGTTTAGTTTTATAAGTTCTTTGTGCACTCTGGATAATAGAGCTTTATTGGATATGTGGTTGGTGAAGATTTTCTCCCATTCTGTGGGTTGCCTTTGAGCTCGTGTTACAATCTCTTTATCTGAACAGAAGCTCTTTAATTTCACAAGACCTCTACTATTGAGAGTTGGTAACAGTGACTGCGCCATTGGATGTCTGTTTAGGAACTGTTCGCCTAGCCCAATCATCTCAAGGGATTTCGCTACCCTTTCATCTATGGTTTTTATAGTCTCTGGCCTTAAATCAAGGTCCTTGATCCATTTGGAATTAAGTCTTGTACATGGTGGCAAGTACGGGTCCAGTTTTAATCTTCTACATGTGAAGATCCAGTTTTGCCAGCACCATTTGTTGAAGATGCTGTTTTTTTTCCATTGGATTCTTTGGGCCCCTTTGTCAAAGACCAAATGGCTGTAATTTTGTGGGCTTATATGTGGGTCTTCAATCCTTATCCATTGATCTCTGTGTTTCGTTTGTAGCCAGTACCAGGCTGTTTTTATAACTATGGATTTGTAGTATAGACTAAGGTTTGGCATGGTGATACCTCCAGCAGGGTTTTTGTTACTCAGGATTGTCTTTGCTATCCTGGGTCTTTTGTGCCTCCATATGAATTTTGAGATTGGTCAACTTCTTTAAAGAATTGCTTTGGGATTTTAATTGGTATAGTAATGAATTTGTATATTGCCTTCGGTAAGGTGGTCAGTTTTACGATGTTGATTCTGCCAATCCAGGAACATGGGAGATCTTTCCACCTTCTGATGTCTTCTGCAATTTTTCTTTAGGGTTTTAAAGTTTTTATTGTAGAGGTCTTTTACCTCCTTGGTTAGGTTTATAGTAAGGTGTTTCATTTTTTTAGGGGCTATAGTAAATGAGATTGTTTCTCTCAGGCCTTTTTCACTTCTTTCATTCTGGGCATAGAGGAAAGCCACTGATTTTTTTTACATTTATTTTGTATCCTGCTACCCTGCTGAACTTCTCAATTAGTTCCAGAAGCTTCCTGGTAGATTTTTTGGGATCCCTCAGGTATAAGATCATGTCATCTGCAAATAGGGATAGCTTGACTTCTTCCTTGCCGATTTGAATCCCTTCTATGCCCCTTACTTGTCTTATGGCTTCAGCTAAGACTTCAAGTACAATATTGAATAGAAGTGGTGAGAGTAGACAGCCTTGTGTAGTTCCTGATCTAAGTGGGAATGTTTCAAGTTTTTCCCCATTGAGTGTAATCCTTGCTGTGTGTTTGTTGCATTCAGCTTTTACTATATAGATAAAGGTTCCTTCCATTCCTACTGTCTCTAGCGTTTTGATCATAAAAGGCTGTTGGATCTTGTCAAACGCTTTCTCTGCATCTATCGACAGTATCATGTGGTCTTGAACTTTGGACTGGTTTATATGATGAATTACATTTATTGATTTGCGTATGTTGAACCAACCTTATTTGCCTGGAATAAAGCATACTTGGTCCCTGTGAATGATGTTTTTGATTGGTTTTTGAATCCGATTTGTTAAGACTTTTTTGAGAATCTTTGCATTTGTGTTCATCAGAGAGATTGGCCTATAGTTTTCTTTTTTAGGTGTATCTCTATTAGGTTTTGTGATTAAAGCAATATTAGCTTCATGGAAGGAATTTGTTCGTGTTCCTTCCTTTGCTATTTGATGGAACAGTTTAAGGAGTATTGGTGTTATTAACTCCTTAAATGTCTGGTAGAACTCTGTGCTGAATCCATCTGGTCCAGGACATTTTTTGGTGGGAAGATTCCAGATTGCTTCCTCAATTTCCTCATATGTTATAAGACTATTTAAATAATTCACAACTTCCTTATTCAATTTAGGTAATTTTTGTTTACTTAGGAATTCATCCATCTCTTGTGTGTTGTCAAATTTCACAGAGTGCAAGTTTTTGAAATATGATGTAATAATTCTCTGGATTTCATGGGTATCAGTAGTGATAACTCCATTTTCATTTCTAATTCTGTTAATTTGGGTTTTCTCTATCTTGGTTTTGGTTAATTTAGCTAGGGGTGTATCAATCTTATTGATTTATTCAAAGAACCAGCTCTTCGACTGGCTTATTTTCTGTATATTTCCTATCTCGATTTCAGATATTTCTGCCCTTATTTTGCTAATCTCCTTTCTTGTACCACTTTTGCAATCAGATTGCTTTAGATTCTCTAAAGCTTTAAGCTGCATCCTTAAGTTATTTATTTCTGATGTTTCCATTTTTTTGATATAGGCAATAAGAGTTATGAATTTACCTCTTAGGACAGCTTTTATTGTGTCCCAGAGATTTTTGTAAGTTGTATTTTCTTTATCGTTCACTTTCAGGAAATCTTGAATTTCCTTTTTAATTTCTTCCTGAATCCTGTTCTCATTCAGCATCATGGTGTTAAGTTTCCAGGAGTTGGTGTATTTTCTGTCGTTTGTTGTGTTGTGGATATCCAGCTTTCGGCCGTGGTGGTCTGATAGGGCACAGGCTAGAATTTCAACTTTCCTGTATATGTGGAGATTCATTTTGTGGTCCAATATGTGATCTATTTTGGAGAAAGTTCCATGTGCTGCTGAGAAAAATGTGTATTCTTCGGTGCATGGGTGAAAAGTTCAATAGAGATCTGTAAGGTCCATTTCTTTAAGGGTTTGATTAAGTTCCAAAGTGTCTCTGTTAAGCTTTTGACCTCGTGATCTATCCCATGTTGAGATGGCAGTGTTGAAATCCCCAAGAATTATCGTTTGGGTATTGATTTCTCACTTTAGATGCTGTAGGATTTTCTTAATGAATGTGGAGGTGCCTGCATTAGGTGCATATATGGTCAGTATTGTGAAGTCTTCCTGGTGAATTGTACCTGTGACTAAAATGTAGTATCCATCTGTGTCTCTTATGATTTTTTTTTTGGTTTGAAGTCCTCTTTGTCAGACAGCATAATGGCTAACCCTGCCTTTTCCTGGTTCCATTAGCTTGCAGAATTTTAGACCAGCCTTTCATTTTTAGGATGTGCCTGTCTTTTGTGGTGAGATGAGTTTCCTGACGGCAGCAGATTGATGGGTTGTGATTTTTAATCCAATTTTGTAATCTGTGTCTTTTAATTGGTGAGTTAATACCATTGATATTTTATGTTATAATGGAGAAATTATTTTTAATTCTGGACATCGTTTACGTTTAGTGAATTTTTAAACTTATTGTTTGACATTTATGTTTTTGTGGTATTATACTTCCCTTCTGTCCTCCTGGATACACTTGTTTTTTTTCTTCAAGTTTGCGTATCATTTCTAGGATTTTTTGAAGGTCTGGTTTGCTAGACATGTAGCTGTCTTTGTGCTGGAAATCTTTTCTTTCTCCCTTGATCATGACAGATAGTTTTGCTCAGTATATCATTCTGGGTTGTTATTTTTGCTCATTTAATACTTGAAGTACGTCTCTCCCAGCTCTTCTTGTTTTTACTGTTTCCATTGAGAAGTCATTCGCTATTTTAATAGGTTTGCCTTTAAAAGTGACTTGCTTTTTTTCTCTTGAATCTCTCAGCAACTTTTCTTTGTCTTCAATGTGGAGTGTTTTGACTATTATTTGCCTTGGAGAGTTTTTATTTTGGTCATATCTGTTTGGAGTGGGAAATGCCTCTTGTATTTGAATGGGCCTCTCATTCTTCAGTTGAGTGAAGTTTTCATTTATAATAATTTGAAAATTTACTCAAGTGTGGTATTTTGAGATTTTTGCTCTGGTATTCCATGAATGCGCATGTTAGGCTTCTTCAGGGTGTCCCATGTCTCTTGAATGTTCCTCTCCAGTATCTTTTTGGCTTTAACAATCTCTTCCATTGAGCTGGTTAATTCTCCCACTTTGTCTTCAAGATCTGAAATTCTATTTTCTGCCTCATTTGTTCTGCTGAAAAGACTCTCTGTGGAGTTTTGGGTTGAAGATAACTTGTCTTTTAGTTCAATTTTAAACTCTGCCTGAGACTGTTTTAACTGCTCTATGCCTATTTTTGTTTCATGAACTGTTTTTCTCAACTCCTCCAAATGCCTGTTGTGTTCCTGTTCAAAGTGGTTGATGCGGTTGTTTAACTCCTCTTGCCTTTCCTCTTTCATAGTATTAATCATGGTAATGATCATACTTTGAAAGTCGTTGTCTTGGGTCGGCTTTCTTGGCTGTTTTCTGTGAATTTGTTCTGGTTGGAATCTATCTTTAAGGGATTAATTCTTTCGGTGGGAGATTGGACTTCTTGGATTTTGTTTCTCATGGATCTGCACTTTGACTTGGGCATTGTTGTTTTGTTTCTTAGGACCTTTCAGTTTCTGTGTGTTTTTGACTGAACTGATTTAGTTGGTGTTATTACATTTGGGCAGTTATTACTAGTGCTTGCCTTGAATTCGGTATGTTTGTCTTTTGTTATTGTTATTTCCTAGATGATGCTATTAGGCTGTTAGTACATCAGTTAAGTCAGGTTAAGTAGACAGAGGATAAATATTAGTACGGTAGTGCACTTTCGCAATTTAGAATCTTGGTGATATGTGAGAGTGAGTGGTGTACTCCCTGGAGTTTTATGTTTTTGGGTTGGCTGTATGGAAAAGTTGATCTACAGCAATTAATACTAGAAAGAAACAGTAGGGTGAAAAAAAAGGAGTTTTACTTATTTTTGGGCTGGATGTGAAGAATCTCTCCCATGTGATAGGATGATTGTAAAAGGCTTCAGTTGTATGGCCTTTGTCTCTTAGAGTTTTACTTGAGTTTCCTTTGGATTCTATTGAATTCTGAGTAGCAGTATGTCTTCCCTGGACCATGTTCTTGGGTCTCGGGTGGGCAGGAGAAGCAGAGGGTCTGATGTTGACGACAGAATTCTTCACCTGGGACCTGGGACTTGGCTTAGTGGCCCACCCAAGTTCCAGGGATGGAGGAAAGTGAGCAAGTCCAGTTGGGCGAATTGGCGGGTGGGATGAAGAAAGGGGCTGGGCCCAGGGCGTGGCCCAAGCTAAACCAGAATCAGCCTGGGTCCCGCTGGGACACGGGGTGACCTGGGGGGCTGGGCAGACTCATTTGGGGCTGGCGTAGTGGGGAGCACAGTTGGGCGCAGACAAGGTGGTGTGGGAGGGAGAGAGGGGGCTAGCACCCCAGGATGCGGCCCAGGCTAAAGCCCGAGGCAGCCTGGGTGCCACTGGGACAAGGGGCGTCCTGGGGGTCTGGGTGGACTCACCTGGGGATGGCGGAGTGGGGAGAGCGGTCTGGGCAAGAGAAGGCAGTGTGGAAGGGAGAGAGGGGGCTAGGGTCCTGGGGCGCTGCCCATGCTAAAGCCCGAGAGAGCCTGGGTGCTGCTGGGATCTATGCTGTTTGTATTCTGTATTTTTGCCATCCTGACCAGGGCGAGATGATATCTCAGGGAGGTTTTGATTTGCATTTCCCTGATGGCTAAGGATACGGAGCATTTTTTAAGATATTTGTTAGCTATTTTAATTTCGTCTCTGGTAAACTTTCTTTTAAGTTCCAAGGCCTATTTTTTAATTGGCCCATTTGTTTCCTTGGTGTTTAGTTTTCTAAGTTTTTTATGCACTCTGGATAATAGAGCTCTATCAGATATGTGGTTAGTGAAGATTTTCTCCCATTCTGTAGGTTGCCGTTGTGCTCAAGTTACTATCTCTTTATCTGAACAGAAGCTCTTTAATTTCATAAGATCCTATCTGTTGAGTATTGGTTGTGGTGACTATGCTATTGGATTTCTGTTTAGGAACGGTTGGCCTAATCCAATCAGCTCGAGGGAGTTCCCTACCCTTTCAACTAAGGTTTTTACAATCTCTGGCTTTATATCGAAGTCCTTAATACATTTGGAATTAAGTCTTGTACATGGTGACAAGTAAGGGTCCAGTTTTAATCTTCTGCATGTGGACATCCAGTTTTGCCAACACCCTTTGTTGAAGATGCTGTTCTTTTTCCATTGGATTTTTGGGCCCCTTTCTCAAAGATCACATGGCTGTAATTTTGTGGGCTTATATTTGGGTCTTAAACCCTTATCCATTGATCTCTGTGTCTATTTTGAAGCCAGTACCAAGCTGTTTTTTTAACTATGGATTTGTAGTACAGATTAAGGTTTTGGTATGGTGATAGTTCCAGCAGTGTTTTTATTACTCAGGATTGTTTTTGCTATCTTGGGTCTTTTGTGCCTCCATATGAATTTTGAGATTGTTTGGTCAACTCCTTTAAAGAATTGCTTTGGGATTTTCATTGGTATAGCATTGAATCTGTATATTGACTTTGGTAGGATGGTCATTGTTATGATATTGATTTTGCCAATCCAGGAACATGGGAGGTCTTTCCACCTTCTAGTGTCTTCTGTAATTTCTTTCTTTAGGGTTTTAAAGTTTTCGTTGTAAACGTCACTTACTTCCTTGGTTAGGTTTATACCAAGGTATTTCATTTTGTTAGGGGCTACAGTAAATGGGATTGTTTCTCTCAGGGATTTTTCACTTCTTTCATCCTGGGCATAGAGGAAGGCCACTGATTCTTGTACATTTATTTTGTATCCTGCCACCCTGCTGAACTTCTCTATTAGTTCCAGTAGTTTCCTGGTGGAGTTTTTGAGATCACTCAGGTATAAGATCATGCCATCTGCAAATAGAGATAACTTGATTCTTCTTGCATATTTGAATCCCTTTTATCTACCTTTCTTGTCTGATGGCCTTAGCTAAGATTTCAAGTACAATATAAAATATTGTTGATAGTGGACAGCATTGTCTATTTCCTGATTGAAATGGGAATGCTTCAAGTTTTTCCCCATTGAGTATAAACCTTGCTGTTTGCTTGTTATAGATAGCTTTTATTATATTGACAAAGGTTCCTTCCGTTCCATCCGTCTCTAGGGTTTTGATCATAAAGGAATGTTGGATCTTGTCAAAAGTTTTTCTGCATCTATCAAGAGTATCATGTGGTCTTGGATTTTGGACTGGTTTATATGGTGAATTACATTTATTGGTTTTTCTATGTTGAACCAAACTTGTGTGTCTGGGATAAAGCCAATTTGATCCCTGTGGATGATCTTTCTGATGTGTTTTGAATCCAATTTGCTAAGACTTTGTTGAGAATCTTTGCATCTGTGTTCATCAAAGCAATTGGCCTATAGTTTTCTTTTTAAATGTATATTTATTAGGTTTGGGGATTAAGACAATATTAGCTTCAGAGCAAGAATTTGGTAATGTTCCTTCCTTTGATATTTGATGGAACAGTTTAAGGAGTATTGTTATTATTAGCTCCTTACATGTCTGGTAGAACTCTGCGCTGAATCCATCTGGTCCAGGACATCTGTTGGAGGGAAGATTCGAGATTACTTCCTCGATTTCCTCATATGTTATAGGACTATTTAAATATTTCACAATTTCCAGATTCGATTTAGGTAAGTTGTGCTTAGTTAAGAATTCATCCATTTCTTTTCTGTTGTCAAATTTCACAGAATATAAGTTTTTAAAATATGACATTATAATTCTTGAATTTCTTGGGTTTCTGTAGTCATAACTCCATTTTCATTTCTAATTTTGTTAATTTGTGTTTTCTCTCTCTTGGTTTTGGTTAAATTAGCTAGGGGTGTATCAATCTTCCTGATTTTTTCAATGTACCAGCTTTCTGACTGGTTGATTCTCTGTATCATTTTTCCTTATCTCAATTTTGGTTATTTCTCCCCTGATTTTGTTAATTTCCTGTTTTCTATTGCTTTGGGATTGGATTGCTCTAGTGTCTCTAAAGCTTTGAGCTGCATTGTTAAGTTATTCACTTCGCTTGTGATGTTTCTATTTTGTTGATGTAGGCATTAAGAGCTATGAACTTACCTCTTAGGACAGCTTTCATTGTGTCACAAAGATTTTGATAAGTTGTATTTTCATTATCGTTCGCTTTTAGAAAATCTAGAATTTCCTTTGTAATTTCTTCCTGAATACAATTCTCATTCATCATCATAGTATTTAGTTTCCAGGAATTGATGTATTTTCTCTTGTTCATTGTGTTGTGGATGTCAAACTTTAGACCATGATGGTCTGATAGGATACAGGCTAGAATTTCAACTTTCATATAAATGTGAAAATTTGATTTGTGGCCCAATATATCATCTATTTTGGAGAAAGTTCTGTTTGCTGCTGAGAAAAATGTGTATTCTTTGGTATGTGGACGGAAATTTCTATAGAGATCTGTAAGGTCCACCTCAGTAAGAGTTTAAGGTCCATTGTGTCTCTGTTAAGTTTTTGACCTGTTTCAGGGAAAAGCCACTGGGTCCTTGTACATTGGAGAGGAGGGCCCAGAGGAGAGTCTGGCATACACATTGAAGGATTCTCTGGGGATTGGGGGGGAGGCACTGGGGGATGGGGAGGGAGGGGTAAGGGGAGGGGAAGCAGGGGCGTCAGGGGGAGGAGGAGGGAGGGAGGGAACCAGTGTACCTATTAAGTTTGTATGAGCATAAATAATAATAAAAATGTTTTTTAAAAAAGTTTTTGACCTGTTGATCTATCTCATGTTGAGAGGGCAGTGTTGAAATCTCCAAGAATTATTATTTGGGGGTTCATTTCTTGCATTACACCCTGTAGCATTTGCTTAATGAATGTGAAGGGGCCTGTATTAGATGTATTAGATTCAGTATTGTGAAGTCTTTCTGGTGAATTGTGCCAGTGACTAAAATGTAGTAACCATCTGTGTCTCTTATGATTTTTTTTTTTTTGGTTTGAAGTCCACTTTGTCCGATAACATAATGGCTACCCCTGCCTGTTTCCTGGTTCCATTAGCTTGCAGAATTTTGGACCAGCCTTTTATTTTTAGGATGTGCCTATCTTTTGTGTTGAGATGAGTTTCCTGAAGGCAGCAGATTGATGGGTTGTGATTTTTAATCCAAGTTTGTAATCTATGTCTCTTGATTGGTGAGTTAATTCCATTGACATTTAGTGTTATGATGGAAAAGCTTTTAATTATGGACATTTTTTATGTTTTCTTGCTTTCGTAAGTATTATTTGGCTTTTATGTTTTTGTGGTATTATACTTCCCTTTTGTCCTCCTGGATATGTCTGTTTTTTCTTCAAGCTTGAGTATCATTTCTAGCATGTTTTGAAAGCCTTGTTTGGTAGACATATAAGCATTCAAGTTGTCTTTGTGCTGGAAAACTTTTCTTTCTCCCTTGATCATGAGGGATAGTTTTGCCAGCTATATCAGCCTGGGTTGACATTTTTGCTCATTCAATAATTGAAGTACGTCTCCCCAAGCTCTTCTTGCTTTTATTGTTTTCATTGAGAAGTCATTTGTTATTTTAATAGATTTACCTTTAAAAGTGACTTGCTTTTTTCCCTTGAAGCTCTCAGCACCTTTTCTTTGTCTTGAATGTGGAATGTTTTGACTATTATTTGCTGTGGCAAGTTTCTATTTTGGACATATCTGTTTGGGGTGTGAAATGCCTCTTGCATTTGGATGGGCCTTTAATTCTTTAGATGAAGGAAGTTTTTCTTGATGATAGTTTGAAAAATTTCCTCAGGTGTGCTATTTTGGGATTCTTGCTCTGGTATTCCATGAATGCGCATGTTAGGCTTCTTCAGGGTGACCCATGTCTCTTGAATACTCCTCTCAAGTATCTTTTTGGCTTTAACAATCTCTTCCATTGAGCTGATTAATTCTCCCACTTTGTCTTCAAGATCTGAAATTCTATTTTCTGCTTCGATAGTTCTGCTGATAAGACTCTCTGTTGAGTTCTGGGTTGAAGATAACTTGTCTTGTAGTTCAATTTTGAACTCTGCCTGTGACTGTTTTAACTGCTCTGTGCCTATTTTTGTTTCTTGTACTGATTTTCTCAACTCCTACAGGTTTCTGTTGTGTTCCTATTCAAAATGGTTGATGTGGATATTTAACTCCTCCCAGATTTTCCCTTTCATATTATTCATTATGGTAACTGTCATGCTTTGAATGTAGCTATCTTGGGCCTGGCTTTCTTGGCTATTTTCTGTGAAGTTTTTTTCTGGTTGGACTCTGTCGCTATGGGATTAATTTTTTCAGTGGGAGATTTGTTTTCTTGGTTTGTTTTTCTCATGGATCTACACTTTGACTTGGGCATTGTTGTTTTGTCTCTTCAGTCCTTTCAGTTTCTATATGTTTTTGACTGAACTATTTAGTTGGTATAACTGCTGTCTGGCAGTTGTTACTAGTTGGGTGCATTTGTCTGTTGTAATCATTATTTCCTAGATGAGGCCATTAGACTGTTAGTACATCAATTAAGTCAGGTTTATTTAGACAGGGGGTGAATATTAGTAGGGTAGTTCACTTTTATGATTTAGTAACCTTGGTATTATGTGGGGGTGAGTGGTACAATCACCAAAGTAATATATGCTTTGGGGGTGGCTATATAGAAAAGATAATCTACAATGATTAATAATTGGGAAGAAGAGGACAGTAAAAAGTGGGTTTTTATATCTTTGGGCTGGATCTAAAAAGAATGTCTTCCATGTGATAGGACAATTTTAGAGGACTTCAGATGTATGGTCTTTGTGCTCTGGGGAATTGCTGGGGTTTTCTTTGGATTCTGCCGAATTCTGTCAATCAAGGTGCCCTCCCTGGAACAGGAATGAGCAAGCGAACAAGCATGCCTTCAGGGCAGGCAGAGGGGGGATGGGCTGAGGAGGATTGGCACAACTGGGCCTGGGGTGTGGCAGGATGTCTAATCAAGTCCTGGGAAGCTCTGGTGCTTCCCAGACTGAATGGTGGGAGGGGCTGGGAGGAGCAGGTGACCTGGGTGCTGGTGGAAACTATCTGGGAAGCAGGGTTCCTCACCTAGATCTCAAAGGAGGGAGCAACCTAAGGTTAAGGGCGGGCAGAAGGTGGGAAGGGACTGAGGAGGATTAGCACAACTGGGCTTGGGACGTGGCCAGTGGTCCATTCAAGTCTTGGGCAGCTTGGGTGCTGCGGTGTATAGCTGGTGGGAGTGGAAGGAAGGAGCCAGTGACCTGGGTCCAGGTGGGAAGTACTTGGTAAGCAGGATGCTTTACATGCACGGCAGGGCAGGGAGAAACCAAGGGTTCCAGGGGGGCAGAAGGGAGAACTGGGGAAATGCTGAGAAGGATTGGTGCACCTGGATTAGGAGAGTTGCCAGAGGTTCACCAATGCAATGGACAGCTTGGACCTACTCAAGCTAGATGGTGGCAGGGCCTGGGAGGAGTTGGTGACCTGGGTGCTGGTAGGAAGTACCTGGGAAGCAGGGTACCTTACCTAGACCACAAACAAGGGAGTAAACTAGCTTTCAGAGCAGGTGGAAGGGGGGAGGGGCTGAGGAGGATTGGCAAATCTGGGCCTAGGGTGTGGCCAGTGGCCCACCCAAGTCCTGGGCAGCATGGGTGCTGCTCAGGCTGTATGGTGGGAGGGGCTGGGAGGAGCAGGTGACTTGGGTGCTGGTGGCAAGTACCGGGAAAGCAGCGTACCTTACCTAGACCACAATGGAGAGAGCAACCTAGGGTTCCCGGCAGGCAGAAGGGGGGAGGGGCTGAGACGGATTGGTAATCCTGGGCCTAGGGAGTGACCAGTGGTCCACCCAAGCTTTGGGCAGCTTGGGCGCTGCTCAGGCTGGATGGTGGGAGGGGCTGGGAGGAACTGGTGACCTGGGTGCTGGTGGGAAGTATCTGGGAAGCAGGGTACTTTACCTAGACCGCAACCAAGGGAGAAACCTAGCTTTCTGAGTAGGCGGAAGCGGGGAGGGGCTGAGGAAGATTGGCACACCTGGGCCTAGGCCATGGCCAGTGGTCTACCCAAACCCTGGGTAGCTTGGGTGCTGCTCAGGCTGGATGGTGGGAGGGGCTTGGAGGTGAGGGTGACCTGGGTGCTGGTGGGAAGTACCTGGGAAGCAGGCTGCCTTATCTCCTCCGCGAGGGAGGGAGCCACCTAGGGTTCAGGGAGGGAGGAAGAGGGAAGATGTGGAGGGGCTGAGGAGGATCAACGCACCTGGGTCCAGAGCTTGGCCGGTGGTCCACCCAAGCTATGGGCATGTTCAGGGCTGCTCAGGCTGGATGGTAGAAGGGGTTGGGAGAAGCAGGTGACCTGGGTGCTGGTGGGAAGAACCTGGGAAGCAGGTTGCCTTAGCTAGATCACACACAAGGGAGTGACATAGGGTTCCTGTGCGTGGAAGGGGAGGAGGGGCTGAAAAGCACCAACACAACTAGGCCCAGGGTGTGGCCAGTGGTCCACCCAAGCCTTAGGCAGGTTGGGTGCTGCTCAGGCAAGATGGTGGAAGGGGCTTGGAGGTGAGGGTGACCTGAGTGCTGGTGGGAAGTACTTGGGAAGCAGGATGCTTTACCTGGACCGCGAGGGAGGGAGCGACCTAGGGTTCCAGGCAGGCAGAAGGGGGAACGGGGGAGGTACTGAAAAGGATCTGTGCACCTCGGCTGGGAGTGTGTCCAGTGGTCGACCCATGCCATGGGCATGTTTGGTGCTACTCAGCCGGGATGGTGGGAGGGGCTGGGAGGAACGGGTGACCTGGATGCTAATGGTAGTACCTGGGAAGCAGGGTGCCTTACATGGACCTCAAACTAGGGAATGACCTAGTGTTCTGCGCAGATGGAGGGAGAGGCTGGGGAGGATTGGTGCACCTTGGCCTGGGACATGGCCAGCAGTCCACCCAAGCCCTGAGCAACTTGGGCTGGGTGGTGGGAGGGGCTGGGAGGAGCAGGTGACCTGGGTGCTTGTGGGAAGTACCTGGGAAGCAGGGTGCCTTACCTGGACCTTGAGTGAGGGAACGATCTAGAGTTGTGGGTAGGCGGAAGGGGGAAGAGCTGGAGGGTCTGTGGAGGATCAGCACACCTGGCCTGCAGCGTGGCCAGTGTCCATCCAAGCCCTGGGTAGATTGGGCGGTGACCATGCTGGATAGTCAGATGGGCTGGGAGGAGCAGGTGACCTGTGTACTGCTGGGAAGTACCTAGGAAGCAGTGTGCCTTACCTAGACCACAAGCAAGGAAACGACCTAGGGTTCCAGGAGGGCGGAATGGGGGGAGAGGCTGAGGAGGATTAGTGCACCTGGGCCTGGGGCATGGCCGGTGGTACAACCAAGCCGGGAGCAGCTTGGGCACTGCTCAGGCTGGATGGTGGGAGGAACTGGGAGGAGCTGGTGACCTGGGAGCTGATGGGAAGTATCTGGGGAACAAGGTGCCTTACCTGGACGCAAGGGATGGAGTGACCTAGGGTTCCAGGAGGGCGGAATGGGGGGAGAGGCTGAGGAGATCAGCGCACCTGCGACCTGGGGCATGGCCAATAGTCCACCCAAGCTCTGAGCAGCTTGGGACTGCTCAGTCTGGATGGTAGGAGGGGCTGGGAGGAGGGGTTGACCTGGGAGCTGGTAGGAAGTACTTGGGAAGCAGGATGATTTACATGGACCCAAGGGAGGGAGCGACCTAGGGTTCTAGGTGGGCAGAAGGGGGAACAGGGGAGGTGCTGAGGAGAATCGGCCCACCTGGGCCTTGGGCATGGCCAGTGGTCCACAAAAGCCCTGGGCACCTTGGGTGCTGCTCAGACTGGATGGTAGGAGAGGCTTGGAGGTGTGGGTGACCTGAGTAATGATGTACTCAGGGAAGTACCTGGGAAGCAGGATGCCTTACCTGGACCGGGAGGGAGGAAGCGACCTAGGGTTCCGGGTGGGTGCAAGGGGGAAGAGCCGGAAGGGCTAAGGAGAATTGTCACTCGTGGCCTGTGGTGTGGCCAGTGTCCATTCAAAACCTGGATAGCCTGGGCGGTGACCACGGTGGATAGTCGGATGGGCTGGGAGGAGCGGGTGAACTGGGTGCTGGTGGAAAGTACCTGGGAAACAGGGTGCCTTACCTAGACCACAAGCAAGGGAGCGACCCAGGGTTCCTGGGCGGGCAAAATGGGAGGAGAAGCTGAGGAGGATTGGCGTACCTGTGCCTGGGGCATGGCCCGTGGTACAACCAAGCACCAGGCAGCTTGTGCCTAGCTCAGGCTGGATGGTGGGAGGAGCTGGGAGGAGCGGGTGACATGGGTGCTGGTGGGAAGTACCTGGGAAGCAGACTGCCTTATCTGGTCCGCGAGGGAGGGAATGACCTAGTGTTCAAGGAGGACAGAAGAGGGGAGGGCTGAGGAGGATTGGCACATCTGGGCCTGGGGAGTATCCAGTGGTGCACCCAAGCTCTGAACAGCTTGGGCACTAGTCAGGCTGGATGGTGGGAGAGGCTGGTGTGATCAGGTGACCTGGGTGCTGGTGGGAAGTACATGGAAAGCAGGGTACCTTACCTAGACTACAAGCGAGGGAGCACCCTACCTTTCCTGGCAGGCGGAAAGGGGGAGGGGCTGTGGAGGATTGGCACACCTGGGCTTAGGGCGTGTCCAGTGGTCCACACAAGCCCTGGGTAGCTTGGGAGCTGCTGAGGCTGGATGGTGGGAGGGGCTGAGAGCAGCGTGTGACCTGGGTGCTGGTGGGAAGTACCTGGGAATTAGGATGCTTTACATGAACCATGAGGGAGAGACCTAGGGTTCCGGGAGGGCGGAAGGGGGAATTGGGTTGGTGCTGAGAAGGATCAGCACACCTAAGCCAGGAGCATGGCCAGTGGACCACCTTAGCCATGGGCAGCTTGGGCGCTGCTGGGGCTGGATGATGGGAATGACTGGGAGGAGCAGGCAAACTTGGATCTATTTGTAAGTACCTGGGAAATAGGCTGGTTGGTGGGAGGGGCTGGGAGGAGCCGGGTACCTGGGAGCTGGTGGGAAGTACCTGGGAAGCAGGGTGCCTTACCTGGACCGCAAGTGATGGAGCGACCTAGGGTTCCAGACCAGCAGAATGGGGGGAGAGGCTGAGGAGGATCAGTGCACCTGGGCCTGGGGCGTGACCAGTGGTCCACCCAAGCCCTGGGCAGCTTGGGTGCAGCTCAGGCTGGATGGTGTGAGGAGGTGGACAGAGAGGGAGGGAGAGACCTAAGGTTCAGGGCGGGTGGAAGGGGGGAGGGTCTGAGAGGATCTGTGCACCTGTGAAATGGGACTTGGCCAGTGGTCCACCCACGCTCTGGGCAGCTTGGGTGCTGCTCAGGTTGGATGGTGGGAGAGGCTCGAAAGAGCAGGTGACCTCAGTGCTAGTGGGAAGTACCTGGGAAGCAGGGTGCCTTACCTGGACCAAGAAGGAGGTAGTGACCTAGGGTTCCTGATGTTTGGAAGGGGGAAGAGCGGGTGGGGCTGAGGAGGATCAGCCCACTTGGGCCTGGCGCATGGACTGTGGTCCTCCCAAGCCCTGGGCAGCTTGGGCGCTGCTCAGGCTGGGTGGTGGGAGGGCCTGGGAAGAGTGGGTGACCTGGGTGCTGGTGGGAAGTACCTGGGAAGCAGGGGGCCTTACCTGTATGGTGAGGGAGGGAGCGACCTAGGGTTCTGGGCTGGTGGAAGTGGCTGATGTTCTATACTTTACACTGATGTTTCATATAAATTATTTTAAAATGACACTTCATCAGCTCCCATTTTTTATTAATAGGCAAAAATATATTTTTAATAGTTTCACCTAAAAACTTTAAAAATGGTTATTTGTTCTTGCTATATTTAGATGAGATCATTGAGGTGGGTCTCATAGGATTCTCTTCAGGTACCATGTAGGGGAACAGTGAGATTTCTGCCTACAAGTGAATTTAGTAGAATCTATGTTGGCAACTAGGAAGACAGTGTCCTCAATATAGTGTATTTCCTATTTTATTCAACCATCTTGTTTTGAAAAAATGTACATATTTACAAACATCCATATATATGAATGGATAAAAATACAGGAAAGAAAAGAAGGGTAGGAAAAGAAGCGAGAATAAGAGGAAATTTTTTCCCAGAAATCCACAATTCTTACATGTCACTTCTTATGAAGCAGTTGTTTCTTGTAGAATCACAGCACTACAGAGTGGATGGATGCCTAGGACTCCAAAAAATCATCTTTGCACTCATTACTAGGTAGGGATACCACACATGCTCTGAATGGTGTACATTACTTATCCCAAGAAGAGCTCTTCATGGTTTTAATACACATGAAAGACACCTTCTTGTGAAAGGCACTGCACCCAGAATGGCTCAATGTGGCAGACCCACAAAAACACTCATCATCAAGGCTTTAAATTCTGCATTTACCTGACCACCAAGATTTAAACCAAGGAAGTATGTAGCCTCTACTGCTATTTCTTTGCTTTTCATTCTTTCCCCAGTTTCTAGCATAGTTCCAAGTTGGAAAAAATTAGAAAATTTCACTTTGTATCTTCCTCAGAGGTCCGTAACATTTGAATTATTCCACTGTTTCTCAAGTTCATTTGGCTTTGTCATTACAAAAGAAGTTTGAAATTCTTCAAAATACTGGGAGAAGCAAAGACTCACAACTCACCAAAACTTTCTGCTCACCTAAAACCCCACGCCACTCACACAGTTTTCTATAATTCAGCTCCAAAACCAGAGAATAATTCAAGAACCAGGAAGAAAAGAAATTAAGAACAATCAGTTTGTGTCATGATAAAGGCACAAAGATTTCCTTCTCTCTTCAGATCTTGGAATGATGAGCACACATGAATTACTAGAATTAGATAAAACAGGTAATAAACTTGAAAGCAAGAATTGTAGTTAATTCTGCTTCTCTTTGTCCTAACTTCTTCGTAGTTTATTTGGTGTTTTTGATATTTTATCAATAGCAGATTTAACAAATCAAATTTAGAATAAATTTATATTGAGATATTTACAGTTTCAACATAACACATGTGGTCTCCCATTTCTAGCTGGCTATAAAGTTACAGAGTACTTAGAAGGAAGTGAGATTTGCCAGGCATATGCATAAAACTCATGCAAATTTTATTGATATTTTGTTTTTGTAACAGGGTCTTGTGTAACCCATGCTGCTCTCAAACCCCATGTATAACTGAGTTCAAACTTGAGCTCCTGATTTTACTACTTCTACATTCTGAATCCTGAGACTGAAATCCTGAATCACTACTCCCACTCTTGAGATTTTAATAAGACTAAGTACATACTAATTCTCCTCCACATCCATATTCATAGATTCCATGAACTGTATTTTCTAGTACTTTCAGCAACCAGAACACACCCTGCAAACCAGGGCAATATTAAGCCAGTCATTACTGTATTTCTAAAAAATAAATGGATATAGAAGCTGGGAATTCCCAGGCAACATGGCTAGCCAAACAAGCCCCTGTCAGAGAGCTCTGGGTTTAACTAGCAATGCAACTTCAACCATAAAGTAGAAGAGCAATTGAGACGGTTATCTAATATTAACCTCAGGTCTCCATATATCTATGCATACAGGTGCATGTATATATCTACACATAGATGTGTACCCACAGAAAATGCATATCCTCATACATGCACAGACACAAAATGTGGGGAAGTAACTAACTTTGAACTGTGGCTATAGAATTTTTACCGTCCAGAACTACTCTGAGTTTCTGTCATCCTTATCCATGACTTTTGACAAGGATTCTGATGACAATCAACAACATGCTAACATATATCTGCATTTAATTATAAAACAGAAGAGCATATGTGTCTTGTTTCTAAGACTTTGGTTTATTGCTGTTTACAGACAGTAGTGCTGAAATTTCCAATTACTCTCATTTATGATATTTTGTCATGTAATTTTTTTGAAAATGTTTTAATCCCATAATACATTTATGATGCATAATTATTCCCTGGTATACAATGTAAATGCTAGACACAGTTAAAATCAAAACCTCTAAAAGGCAACATTGAATCTATGGAAGTCCTTCAAAACTCAGGAGACAAGTGTCTTCCCATCACTTAATCACAAGCCTAATTGGGGTATATCATGGCTATGGTAAAGAGAGAAGCTGGATTGACTCTTAAGAGATGGTAATATTCAGCAGGTAAAAAAAATCTGTCGATGCCGAAATGAAGGGATTTATACCTCACAGTATCTTTTTAAAAAAATTTTTTATTATTACTTATTCAATTGTGCATGTATATGTGTGTATGTATGGGTATGTAGAACCACGGACGAATTCGGGAACCACCATGAACGCCTCCACCTCCTTGTTTACTCTGCCTTGGGATTCTCAGGCTCCGCCCTACCAGGACCGGAAACGCAGGTCGCCCCTGCTTCCACCTGGCGTCTATACATGGGGTCTAGGATCAAAACTCAGGACCTTCTGCCTGCAAGGCAGAGGCTTAACCCCTGAGCCACCTCTCCAGCCCCCTCACAGTATCTTAACTAGGCAAATAACAAATTGTTTGGTTTGAAATGCCTCATAGCAAAATACCTGACATGCCTGCCCCCCCCCCAAGACCATAGATGAGAGACAGCTAGGTAATCTAATAAAATCAAGTGTGGATTGGTACCAATTTTTTAAAACAAAGTTTTATAGGAAAATAGGACATTAAAAATTGTTCAAGCATTGCTATTCACTAACTTAATACTATACAAAGAGGTAGGGAGTTAGCTTGCTCTTTAAAATCTGTACTAGGCTGGGAGAAAGGGAGGGAGGGGGGAAAGGAAAGAGAAAAGAGGGGAGGGAGCAAGGGGATCCAGAGAGGAGTGGAGGGAAGGAGGGGAATGGGGTACTTATCAACTTTGTATGAGTGGAGTAAATAAATAAATAATAAAAAAGAATCCGTGCTAGGAAATTGTGAAATTCATGACAAGGCCACTGGGAATATTTTAATATGATGATGAACACTTTTCTATTATTCTTTCTTGACATTTTCATACATAAATACAATGAATTTGTATTTAGTCCTTGATACACATTCCCATCTCCACCCCTATAGTTCTACTTCATGTTTTCCTTTCCAACCAGTCTTCCTCCTAGCTTCATGTCTTTTTTGCCTGTGTGTGTTTCATCTGGGATGTCTTCTCAAGCAACTGCCTGTTATTTGCTTGGATATAGATGACCATCAAATCGTTGAATAAAGAAAATCTCCTTCTCCTGTCTGGCATTAGCCTTCAGTGGTTTCTCAGGGTAACGTAGTACTTCTTGAGATATTCTCAATCCATGGTCAAATGGAATAGTAAGCCAAATAAATCTCCCTTTCTCCCCTTAAGTTTCTGGTATATGAGAGTTGTCTCATAGCAGCAGAGAAGAGTAACTGAAATAGTATGGAAGAGAGTTATATATTCACAATTTGTTAATGAGTTTTATCAGTATGAGAGTTTTCTCTTTGGTTACTCATTTTTGATGGAATCTATAAAAAGACTTGGATATTGCCAGATGCTTTAACTAATCCATAGAAATTACTGTATGGTGTTTTTTTCTAATTTATGGTAACAGTTGATTTCTTCCTGTACTTCTAGGTATTGCTACATATATTCAAGAGTTTGTTAGTATTATATGCTTATAAATATTGCATACCCCTGATCAATTTATGCCTAGACAGCTCTGTAGGATGAATGGTAATTGACCAAGTTCATTGATGTTGAAGAATCACCTACTATGGGTGTTATCATTCCCTGGGATGGGGGGTCCTAAACTTTTTAAATGGAGAAAGTGAGCTGAGCCACAGCATTCTTCACTCTGTTTCCTAATTGAGGTTGCGATGTGACCAACTGCCTCAAGCTTCTGACACTATGACGTCCTTGCCATAATGGACTGGTCCTTTGAACTGTGAGCTAAAATAACTATTTTCCCTTAAATCCTTTTATCAAGCTATTTTATTATAGCAAAAGCAACAGAAAACAGAATAGCCTAAAAAATGTTTTAAATATGGTGGTGCGCATCTGTAGTCTCAAAATTCAGGAGGCTGAGACAGGAGCAACGTTAAGACCAGTCTGGACTATATATAACATGATATTGTCCAGGAAAAAAGTAACCTGGTATAAACATAGTGGTTATGGTCTAGATATTGTTAGTGTTTCTTCCTAAGTGTGTGCATTAGGAATTTGGTTCCCAGTATAGCCATACTGGAAAGTGATAGAACTTTCAAGAGGTTGAGCTAATGGTAAATGCTTTAAGCATTGAGGGTATTGAATATGGAAATTATTAATATAGCTCACCTGTAAAAGCTATTAAGAACTTGCTTGAATGAAATGTTATAAAAATTTTGAGCATAACCCCTGAATCCCTCTGGCTTCCATTCTTGCTACATTTTATTCTCATACATGATTTCCACCACTAAGATGTGAACAATATTGAGGTCATTGCTACAAACTGAACATGATCGTTAAACATCCAGCAATTAAAAATGTGACATAAATTTAAATAAACTAGTCAGCTTCAGATATTTCATTATGCAGATACAGCATATACAACTTCATGAGTGGGTGTCTCAATCACATTTCATTTGGACAACTGCCACATTTCAAGTGCAGTACAACTTACAATGTATAAGATTGCCTATTCAATACTCAGCCATACATTTTCTGAACAGTTCCTCTACCATGCATCAAATTTAACATCCTTCCATTTATAAAACGCATCTTCAGTCTAATATACAGCTCCACAAAATGTGTCCTATGTGACCTTATTTATAAATGGGTTTCTTAAAGATTAAATTATTCAAAATTAGATCATGCTGAAATGGTGTTGATCCCTAATCCAATATGACTTGTATCTTTATAGGAGGTAAGGAAACACAAGCAAATCAACATTATCTCATATTAATACAATGGAAAGTTACAATGATGTATTCACAAGACAGCACAACAGGCTCCAAATAAACCACCAGAATCTAAGAAAAGGGAAGAAAAGATTAGTTTAAAGATTATCCAAAGAAGTATAGTCCTGTGGATAATTTAGCTGCAGACTTCTACCCCCTAGACTTTATTCTGAAACAATCTTTTTCCATCAGTTCAATCAAGTTCACATTGTATTTTTATGGAAATTCTAATAAATTAAGATACACTTAATGTTTTGAGGCTATAAATGGCCAACAGGATTTGTCCAGAGACCCTCTCTAATATCTACACTAATGTCTCTTTACATTTAAGTACAACCATCCCTTTTACATATTCAAATTTATCCATAGCGGTTTTCAGAACTAACAACTATAAAACATTACCCTTAAGTTTTTCTTATTAATATGATACATAGCTAATATAATACATAGTATGTTTTATCCCATCTCATTTCCAATAGTTACATAAAAAGTAGTAACAAGTAGTTTGCATGCCCATGGCCTTAACAGTTAAGCAGAAAATACATTTCATGCAATCAAACTCCTGCCATATGTAAAGGTCTGAGTTACTTCAAATCTTGAACAAAAATGGCAGGAATGCAAGATCCTAGAAGCAAATAAATAATAATTAATAGGTGCTATAGTAAAGACTAGACATTTATTTTCCTGTTTATAGTCTGGAGTGAAAAAAAATTTAGTTCAAGATTGACAACATAAAAAAAATCTCAGTTCACTGGTTTCCAGAACCACTCACGATATACATAATTGTTACCAGCATAAGTTTATACCCTTCCATTCTGAGACATATACTACCATATATCTAAACTCTCCAAAAAGTAAACTTCAAATTTTTTAAAATTTTTTTTATTATTTAATTGTGCGTGTATGTGTGTGTGTGTATGTGTGTGTGTATGTATGTGTGTGTAGAATCAAAGACGAATTCGGGAACCAACATGGACCGCCTCCACCTCCTCAGTTATTCTGCCCCGGGATTCACAGGCTCTGCCCTATTAGGACCAGAAATGCAGGCCGCCCCCGCTTTCACCTGGCATCTATACGTGGGGTCTAGGATCCGAACTCAGGACTTTCCACCTGCAAGACAGAGAGTTAACCCCTGATCCACTCTCCAGCCCCTTATTTAATTTTCTAAGAAAGGAACAGTATCAGAATGAGAACAAACTGGTTTTAAAATTATGAAAAACAGGTTCTAGGCATTCTAGTGGAGAGAGAAATTATATCTAAACACTAAAAACATGTGAGATGAATGTCTTGAATTTTACATTAAAACCATGTAAGGAGAGGATTGTGATTTAAAGATTACTGGAAAAGCTATATCCAAATGGCTTATATTCATAGAACATGAAAGTAATAGAATTCTAACAATATCTCCCTACCTACGTCTGTCTCTATCAGTATCTTATCTACTGACATAAGATATCTAAGATGCACAAAAATATTCAAGTAATCTGAATGCATTTCTGCATGGTGAAGAGCAATACTTCATGAAGACAAAAGGAATTTGAAATTCTGCATGGTGCTGGATGACATAACAAAGGCATGCACATTGCAAGAAAGGCATGTGGATAAAACCTTGGTGGATTGTAAAGTCAGACTGTGTGAGTTGTATATAAAGGAATAAAGAGGACCATTTTTATATATATATTTTTTATTTTTTTAACATTTTATTATTTCCACTCATACAAACTTTACAGGTATACCGGTCTTCTCCCTCCCTCCACCTCCCCCCAACACCCCTGCTCCCCCCTCCTCTCCCTCCTCATCTCCCAGTGCCTCCCCTCCCCCCAATCCCCGGAGCATCCTTTAATGTGCATGCCAAACTCTCCTCTGGGTCCTCCTCTCTGATGAGGTGCAAAGACCCCGGGGCATTTCCCAGAACCCTTTCCTGGGTTCCCCTCAAATTTAGGAACACTACCATGACTGTCAGTCCCTAGCCTCCAAGGATCCTAGTGCGTTTAGTCCATGCTAGACTTTGTGGGTCAATAATGTGTTGGACATAGCACAGGTCATGCAAAGTCCTATTATGATTGCTTCGGCCCTAACTTGTGTGGAGTATTTTGCATATCACTCTTCCCATCCTTGTGCTCTTACAATCTTACCACTCCCTCTTCCACAAATTTCCCTGAGCTTCAGGATGGGGAGAGATTAGGCTGGCCCAGTTCCAGGTGGTTGATAGAGTCTCCGATGTTCTGAATTATGGTTTGTTGATTTCTTTTCAGTTTTGCTACTCCTGCAGTGCCCTTCACTCCATCCTGATGGGTATTGGATGTCACCCCCTGGCCAGAGATAAAAAGTTCTTCAAATAGTCTTATAAGGATAGATTCAAAGGTAGATGGAATAAGAGTAAGAGACTACGGTGAGGGGTGGGTCAGTTTCCCATTGCAAAATGGAAAATGCTCGACACTAATCCATCTCTCCAGATCCTACCTTCACTTCTGTTTAACAGCTAGAAAACAATGGAGAACCTTCAGTTAAGTCTATTCATAGGGATCCTTATTTTCTGTATTTTATCCCCCAGAATGCTTTCAAAAGGATTCTGTGATTTGAATAAGCAGATCTAGTTTTGTGCGAAGATTGAAAATATGTGATCTTCATGTCTCCTTCAAGATCTCTACTATGGCAGTAGCTCTTCTGTATTACCTCACTCTAAGACATGCCAATCATACTTTTGAAGAAACGAGCTGCATATCCTAAAGTTATGTACTACACATAGCATGACAGAAGGCCATTATCCTGATACTTGCCTCTGAATTTCAATCAAGCCCCAAACTTCTCTGTCCAGAAAAACCAGAAAACATGGAAGGCATTCTGCACTCTTCCCTCTCTATTCTCCCTACTATCTTTTCTGTTTTCTCCACTCAGCGTTTAGTGCCACCCCTCTTACCAGCTATGTAAGTAATGGGATACATTTTAGGACCCAAATAGAAAAGGCATCCCCCATCCTTTTCCTTTATTCCTCTGAGACTTATTATAATACTTATTTTCATTACTTTGATGATGTTTGATTTAATATAATTAGTACATGAGAAACTAGTTTGTGTGTCTTTAATGTTAGTTACGTGGTGCAGTGAGGCACTCCAGTCACTTGTCGTGTAGATATTGTAAGTTTCATAAATCTCAAGATAGCACCATTAAAAATTTCATGAGTTCATTCACATGTGTATATGTGTTATATATATACACACACATATATACATATACATATATACACATGTACATACATATACATATATACACATACACATATACATATATGTATATACACAAATATGTGTATACATATATACATACATTTATATATACACATATATACATACATTTGTTATATATATATATACACTATTTTTCCTTTCTAATGCTACAAGACTTATTTTATCATTTCCTTACAGTTTAAAAAATTTCCTTTTGACAATCTTTAGGGATACAACTGCTAATAACAAATAACTTTGGAATTCTCTCACCTGAAAATATCTTTATATTCCTGAGAACAATGTTTCTGACTTTAGAATTCACAATTAACAGGGTTTGACCAGCACTTGGAAAAATTGTTCATGTTTCCTTCCACCCTCCATGGTTTCAGATGAAAATTTATTAGAGTTGATGTTCCTCTACAGGAATATATATCATTTGCCTCTTACTGCTTTCAAGATATTTCTCTATTTTTATCTACTTTGCTTGTCATAAGTTTAGTTTGATGTTCCTTGGCATGAATGGGGGGGTTAATCTTATTTAAGATTCTTCTAGTGTCTTACTGTTGTTTACCAAATGTGCAAAATTTTCAGCCATCATTTCCTATAAAGTGCTCCTCCCCACCTGTATCCTTCTAAGAGATTATATGTCTTTCATATTTCATTATTGTCCTCTAGGTCCCTGATAATCTGCTCATTATGTAGACTACATTTTCTCTATTATTTGTGTATTATTTCAATTGTTTTCATGCAATTCTATGCATTGTCGTCCCCATTTTTACAAATCCATATAGATCTTTCAATTTGTTTTGTATTTTTAAGTTCTATAACTTATACTTATCATTTTAATAAATTCTATTCCATTGCTTATATCTTCTCATCATCTATAAAAATTATCAGATTCTTTTCAAACATGTTTTACGATACTATTTTAAAGATCTTACAAAAAATTCCAACATGCAATTTATCTTGATATTGGAGTTGGTCAATTACCTTCTCATTTAAGCTGTAATACTCTTCATTCTTTTGTAATAACTGTATTTTGTTTTCCAAGAAATTTTCATTATCATAAGAGATGCCATGTTTTTCTTACATACTGTATTTCAGTGGACATTTATCCTGTTTCAATTTATCATGTAATTCCCAGCCTATCTTTGTGAGCTATAGTTTCAATGACAATTTAATTTTCAGAGTTTTCATGCTGCTTTTTAATCTGATTATTTGTGCTGATATTGTCTTGAGTCCCTGTTTGTTTTTGGTTGTTGCTACCTACTTAGGCTAAAGGAGTTTCTCATACTGAGCCATCTGGTACTTCCAGATGGAGTATGGATGCTTTGGGCCTACAGGGACCAATAGGGTCTTCTGGCTAAGTATCTTCTTGTGCCTGAATTTTTTTATGCAAATGTTGCCTGAATGCCTGCTGTCCTTAAATAAAGAAAAGGAGTCTCACACCTTCTGGGCAAAGAGGTTTACAAGCCCAAATGCTTGTACTTCATCCTTGCCAGTTCTTTCTGGCAGACTAATCCTGTTAAAGATTAGTCTTAGATGAGAAGGGCAAACATATTTCATATTTAGTTAGTTTCTCTTTCTGGTGAAATTGGCCTCGTCATACTTCATGTAACTCTTGGTAGACAAATGCAATCTTCACATGATGAGGATGAGAGTATCTGTTCTGTCTATTCTAGGATGGATTTCAAGTGAATTTAGGAAAAAGAACAATGAGGCCAATTAAGCCACCATTGACTGTTAGACAGATGGATGGTAAATGCCATGTCTGGTTTGCCTAGTCCTCCTGGGGAGAGGTCAGAAAATGCCCTGCAACTCTGCCTATAATCAAGGCTTTTCTTCTACTTTTCTGTTTTACTTTGGTTATCTCTGGTGTTATTTCTAGCTGTGTCGAACCAAGATGTGCACGGAGTTTATGACACATGACCTGAACTTGTGAAATCTCAGTTTTATAGAAAGGATTTGGACTTTTAAGAATTCTGGTTTAAAAGCCACGACAACTGCAAGACTAGTTCTGATTATAAAGTAGCTGACAATACTTCTCTGCCACATACATCTATGTTGAATATTGAACGAAACACAGAAGGTATTAGATGATACAATAGTCACATTTCACTTAAAAAGTCTATTGCAACTTTATAAATGAGAAATCAGCAAATACAGGAACTCAGATGTATGCATAATAGCTTCCATCTACCACATCAAACTTATACATTTCCTAGTCTTTCTTTAGTTTTGATCCAGACATGGTAAAGCTGGTATTACAAAAAACAGAGACATTACTTATGACTATTTCTCCGCACTGATCTACGCTCCCACATTATAAATGTAAATTCCTTTCACCTGCAAGGGTTATTGACCAATTAGAACCTTAATGATGTGGAGATGTCTGAAATGTGGCATTTCCAAAGCCAGATTACCTCGAACTATCTTTAGCCCCTTTTATTGCCATCTGTTATCCACCTCTTTATATGACCTAAACATTGCCAGACTGCTTGTTTCCACCAACCAAAATGCAAAGAATGTCATCAGATAGCACCTATAGCCTGTAACAGAGATCTCCCTGCTTTTCTGTAAACTTCCGCTTACCTGATGCTTCTACCAATGTACTTGAAAAGCATCTTAATTTATTATTTCCTTTGTTCTGTGACTATAAAACCTCGAAAATTTGTTACTACAGTGGAACACATAGAATTTAGGGCAACCTGAAACTGTGTTTCTAGGCCATGGTCACTCAGATTTGACTGGAAAAAAACTAGCCCTTATCCCTTGAGGTGAGAGTTTTTTTTTTTTTCCATTTACACAGTGAACCAGGGATTCCCTTGATAATCAGAGAGCTCACTTGATTTCTCCATGGCACATTACAGATTATTGATCTTTGCCTGAACACCAAACACTATTATAGGTAGGTTATTCCAGTGTGGGAAGAGGAATGATTGTTGGATCTCAAGTAATTAATCCTTTGAAATCAGACTAGCCAGAACCGAACACTGACAATATATCAAAATTTATTTTTTCTTTAACTCACATTGATTCCTGCTGCCTGGGCCAACTGTTATTTAATTTCTCCCAGATTGTGTGCTTTTTCTTTTATTTAATTGTAGCCATTTAGCCATTTATTAAGAGTTCTCATCATTCAATAATGAGAAATTAGAGAGGGCTTGGAATGTAGCAGGGATGGTTATATTACTTATTTGAATTGACAAAGACCGAACTTCCACTTTCTAATTCAAGATGCTTTGGAATGTAAGAAGTGGCATGAAGATAAAGAGCACTCTCATCCTAGCTCACCTATGTTTTCCAGGACTATTGTGAATAGAAGCTCCTATTCAGTCTCTGCTCTTGCTACTCTTGTTTTGCAGATGGTCTTCAGTCATCTGGTGGCTATCATCTTGTCTCTATCACTTTGGTATAGTTCTCTTACTCAAAGACCTTTAATTGAGAAATAAATCCAGAAAACAAAGCAGCAAGACATGCCACCACTAAAGAATATAACAAGACCCTAAGACTTCTGCAAGCACCTTCTGTTCCTTGATTCCTTCACTATCTGTTTTATCCTCACTATGCAATAAATGCATGACATAAAGAACTTAAAAGGGGATGGATTTACAGTGGTTCATGGCTTCAGGGAATTCAATCCATGGTTACTTGGCATCATACATGTGGGAAGAGCATCATGGCAACAGAAGCACATAGCAAGGCATATTCTCCTCTCTTGCCTAACAAGAAGCTGAGAAACAAAAGAATACGGGAAGGAGACAGGATAAGATAAAGCATGTGGTTATACACTAACAGTGACTTAGTAACTCAAAGTACCCAAGTCCCACTTTTCACTGTTTCTCAATACTACCATGTATTATGATTGCATGATAGAATTAATCCTTTCATTTCATGTAGTTTTCTACATGAAGGAAAGTAGTGGATAAGGACGTCACTTTGACAAAAAGGGATTTTGCACTATTTGAAGAATTCTGCACAAGATTGATTTCTCCAGATGTCACAGACTGGTTATCTGAACATGTCTGTAAGGTAGGAGGACTATCATTTCCCTGTATCTGCTTTCCAGTAATCATAGTCCTTCACAGGAGCTTGTAACCTCATCCCCAGGTCCTATTTTCCATTCCTGTACAAGTTTCAGGAACTGGAAGGTGGTAGAGAGCTCACCAAGATTGATAGCCCCCCATCTGCATTGCTCCTGATCTATCTCATCTCCTATAGATTTTTTTCTGCCTTTCTCATAGCCCTGAGGCTTATCTGTGAGGACAATCACCCAGAATTAACTTTGTATTATTTAAGACAGAATAGATGCACATTTTTTAAAAATGTAAGAGTCTTCATGATACAGTTGTCTCTGGAAATGCTATTACCCACATACCAAGACGTGCTTTATTAATCTACAAATATTATTTCAAACAAGCAGACACAATGATCATGACATACTTTAAAAAACAAAATTTCAGAGTAAATGTAACCATGATCATAGGTACTGGCAACTTGACACCTGTAAAAGTCTCTTGGAACACTTGTAATGAGTCACAGAGATTGAGGTTAGCCTCCAAGGATATTTGTGGAGAATTATCTTACTCGCCTTAATTAATATGTGAAGATCCATCTTAACTGTGAGGAAAACCATTCTCTTGACTGCATATGAAGAAAGTAAATTGAGCAGCAACATACGTTCCTTTCTGTCAGCTTCCCGACCATGGGTATGATGTGACCTAGAGCGTCAAGCTCCTGCTGTCATACCACCCTGCCATACTGGACTGTATCTTGAACTGTGTGATCCAAACAAACCCTTCATTCTTAAGTTGCTTTTTTTCAGGGTATTTTACCATAACAACAGGACAAGAGACTAAAATGCTTAAAAATGATCTAGGTATCTTCTTTAACATTTTAAGGATTCGTTTTGGTCCCACAGTTTCTGTTTTCATTCCATAGTCCTTGATTTTTTTACTATTGGTGAGACAACACTTCACAATGTCAGAAGGCTGTAGTAGACTCATGGTAGACAGGAAACAACTAGTTGAGGTAGGTCCAGTAACATGTAACCCTTAATGACATGCACTCAGGATAGACTTTTTCCACTAGGCCTTATCTTCTGCAATTTGTATCATTTCCCAAAACACTGCCACAATCATAAGAAGCATTTAAAGAGACATTTCATGATGTCTTCCTTTGGTCAAATGTGTACAAAATCCAGTGAAACCTGCACGTGACCTTTCCTGTGTGCCCTTAGTCTGCCTTCTCAAGGCAAATTTTAGAGACCAATCTGTAAATGGTTCTTGAAATAAAAAAAAATGTGTAGCTCTTTGAATGTAGCTAAATACATTCACTTGGTATATTACTCCAAAGAGTGATAATCAGTCCTGTTTTAGGCTATGTGAGTTACCTTGATTTAAGTAAAGATGGTGATCCTGACTAAACAAAAATTCAGCTTTTGTTGAGTACAGACTTTCTAACATGTAGCTGCCACCCACAAACGCACTGACTTTCTCTAATCCTCAGTGAGTCAATATTGATTGCCCTATTTGGTATATATTCAGTGCCCTGGCTTTATGGCCCACAAAATAACTTTTTTCTCTTCTTTAGGTAACAAAGAGCCTCATCAGTATTCTCCTGTTGACTCAGTCATTAATAATGGCTAATAATTTTTTGATCAGCATACAAAACAGCATGATCCCTTATGGAATTTTCATACATACTTTTACTTCTGGCTGTTCCTCCTTCACATACACTTCCCATTCATTTCTTTCTCCTCTTTCGGCTTGTATTATTCTCCACCACTATAAAATTCACTCTTCTTGTCTCTGGCTACTTCCTGACAAAGCACTTTTAAAACTGGTAGTCCATGGATCAGAGGATTGTTCAGAGGCAGTCAGTTCTCTTGAGCAAAAATTATTTGAAATGAGTACACTTATGTGCAGGCAACCATACAACCTCCCTTCAGGGCCACCATGTATCACTGTTTGTGGTGTGAATTGCCACACTCTAAAAAGTGCCAATAATATTTTAATTCACTTTACTGGTACTTTTTAGAGTGAAGCACTACACGCAGAACACTTAATTATTTTAGTTCTCCCAAAGCACTGCTTTGCCAAAAGACTCATACACTTGCCTGATGCTTCCAGACCATGTGTGGTCCTCCCAGGAATATACAAAAAATACATGAAAAACATCTACATTGAGCGATAGGAGTTACTGAAGTGAGCTCTTTAAAAGACAGAGGCCAGAGATAAGAGATAATCTTGAAGATGCAAAAAGCCATGCTGTTGGTAGAAATACCTGGCAAGGATGTTAAGTAACCTCTAGGAGCTGGCATACTCAGTCTTCAAGTTACAAAAAGCAGAATCTGGATAAATTTTGGAAGAGGCCTTAGAGCTGCACATAAGATTAAATTCTCAGTTGTGGTGATTTCAGCCTTGTGAGACCCTGAGGCAAAAACTCAACCTAAACTATAGAAAAATTACTGACTCAGCGTGTAGGATGAGAAAAGTGTGTTGTTTCATGTTAAGTTAGGGTAATTTTATACAAAAATTGAAAATTAACATACAGTTTCAGAGTTTCATAATGCATACAAAAAGCATTAAATATTAAGATATGTCAAGAGAGAGAAGAAAGGGATGGAAAGCTGACAACAGGTGAAGAATTCAAAATTCTCTTCACTCCCCAATGAGAAAACAAAAAAAGTACCTGATAACTGTAGAGGCATACCTCAGAAATCTACAGCCTTTGTTCAGAGAAAACTGTACAGTTGATCTCAAAATTTCCATTTTGTGACAACAGATGACAATGTATTGGAGGGGTGCGAGACTGAATACTCTCCAATAAAGTTAAAGGCAACTCACAAGCACATGATCAAAAATGCATTAAATGTACTAAGAATTAAGAAGCTAAGAACTCATTAACTGGGAGCTGGAAAGGTGGCTCAGGGGTTAAGCCTCTGCCTTGTAGGCAGAAGGTCCCAAGTTCGGATCCTAGATCCCACATATAAATGCTGTGCGTAAGCGGGGGCAGCCTGAGTTTCTGGTCCTGGTAGGGTGGAGTCTGTGAATCCTGGGAGAGAATAAACAAGGTGGTGGATGCAGTTCATGGTGGTATCCAAATTTGCCCATGGTTCTACACATACACACACGTGCGCGCACACACAAAATTGCATAAATTAAAAAAGTTATGAACTATATTTCATTAAGTTTTCCAGATTTGAGTGTCCTGTCTTATCTGAAAGAACAAGGTCCTTATTACCTGTAAACAGAGTATGTGTGTGTGTGAATGTGTGTGCCCAATTATTTGGCTTCCAAGTCTACTTCTATTTGTTATAGCCTTTTATGTTTACTCAATATTAATAAGCATAATAGAAAAGAAACTTGTGAACTATAAATACAGGTCTTGCAGTGTTGGTAATAAGAGATAAACATCAGTGTCTCCCACCCATTGATACTCCACCTTCTTTACTTAGACTTTGACGTAAGTGTGAATGGTTCATCTATTTAGCTTGTCAAATTAAAGAATGTGTCTTTGATAGCCATCATAAATGATGAATTAATGAAATTTGCCAGGAAATGGATGGAATTAGGAAAAATCATATTGAGTGACGTATGCCACAGAAAATTAAGTGTCATATGTATTCCATAATAGGTGGATCCTAGTATTAAACCCACTTAGTGACACACTCAAAGATAAATCACTGTAATACCTACAGTTATTTGCAAAGATTATCAACAGAAGGGAAGGGAAAAGAGGGCCCCAACAGAAACAAGGAGAGAGGGGATCATGCTATAGCAGAGAAAATAGGCCACCATCAAGTACTGCAAGTAAGTAATGAGACATCTGGTTAATCTCACAGACTTTCCTTCTTGGGTCACTTGCAACTGACAGGGTTTGATCTCACCAGACAGGGAGAGAATAAAGTCTGGCAGATAGATGGTAACCATCCTACAAGTATGAGACTGCCCCCCCCCACCCATCTACCTTTGAATCTACTCTTATAGTAAGACTCTATTTTAGCAACCAATACCCATCAGAATGGAGCCAAGGGTGGTGCAGGAACAGCAAAAGTGGAAGAAAAAAAAATAACCGTAATTCAGAACATCAGAAACTCTACATTAATCACCAGGAACCAGGCCAAGCTAATCTCTCCCCATCCCAAAGCTCAGGGAAATTTGCGGAAGAGGGGGCAGTAAGATTGTAAGAGTCTAAAGATGGGGAGAAGCAACGATATGCAAGACACTACACACAAATTAGAGCCAAAATAATCATATTGGGACCTTGCATGACCTGCGCAATGACCAACAGTTTGTCATTGACCCCCCCCCCAAAGTCTAGCATGGATCACAGGCACCAGGATCCTTAGAGGCAAGGATTAATAGCCAATGGCGTATTATCAAGTTTTTGAGTGAAAAAAAATAAAAAAATAGAAGAATGTGTCTTTGATAAAAATTAAAATAAGGTACAAAAAATTCATGTTTATAGTAGTTTTGAAATTTTATGTGTACCATAACACTGTAACAGAAAAAGGGACAGAATCTACTGTGATGACACACTCAAATATATGACCCAGCAAACAGAGGTAAGTGCCATCAATGGTAATTCAGTTACAGTTGAAAAAGACATGAAAATAGGATGGGAAAGTGGTTAGAATTGTATAGCTTGGACAGCAAGTCTGCTTCTATCAGGACAGCCTGGTTTAGCATATGGAAAGATAGGCTAGGCTGCTTCATATTTTTGCTGTGCAACATTTTTATTTCTCAATGATTTTGAACAATACTCTTTCGTTATTAGCAATACTTGTCATCTTCTTGTTTTGCCTTTGGAAATAAGTCCTTTTTTAAAACCTTGACTTGTTTCATTCATGTATCACAGAAGCAGTTTCTAATCCGCCATCTTGTCCCCACAGCCCTCAAGCATTTCTTTTAAACAATCATTGAGGGTGCGGGAACACAATGGCAGATCAGGACTTTTGAGCACTTCACTTGTTTGTAGAAACATCTATTATCGATGCTTGAAAACTTCATGGAAATCAGGAAATGATATAAATAATCACAGCACCTAGGTACAAAAAAGTATTAAAAAAACCCACCTCATTTTAGAAAATAGAGCTCTTTTCATTGAACAATTTTACCAGGCTATTGACAGTTCACTGAGATGTATGAATGACAAACTGAAAAACACATGTGTTAATAATGTTCATTGTAGATGCCCACCACATGAGATGAAGAGAGAGAAGCAAACACGGGACCTTGCTTGAGATCACAGTATTGGAAATACCTCAGTAAAATGCAGTACTGAGTAGAATCCTATAGCCCCTGACTTCCAATCAGTACCTGCAGATCACAATTCCTTTCCAGATAAAACTGAAGCTATACTTTATCCCAGCAAGCCTAGACTTAGAATTCTTCTCAGTACCTGCTCAGCAGTGCAAACTTCAGGCTTATATTCACAGACATATAGTCTCTTTGCCTATTGTTTGCCACCCCAAAGCTAACATATTAATGTCAAGCATGATGTTCCCAAGCTCTAGAAGACTAAAAGCTTCTTCCACCTCAGAAGATCACAAATTAGGATGATATTAGGCTCCCAGTCTACCTGGATCCTTGATGGTTCTATCCAGCTTCCACGGATAGTTCATAAAGGACATCTGTGAATATAAATGCACCCATTAAAATTATTCCTCAAAATCAAGAAATAACCCCCTTCTGCCTCTCTCTCTCTGAATGTTATCCCTCTCCCTTTTCTTTTTCTTCCTATCTTTTTTTCATCACTGAAATAAGACATGGTAGCATAAGGAAAGCAAAAGAATATACATAAATACAAAATAGCTTAATGTAAATCTGAAACAAAGATACACAACACCTAAATGGCATATGCTTCTTATAGATTCAAATACATAAAAGAATACATGAAACTGCCCCCACCCCGGAGCCGAGCCGCCGGGCCAGCAGCACCTGCGTGCATGGGCGCCGGCTTAGCCTCCGGGGCCCAGCCCCAGACACCAGCCCCTCGTGCCTTCCCGCCCCCGCGCCCCTCCACCCCCCACCCCAGGTCGCCGGTGAAGAATTCTGCCATCAACATAAGACCCTCTGCCTCTCTGGCCCATCGGGGACCTACGCACGTGGTCCACGGAAGACAAACTGCTACTCAGAATTCAATAGAGCCCAAAGGAAACTCAAGCAAAACTCTAGGGAACAAAGGGAACACAGGCCATACATCTGGACTTGACTACAACCATTGTATCACATGCGCGAGATTCTTCACATCCAGCCCAAAGATAAGTAAACATTTTTTTTTCTTTTCTCTCACCTTACTGATCCTTTCTAGTATCAATGCTGTAGGTCAGCTTCCTCATACAGCCACCCCAAACACATACAACTCCAGGGAGTACACCACCCACCCTCACATTTCACCAAGACACTAAATTGTAAAAGTGCACTACCGTACTTATATTCATCCTCTGGTTACTAACTGACGTACTAACATCCTAGTAGTCTCATCTAGGATATAACAATACCAATACACAAACATACCCAATCCAAGGCAAGCACTGGTAACAACTGGCAGGTGTAACAATACCAACTACATCGGTTCAGTGAAAAACACACAGAAACTGAAAGGTCCTAAAAAACAAAACAAAAATGTACAACTCAAAGTGCAGATCCACGAGAAACAAAACCCAAGAAGACCAATCTCCCACTGAAAGAATCAATCCCATAACGATGGATTGCGACCAGAACAAATCCATAGAAAATAGCCATGAGGGCTGGAGAAGTGGCTCAGGGGTTAAGCCTCCACCTTGCAGACGGAAGGTCCTGAGTTCGGATCCCAGATCCCACGTATAGACACCAGGCGGAAGCGGGGGTGGCCTGTGCTTCTGGTCCTGGTAGGGCGGAGCCTGTGAATCCCAGGGCAGAAGGAGGTGGAGGCGTCCATGGTGATTCGCGAATTCGTCCGTGGTTCTACACACACACACACACACACACACGCACACGCACACAGACACATGCACATGCACACATACACACACATGCATACACGCACAATTGAATAAATAATAATAAAAAAAAAAAAGAAAAAGAAAATAGCCATGAAAGCCAGACCCAACATAACAACTTTCAGAGTATGACCATTACAATGATTAATAATATTAAAGAGGAAATCCGAGAAGAGTTAAACAACTGTATCAACCACTTTGAACAGGAACACAACAGGCACTTGGAGGAGTTGAGAAAAACAGTTCAAGAAACAAAAATAGGAATAGAGCAGGTAAAACAGTCTCAGGCAGAGTTTAAAATTGAACTAAGAGATAAGTTATCTTCAACCCAAAACTGAACAGAGAGTCTTATCAGCAGAACAAATGAGGCAGAAAATAGAATTTCAGATCTTGAAGACAAAGTAGGAGAATTAACCAGCTCAATGGAAGAGATTGTTAAAGCCAAAAAGATATTGGAGAGGAACATTCAAGAAATATGGGACACCCTGAAGAAGCCTAACATGCGCATTCATGGAATACCAGAACAAGAATCCCAAAATACCACACCTGAGGAAATATTTCAATTCATCATAAATGAAAACTTCCCGCAATTAAAGAATGAGAGGCCTATCCAAATACAAGAGGAATTTCGCACTCCAAACAGATATGACCAAAATAGAAAATCACCACGGCAAATAATAGTCAAAACACTCCACATTCAAGACAAAGAAAGGGTGCTGAGAGCTTCAAGAGAAAAAAAAGCAAGTCACTTTTAAAGGTAAATCTATTAGAATAACAAATGACTATTCAATGGAAACAGTAAAAGCAAGAAGAGCTTGGAGAGACATACTTCAAGTATTAAATGACCAAAAATGCCAACCCAGACTGATATACCCGGCAAAACTACCTGTCATGATTGAGGGAGAAAGAAAAGTTTTCTAGCACAAAGACAACTTGAAGGGATACATGTCTACCAAACCGCGCCTTCAAAAAATGCTAGAAATGATACTCAAGCTTGAAGAAAAGAACAAGCGTATCCAGGAGGACAGAAGGGAAGTATAATACCACCAAAATATAAATATCAAACAACATGCTTACAAAATCTACTAAAAATAAAAAATGACCAGAATTAAAAATAATTTCTCCATTATAACATTAAATGTCAATGGCATTAACTCACCGATTAAGAGACATAAATTACAAACTTGGATTAAAAACCACAATCCAACAATCTGCTGCCTTCAGGAAACTCATCTCACCACAAAAGATAGGCACATCCTAAAAATGAAAGGCTGGTCTAAAATTCTGCAAGCTAATGGAACCAGGAAAAGGCAGGGTTAGCCATTATGCTGTCTGACAAAGAGGACTTCAAACCAAAGAAAATCATAAGAGACACAGATGGATACTACATTTTAGTCACAGGTACAATTAATTCACCAGGAAGACTTCACAATACTGAACATGTATGCACCCAATATGGGCCCCTCCACATTCATTAAGAAAACCCTACAGCGTCTAAAGCAAGAAATCAATCCCCAAACGATAATTCTCAGGGATTTCAACACTGCCCTCGCAACATGGGATAGATCAACAGGTCAAAAGCGTAACAGAGACACTTTGGAACTTAACCAAACCCTTACTGAAATGGACCTTAAAGATCTCTATCGATTTGCATTTCCCTGATGGCGAAGGAAGTGGAGTATTTTTTAAGATAATTGTTAGACATTTTAATTTCATCCCTGGAAAAGTTTCTTTGAAGTTCCAGGGCCCATTTTTTAATTGGGCCAGTGTTTTCCTTGGAGTTTAATTTTCTAAGTTCTATGTGCACTCTGGACAGTAGAGCTCTGTCAGATATGTGGTTAGTGAAGATTTTCTCCCATTCTGTGGGTTGCCTTTGAGCTCGTGTGTCAATCTCTTTATCTGAACAGAAGCTCTTTAATTTCACAAGATCCCAACTGTTGAGAGTTGGTAGCAGTGACTGTGCCATTGGATGTCTGTTTAGGAAGTGTTGGCCTAGACCAATCAGCTCGAGGGAATTCCCTATCCTTTCAACTATGGTTTTTAAAGTCTCTGGCCTGATATCAAGGTCCTTGATCCATTTGGAATTAAGTCTTGTACATGGTGACAAGTACAGGTCCAGCTTTAATCTTCTGCATGTGGAGATCCAGTTTTGCCAGCACCATTTGTTGAAGATGCTGTTCTTTTTCCATTGGATTCTTTGGGCCCCTTTGTCAAAGACCAAATGGCTGTAACTTTGTGGGCTTATATCTGGGTCTTCAATCCTTATCCATTGATCTGTGTGTCTATTTTGGAGCCAGTACCAGGCTGTCTTTATAACTATGGATTTGTAGTATAGACTTAGGTTTGGTATGGTAATACCTCCAGCTGTGTTTTTTGTTACTCAGGATTGTCTTTGCTATCCTGGGTTTTTTGTGCCTCCATATGAACTTTGAGATTGTTTGGTCAACTTCTTTAAAGAATTGCTTTGGGATTTTGATTGGTATAGCATTGAATCTGTATATTGCCTTTGGTAGGATGGTCATTTTTACAATGTTGATTCTGCCAATCCAGGAACAAGGGAGGTCTTTCAATCTTCTGGTGTCTTCTGCAATTTCTTTCTTTAGGGTTTTAAAGTTTTCATTGTAAAGGTCATTTACCTCCTTAGTTAGGTTTATACCAAGGTATTTCATTTTTTTAGGGGTTATAGTAAATGGCATGGTTTCTCTCAAGGCTTTTTCACTTCTTTCATTCTGGGCATATAGGAAGGCCTCTGATTTTTGCACATTTATTTTGTATCCTGCCACCCTGCTGAACTTCTCAATTAGTTCCAGGAGCTTCCTGGTGGAGTTTTTGGGATCCCTCAGGTATAAGATCATGTCATCTGCAAATAGGGATAGCTTGATTTCTTCCTTGCCGATTTGAATCCCTCTTATGTCCCTTTCTTGTCTTATGGCTTCAGCTAAGACTTCAAGAACAATATTGAATAGAAGTGGTGAGAGTGGACAGCCTTTTCTAGTTCCTGATCGAAGTGGGAATGCTTCCAATTGTTCCCTATTGAGCATAATCCTTGCTGTGGCCTTGTTGTATACAGCTTTTATTATATTGATAAAGGTTCCTTCCATTCCTACTGTCTCTAGCGTTTTGATCATAAAAGGCTGTTGGATCTTGTCAAAAGCTTTTTCTGCATCTATCGAGAGTATCATGTGGTCTTGGACTTTGGACTGGTTTACATGAGGAATTACATTTATTGATTTGCTTATGTTGAACCAACCTTGTGTGCCGGGGATGAAGCCTACTTGGTCCCCATGAATGATCTTTTTAATATGTTTTTGAATCCGATTTGCTAAGACTTTGTTGAGAATCTTTGCGTCTGTGTTCATCAGGGAGATCGGCCTATAGTTTTCTTTTTTAAGTGTATCTTTATTAGGTTTTGGGATTAAAACGATATTAGTTTCATAGAAGGAATTTGGTAGTGTTCCTTCCTTTGCTATTTGATGGAACAGTTTAAGGAGTATTGGTGTTATTAACTCCTTAAATGTCTGGTAGAACTCTGTGCTGAATCCATCTGGTCCAGGACATTTTTTGGTGGGAAGATTCGAGATTACTTCCTCAATTTCCTTATATGTTATAGGACTATTTAAATAATTCACAACTTCCTGATTCAATTTAGGTAAGTTGTGTTTACTTAGAAATTCATCCATCTCTTTTGTGTTGTCAAACTTCACAGAGTATAAGTTTTTGAAATATGATGTTATAATTCTCTGGATTTCTTGGGTATCAGTAGTGATAACTCCATGTTCATTTCTAATTTTGTTAATTTGGGTGTCCGGAAGAGGGGGCGGTAAGATTGTAAGAGCAAAAGGATGGGAGGAGCAACGATTTGCAAGATTCTCAACAATAGTTGGGGCCAAAGCAATCATAAAGGGACTTTGCATGCACTGCGCAATGTCTAGCGCACTGTTGCCCTCATAAAGTCTAGCATCTGTTAAGGGCACCGAGACCGCTGGAGGCAAGGGATTGACAGCCATAGTAGTGATCTTATGCTTAAGGGGAACAAGAGAAAGGGCTTATGGAAATGCCACTGGGTCCTTATATGTCATCGGAGAGGAGGACCCAGTGGAGAGCTAGGCGTACACAATAAAGGACTCTCTGGGAATTGGGGGGGAGGCACTGGGGGAAGGGGAGGGGGAGGAGGGGGGAGGGAGGGAACTGGTAAAAAATTTTAAAATGTATAATTAAATTTTTAATAAAAAAAAAGATCTCTATCGAAGTTTTCACCCATGCACCAAAGAATACACATTTTTCTCAGCAGCACACGGAACTTTCTCCAAAATAGATCACATATTGGGCCACAAAACGAATCTACACAAATACAAAAAAGTTGAAATTCTAGCCTGTGCCCTATCAGACCACCACAGCCTAAAGCTGGACATCCACAACACAACGAACAAGAGAAAATACACTAACTCCTGGAAACTTAACAATATGATGCTGAATGAGAACTGGATTCAGGAAGAAATTAAACAGGAAATTCAAGATTTCCTGAAAGTGAACGAAAATGAAAATACAACTTACCTAAATCTCTGGGACACAATGAAAGCTCTTATAAGAGGTAAGTTCATAGCTCTTAATGCCGACATCAGAAAAATGGAAACATCAGAAATAAATAATTTAACGATGCAGCTTAAGGCTTTGGAGAAACTTGAGTAATCTGATCCCAAAAGTAGTAGAAGAGAGGAGATTAGCAAAATAAGGGGAGAAATATCTGAAATCGAGATTAAGAAAACAATAGAAAAAAATCAACCAGTCAAAAAGCTGGTTCTTCGAAAAAAATCAGTAAGATTGATACACCCCTAGCTAAATTAACCAAAAGCAAGAGAGAGAAAACCCAAATTAACAAAATTAGAAATGAACATGGAGTCATCACTACTGATACCCAAGAAATCCAGAGAATTATAACATCATATTTCAAAAATTTGTACTCTGTGAAGTTTGACAACACAAAAGAGATAGATGAACTTCTAAGTAAACACAACCTACCCAAATTGAATCAGGAAGTTGTGAATTATTTAAATAGTCCTATAACATACAAGGAAATTGAAGAAGTAATCTCGAATCTTCCCACCAAAAAATGTCCTGGACCAGATGGATTCAGCACAGAGTTCTACCAGACACTTAAGGAGTTAATAACACCAATACTCCTTAAACTGTTCCATCAAATAGCAAAGGAAGGAACACTACCAAATTCCTTCTATGAAGCTAATATCGTCTTAATCCCAAAACCTAATAAAGATTCACTTAAAGAAAACTATAGGCCGATCTCTCGATGGACACAGATGTAAAGATTCTCAACAAAGTATTAGCAAATCGGACTCAAAAACATATCAAAAAGATCATTCACAGGGACCAAGTAGGCTTCATCCCCAGCACACAAGGTTGGTACAACATATGCAAATCAATAAATGTAATTCATCATGTAAACCAGTCCAAAGACCAAGACCACGTGATACTCTCGATAGATAAAAAAAAAGCCTTTGACAAAATCCAACAGCCCTTTATGATCAAAACGCTAGAGACAGTAAAAATGGAAGGAAATTTTACCAATATAATAAAAGCTGTATACAACAAGCCCACAGCAAGGATTATGCTCAATGGGGAACAACTGGAAGCATTCCCACTTCGATCAGGAACTAGACAAGGCTGTCCACTCTCACCACTTCTATTCAATATTGTTCTTGAAGTCTTAGCTGAAGCCATAAGTCAAGAAAGGGACATAAAAGGGATTCAAATCGGCAAAGAAGAAGTCAAGCTATCCCTATTTGCAGATGACATGGCCTTATACCTGAGTGATCCCAAAAACTCCACCAGGAAGCTTCTCGAACTAATTGAGATGTTCAGCAGGGTGGCATATACAAAATAAATGTGCAAAAATCAGAGGCCTTCCTATATGCCCAGAATGAAAGAAGTGAAAAAGCCTTGAGAGAAACAATCCCATTTACTATAGCCCCTAAAAAAATGAAATACCTTGGTATAAACCTAACCAAGGAGGTAAAAGACCTTTACAATGAAAACTTTAAAACCCTAAAGAGGGCTGGAGAGGTGGCTCAAGGGTTAAGCCTCTGCCTTGCAGGCAGAAGGTCCTGAGTTCAGATCCCAGATCCCACGTATAGACGCCAGGCAGAAGCGGGGGCGGCCTGCATTTCAGGTGCTGGTAGGGCAGAGCCTGTGAATCCTGGGGCAGAGTAAACAAGGAGAAGGTGGTCCATGGTGGTTCCTGAATTTGTCCGTGGTTCTACACACACACACACAGACATACACACATACGCGCACATACATACACACATGAACAATTGAATAAATAATAATAATAATAATAATAATAATAATAAAAAAGTTTAAAACCCTAAAGAAAGAAATAGCAGAAGACACTAGAAGGTAGAAAGACCTCCCATGTTCCTGGATTGGTAGAATCAACATTATAAAAATGACCATCCTACCAAAGGCAATATACAAATTCAATGCTATACCAGTTAAAATCCCAAAGCAATTCTTCAAAGAAGTTGACTAAATAATCTCAAAATTCATATGGCGTCACAAAAGACCTAGGACAGTAAAGACAATCCTGAGTAACAAAAACACTGCTGGAGGTATTACCACACCAAACCTTAGTCTATACTACAAATCCATAGTTATAAAAACTGCCTGGTACTGGCTCCAAAATAGACACACAGATCAATGGATAAGGGTTGAAGACCCAGATATAAGCCCACAAAAATACAGCCATTTGATCTTTGACAAAGGGGCCCAAAGAATCCAATTGAAAAAGAACAGCATCTTCAACAAATGGTGCTGGCAAAACTGGATCTTCACATGCAGAAGAATAAAGCTGGACCCATATTTGTCACCATGTACAAGACTTAATTCCAAATGGATCAAGGACCTTGATTTAAGGTCAGAGACTTTAAAAACCATAGTTGAAAGGATAGGGAACTCCCTCGAGCTGATTGGGCTAGGTCAACATTTCCTCAACAGACATCCAATGGCACAGTCACTGCTACCAACTCTCAACAGTTGGAATCTTGTAAAATTAAAAGAGCTTCTGTTCAGATAAAGAGATTGTAACAAGAGCTCAAAGGCAACCCACAGAATGGGGGAAAATCTTCACTAACCACATATCTGACAGAGCTCTACTGTCCAGAGTGCAAAAAGAAAGAAAATTAAACACCAAGGAAACAAATGGCCCAATTAAAAAATGGGCCCTGGAACTTAAAAGAAACTTTACCAGGGATGAAATTAAATGTCTAACAAATATCTTAAAAAATGCTCCACTTCCTTAGCCATCAGGGAAATGCAAATCAAAACTTCCCTGTGATATCATCTCACTCCGGTCAGGATGGCAAAAATCCACAATACAAACAACGACAAATTCTGGAGAGGATGTGGAGAGAGGGGAACTCTCCTACATTGCTGGTGGGAATGCAGGCTCATACAGCCACTCTGGCGAGCCATCTGGAGATTCTTAAAGAAATTAAAGATTGAAGTGCCATATGACCCTGCTATCCCACTTTTGGGAATAACCCCCCATGCAGCAGAGGTTCGCCTCGATAGCACAACCTCGACCATGTTCATAGCAGCCCTGTTTACAATAGCAAAGTCATGGAATCAACTTAAATGTCAAACAGTTGACAAGTGGATAAGGAAATTGTGGTACATCTATACAATGGAGTACTACTCAGCCATCAAAAATGATGAATTACTGGAATTTGCTGGGAAACGGATGTCATTAGAAACAATTATATTAAGTGAAGTATCCCAAAACCAGAAAATTAAGCGCCGTATGTACTCCCCAATAGGTGGCTCCTAGTACCAAACTCACCCAGCCCACATTGAGACACTCAAAAGTAAACCTATGTAACACAGTAATTGCAAGGATTATGAACAAGAGAGATGGGGTAGCAGGGCCACACCAGAAACAAGGAGAGAAGGGACCATGTTACAGCAGAGAAAATAGGCCTCCATCAAGGTCTGCAAGTAAGTAATGAGAAACCTGGTTAAGTTCACAGACGTTCTTTCCTGATCTCACCAGAAGGGGAGGGCGTATAGTCTAGCAGATAAAAAGTAATCATTTTGCAAATGGGTGATGGACCCCTCCCTCACTGAGGTTTTCTGCTCTTATTACATCTACCCTTGAATGTGCTATTACAACAAGTCTCCAGTTTAACAGCTTTTTGTCTCTTGCCAGGGGGTGACATACAGTGCCCATCAGAATGGAGTGAAGGGCATTGCAGGAGCAGCAAAACTGCAAAAGAAAATCAACAAACCACAATCCAGAACTTCAGAGACTCTATATCAACCACCTAGAACTAGGCCAGCCTAATCTCTCCCCATCCTGGAGCTCAGGGACATTTGCGGAAGAGGGGGCGATAAGATTGTAAGAGCAAAAGGATGGGAGGAGCAACGATTTGCAAGATTCTCAGCAATAGTTGGGGCCAAAGCAATCATAATGGTACTTTACATGCCCTGCACAATGTCCAGCGCACTGTTGCCCTCATAAAGTCTAGCATCTGTTAAGGGCACCGAGATCCCTGGAGGCAAGGGATTGACAGCCATAATAGTGCTCCTATGCTTAAGGGGAACAAGAGAAAGGGCTTATGGAAATGCCACTGGGTCCTTGTATGTCATCGGAGAGGAGGACCCAGTGGAGAGTCAGGCGTACACAATAAAGGACTCTCTGGGAATTGGGGGGGAGGCACTGGGGGATGGGGAGGGAGAGGAGAGAGAGGAGGGAGTTCGGGGGGAGGAGGGGGGAGGGAGGGAACTGGTAAAAAAATTTTAAAATGTATAATTAAATTTTTAATAATAAAAAAATACATGAAACTCCATACCTGATACAGTAAATATTTTAACTTTACTTTCTTCAGGTTGGGCTTGTAGTTCATTAAGCAAAACATAACTAAGAATGTCTTAAGGACTTGTAAATATAAAGAATTAAAAGGTGAGACTTGGTTAACATATTTTCACTTTAGAGTAGGAAAACTTTTCTACAAAATATTATATTCTCAGAGCAGAAAGAACATACATAATGGCATGGAAAAGAGTTCATTTCAATCAGGCAACATTAGGAAAACTGGTAAGAACCCCAGAAGGACTCAACAGGAGACTTGTTTCCCCAATGCTGTGTTACTATGTCTTCCCTGACCAAGCACATAGTGCTTGATAGCAGCAGTCTTGTGACGATGGAACATCTGCCTGCATCCTAAGGAACTTAATCCCCATCTTGTGTGTACATGAGTCATGCACTCTTCCTGAGCTATTCCATCACTGTATTATACATGATCATCACTATTTGTAAAAGGGAACCGCATACAGTGTCAAAGATATGAATCCCACCTGAAAATCCACTCATGTACTCCAAAGCAGCTACTCACTGTTTTCGAGCCGCTCCCATTTGTCTAATAGCACTCACTTCAGTCTGCACCACACTCTTAAGTTATTCACTCTTATATCTGAGCTTTCTCATGAGTTTCCAAACTGAAAAATAAAATACCTTCGGATTATATTTGGTTATTTATGAAAGGAATTCACATCTTCTCATTGCGTAAATGTGTGTGTGTATGTTTAGAAGGAGGTGCTCATGTGCATGTGTGAAGATTCAACTCCCCAGGTTCATTAACTAAATGTGCAAATACTTTCCAGCTCACTAATCCCATGTTTGACACTTAAAGATATGAATTTTCTCTAAGTGGCACAGATACCTCAGGTCCTAAAACAGAATGAGTAAAAAGCACGTTTTTAAAAGTGAAGAGGATGGTAATTAGAGTAGGGACAGAGAGTAGAAATCACTGTCTTTTGTGACACAGTATGTAATTGTACTTACCAAGAGAGAATCATATAAAGTGAAAAATGCAAATTGTGTTCAAGATTTACACATAGTCCTTCACCTTTGTATCTTCAGTGTCTTTCTATGAAAAACATGTACTCGGACCATGTTGTATTTCTACCCAAAATACTTGAAATGTTGTATCTATATAAAAACAGTATGTACATCAAAATACAGGTCCATGAATAAGTTGATTTAATGCTACTTAGAAGTAAAATGAAGCTTTTTTCACATATACATTATATGCAATGAATGTAATAGATGTGTACATGTATTAATGAACAGAAACACAGATGTCTTCGACATGAATCTAGAATATAATTCAATAATAAAAATAAAGCTATTGTTTCTTTTCTACTCCTCTGTATCTTGTTTCACTCTTTTACCACATTAATGTTTGAGTCAGTTTTCATCACTATGGCAAATACCTTAGAACATATCAAATTAATTTTTTTATTCAATTGTGCGTGCGTGCATGTGTGTGCGTGTGTATGTATGTGTGTGTGCACGTGGTATCTATGTGTGTGTGTATGCATGTGTGTAGAACCATGGGCGAATTCGGGAACCACCATGGACGCCTCCACCTCCTCCTTGTTTACTCTGTCCTGGGATTCACAGGCTCCGCCCTACCAGACCAGAAAAGCAGGCTGTCCCCACTTCTGCCTGGTGTCTATACGGGGAGTCTAGGATCCGAACTCAGGACCTTCTGCCTGCAAGGCAGAGGCTTAACCACTGAGCTACCTCTCCAGCCCCTAGAACACATCAAATTAAAGGGGGAATATTTTATTTTGGCTTTGAGATTATTTCATCCTGTCAGCCAGTTCCACCACATCATGGTGTCTACAGTATGCTAGGCCTAAGCAAGCAGCTCAATTCATAGTGCACATGAGGCAGAAAGAGACAAAGTACATCAAGTGTTAATACAGCTTCAAAGACACATCACCAGTGACCCACTTCTGCCAGTTAAGTCTTAAAACAGTTCCCACCACCTCCCCACAGTCCATTCAATTATATATCCATGATAGATTACTTCCTTGTTTAAATCAGAATCCCTCATGATCCAATCATTCCCCCAAAAATCTCATCACTAACAATGAAACCTTTAACACAGAAGACTTTAGGGTCATTTCAGATTCAAACCATACCAATAATAATTAAGAAGAGACACTTTAGGGAAAAGCCTAACAAAAGAGAAACACTAAGAATAATAAACATCATTTTGAAGGGTATGTTTGGGACATAAGTGTTTATTAAATGGCAATAAAAACTGACTTATGTTGTAAATTTTATTTTTGTAAATAAATATATTCTAGACAGACAAAAATGCAGAAAGTTTTTAAAGTATGTGGTAATTAACCTAGAGTTTTGAGGCTCAAAAGTATATGTAACAATCTCAAACCTTTGAAATGATGGAAATGGGGAAAAAAATCCTCAACCATGGCAAATTTTTTTTCAATTCTGATCTGGCAACTTCAGAATGGAGATAGGAGTTGTAGAAGAAGTCAAAGAAATCATTTTTCTAGACTTTGGGTTGCTAAATCTTGTTTATTAGAAACCATTCTAGACAATTCCTCAGCAAATGCAGCATAGATGTATGTATGTACCTATGCTTTTGGAGAAACTTGAATAAGATTAAATATCCTTGAGTACCTGTATGCCATGTGTTACTCTGACATCTCAATCACATTTTAATTACGTGACTGGAAATCTCTACAGTAAGGTGGCATACAGCACATAATGGAATGGAAATACTATCTAAACACTTTTCAAATGACTATTCGAATGTTTTCAGTCTGCACGAGGCCAAAGAATCTCTGAAACATCTGGCTACTTTATTTTATATTCATACCCTTTTGATACTGGCTCATTCAATGGCATGAAATTTTCATGTGAACGTTCTCTAAATCATGAGAATTTAGACTTTACTGCTTATAGGATAAGTATCATTAACTCCATAATTTGCCATCATTACATAAGAAACAAGGTAACTGAATTCACTTGATTAAATTGTGAGGCAAAAATTGCATACAATGCCCCCAGTTAAAGACATTAAAAAGTCTGAGTCTTTGCACCTCATGTACTTACCTCAGTTCTTGACAAAAGAAAAACAACTTATGATCTAAAAGCAGAAAATGACAGATTCTGGGGCAGTACATATGTCTTTTCCTCAAAATTTGACATTAGAAAGTACATTTTACTTACCAGGAATGATCACAAGAACACACCATGTGTATCTCATACCTTCCATGAAGTGTTTATCTTCCTTTCAGTATTTGAGTTTTCTAAGCAGTTTTCTGAAGCAACATTTTTCTGAACTTGTTTACGTTATTTCCAAGGAAAGCTGAAATTATCAGAGCAAATATATGCATGCTAATTTTGTGCCTTTGTTAAGTGAATACTTTTCCTGGGAAGATGGCATACACAACCATTTTTCTACCTCAAATAGGAGTTTCACCATACAACAAAGTAGGGCTTTCACCTAAGGTTCAGTTTGCTGAACCAGTAAGTTTATAGGGGTTACAAGGGTAGCAGCAAGGATTACTTACAGGAGCACCAACACTTGAAAGGCAGCTATACCACCAGAGAGCCTCCTCTCAGCATGGGTCACACACACAAGCTGTACTCTTGGAGCTCTCTGCTGCATGTTTTCCTGGGAAAGTCTTCTCCAGACTTTCGGGCTGCTTTAAGGTCTTCTCTGCCTGTGGGATGAACTTCTTGCTGAGACTGTGCTGCACTCTCTTCAGTTTTTCCACTCCCGCGGAGTTTCTTTCAATCTAAACTGTGTGGCCTGTGACTGGCAGGAAGTCTCCTGTGCAGCTGTTGTTTACTACCTTTCTACATCCTGGAGGGGGAACACCTCCCAAGCTTGTTATTCTCAGGAACTTCCTGAGACTAATGATTTGTTTACCTGCTCAGACTTCCTCCATGATAGAATGTTTCAATATTCTACTAAGTTTAGTCTAGGGCAAAGTTTAAGATGGCTGCCCAGAGGAAAAATGCCATACAATAGACTGGATATCAGAATCTGAGAACCGAAGGTTTAAGGTTGCTATCTCCCAGTTAAGTAAGCACTGTAAATTAAGAGAATTAGCGCAAGCCTCCAGCATTTCTCTGCCTCACTGTGTAATCATGTTAAACTTTCATGGGGCAAATATCAGGCAGCATGATTAACCGTACAGGAGTATGTTACTATTCCTCTATAGTGGAGTTAAGGTTCTTCAGAAGATGCAGATGACTGAGGATATTAGTCATCGTTCATTCATGCCCCAGTTCAAAAATTAGTCAGGAATTCTAAACTGAGAGGTAACCTAAAAATAGTGGAATCTGTTGACAACACTCAGAAAAGGAGTAAGACCCACTAGTCTTTATCTGGGATGTCTGCGCTGCCAATTGCCTGAACAGCTGCTGGGGAATGCATGACCCATCAGTGGGTAAATAGGTGAGTAAAGAAAAAATAGAAGGGAGGCTGGCTGGACAGTGGGGTGAGGTAGATAAGAATGGGCAGTAAGAGATTAAAGCAGATTCATCTTATTTATATATGAATGTATTGAAGATGAAAGTTTCAAAATGAGCTAAAAAAGGAGTAAGAACAAGGGAATATATTTTAATGTGATAAAAATTGCACCAAGAATGTATCAAAGGTTCTAAGTATAATGCATAAACTCAAAGACACAGGTAGCTTTCACTGAAATCAAAACTTTTTTTCAAATGATCATTTCCTTGGCTCATAAAGGAGTTTCTATATCAGACAAGGAAAGTATGGCAAGCTTTACAAATCTAGGATTTGAGAAATGGAATGGGTGAGGTCTCAAAAATAAATGAAACAAGATACAGGTTTGTATGTTAGCAACCAGCCTTTAAAAGTCTGGTCTCATTTTGGTCAAACCACTTTTTAACAGTGCTAATGAGTTTCAGAAATAAAGAGAAAACATTTTTTGAACATATTCTCTCAGTTCTTTCTGTTACCTCAGACTTACCTAAAAGAATTCATTTAAAACTTTTCCCAGGAGTAGACCAATAAGAAAGGTATGGTTAAACCTAGAGGAAGGAAGAAAGCTAAATGTACTTTAGAAAGATTCAACTTTTTATATGCAATTAAGTATGGCCAATACACCCACAGTGCCATTACAATATCAAGCACTCTCTGTGTTACTCCACTATACAGATGTCAATCACTTGTAATTATTCATGATTGGCATTCTCTGGATAAGGTACCACACACAGTTTGATGCTTAGACGCTTTAAAAATTGCTTGAAAAAGATACAGTTAAGAAAATTAAATCAATAAACCACAGATTGTGAGAAAATACATGCAAACCATGTTTCTGGGAAAAGGAATTGCTACTGGAGTACAATATAAACTAAAATTCTACAATGTCAAGTACGAAACTAAATGTAACAATACGAAAATAGACTATATAACTAATAAATATCTAGAAAGATGTTCAACATTATACTCAATAAACTCTACACAAACTTAGAAAGTAACCAAAGTTATACCAATGAGTAAAGTTTTCTAAGTACTCTGTCTTGTAATTAGAAGTAAATTTTAAAATATCTAGCAGGAATTAATAAACAGAGATACTTTAAGTTCTTTCACAGGTTGAAAATTAAGTTATAAGGAAAGCCATTCACTTAACAGTTATAGACCTACCCCTGGTTGGAAAGAATGAAATGTAAATGAGGCCATTCTGCATATCTACAGCTACTATACATAGCATATATTTCATTTATTCCTTATTTTTAATTTTTGATCCACTGATGAACAAAAGCATTTAACATATGGATTGACATACATTATGATGTACTATCAGTTGTCTCTTGAAATATCAATTGCATCTATTCTCTGCTTCTAGGTCTGTGTCAAATCTGTAGCGATCAGATGTCCTTGTGGTTATATGAGGCCTTGTATAACCATGTCCACAGCCTAAGAGAAGTCATTAGGTAGTCCTGTTGTTTCTATGAAGACATAGTCAGATAATATAAGTATTAACAGGGTCCCAGTATTCTCTAAATCAGAATATTTCCTTAGTGGACTTTAGGAAGGGCTTCATATTCAATACATATCTGCTTCTCTTTGGTCTTCCCTCCTAAATTAAAAAGGTTATGTGCCCCCTGCAAATCTGTTTTGGCACAAGAGTTCCTTAGAAATTTCCACTGCAACAAAAGTTCAGTTGTTGGACAGTATTATACTTAGAAAGGTACAATTTAACAAGAATCACAGTTCAGTAGAAGTAAGAAGTAGCTGAACTTTGGGCCTCAAAGGAACTCTAAATTCACAGTGGTTCTCTACTTTAGGGGAAATCAAAACTTTAAATAGAGAAAAGAAACAAGATATTCATTTGGACATTTGCTGCAAGATAAAGAATTGCAGGAAATTCAAGTAATAATGACTTGATGATACACACTGGAGATAGTACCAAAGAATGGATAGCAATTTCATATATGTAAGAACAGATGTTACATAAAATTGTGTCTAGTAGCCACTAACATTCAGGCAATATCTGATTTTTGTCTCAATGTTGATATATAACTAATCAATCTGTTTTTCTTTTCCCATTTATGTTATTTTTTTGCTTGATAACAAAAGCTATTCTTGATTAAATTATGGTGACTTTTGTCTTGTTTAAATTATTTTTGAAAGCCTGACATCCCTTTCTTGAAGAGCAAATGATATAAGTTCAGCTTCCTATGGGGTCCTGCTTTTGGTGAAAATTGGAACACTAATTCATAGTAACACTTGGCGAGAAGTAGTAAAACAACTCACCCTTATTTTGACTCTACTTGCAACAGAACTAGAAAACAAATTTGGATTACTTAATTACCTCTAGTAGGAAGAAAAGATCAGGCCTTTATTAAAGCCCTGCTTTCACTAGTGGGAAGAGAAGAGGTAGCCAACTCAGACTGCTCTGATAACATTTGATGCTGCAGACACCTACTGAGCTGCATTGTCCAAAGAAGAAAAGGAAAAACAGAGTGCCTGTTAGATCTGGGACCCTCCACCTCATTCTGCATTTTTGGTGGTAGTGAGTGAAGAACAATGTCCTTCATACCCTCCAATAAACAGCATACGAGTTTCTTGGAAACATGGTTAAATCTAGAGTCAGGCAAGAAAATTATGAGATGAGATTACATCACAAAGGATGATGGCATGTAGCAGGGACACCAGAGGCAACATGAATTAGCACCCAATGAGCAAATTTAAAATTCTAACAACAGACCAAGAATGTGTGATATAATGATGTAGTACTGAGGTACTATAGGAGTTGAATAGAACACCCAGATTGGTTGTCGTTAGTAGAGAGAAGGAGCCCAGAGCAGATTCTCAGGCAGCAAACTCCATAGATATGTATGGTGGGAATTCACTTCCTAGTTCTTCTCCCCTGAAGACAATGGAACAAGGCATTTGGGGTTGATCCATCTGTACATACATTAGTCATCCATGGGTTAATGGAACATGGCCAGAAAGCAGACAGACCCATTTGTGCATACTTACCTGAAAACAACCAATTCTGAAGGGAAAATGGGAATAGCCCTTTTTTTCTGTGAACATAAAGTTTCCTAAAGGGGAGAGGGAAAGTGAGTTCAAACTTAGAAACTCTACCCTCTGCCACTTCACTTTTGCTTAAAATAAACTTTGGCTTCAGCTTTCTATTGCTTTACTTTCACCCTAAAACACACCCTAAAAGATAGACTTCAGCCTTGTTCATTCTCAGTATTTTTCTGCCTTATAATTTTCATCTGGTTAACAAAAACAAAAATACAAAAACAAACCTGATTCCAGACTCCTAGATGATAAGATTACTAGATTGCAATTCAAAGTGTAGTTTAAAAAAAGATAAAATAATAATGTAACAATTAATGATATATATGAATGTTGCTTCACAATCTTATTCAGTGCTCAAATAAAACAAGATTAAAAATATCTATATCCAAGGCAAGGCATCTTACAACCATGATAAGGTACCACTACAGGTACATTAAGATTAAAAGACTGAAAATGACCATGTGACAGTAAAGAAGCAAAAAGAAATCTTTTGCACTGATTGTAGGGACTTGATATAGTATAATATTATGAAAATATTACTTGTCCATTTCTAATAGTATGAAATGTTCATTTATCCCCATAATCTGGCTGGTTCATTTCTAGGTATTTACTAACTGAGAAAATTAAAAATAATCACAAATAAATAAGATATAATTGTTATTACATAGATGCATTTTAGAATACAGTTGGATACTAAAGTATGCCAGATTGTACATGGTTTCTTTACTTGACAATATGCACAAAAGCAGACAAAATCAAGTATAGAACTGTGTCAGAAGTAGCAGTAATTGCTGATCTATATATAGTATTTAAATGAAAACATTCATGGAAAAGACACAGAAGAAGGATAAGACAGACTCAATATTAGCTAAAATGACAAAAATAATTGCCTGATGTTTCTGAAAAATGAGTTTTAGATTTTCCTCCTGATATACATATTCTTAGAGTCAAGTTTTTGGGAAAAATAATCAATTAATTGCGTAGTCATGTTACAAATGTCTAAGAGGTGTAATTAGTGATTAATAATGTATTTCCCAAACTGTAGAAATATACCTATGCTAGGAGCAAAACATTCTCAAGTTCCACATCAAAATAATTGCCTGATGTTTCTGAAAAATGAGTTTTAGATTTTCCTCCTGATATACATATTCTTAGAGTCAAGTTTTTGGGAAAAATTATCAATTAATTGCGTAGTCATGTTACAAATGTCTAAGAGGTGTAATTAGTGATTAATAATCTATTTCCCAAACTGTAGAAATATACCTATGCTAGGAGCAAAACATTCTCAAGTTCCACATCAGAGCCGTAAGTGCAGAGGTCAATTTATGGAATTAAATCTACAAAATTTTTTCCTCATGTTCATGTTATACATTCATGAGAAAGTATGCATACTACCTAACAACTAACAGTGAAATGCTTCATTGTTAAGCATCAAACTACCAGTTACCCCTAATAAGTCACATAAATTTCATCATATTTTCAGTAGAAAATCAAATTTCTCACAATGTCATTCATTCTACATAAGTTGTAGTTTAAAACTAATGTTCTAAAGAACAATTTGATGATGCCTAACTCAAGAAAACTTCATTTTTAATCATTTAGTTTTGGTTATAATGACTGGATAATCAGCGCGTTAACTCTCTATGTCTGCCCAATGCAGTACTTATCAAATAGCTTTCTAACTCTTCCATTCAAGAACTATTGTATGGCCATTATGTAGCCAAAAAAATTATGCATACTCTGAAAGTTAAAATTGTTCATTAGATATTAACCACCCCAAGATTACTCAACTCATGACATTCTCAGAACCAAGCCTTATTTGATCTGATTTTTAAAAATTTTTTATTGTTTATTCAATTGTGTGTGTATGTGTATGTGTGTATGTATGTGTGTAGAACCACGGGTGAATTCGGGAACCACCATGGACCACCTCCACCTCCTTGTTTACTCTGCCCTGGGATTCACAGGCTCCGCCCTACTAGGACCAGAAACGCAGGCTGCCCTCACGCTTCCACCTGGCGTCTATATGTGGGGTCTAGGATCCGAACTCAGGACCTTCTGCCTGCAAGGCAGGGGCTTAACCCCTGAGCCAACTCTCCAGCCCCTTGATCTGATTCTTATTCTAGTTGTTGTTTTGATTCAAAAAGCCTTAAATATCTTCACATTTCACTTTCTAATTAAGTCTATTTTCATCAAATGTGAAACTACAATGATGAACAAGATCTCATATTTTAAGTTTAGGGTTCATCATCAGTAGATGAGAAAGTACACATACTTTTAAATCACTGATACTGAAATGATACATTGCTAGAGCTGAAGCTTTTGATTTGTTACTAAAAATCGACTTTTCTCTCACAATGCAAGTATCATTAATGACTCCACAGTAAAGTAAGAAACTGTAAACTCAAATTCAGAAATTACAGAAAAAAGACTTTAATCTATAAACCTCTTTATATCATATTTTTCATGTAAAGTGATTCAACAGAAAGATTTCTGGGAGGGAAATAAAATATACTGAATGTATTTACTTCAAAGATCTCATGAATTTTCATTTTAGATATTAATTAACACCTGCTGGTAGTAACTCTTTAGCAAATTGCAAATTAGTGATAATTTTCATTTGCTAAATGTTGTTTTTTAAATAACAAACTCTTGGTAAATCAAGTCCTCCAGCATTCATACTATCACTTTTATATGGTTATGGACTGAAGATTATGATTTCTAAATTCCTTCATAAAACCCAAACTGAAGTACATAAAGAAAAATTAAAATCATACATATATACATGTATATATTTTGTTTTGTACATACATACATGAGAATGTACATGTAGATGGATATACAATATAAATGTGTATGCATGAACTGTGTGTGTGGAACATAAGACTTCACAAATGTCATATTACCTGTTTTGTAAAGGGAAAACTATAACTGATGCTGTATCAAATCATTTCAATTTATTTTGATATTATTTAATTGCTACATTTTATTTTAATGTACTAGAACAGTAACTACTTCTGAACTCAGTACATCATTTTGAGGCATCTCATATGAAATCCAGTGAGTTACACATGCAGAAAGGCACAAAAGTAGGAGAGAGACCTGCTGCAAAGGATAAAATATGAAGTGGGAAAGAATGGGAGAAGAAATTGGTAATAAGAAATGAAAATGACTTTCTGCCCAGCATGCACGTCAGTCCAGGGAGAACACACTGCTCCTCAAGTAACACCTCCAGCCCACCCCCAGGCCCCAGGTCACCTGCTCCTCCCAGCTCTTCCAACTAGCCAGCCAGAGCAGCACCCAGTGTGCTCTGGGCTAGGGAAGGACCCTAGGCTAAACCCAAGGTCCCAGGTGAACTGCGCCACAACTAGAAGCTCTGCCTTGTCTGCCCAGGACCCACGCTAGTCCAGGGAGGACACACTGCTCCTCAGAATTCAACAGAGTCCAAAGAAAACCCAAGAAAAGCTCTAGGGGACAAAGGCCATACATGTGAAGTCCTCTAAAATCATCCTATCACATGGGAGAGATTCTTGACATCCAGCTCAAAGATAAGTAAACCCCTTTTTACCTTCCTGTTCCTTTTGATGTTTAGCCATTGTAATTTAAATTTTCCATATAGCCCCCCCAAAAACATATGCAACTTCAGGGACTATACCATTCACCCTCCCATATCACTAAGGTACTAAATCGTAAAAGTGCCGTACCATACTAATCTTCACTCCCTGTCTACTAAATTTGACTTAATTGATGTATTAACAGTCTAATAGCCTCATCTAGGCAATAACAATAACAACAGACAAACATACCCAAATTCCAAGGCAAACACTAGTAATAACTGCTAGAGAGTAGTAGTCCCAACTAATTCAGTTCAGTCAAAAAAACATAGAAACTGAAAGAAGGTCTTAAGAGATAAAAACCAATGCCCAGGTCACAGCGCAAATCCATGAGAAACAAAACCCAAGAAAACAAATCTCCCACTGAAAGAAGTAACCCCATAATGATAGATTCCAACCAGAACAAACTCACAGAAAATAGCCAAGAAAGCCATACCCAAGAGAATGACTTTTAAAGTGTGATCATTACCATGATCAATACTATGAAAGAGGAAATCCAGGAGGAGTTAAATAACTGCATCAACCACTTTGAACAGGAACACAACAAACACTTGGAGGAGATGAGAAAAACAGCTCAAGAAACAAAAATAGGCATAGAGCAGTTAAAACAGTCTCAAGAAGAGTTTAAAACTGAGCTGAAAGACAAGTTATCTTCAGCGCAGAACTCAACAGAGAGTCTTATCAGCAGAAGTAATGAAGCAGAAAACAGAATTTCAGATCTTGAAGACAAAGTGGAAGAGCTAACCAGGTCAATGGAAGAGGTTCTTAAAGCCAAAAAGATACTTGAGAGGAATATTCACCTTGAAGAAACCTAACATGCACATTCATGGAATACCAGAACAAGAATCATAAAATACCACATCTGAAGAAATTTTTCAAATTATCTTCAAGGAAAACTTTTTCATCTAAAGAATGAGAGGCCCATTCAAACACAAGAGGCATTCTGCACTCCAAAGAGATATGACCAAATTAGAAACTGACCAAGGCAAATAATAGTCAAAACACTCCACATTCAAGACAAAGAAAAGGTGCTGAGAGCTTCAAGGGAAACAAAAAGTCACTTATAAAGGTAAACCTATTAAAATAACAAACCACTTTTCAATGGAAACAGTAAAAGCAAGAAGAGCTTGGAGAGACATATTTCAAGCATTGAATGAGCAAAAATGTCAACCCAGGCTGATATAGCCAGCAAAACTATTCATCATGATCTAGAGGGAAAGAAAAGATTTGCAGCACAAAGACAAATTGACACTTACATGTCTACCAAACCAGGCCTTCAAAAATGCTAGAAAAGATACTAAAGTTTGAAGAAAAGGAAAAGCATATCCAGGAGGACAGAAGAGAAGTATACCACCAAAGCCTAAAGGCCAAATTATACCCTTATGAAAGCCACTGAACATAAAATGTGTCTGGAATTAAAAGTAATTTCTCATGGCTGGAGAGGTGGCTCAGGGGTTAAGCTTCAACCTTGCAGTTGGAAGGTCCTGAGTTCGGATCCTAGACTCCACATATAGATGCCAGGCAGAAGCTGGGGCGGCCTACTTTTCTGGTCCGGTAGGGCAAAGCCTGTGAATCCCAGGGCAGAGTAAACAAGGAGAAGGTGGAGGTGGTCCATGGGTAGTTCTCGAATTCATCCGTGGTTCTACACACACACGCACACACACATACACACACATGCACAATTGAACAAAAAAAAGTAATTTCTCTATTATAACACTAAATGACAATGGAATTAACTCACCAATGAAAAGACAGATTACATACTTGGATTACAAATCACAACCCATCAATCTGCTGCCTTCAGGAAACTCATCTCACCACAAAAGATAGGCAAATCCTAAAAATAAAAGGCTGGTCAAAAATTTTGCAAGTTAATGGAACCAGGAAACAAGCAGAGGTAGTGATTGTGCTATTGGACAAAGTGGATTTCAAACCAAAAAAAAAATCATAAGAGACACAGATGGATACTAAATTTTAGTAACAGGTATAATTCACCAGGAAGACTTCATAACACTGAACATATATGCACCTAATATGGGTTCCTCCACATTCATTAAGCAAATGTTCCAGTGTCTAAAGCAAGAAATTAACCCCAAAACGATAATATTTGGGAATGTCAATACTGCTCTCTCAACATGGGATAGATCAACAGGTCAAAAAATTAACAGAGATACATTGGAACTTAATCAAACTCTTACAGAAATGGACTTTACAGATCTCTATAGAACTTTTTGTCAAATAGGCTTTATCCCAGGCACACAAGGTTCATCCAACATACACAAATCAATAAATGTCATTCACCAACCAGTGCAAATTCCAAGACTACATGATACTCTCCATAGATGCAGAAAAAACTTTTGACAAGATCCAACAGCCTTTTTATGGTCAAAACTCTAGAGTCAGTCGGAATGGAAGGAACATTTGTCAACATAATAAAAGCTGTATACAACAAGCCAACAATAAGGATTATACTCAATGGGGAAAATCTTGAAGCATTCCTGCTGATCAGGAACTAGACAAGGCTGTTAACTCTTGCCATTTCTATTTAATATTGTACAAAATTTTACCTGGAGCCATAAGACAAGAAAGGGAGATAAAAGGGATTCAAATCAGCAAGGAAGAAGTCAAGTCATCTCTATTTGCATATGACATGATCGTATACCTGAGTGATCCCAAAAACTTTACGAGGAAACTCCTGGAACTAATTGAGAAGTTCAGCAGGGTGGCAGGATACAAAATAAACATACAAAAATCAGTGGCCTTCCTACATGTCCAGGATGAAATAAGTGAAAAAGACCTAAGAGAAACAATCCTTTTTAGTATAGCCTCTAAAAAATTGAAATACCTTGGTATAAACCTAAAGAAAGACATAAGAGACCTTTACAATGAAAACTTTAAAACCCTAAAGAAAGATATTACAGAAAACACCAGAAGGTGGAAAGACCTCCCATGTTCCTGGATTGGCAGAATCAACATCATAAAAATGACCATCCTACTAAAAGCAATGTACAGATCCAATGCTATACCAATCAAAATCCCAAAGCAATTCTTTAAAGAAATTGACAAAACAATCTAAAAATTCGTATGGAAACACAAAAGACCCAGATAGCAAAAACAATCCTGAGTAACAAAAATACTGCTGGAGGTATCACCATACCAAACCTTAATCAATACTTCAAATCCATAGTTATAAAAACAGCCTGGTACTGGCTCCAAAATAGACACACAGATCAATGGATAAGGGTGGAAGACCCAGATATAAGCCCCAAAATACAGCCATTTGATCTTTGACAAAGGGGCCCAAAGAATCCATTGGAAAAAGAAGAGCATCTTCAACAAATGGTGCTGGCAAAACTGGATCTCCACATGCAGAAGACTAAACTGCTTGTGGTCAGAAGTGACCAATCCCTAGGTGCCAAGTCTGCTCTTGCTAGATATTAGCCTATCATGTAACTGCTGAGTTAGAAGCCCCATACCCTTGCTGTAACTACAATAAAAACCCTACCAAACTAAGGCTCGAGGCTCTCTGTACCAATGGTGAGGTCGGAGAGTCTGAGCTCGAGCTTGAATAAAAAGTCTCCTTGCTTTTGCTTACGGACGTGGACTCCTGGTGGTTTATTAGGACCCTGAGATCTGGTCATAGCATATTCTCAATTAGTTATACTATAAAATACTAAAAATAAAATTAACTCCTCTAAGTGGGACTAATAAAAATAGTCCTATTACAGTTTCTTCAATTAGAGCATAACACATATCCAGTAAGTGTGAGAAATGAAATTGATCATCCAGTCTCTCACAAGAAGGAAAATACAACATCAAATTTTATGGCATGATATTTCCTTTCCATTTCTGTTCTTATGTAATACTGTAGCCTCTCCAAAGTCAAGGGGTTTCATTGAATTAAGCTAATGTGGATCACTGATTAGGACCTTTCAATGGTGTATAGAACAAGCCACGCTTTATTTAGTCAATTTTTAAAGATGAACACATGAGGAACAATACATCAGACATAGCATGACATGCCATAGTTGGCAGTATCCATTTACAGTATCCACAAATACTAACTATAGATAGTATATTTTGGTAATTTTGTTTGATTACTATCATGACATCAGTTAAAATTTATTTGATGAGCTACTCAAAACTGTTCCTTAACTAATAATAAAACATTAACTATAAACTCTTGGATCTATATTGCATATATAAGCACCACAAAATTCTCTAGTTACCCTAACATTTTGTTTTATTAGCAAAACAGAAACATCTATTGGTTACCAATTATGTTAGTGGGAACTCTATAAGAAATGAATAGATATCCTAACATGTGTAAAATAAGTAAAGATACTGAATGAACGGCAAAACTTCTCAAAGAGAAAATATTCAGTAGTGTGTATAACAGTTGAACAAAGGTTATATGTGGACCATCTGTAGTTACTATTTGTCATTTAAAACTCAAGTCAACTTCTATAAAGCTGATTAGCATACACTATGGAATATATATGGGTGGAAAGTTTATAAAAACTGAACCAATAAGAAATAATTGACATTCTTCAGCATAATTGAACAGATATGCTCTCTGGCAAGAGAAGTTTGTTTCTCTCTCAGCACTCCTGTGGATATAGTGTGGCTAGTTCTGTTGGCCCCTGGTATTGGTATAGACTCCCCTGCCAATCTGTATTAAGAAGTGTAATTGGACAATAACAAGCCAGAAAAAAAAAAAAAAACACTCCATGGGGCCCCATGACCAGCACACTTATCTCACAATCCTGATGGGTACCAGAGGGGATCAACCAGAATTAAATCAGGCTAGGTCAAGAGGGGATCTTGGAAAAGCTGAAAAAACAAGTCAAGTTTATTATGGCACCTAATCCCTTATATGCCATGAAACATGGGATGAAGTCTATGCATTTTTCAGAGTGATGACCTCAATAGTGACCAACTGTAGGTGCAAAGTCAACAATAGTTGGGACCACCAACAATATAGCCCTGCCAATCCTTAGACATGTTAATAGGCCTTAATGGCTCCATACTTGGTAGGGAAAGAACAGGCCACTGATAGGTCAGGAACAAGGTGATACAATTACAATGATAAAGCCTGTGCCATCCTTTAGGTATGCTGATCAATATCTAGATGGTTTCCAAAAGAATAAGGTAGAATATGTAAAAAACACATCTGCCCTTGAACCCAGTTCTAGACAGAACAAGATCCATCCCTGCCCCTGGAGGGAAGTCAGCCTATGAATATACTGGCATGGGCTGGTATCTATATTGGCATAGGCACAGAACTATGCTGGTAGAGGAGGCACATTGCAACTGAGACTGCGAGGAATGGCCTTGGCATCTGTCTTCAAGAAATGGAGATATTGTAATCCAGAACTTCAAAGACCCTATATCAACCACCTAGAACTAGGCCAGCCTAATCTCTCCCCATCCTGAAGCTTAGGGAAATTTGCAGAAGAGGGGGCGGTAAGATTGTAAGAGCACAAGGATGGGAGGAGCAAGGATATGCAAGATACTACACACAAGCTAGGGCCAAAGCAATCATAATTGGACTTTGCATGCCCTGCGCAATGTCCAACACACTATTGACCCCACAAAGTCTAGCATTTGCTAAAGGCACCAAGATCCTTGGAGGCAAGGGAGTGACAGCTATAGTAGTGTTCCTATGCTTAAGGGGAACACAGAAAAGGATTCAGGGAAATGCCACTGGGTCCTTGTACATCATCGGAGAGGAGGGCCCAGAGGAGAGACTGGCATGCTTCATTAAAGGATTCTCTGGGGATTGGGGGGGAGGCACTGGAGCATGGGGAGGGAGGGGGGAAGGAAAGGGGAGCAGGGGCGTCAGTTGGAGGAGGAGTGAGGAAGGGAACCAGTGTACCTACTAAGTTTATATGAGAGGAAATAATAATAAAAATGTTTAAAAAAAAAAAAGAAAAGAACATTCCCTAATTCCCTATAGTTCTCTCTTGAAAAGAATGAAATGATAAGATACATGTACACTATGATTACATGATATATATTTAAATAGAACTTTTATACCTCCTTCTTAGTTGCACATATGGGAACACCTTGTCAGAGAATATACAAATCAATTCCTAAGCCAGAATTGGTGGCTCACACTTAAAACTCCATCATTTGGGAGTTGGAGGCAGAAGAGTCAGGAGTGTGAAACACTGTTTCATATAGTAAAGGCCATTAAATTCCTAGTAATAAGGTAGTAATATCCTTTAGGTGTTAATTTTATAGAGAAATTACAAGGGAAAACTAATTATCTGTGGTCAGAAGAATTTAGCATTCCTGGAGCATGACAACTTTTCCTCCATTAAGCACTAAACTTGGATGCAGCCATTTCAGCTCAGAACAAAAGAAGCCTGATATAAAAGATAGTTCAATGTTCCAGTAACTCAAAATGAGTCACTATGATTACTTTAAATCATTCTTTTCTTCCTTTTGCTTTTCTTTTTTATTTTCCCTTCAGTTCTTGCTTTCTCCTTTTTTCTCCACAAAGTATGAGAAATTCATACACCAAATTGTTTCTAGAATTGAGTAAAGTCATAACTTATAGGGTAACTTTTAGAAAAAAAAGTGAACCATTTCAAGATCAAATATCAAGTGGAAGAGAAAACATTTAAAACCAGGCCTGTATGGTCAAGCTTCCATTAGATCAACCAGTGCTAAGTGTTTCCACACATTTATTTTATTTTACTACTAACTATACTGAAAAACAACCAAAGTGTCTTTGTCAATAATTTTGAGATAGAATTTTAAAAAAATGGAGTAAGCATTTGTTGGGACTTACTTTTGCAAGTTTTTATAATTTTTAACATTTTTCAAAAGTATTTTTGCATCAACTTTTGGCAATATAAAAATAGAGAAATTTCTTCTAAGAAAATTGAATATTCAGACTTTTACTTAAAAGATATAAAGTCACTAATAAGGATTTAGACTGAAAATACAGATTTCCTGGTAGCATTCTGTGCACATCATTGTCTACCAACAAAATATTGGACAATATGCTCCTGTGCAATTCAAACCTCCAAATTCTGTTTCATCTCACTGGGAAACTATCTGAACATGATTTTAGTCATTGCACAAACTACCTTTTATATTTGACAGGTGGGAACTTCCTGTGTCTTTTTGCCCAATATTCTTTTTTATTTTTATTTTATACCTTATTTATTCATTTAGTGTGTGTGTGTGTGTGTGTGTGTGTGTGTGTGTGTGCGTGTGTGTGTGTGTGTGTGAGAGAGAGAGAGAGAGAGAGAGAGAGAGAGAGAGAGAGAGAGAGAGAGAGAGAGAGAGAATGGACACTGTGTGTCCCTATGGAGGATCAAGGGTGACTTTGGGATCACTCTGGATAGCTTCTTGCTTTGCTCTGAGATTTCCCAGGCTCTGCCTACCATGGCTGGAAGTACAAGCCAAAGCCTTTTCTGCTTGTCGCTTTTAAGTGGGACCTTGGATCTGAACTCCAGACCTTCTGCTTGTGAGGCAGAGCCTTAACCCCTGAGTCATCTCTCCAGCCCCAAGTATTTTTTGTGAACTCATTTAGATTACTGTCTTTGATATTTTTAACCTTCCTAAGAGTACCTACCACCTCTGTCCAACTCTGACTTAATTGATTTTTAATATTTATTGAATGTCTGTGACATTCAAGACATTAATGACAAAATTGTGCAAATTATATGCAGCATAATCATTTTTCAGATTGGTCTTATTCTGAATGTTTACACACATATTTCACAACAGACTGCGTTGTAGGAGATCTTGTTTCATTTATCCTCCATCTTCTTACCCAGTATGTCACAGCTCTCTGAAATAGATCTAGACTATATTGCCAAGGCTGGCACCTTCTTGTTTGCCTACCTTGCCATAAGAATTGTAGACCTCTGTGTTTTTGTTTTTGATTAACCAATGATTCTGTGGGGTTTACTTACAAGAATAGAGTTGAGAATAGAGTTCTACAGGTGCAGAAACAACTCAGAGGTAGATACATCAACAAAAAGGTCATCATGGCATGACTGACGACTTTCCCATAGCTGCATAGATGGAACAATGCTTCAATTAACTTTCCTCGCCTATATATCTTACCAATCAACCTTCCTCAGACTATATACCCTACTGCCCTCCCAGACCTCAAGGGCTTAGAACATGTTTGAGAGCACATACAGTTAGGACAGAATCACATACTAAAGGCTGGGAGGTCCTCCAAGGTAGGGTCTAATGATCCTCTACACCCCTTCTATCTCTGAGGAATTGTTAGTGGACAACAAGCACTATCTTGATCATCTCAGACAAAGATGGGAGCTTTTTGTTCAGAGAAACCCATCCCTGTGCTCTTTTAAAAATCATGTGGGTGGAGCCAAGTCACCTTTCACCATTTGGGCCCTTTCATTAGCATCAAGATTTTATAAGTTTGTTCTTGATAATACTGTGTTAGGATGATATTGACAGATTCTTATTTTCCAACTGTAAAGGGATCTCAACTCCAATTGCAAAACTGCATGCACTGCCATTAAGGTTTGTTTTTTACTAAATATTTTGGAGTGCCTATTATATGCCAGGTATTGCCTTTGAAACAGATAAAATTCATCCTTAAGGTTAATGTTCTTCTACACATGGAACAGTTTATGAACATGAAGAAGATTATAAATAGTGGTATAAATGAGACCATTTGTTCTCAGTAGAACACTACTATAAAATAACATATATTATCTTTCTTTCTTTTATTATTGGAAATGAAATCAAGATAATTTCATATTCAGAATTTAGCAGATCACCTTTAAAAAAATCCAGATGTTGATGATTTTATGCAAAGTTATGGTAGCAACATTTATTATCTCTAGATACCTGGTTTATAGCACGTATCATGTGGTAAACTTTATTGTCTTGATTTTTGAGAAATTGTACATCCTTTCTGAGGTACACTATGGGGAACAGTTTGGAAATACATGTAAATTAGCATAAAACTTTATGTAAGCCCTATTTTCCCTTCCAAGGTACTACGAATCAAACATTTTTAGGATAAAAAGAGTATGCTATGAAATTAAAGAGAAATTTACTTAAAGCTATTGAAATGTATTCATTTCCTATAGCAGACTTACCAAATATTTGTTAATTTGATTAAATGAGAGGCAACTCAACAAAACCAGTATGTCTCATGTGCCTGTTATGTGCTATTCTACATTCGTAAGACTTTAAAGTAAGACACAAATCTTAATGATGGCTACAATTTCCTCTACACTTGAAGAAACAAAGGGAAAGCACACTTGTCAGTTCATTTTTTTGGTAGAATGACTAAGCATACTAATAAATTTACATTAAATTTAACAAATGACTTCTGATCAACACCGACCAAATTTTAGGACATTAGTGAAAAGTGGGTTACAGCTAAAATAAATAACTTGGAAATTGGGAATGCTCATCTTATTCCTCAGAGTAATGCAGGTAATTATAAATCAGTAGCTGTAGCCTACAGAAAATTATTATCTCCATGAACATGCAATTTCTACCTTCAGGATATCTACCTGGAACTGGATACGTAATTGATAAGCTTTTTAAATTCAATGATAAATTTATCCTCAGTTCTATTATCTTTCAGAAGGTATATATTTTTCATAAAAATCTGTTTTGTAAGAATAATTGCCCTTAATATAGTATGTCATAGATTTGATTGGGAAAAATTTTGCTGGATAGCATCAAATCTGTTTCTATCCAGAGCTCTTGTCTTCCATAAACTTCAGCAATTTGCTTATGTGTTGACTAATTTTTTTTCATTCTGTCCAACATTTAGTGAGTACCTACTGTGTACAAGATCCAGACCCAGATATGTATACAAGTATTCCTCCATATTCCATTCCATTCCACTATATACTTCATTGAGATCGTCAGCTTTGATACCATGATATATTCATGACATCTATGATGTATCTCACTAAAGGTATACAAGAAAGAGTGATGACAATCAATGTATGTGTTGCCAATATACAGGATTTTATCATCTGTCTTGCTAAAAGATTTTCCTTCATTTGCTAAATTTTGGGTGAGTATGCTGAGAAATGTTATGTGTCAAAGATATGATGGTCTTTCGCTCAACTAGTTCTATGGGGAAATCTGCCCCCCTAAAAATAATTGATTTAATAAAAGCTGTATATAGAGCAGTTTGATGTACTGTCTTCCTACCTATAGGCTTATCGACTGTCTTCCCTATTGATCTATTTCTTTCCTGTATTTTACGTTCTTGTTCTAGTTTACAGTAACAGGGGTGTGTACCATTTGGAAAAGCAATCTTGAGTCCAATAATAAAGTTGGTGGTTGTCTCCTTAATATTCATGCTACTATTACACTGGTGATCACCTGTTGCTATGGTGATTTATATTGCAACTTACAGATCTCATGCCATTATTATACCCATAGAACAAGAACTTACAATGGACAACTAAAGCTGGATTTGTAAAGGGAAATGCCCATTATCAGTGGGGTGGCCTGAAGCAGGGTAATTTGATATACCATGAAGGCCTGAGTCCCCACAGGAATAGACAAGTCAGAATGAACACTGAGGTCCATAGACGCATACAAGTGGAAGGGTGAGAGAAAGTGGGAGAGAATAGTGAAGGAAAAAGAGATAATGGGAGGAAGAGAGGAAGGGAAGCTGGGATGAATAATCAATATATTTGTAAAAGTAAAAAAAAATTTTAAAAAATTTAGGTTGGTAAGTCTTAAAATCTCTTTGAAATTTGATAAATGGTCTTGACCAGAATGTAGCTACAAATGAAAATTTAATAGTAAAACAGGAATAAATATCAGCATATTGATACCACTGGAAATTATTTGTCTGTATATGTCTATGTCTGTGACTTTTTGGAAAGCTGAAATTAAAAATGATATACTTGTGTACTCGACAGGAAAGAATTTCAAAACAAAGTATTCAGGCTGTTGCACTATATTACTACTTACTTTAACATGCAGTCATAGTGAAATTTAGGAGGAAGAGGACATATATAAGCTGCTTTTAATCAACTACACCTTTATGAAAGAATGAATAAGGAAAAGCTTATGAGAACATTGGCCTGATTACTTAAAGAGAATAGCTGGAATGGGAAACATCAGGATAACTGCAAAAGAAAAATCTTTAAAGATCTCATATATTATTGAAATTTACTCCCACTTATAAGTCCAAAGTCCAACTAAGACAGAATTACATACCAGAGTTCTATAATCTTTAAACAACAGACTCACAGACTGATTTGAACTTTTCTGCTCTATAGACAATGAATCAAGATTCAAACTAGTGTCAATGGAAAGGTCTGTGGAATATATAAAAAGCTGGTTCTACAGGAGTACAGCATGAAAGGGTTGTGTAATATTGACAGTTTCAAAAAAATTTCAAAGGAAAGCTATGCACACCAGGAAGAAGTTTTCTGTAGGGTCAAAACATCTGACAAGAACTTAATGAGATATAGGATTGAAGCTGCACAGGAAAACCCAAGAAAGTACAGAAAACGGCATTGTGAAATGTTAGAGTAAGCTTGAATGAGTAAAGATATAGCCACCATCAAACAGATGGGGCAATGAGGGCCTACCTCCCCACTACACTATACTAAACATAACAGAATTGTACCAGAGCTTAGTTCCTGATGCACTTAAAATGGGTGTTACTTTGGGCTGAATATGTCTTTCTGCTTTCTTATTCCTCTATTTTAGAATATACATATTTATTTTATGCCACTATTTTATCATAGTATTGTGTGACACTTTTTTTTTTTTTTTTGGCAAAGTTTTAAGTCTTAAAGAATTTGCCTTGAGTTCAGGGGCGCATTTGGACTTAAGACTTTTAAGTAATGCTGGAACATTTGAAACTAAAACTACCAGGATTACAATTAATTTATTTTTATTGTGAAGAGAACCCAAGTTTTGATGGAGGAACTGATACAATTCAATGTTTTGTTTTAAGGATGAATAACGTTTATTTCCGTTTGATAATTGTTTTTTTTTCTACTTTTACAAACATACTGAGTATTCATCCCAGCTTCCGTCCTTCCCCTCTTCCTTCCATCCCCTTTTTTCCCTTCACTATTCCCTCCTACTCTATCCCACCCTTCTACCTGTATGCTTCTATAGACCCCAGCGTTCACTTTGGCTTGTCTACTCTTGTGCGGGTTCAGACTTACCTGGTATATCAAGTTACCTCTCTTCAGGCCACCATTCTGATATGTGCATTTCCTTTCACAAATCCACCTTTAGACCCTAAGATTTCTACTATGAATTCCCATTCTATAGACATAATAACAGCTACCTAAAGAGCACTTTGATGTCTTCCCATCTAAAGTTTATTGACTACCTTCCTTATAGATTGGATTCAAGACCCACTTGTCAGACTGGTGCTTGTCATCCCTGTTACTGGAAACTAAAAAAGAACCTAAAAAACAGGAAGGAAACAAATCGATGTCTTTAATGTGACTTGACCTTCAAGTGTTAGAAGCCTAATCCTGCTTGGTGGCAGGGAATTTGAAGAAGTAGAGCTTGGTGCAAGGTTCATAGGTAATTAGGGATGTGAATTTGGAAAGGATTTTGGACACTGGCTTCCCTGATTCCCTTTGTTGTATTGAGGGTTCATTATCGAAAATGTACTCCCACCAGTGAGTTCTCACAAGGGCCAAATGCATGCAGGTGAATTGCCCTCAAAACCTCCAAAACTGAGAAAAATGAACATCTCTCTTTTAGAAACTGACCCAGACATGAGTATTTCATCATAACTTTTAAAATTGAGTAATATGTCTGAAGAACAATGAGATAATAAATGTATTATATTTAAATCATCAAATTGATGGTGACAGTGTACAGTAATAGCTCACATATCTACTGCTCCACCTCAGTTTTCTTCCTAGATTCTACTTTACTCCAGAAGTTAACTTTAAATATAAGTATTCCAAAGTTACATTTCTCATAAATCCATAGTATTCCTTTTCTAATTTCTTTGACAACTAATAATATAATTGCATTTATATTTAGCTAAGAGATACTAATTGGATTGGTAAAATTTGGGCCCAAAATTTGTGATGTGTTCAGAACATTCAATTCAAAGAAAGATAACGCCACTTACTATTTTAAGCAATCCTATTGCTTCTAAACTTGCTATGATTTCATTATTATTATTTCATTTGAATATAAAATCCAGATCAATGCATTTTTAAAAAGAAAATTATAGACAAATATATAAAAATTAGCAAACAAATTCAGTCCTGTACAAAACCATATTGGCTAGCAATATCCAAAGAGGTTGTAAATTATGAAAGAAGCAAAAGTAAAGGATAGAAATTCTGTGTTTATGGATTGGAAGACAAGGTAATCAATATTTTTCAAACTTTACTTACACAATTAATGTACATCCTATGAAAATTAAGGCAAAGTTCTTCTGGATTAATGCAGAAAAGTACAGGCACTATAATTATTTAAAAATTGGCACAAAGAAAAAATATCTGAGAATAATAAAGTAAACTTGTATCTTGAAGTTTCCTGCTAAGTTCTAATAATATAGAGACTATCCTATCATCATAGAGATATGGACTGAAGAAAACAATAGAGATGATGAAAATAGACCGACACAGATATACCCTAAAATTTTGTGACACAGTTGCAAAGATAAATCCAACTGAAGAAGACAAGTATTTACATGTTAATGCTTAAGCAACTGTCCATCCAGTATGTAAGTATAAAATAATCACGTGTTAGACACTGATCTCACAGTGGATCAAGGTCTTTAATGTAAAATCATATAACTCTTAGGAAAAATAACGGAAAAAATCATGATTTAAGATTAAGCAAAGTTTGTGAGATTGAGCTAAAAACATAAAGAAAAAACAATTGAAAAATCACCAGATTTTAAAAAAACAAACATACTTTGTTCTCTGACAGTTCATTTGAAAATGAAAGCACAAACTACATGTACAACAAATATATATATATGCAATGTATTGAGAATTCTTCATACATTGACCATGTAGATGCTTAGAGGCCTGACAGTTACCACGTGAGTTATGTTCACTAGTGCTGTGTGACTTTTGATAGATAATTTCATGATTCTTTCCCCTATCTTCTGTTTCTTTCTTTCTTCTCTTTCACACAGGACCCTGAGCCTTTGGCAGTAGAGAATATTGCATGGAGAGAACTGAATTTCTCAAAATAAGCTCTGAGAATGGTGGAAACAGTGTTGTGCTCCAGATGGATGGACATACATAATTCAAAACTTACAGAAAAATTGTACTAAAGACATATTAAATGAAGACTGCAATAAAGGATTCAGTGTCAGAAAGGAGATGACCACTAGTCATTTAGAAGAGAGAAGGAAGATAAACTGAGCCACAATGGAGATTGAGTTCACTGATCTTGGAAAGATGTTTTGGTTTCTCCTTTTCCTTGTTATTTTTAGAAAACAATATTTCTCATTAAATTCACTTAGAATTAAATTTGCTTCTTTTACTCCATAAGTGTTTTTGAGACTAATTTCTTCATGACCTAAGGAGGACTGCTTAATCAGGAACAGCAAAGAGAACCAAAAGAATAGGGCATGAGAGTTTTTATCAACTATTCTGTAGTTTTAGTTATTTGACTTGTGTTTTAACATCTCTCTCCACAGCTGGAGAGGTTTCTTGAATTATCATGCACATAAGCAGGCTTAACTGAGCTCGGCTGTCTGTAGTCCCCTGACAGTTTCGTAGGCTTCCTAACAAATCTACAAAGAGAAAATACACTCTAGGTTTACTATAAATGACAGTTAAATAAGCAGATCCATTTCACATGACTGGCTTTTAAGGCTGTTTGATCAAAGTCAAAGCAAAGTTTGAAGATAATTACCCTTGGAGTGCACAGAGAGGCCTGTATGAATGCATGGACACTCTCAAAGGACTAGTGTATTATTTTGATCACTGTGCTTTTAAACCTTCATACTATAAAGCTTTGCAGAGCAGAAAACCAACATTTCCCTTTGAAGATAATGACAAAGTTGAGCATACAGCTTTAAGTTTACCTAATAAATTATTTAGTAGAAACCCACAGAAATTGAACTTAAATTGGTGACAAATATTTATGGGCTTATTGGTCAATTATCCATGATAAAATCTTGGTTCACACAAGTGTAGATCCACTAGTATATGACAAGGCATCATTTGTTATTGCCTTCAACAAAAAAATACTCCAATGCAAGGTAATAATGATAATGATGACTGCAGTTCCTTATTTACTACTAGGCTCAGCAAACAAATGTTCTGTACTTCTTTCATAAAGATGATAATTAAAAGGAAATGTAGAGGGTAAGGGTAGAGTTAAAGCTTTGGTTACATAAGCAAAAAAGACCTGAGTTTGGATCCCATGATACCATGTAAAAATTGCCCAGTAGATATGGCAGTCGGTAACTCCATCCCTGGAAGGTGGAACCTGGAAAAACCCAGGCAAAGCAACAAGAAAGTAGAGAAATTCAGAATGATTCTCAATGTCATTCCACAGGTACACATATTCCACACTCGATTGTCAACTTGTACACACATGCACAAATATACACACATACACACACGCATGCAAACACAATAAGATGAAATACACGCACATGCACATATGCACAAAAAGTAAAATATGTATTTTAAAAAGAAAACATAAGGTAGCATGTAAAAGTACAACAGAATGAGCTATGTTTTTAAAGAGATCAAATCCCTCTCTTTGAAAACCAACATTTAACTTAAAAAGAACAGTAGCTCCTCCATAGTCTATGGGGGCATGTGAGTGAAGGGAAATGCCCCATCAGTGGGGTGGCCCGAGGAGGGGCAACAAGAGGCCTGAACCCCCACAAGAGTAGACAAGTCAGAGAGAACCCTGGGGTCCATAGAAGCTGACAGACAGGAGGGCAGGAAAGAATGGAATGGATTGATGAGGTAAGGAAGGAAAATGGGAGGAGGCATAGAGGGAAGCACAGATAAGTATTCAATATGCTTGTAAAACATCTTAAAAGACAAAAGATAAAAAAAATAGTAGCTAACAAACAGGTGGTTTCAACTAAAGTAGCTGAACAGATGGCATAACAATTGCAGAAACTATTGTGCTTGATAGAAAGATTTGTTTGGATCTAGACAAGTTTAGATTGGAGTGTCTGAAAGCAAGCTATATGAAAATGTACATTCATTTGAAATGTGAATCCTGAATTCAAGAATGAAATTCCTAAATCAGATTACATAGGGAAACAGTGAAATAGATTATACACAGTGCTCCAAGAACTCAAACACTGAAATATTAGAAAGGAAAAGATGCTCTTGTAAAGGAAAAAGATAAAAATATAAAATACAACACACAAAAGTAGAAAGAAAAAAGATGAGGTCATAGACACCAATTATTTCAAAAGCAAAGGTACCACATTTCGGTGAACAGTCCTAAATGAGACTTTAAGTATGTATACTAGATTTATGGTTGATATAAAGTATATGTTGTCTTTAAACACAATACTATTACTGTTTATACCAATAATAAATTAAAATAGGCACTGAGTATATTTTCAGATTGCATTTTAAACATGCATTTTGACTACAGTACTGTTATCCCTACTTCACAGAAAAAAATAAATTAAGGCACCAAGAAGGCTGATTTCTTATGATCACACAGCAAATACTTCATAAAACTGAAATAGAAAATGATGTGCATTTTCATTTCTTAAATTATATAATCAATGTTGACAATGTCTACAAAAGTCATAAAGTGTACCCCTATTTCTGAGTGTTATTTAGAAATATCAACAATAACTGCAGGCTTTGTTTTCCTCATGTTCAATAAAATAACTCATAGTTTCCCAATATAAGCGTAATCTTGTCTTTTGTTCCTTTTAATTTTTATAAAATGTTGTTACATACATGAATATAGTGAATTTGTGATATTTTCAGCATTTAGTCCTCAATCTCACCTCTTCTTTTCCTCTTACAACCCTTCATCTCCCCTACCAGTCTCCCTCCTATTTTCAAATCTTTTCACTTGTGTGTGTGGCCCATTGTGCTTCACCTAGTTTGTCTTTAATGACATATCCCTGACATGATTCATGTTACAGCAAGTATCATAGATCAGTGGGTATGTCACAGAGGAATATTCCTCCTTTTATTACCTGAATTTTCTGTGCAGTTATTACAGCCATGTCACTGGGTGCCTAGATTTCAGGAGCTGATATATTTTTACTATGTGATAGCCTTTGACATCAGGTATCATGAATTACAGTAATCATTTTAATCAATTTTGACCACAAAGGAACTATCATCAATTGACAATAACACATCGGGTCAGAGCAGGAATTGTCTTCTGATGAGAGCTTGCTGAGATGATGAATGTCCTACTATCAGCTACAATATAGTTACCAATCAATAGATACCAATCCATAGACAGGAGATAGTGTTTCAAGATAGTGTTTGAAAGTCAAGAGATAGGATAAAGGAACTGAAACTAAACCATACAAAACAAGAACATAGTGTTAATGAGAAATCATTACTAATCAACCCTTCCTAAGCACAGTAGGAATTAATCTATATCGTTTCTTTAATTAAAATCTCCATGAAACCATTTGAAAAAATCCTGTTAATTTCATGCAAGATACAGAAATTACCTTATCTTGAGTTTGTGCAATAGACGTTCTTGCTGAGAATCAGAACATTTTTTATCCATTTTTGAAACAAAAGGTTAACAATGCAAAAAAGCACAGATAAATACTACAGCAAAGGCCTGTTGTCTATAATGTGACAAATGTTAACACTTCACTGTACTTGTGTAATATTTTAAAAATACAAGCAACTGACTTTTGCAACAAGGACAACTTCAAAACTAATTTACAGCCATAACTTTTGCACAGAAGAAGCTGCTGAATTTTGTATATATTTTATCAATCTACATCATATATACATATATAAAATCATCTTCATAAATATAGTTATTTTTTAAGTACTACATAATGCCATACTCTGGTAATATACCAATCTCTTTGTTCATTTTCTTAATGATAAACACTTAAATTTTCTCTGATTTTTAGCACCAAATGTATTACAATGACCCAATGATGCACATCTCTGTATTCATATAGGAGAGTCCATCTCTAAGTCTGGTAGTGGAACTGCTGGGCTGACCCAATGTACATACTCACCAGTAGTACATAATTGCTACTGTTAGATTTGAAGAGAATGAAAAGGTATTTCCTTGGCATTTCTATTTAAATACCCCAGTTGTTACAGAATATATGATTCCCTATACATACTTATTCACCATGCAATTTTCTCTACAGTCAATTATCTATTTATATTTATTGTCTACTTTTCTCTAGATTCCTTATATTATTTTTATTGATTTAAAAATTATTATCTTGTATTTTGGATTCTACACACAAGTCTAACAATTCATTGGAAATACCTTCTAACATATCATAGATATTATAACTTTTGGTAGCATAATTTTTATTATGTGAAAGCTTTAAATTCTGTCCAAAGAAGTATCTTTGTATGTGAATGTGTTTGAAACTAGAAGTGGATCAGTATAGAAGGAAGGACAGAAAAATCTTAAGAAAGGAGAACTAAAAGAATGAAAGTAGATGATGGTGAAAAGAATCAATGGAAAGAAGGGTTCAAAAGGATGGGAGCTGGAACAGGGCAAGAACAGGTGGAGAAAAGATAATTTACACTAAGAGGATGTGACAAATACACAAGAAAACACTACCCAATTATCTTATTTAAGAATTCAATTTAAATAACAAAGCTTGAATGAAAGTACTTTACAGAGGGTGGAGAGAATAAGGATATCAGAAACTGCTTTGAAGTGCTCCTCCCAAAAGACCTAGGGGATTGAATTTTAAAACTACTAGTACCAGGTGTGGAATGTTTCTATATAAGTTGTTGGTCAGGGATGGTCCAGAGGCCCGAAAAACAACCTAAGCTATTGCCATTGCTCTTCACTGTCCATAAGAACCCAATGGTAAGAACCTACTGGGGAAGACACCACACATTTCAGTCACAAAAGAAGAATTCAGATAGAAATTAGCTAGAAGCTTCCTTCTTGTTGTCTATCTTTCAGAGTATCAGATGATGTGACACAAACCACTGTGAAAGAAATGAGTCAACAATCTAATCCAGATCTGAATCCTATGAGCTAGAATAAAAACCAGACTGACAAGATGTGCCAATAATTGGGAAAATGGAATGAATGTTATGGGAATAACCAAACATTTCTCAATTCAGTATAATTTCCAGCTCAATATTAGGACCATTTCACTGGAGGTAACTCATGTCTGGTACTGTAAACCTGGGTAAGAAGAGGTAGATGGCCCCTAATTAAGAACCTTATTATTGTTGATTTGCTGAGTGGACATTGCAGCTTCTAAATATGTATCTCAGCCTGCACATGAATACTTTTATCAATGTATGGTGGTTAATGCAAGAACCATAACTGGTCAAAATGTATAGAATAAGTGATTGTAGAGTATTTGATCCTAAACAGGACATCTGTATCACCCACTCACACTGAAGGCTCAGAGAGGAAATGGGAACTGGACATTAAAAAGCAAGGGCCAGAGCATGAGAAGGAGTACTGTCAAACAATGTCTTCTCAACATGATAAGGCCACTATCTTCATGAATTCATTGCAGCCGTGTTTACCTGTGCAAAACTTACATGAGATTGGGCCTATCTACATTGTGTCATAAATGAGAGAAGAGTTCATGTGAAACAACTTGTCTCATAGTGAATGTTATGGTTAAGGTTAGATGGGGAGATGGGGCCCACTTATCTCAGTAGTGTAGCCACTGATACATCAACAATGACACAGCAAGTACTGAGACACATGCTAACACACACAACCCTTATCAAATCCAATGGGACACACAAACACACATACAAATAGACATAAAAGGAGAAGGAAATTTGTTAAGAAGAGTCTCAGTAATGAAAGAAAAGGTACAAGATAGAATAATGTGAGGAGGAAATGGCAAAAAAATTTAAAAATTCAAAGAAGTAAAAATAATTTTAAAAATTAAAAGACGTTATTGCAAAGTTATAAATGTACTTTCCAATTGCACAGTGCTCTTGATAATGAAAGTAGCATGTGCTATGTTCTAAAGGAATGCTAACAGGGAATTAATACCATAAACCTTTCTCCTCTCCCACAATAACACAGGAGCAAAAACAACAACTTAAGTCTACCAAGATGAATTTTGGAATATTCAATGGCTGTAAATTCATGCTTGACCATCAAATATGAATTATAGTGAATCAAAAATACCTTTTCATGGAATTTTTAGGACATGTATATGTATATGTATATAAAAGGATTCACTTATTAATTTATTAAAAACAATTGTGTATTCTGTGGTTTTTATATAACCCAAGGTATTCCTACACATCGGGGAAAGCTAATTTAATGTTTCTATTCTTCTGTGCCTGGAGCCCAATTCCTGCAAGGCAATGATTTGTTCTTCTAAATCACGTACTCAAGGTCAAATCAAGTAGCAGTCACACCACTGGGATTTTTTATTTGCCACCCTTACTGCTGTAAGTCTTTCATTTACATCTACCTCATTTGAAGTCACATACTAAATTCGATTCCCACAACAACATTGTGAGGTCTTTAGAAAAGTGTTCCACTAAGCTGTTGTGAATAACTAGGAAAGTAAGGCCCTGAAAAATAAGTGATAAAGGCAATACAGGTCAGAAAGAAGTAACAGCTTTTTATCCATATCCAGGAAAGTTTCCATTCTAGTCATATGGCCACTTCAGTTGCTGACATACTGTCTACAGTCTAGTATCTTCAGAAACATGTAAAATAAAGCTGTTAAACACAGAAGGACATATAGTAGAAAAGGCTTCAAAATAGGAGTCAGGCAGGGGAGATGAAGGGTTGTAATGGAAAAAATGAGGGGGAGTGGGACTGGGGTTTAAGGGACAAAAATATCATAAATTCACTATAATCATATATATAACACTAAAAAATAGCCAATAAAGAGGTATGTATACATCACATATAAAATTGAATTAAGGAATTGGTGTTGTTTAAAATAATGGTAAACATAAATCTCAGCCATCCATCCCAACTGCTGCATCTTAAGAAGCACGAGCTCCATTGGAGGCCTTCTGACTCATTTAGCATACAAGACAAGTTCAACCATGCCTGTGGAAAACAACCAACAGCAGCAAGTGTTGTGCTCAGCATAACGGCAGGTATTTACTTTTGTTTTTCTAAAACACCTTCGGTGTTTTGTCTAAGTTTTGGAATTATTAGTTATCTTAGTGCATATTTGTGTGTATGACTACATTAATTCAATAGTCACATAAATTTCATATTATGGTACAGTGTTCAAAAGAAAAGCTTCAGATATATACATTTGGTGTTTTGCTATTGTCTTTATCATTTTATTTTTCAAAGATACTCTAAAGGGGGATATTTCTGTACTACAGAGAAGAAATATTACTACCATAGTACCACTGAAGGTTATTTGACTTACCTTATATCCTATAAACAAGATTCTCTAATTGCAGTTCATGTCAGAGTGCAGAGATGCACAAAGTAAATACGAAACTAAAGAGGAACTATTCTCCCAACATGAGGAACTTGTCTAAAAGGAACTATGTGTGGAATTTCAGCTTTATAATCTCAAGGAGATGAGCATCTGTCTTGTAAGAATATTGTGTGCACAATCATAGACATGGTAAACAGGAGAGCACTTTGTAAGCAAAATGGACCATAACCATGGGCAGTCCATTCTCTTTATCTTGTGCATGTTTTTCAAAGTTTTTTTTAAAATAACAATATTTATTCAATTTATTGCAACATGTGTATGTTGAAACTATTTTTATTCATTGAAATCATAAAGGAACAGATACAAAAAGGAAAAAGTATTGAGACCTCAGCTATTGATTCTGCTAAAAGCATTCTGTTCAATTTTTAATGCTTTGTCCAGAATTACATTGTTTGTTACAGTTCCTAAATGGAATACTCTAATCATAGCATGTGCTATGCGTTAGTGAAAATAGGAGAACCTATACTGAGTTCACAAATACTGATCCAAGAATTGGTCCTATTAACTCTGTGCCCTTAATTCACTGAATGCCCTTCTGTATACATTGGAGATTTGACAAAATGGGCCCTGTAAGCTAAGGTTCTAAGTCTCATGCAAGGTCTGTATCAATGGCACCACAATCCATCCAACCTCTCCTATTGCTAATATCTCAGAGAAAATTATTCTGTATATACACATTATTATTGTTTAAAATTTTTAAAGATTTAGAAATACATTTTTTGCAAACCACAGGAAATTACTATAGAGAAATGAATCTCTACAAGCATTTATCTATTTTCTTCTATTTTCAACTTATTCGAGCAAACATTTTATCTTACTAAATTCATAAGATGCAGACTTACAAAAACAAAGTCTGAGATCAGTCCACCACAGCAATTACTGCTTCCTTTAGAAACTTAATTGTACTTTGTGGGAGATTACATTTAGTATGTGTATTTTATTTCCACTTAAGTTTCAACTCTAAAGTGTATTTACCTTTTGTAAATAGAGATGAATGTCTCAAAAAAGAAATGTTCAAGGTCAGAAGTGAATTTTACAAGAGATACATGATACATACATCAATATTTTGGACAAGACACACTTGCTTGGAGCAAGACAAGCAAAAAGAAATCAAAAGTGTTAGTTAATGTATAGGAATTTATCCAAACTATCCATTTGACCAGTGCTGAAGCATGCATCTGTTTCTCCAATAACATTATAGAGTCTTCAGACTTTAGAAAATGGAGAAGAATGTTGATCTCTAGATCTTAATGACTTTAAAACACTATTAATAGGACAAACACAATGAATTTTCAAATGACAAAATTGTTTGACAATGGGCTGAACTTTGCTCTACCAGCCAACTAATTCATAAAAACAAAGGCACTACATCTATGAACTCACTGCAGCTGTGTTTACCTGTACAAGGCCTACAAAAGATTGGGCCTAATAACATTACATTATGGATAGGGGAAGAGGCCCAACCTTCCATGAGTAAATACTGATGGTTACTGATGCCTGGGGACAGGGACCACTTGCTTCAGTGGTATTGTCAATGATATATATCACCTATGCTCCAACAAGTGCCCACACACATGCTAGTATGGGCAATCCTTATTAAACTCATTGTGTCACATACCTAAAGACATAATGGTAGGAGGGCAAATAAGAAGAAGATTCTAAGTGGGAGGAAGAGGTGAGATGTAGGGTAATATGAAGGGAAAATGACCAAAATTTATTGTATGCATATGCAAAATATACAAAGACCTGAAAAAAAACAAAAAATCCGTAACAATGTATATTAATCTATAGATCCATCCCTCTATTATCTTCCTGTCTCCCTATATACACACAGACACACATCCACGCCTCCCACACACACAAAGAGGAGAGATAGGAACGACATTGGTGAAAGAGCATCATCCAAGTAGATTTTCTATGTGATGATATTTCATTTTATTATTATATATGATTTATACCCATATCTTCTAAAAAAATCCTAAAAGTCCAGGTTGGCAGAAATTATTCTGAGCTTACCATATCAACTGTGTACTTACACCAAAGCTAGATGGCAATGCAATAATTAATAAAGTATATAAGGTCTCCTACAACTGAGTTGACAATGCTTAAGAAAATTAATGAAAATTCATAGACATTTATATAAATTCCAGGATATAAAAAGAGAATACCAATGACAAATTGGAATGGATCTCCATGGCATGATCAGGAAGGAACTCAGGAACTAAATGATGTGAAATAAATGAACAGAAAGGAGAAGGTATAGTATTTTGGGGAGGGGGGATAAAAACCAGGAGTTCTTGTTTCATCAAGAGAATAATAACGAGTCAAAATAAAAACTAGAACTAAATAGTAGATCTTTATACTATTTTCATGGAAAAGAAAATCCTACAAATAAATAATTATCGATAATGATAAGTTAGACAGGAATTAGGGGAGGAATAGAAGATTAGAGCCTGCCAAACCTTAATTGAAAGAGTCATGATTCTTAAAGTTGATGTCTAGGAATTGAACTTATTCCATACATACTAACAAGGATGGGATATACAGGAGATGAAACAAACTATGTGTGGGTCTCACAGTAGCTTTGATCACTCTTTTTGTATGGTAATTTATACTTTGCTTACTAGTATGACAAAATTGTGATATTTTGATAATTTTCATAAGAAAACAATGAATTATATTAGTGAACTGTCCTGCGTGATAAAAATTCCTATTTTTGACTGATGTATTTTCTTCATATTTAGAAAAAAATTCCACTTAAACCCTGAAAATTTGAATTTTTATTTCCATGACTACCTTAGAATCTCTAAGACATAAAAAAAATCAAACTTTTTTCAAAAATTTTTTTCTAAATACATTGTACAGTCATCATATGATGTGTTACTAATGCTTTTTGTCTGTTTTAATATTTTCTCATTGTGTTGAAACATAGGGAACATAAAATTTTGAATTTTAATCATTTAAATGTTCAATTGAGTGGCATAACCACTACATTTAGATATTATGTAATTTATTTCTAAATTTTTTTCTTCAACCTATGAAATAATTCAGCAACAATTTCCCGTTTACTCTTTTCTTTTTAATTTTATTTATTTATTTAGTTAGTTAGTTAGTTAGTTAGTGCGTTTGTGTGTGTGTGTGTGTGTGTGTGTGTGTGTGTGTATGTGTGTGTATACTAGAGGGCAACTGTGGCTCCTGTGGAGGAACAAGGGTGACTTCGGGAATCATCTTGGATTACTTCTACCTCCTTGCTTCACTCTAAAATTTCCCAGACTCCACCCACCAAGACCAGAAGTGCTGCCTGCTACCATTTCTGCCTGATGTTTTTATGTGGGACCTGGGATCCAAACTCACAACCTTCTGCTTGAGAGACAGAGTCTTAACCGCTGAACCATCTCTCTAGCCCCTCCATTTACTCCTTCCTATGTCTCTAGTAAATACCAGTTTAGTTTGTACTTCTGTGAATTTGATTATTCTACATACAAAATACTATTGTCATGACATACAGCTGAATTTTTTTTATTTTACATTAAAGACACTTCTGTGTAGTTGGAGATATAGTTCAGTTGGTAGAATGCATCACAAATACTAGGGATAGTAGTATACCTATATAATCTCAGGATTTGGGAGGTCGGAAACAGGCAGGTTGGAAGTTCTTGGTTATCCTCAGTTGCCTAGATAGTTTTAGGCTAGACTGGGATACACGAGAACCTTTCTCAAAAAAGAGAGGAAAAACTGCTATTGCTATATCTAGAACATTAATTACACATCATTGGTATTTAATATTTAATAAAAATATTCTCATACTCACAGAATAAAAAATTCATATTCAATATTATGTAACCCACGAAGAACATTAGAAAATAAAACTATATATTAAAAGAAGAACAAAAGAGGTTTGGGGATACAAGCAGAACTAGATTTTTACCTGGCTCTGCAATTCCATAGCTGTTTGCATAAGCAGTTAACCCTCTCTAAAAGTCTTTTCTCCATATCCTTATGTGAACACTTACCCTGGAGAGACATCACACAACCACCTTTCCACCCCAGACAGGAGTTCCACAACAGACCAAAATAACAATAAACCAATGTGTTTATGGGGCTCACTTACGGGAGCAGGAAAGATCTACAGGCAGTTCATCTCAGGATGGCTGACAGCTTCCACTTGGATGGGACACTCTCTCTCTGACTTGCTCTGGGATCTTCTAACCGAACTGCTGGGGAGTCTTCTCCTAACTGAACTGCTAGACTATTCTTCAGTGTCTGATAGGCTACTTCACCCACCTGAAGTCTCCTTCTGACTACCCCTAGTTGCTGAAGAGTCCCCCTTTTTTATCTCCTTGGGTGGAGGAGAGGCTCTTTCCCTAAACTGTTATGTTTATCCTGGAGGGAGCGCTTCTCTCTCCCAAGCTCCTAAGTTACATGAAATTTCAGAACCTTAGAACCTCAAAAGTAGTTTACTGACTAAGATGGGCAAAGTACAAGATGGCTGCTCAGAGGAAAAAGTACCACACAACACTTAATAATAAAAGAAGAGGCTGATAACTCTGAAATATAGAAATAACTACCAAAAATTCATGGATACATTTTAAGCTAACAACGTATGTAGACAAGAAAACTATCAGCTTTGGTATACAAATCTTTTCACATCAAGTTCATTAATGCTACCTAATTTATCATTTCTTATTTTCAAGTCCAAGCATGTGCGTTTTTGCCTAGCATGTCTCTGTAAGACCTAGGATCTGAACTAGATACTTCTTGTGAGGCACAGTCTTAACCCTTCAGCCATCTCTTCAACTTAACCACATTTTTTTTAAATAAAATGATTAGATCATTTAAGAGACTTAAAATTGTTATGCAAAGTAGTAAATGATTAAATTAAACTAATATGAAAAAAGAAAAGAAGTACTATTTTTGAGACTAGGGTGAGACATATTGTGTACCTACTGCAAACCTGTTGGTATGTACTTTGATTTATAAATAAAATTTTAAGACGTCACCACTATGCTCAAGGAATCTAGAGGGAAAAATAAAGTGATCAAGTTTTAATATAACCTTGATATAAATACAAAACAAGTTGGTATTTTTCTCAGATTCCCCATCAAAGAATAGTTCTTGGCTATAAGCACTTATGTACTTACTGTGTGCTATCAAAGAAGAAATGTAGAGATACCGTCAGAAATACTGCAACAAGACATAACTGTATTTGCCTTTAACTCCAAAATATGGCAGGCCCCATTCAAGATGAACGATAACCTCAGAGTAGTAAACATTAAGCTAATAAAAGAAACAGAAGCAGGTTGTTTTGAATTAAGCCAAAAACCAACCTGAGCAAAGACCTATAAGTAACACACACTATAAACAAACAAACAAACAAAAACTTTTCCAAAGACTCAAAAAGACAAATTTGGAGTCAACTACTTCCTCACTATACACAACAGAAAATACAAGCAGCAAGAGTGGTGTGATGAGAAAAAAGGCACAGATTTAGATTATATTGTGATATAGAAGTGCAAATAGAAAAGAGTGAAGAACACAACATATAAAATTTGATATTAAAAAGAAACCAAGTTATATGATAAAATTATTTAAATCATACCAGGAATTATTGGAAAAATATGAAGGAATTAGAACAAATAAAGAGCAAAGTAGATTATTAAAGCAATAGTTAAAGACGAGCCTGACTATATCAAACTCACTCACAGTGGAGATTTCTCTGGAATGAAGCAAGATGTGTGAAACAACAGCTGAAATACAGTGATTAAAAAATATGTAATACCATATCACAAGAACAAAATGTGGTACATAACATTCAGGGTGAGAATTTATCTGGAAAAAAGTTGCTGACTTTCAAGGATAAATGAAGATACATGTGGGCATCCAGCAAGAAAGAACACGTAAGCTATCTACAGTGAAGCTTCTGTTCTCAACTTATCATGGCTGACAGAGTGATATGAAGTATACTCCCTTGTTTAAATAAAAACTAAAAAAACAAAAACATCACCAAAAGAAGAGAAACAATTGTTTCCAGACATTGGGAACAAGCAGTTCAGAACTGTGATCTCAATGTAAGGAAAACAAATTTGCTGAGCAATAGAACCATGATAAGTGTATACCTAAAGTTATTTCTAAATGCCCCTTCACCAAAAAAGGAAAAAAAGTGAGTAGAATAGCCTTAAAGACTCTTTTGAGTTTATTAAGAAAGCCTAAAGAGACTTGATCTTTAAGTAACCTAAACTACAACCACAAATAAAAGGAGACATATAAATCCACATTTTGGAAGACATCAAAATTCACATACCAAACAATGTAAAACAATAAGGTCTAGAATTTAAGGAAAAATTTCAAGGCATGTTAAGAAGTAGGAAAATGGGGAGAAATCCTCATATTTGAAAAGCAAGATGAAAATACAAAGAAAAAGTATTATAATATATGAGCATGTGATGGAAAAGCATAAAGAGGAATTTGAATATACTGAAATATGTAGTTTGGAACTGCAGAAAATCATGCAATCTTTGAAATAAAGACCAACATATTCTTGGAAAGAAGGCATGAATCCTGTTCTGATAAGTTTGTTAGGCTCCAAAGAGAGTTCCAAACTCATGTCCATTCAAATGACCATAGTCAAACTCAGTGGGCATCAGAAAATACAAAAGTCATAAATACAGGAGAGAGATGTGGGGAATAAGGATGTTATCAGTGATGGGAGAAACATAATGGGGAAGAAATCAGAATGCATTCTATAAATGTATAAGATTTTGAAGAACAAACTTATTAAACAAAAAAGCTGCTCTTGTGAAGTTGCTTTTTGAGCTAATCTGCTCATTTTTACAACTCCTTTCTCATTTTTACATCTTGAGATGGGGAAGGTTTATACCAACATTGATTTGACTTTCTGCATCATTCTGCTTTTGCTTCTGCAGTACATTCTTACACCCCCCACCCCATATCTGAAATTGCTTGGCACCCAGGATTATGATTATTAATTAGCAAGGCTAAGGGTTCTGTGCAGATTCAAGCTCACCCTAACAGTGTACATATAGATGTTTGATCTTAATGTCCCAAGGACATTAGAAGTATCCTTTCTAATTAGAAAAATGTGAGGGAAATAAAAGTTTTAGAAAAAAGTAATCAGAATATATTATATACATGTGTGAAATATTCAAAGAGCAAAATTCATTTTAAAAACTCAACAAATGGTCTTCTTCCTCCTGCACGCCTGTTCGCCAGACCGCACTCCCAGTCCTCTATCCCAGATGAGTTGGCCCAGCCCGCTAGGTGGCCCCGTGTCCCAGCTCCTCCCACCAGCCAGCCCCAGGGACACCCAGGCTGTCTCCGGTTTTGCCTGGGCCAAGCCCAGGGCCCCAGCCCCTTTCTTCCTTCCAACCGCCTGTCCGCCCCACTGGACAGGACTTGCTCACATTCCTCCATCCCGGGAGCTTGGGTGGGGGACTAAGTCAAGTCCCAGGTCCCAGGTGAAGAATTCTGCCACCAACATCCCCCCTCTGCCTCTCCGGCCCACCAGGGACCCAAGAACGTGGTCCACAGAAGACACACTGATACTCAGAATTCAATAGAGTCCAAAGGAAATTCAAGCAAAGTTCTAAGGGTCAAAGGCCATACATATGAAGACCTTTACAATCATCCTATTACATGGGAGAGATTCTTCACATCCAGCCCAAAGATAAGTAAACATCCTTTTTTTAACCTTACTGTTCTTTTCTAGAATTAATCACTATAGATTAACTTTTCCACACAGCCACCCCAAAAATATATACAACTCCAGGGAGTACATCACTCACCCTCACATATCACCAAGATACTAAATCGTAAAAGTACACTACCATACTAATATTCAACCCCTGTCTACTTAACCTGACTTAACTGATGTACTAACAGCCTCATAGCCTTATCTAGGAAATAACATAACAAAAGAAAAACATACCCAACTCCAAGGCAAGGACTAGTAATAACTGCCCAAGTGTAGTAATACCAACTAAATCAGTTCAGTCATAAAACACACAAAAACTGAAAGGTCCTAAAAGACAAAACAACAATGCCCAAGTCAAACTGCAGATCCATGAGATACAAAACCCAAAAAGACCAATCTCCCACCGAAAGAATTAACCCCATAATGATGAATTCCAAACAGAACAAATTCACAGAAAATACCCGAGAAAGCCAGACCCAAGATAACTACTTTCAAAGTATGATCATTACCATGAATAATACTATGAAACAGGAAATCTAGGAGGAGTTAAACAACCACATCAACCACTTTGAACAGGAACACAACAGGCACCTGGAGGAGTTGAGAAAAACAGTTCAAGAAACAAAAAAAGGCATAGAGCAGTTAAAACAGCCTCAGGCAGAGTTTAAAATTGAACTAAAAGACAATTAATCTTCAACCCAAAAGTCAACAGAGAGTCTTATCAGCAGAAATAATGAAGCAGAAAATAGAATTTCAGATCTTGAAGACAAAGTGGGAGAATTAATCAATTCAATGGAAGAGGTTCTTAAAGCCAAAAAGATACTTGAGAGGAATAGTCAAGATATATGGGACACCCTGAAGAAGCCTAACATGCACATTCATGGAATACCAGAGCAAGAATCCCAAAATACCACACCTGAGGAAATTTTTCAAATTATCAAAAATGAAAACTTTCCTCAACTAAAGAATGAGAGGCCCATCCAAATACAAGAGGTATTTCTCATTCCAAACAGATATGACCAAAATAGAAACTCACCACAGTGAATAATAGTCAAAACAATCCACATTGAAGACAAAGAAAAGGTGCTGAGAGCTTCGAGGGAAAAAAAGCAAGTCACTTTTAAAGGTAAACGTATTAAAATAACAAGTGACTTCACAATGGAAACTATAAAAGCAAGAAGAGCTTGTAGAGACATACTTCAAGTATTAAATGAGCAAAAATGTCAACCCAGATTGATATACCTGGCAAAACTATCCATCATGATTGAAGGAGAAAGAAAACTTTTCCAGCACAAAGACAACTTGAAGGGATACATGTCTACCAAACCAGGCCTTCAAAAAATGCTACAAAATACTCAAGCTTGAAGAAAGAAACAAGAGGACAGAAGGGAAGTATAATACCACCAAAACCTAATTGTCAAACAATACACTTACAAAAGCCACTAAATATAAAAAATGTCCAGAATTAAAAATAATTTCTCCATTATAACATTAAATGTCAATAATATTAATTCACGGATCAAGAGACACAGATTACAAACTTGGATTAAAAACCAAAACCCATCAATCTACTGCCTTTAGGAAACTCATCTCACCACAATAGATAGGCACATCCTAAAAATGAAAGGCTGGTCCAAAATTCTGCAAGCTAATGGAACCAGGAAACGGCAGAGATAGCCATTATGCTCTCAGAAAAAGTGGACTTCACACCAAAAAAATCATAAGAGACACAGATGGATACTACATTTTAGTCACAGGTACAATTCACCAGGAAGACTTCACAATACTGAACATATATGACCCTAATACAGGCCCCTCCACATTCATTAAGAAAACCATACAGCATCTAAAGCAAGAAATCAATCCCCAAACGATAATTCTTGGGGACTTCAACACTGCCCTCTCAACATGGAATAGATCAACAGGTCAAAAGCGTAACAGGGAAACTTTGGAACTTAATCAAACCCTTAAAAAAATGGACCTTACAGATCTCTATCGAACTTTTCACCCACGCACCAAAGAATACACATTTTTCTCAGCAGCACACGGAACTTTCTCCAAAATAGATCACATATTGGGCCACAAAACTAACCTCCACATATACAGGAAAGTTGAAATTCTAGCCTGTGCCCTATCAGACTACCACGGCTTAAAGCTGGACATCCACAACACAACAAACAACAGAAAATACACTAACTCCTGGAAACTTAACACTATGATGCTGAATGAGAACTTGATTCAGGAAGAAATTAAAAAGGAAATTCAAGATTTCCTGAAAGTGAACGATAATGAAAATACAACTTAAAAAATCTCTGGGACAAAATGCAAGCTGTCCTAAGAGGTAAGTTCATACCTATTAATGCCCACATCAAAAAAAAAATGGAAACATCAGAAATGAATAACTTAACAATGCAGCTTAAAGCTTTAGAGAAACTGCAACAATCCATTCTAAAAAGCAGTAAAGGAGAGGAGATTAGAAAACTAAGGGGAGAAATGTCTGAAATAGAGATTAGGAAAATGATACAGAAAATCAACCAGTCCATGGGGCTGGAGAAGGGGCTCAGGGGTTAAACTTCTGCCTTGCAGGCAGAAGGTCCTGAGTTCGGATCCTAGACCCCATGTGTAGAAGCCGGGCGGAAGCGGGGCAGTCTGTGTTTCTCGTCCTGGTAGAGCGGAGCCTATGAATCCTGGGGTGTGTGAACAAAGAGAAGGTGGAGGTGGTCCATGGTGGTTCCCGAATTAGACAGTGGTTCTACACACACACACATACATCACACACACACACACACACACACACACACACACACACACACACACACACACACACACATGCATACATGCACATCTGAATAAGTAAAAAAAAAGAAAAGAAAATCAACAGGTTAAAAAGCTGTTTTTTTAAAAAAAAATCAATAAGATTGATGAATCTCCAGCTAAATTAACCAACAGCAAGAGAAAAAACACAAATTAACAAAATTAGAAATGAACATGGAGTTATCACTACTGATACCCAAGAAATCCAGGGAATTATAACATCATATTTCAAAAACTTATACTCTGTGAAGTTTGACAACACAAAAGAGATGGAGGAATTTCTAAGTAAACACAACTTACCTAAATTGAATGAGGATGTTGTGAATTATTTAAATAGTCCTATAACATATAAGGAAATTGAGGAAGTAATCTCGAATCTTCCCACCAAAAAATGTCCTGGACCAGATGGATTCAGCACAGAGTTCTACCAGACATTTAAGGATCTAATAACACCAATACTCCTTAAACTGTTCCATCAAAGAGCAAATGAAGGAACACTACCAAATTCCCTCTATGAAGCTAATATCGTCTTAATCCCAAAATGTAATAAAGACATATTTAAAAAAGAAAACGATAGACCAATCTCTTTGATGAACACAGATGCAAAGATTCTCAACAAAGTCTTAGCAAATCAGATTCAAAAACATATCAAAAAGTTCATTCACGGGGATCAAGTAGGCTTTATCCCCGGCACACATGGTTGGTTCAACATATGCAAATCAATAAATGTAATTTCACCACATAAAACAGTCCAAAGTCCAAGACCACATGATATTCTCCATAGATGAATAAAAAGCTTTTGACAAGATCCAACAGCTTTAATGATCAAAACCCTAGAGAAGGTTGGAATGGAAGGAACCTTTATCAATATAATAAAAGCTGTATACAACAAGCCTACATCAAGGATTATACTCAATGGGGAAAAGCCTGAACCATTTCTGCTTCGATCAGGAACTAGACAAGGCTATCCACGCTCAACACTTCTTTTAAATATTGCCCTTGAAGTCTTAGCTGAAGTCATAAGACAAGAAAGGGACATAAAAGGGATTCAAATTGACAAGGAAGAAGTCAAGTTATCTCTATTTGCAGATGACATGATCTTATACCTGCGTGATCGCAAAAACTCCACCAGGAAGCTCCTGGGACTAATACAGAAGTTCAGCAGGGTGGCAAGATACAAAATAAATGTGCAAAAATCAGAGGCCTTCCTATATGCCCAGAATGAAAGAAGTGAAAAAGCCCTGAGAGAAAAAATCCCATTTACTATAGCCCTCCAAAAATGAAATACTTTGGTATAAACCTAACCAAGGAAGTAAGAGTCCTTTATAATGAAAACCTTAAAACCCTAAAGAAAGAAATTGCAGAAGACACCAGAAGGTGGAAAGACCTCCCATGTTCCTGGATTGGCAGAATCAACATCATAAAAATGACCATCCTACCAAAGGCAATACACAGATTCAATGCTATACCAATTAAAATCCCAAAGCAATTCTTTAAAGACGGTGACCAAACAATCTAAAAATTCATATGGAGGCCTAAAAGACCCAGGATAGCAAAAACAATCCTGAGTAACAAAAACACTGCTGGAGGTATCACCATACCAAACCTTAGTCTATATACTACAAATCCATAGTTATAAAAACAGCCTGGTACTGGCTCCAAAATAGACACACAGATCAAAAGACACAGAGATCTGCAAGACCTAGATATAAGCCCACACAATTACAGCCATTTGATCTTTGACAAAGGGGTCCAAAAAATCCAATGGAAAAAGAACTGTATCTTCAACAAATGGTGCTGGCAAAACTGGATGTCCACATGCAGAAGATTAACACTGACTCGTACTTGTCACCATGTACAAGACTCAATTCCAAATGGATCAAGGACCTCCATATAAGGAGACTATAAAAAACATATTTGAAAGGATAGGGAACTCCCTTGAGCTGATTGGACTAGGCCAACCATTCCTCGACAGTAATCCAATAAAATAGTCACTACAACCAACTCTCAACAGATGGGATCTTGTGAAATTAAAGAGCTTCTGTTCAGATAAAGAGATTGTAACACGAGCTCAAAGGCAACCCACAGAAGAGGAGAAAATTTTCACTAACCACATATCTGATAGAGCTCTATTATCCAGAGTGCACAAAGAACTTAGAAAACTAAACACCAAGGAAACAAATGGGCCAATTAAAAAATGGTCTTTGGAACTTAAAAGAAACTTTACCAAGGACGAAATCAAAATGTCTAACAAATATCTAAAAAAATGCTCCACATTCCCTGAGATCTCATCTCTCCCTGGTCAGGATGGCAAAAATCCACAATACAATCAACACCAGATGCTGGAGAGGATGTGGAGAGAGGGAGGATGTGCTGGTGGGAATGCAGGCTCATACAACCACTCTGGCAAGCCGTCTGCAGATTCTTAAGGAAATTAAAGATTGAAATGCCCTATGACCCTGCTATCCCACTTTTGGGAATAACCCCCCATGCAGCAGAGGTTCACCTCGATAGCACAAGCTCGACCATGTTCATAGCAGCACTGTTTACAATAGCAAAATCATGGAATCAACCCAAATGTCCAACAGTTGACGAGTGGACCAGGAAATGTGGTACATCTATACAATGGAGTACTACTCAGCCATCAAAAATGATGAATTAATGGAATTTACTGGGAAATGGATGGAATTAGAAACAATTACATTGAATGAAGTATCCCAGACACAGAAAATTAAGCACCGTATGTACTCCTTAATAGGTGGCTCCTAGTACCAAACCTACTTAGAGACACTCAAGGATAAATCTCTGTAATACCTACAGTAATTGCAAGGATTATGAACAGGAGGGATGGGGTTGGAGGGCCACACCAGAAACAAGGAGAGAGGGGACCATGTTACAGCAGAGAAAATAGGCCACCATCAAGGACTGCAAGTAAGTAATGAGGCATCTGGTTAAGTTCACAGACTTTCCTTCCTGATGATTTGCAACTGATGGGGTATGATCTTACCTGAAGGGAAGGGCATATAGTCTGGCAGATAAAAAGTAACCATTTTGCAAATGGGTATTGGCCCCTCCCTCACCACGGTTTCCTGCTTTTATTATATCTACCCTTGAAGGTGCTATTATAATAAGACTCCAGTTTAGCAGCTTTTTGTCTCTGACCAGGGGGTGACATACAGTGCCCATCAGGATGGAGTGAAGGGCATTGCAGGAGCAGCAAAACTGAAAAAGAAAATCAATAAACCCTAATCCAGAACTTCAGAGACTCTACATCAACCACCTAGAACTAGGCCAACCTAATCTCTTCCCATCCTGAAGCTCAGGGAAATTTGCAGAAGAGGAGGCCGTAAGATTGTAAGAGCACAAGGATGGGAGGAGCAATGATATGCAAGATACTCCACACAAGATAGGGCTGCAGCAATCATAATTGGACTTTGCATGCCCTGGGCAATGTCCAACACACTATTGACCCCACAAAGTGTAGCATTTGCTAAAGGCACTAGGATCCTCTGTGGTAAAGGATTGACAGCCACAGTAGTGTTCCTATGCTTACGGGGAACACAGGAAAGTGTTCTGGGTAATGCCACTGGGTCCTTGCACCTCATCGGAGAGGAGGACCCAGAGGAGAGTTTGCCATGCACATTAACGGATGCTCCGGGGATGGGAGGGGGATGCACTGGGGGATGAGGAGGAAGAGGGGAGGGGAGCACAGGGGGGTGGGGGTGGAGGGAGGGAGGGGACCCGTGTACCTGTTAACTTTGTATGAGTGTAAATAAAAAAAACTCAACAAATGGCTTTAACCATTAAGAGTATCGAAATCTTGAACCTGAGGCCATAGTGGTAAAATATACATGAACAGAAAAAAGTGTAAAGGTCTTACTACGGTTCTGGGGTGAAAGGCCTAGATTTGTCTGGATGTTTGGGAATGAGTGTTAAGGATTGTTACATGTGGTTTATGTTAAGTATTAGATCAGCTTTATATTATGAAGTAGGGTGTGTTTAGCGTTCCGGGGTTAGAGCTTTGAGTGCTATGGCAGCTCCTAGTACCTTCCAGGTTTATGAGGATGAATAGTTAATGCCCTAAGGGGTGAGTGCATAGGATTTGGGATGTCTAAAGCAGAAGTGCTCTGGTGACAGGTTTTTGGTGCCTATGGACTCTGTTAAAATCCTGGGTGTTCTATTATTGGTTGACTGATGCAGAGCAAGGGTTTTTTAAGACTGCCTTGCACTGATTCCCAGAGAGAGGAAATCCCATTCCCATATGCCTTCTGGTGTTGCAGAGCTAGGGAAGCACCTTGCAGCATGTGGGGAGTACTAAAGGAACTCTGATCTGCTATAGCCTGCTGATGACAAAGACTAGGGGTGTGACCAAAGGTTTTCCCCTTGACCCCAGGGAGGAAATCCAATCCATCCATACTTGCGGGTGTCCCAGTGCTATGTCGCCCCTGCAGCAGGCCTAAAACCCAAAAGGGACCTTTCTAGTTTCATGACTACATTACTTTCCTTGTTGCTGTGATAAAATACCCTGTAAAATAAAGCATATTATGGAGAGTTTGTTTTGGGCTAGAGAATCTTGGTACAGACCATCTTGATAGGGAAAGTCATGGGGACATGACTTTGAGGCAGTTGGTCACATCACATTCACCACCAGGAAACAAAAAGAAATAAACATGGGTTCTCTGCTTGCTTTCTTCTTTTTAAAAAACGCAGTGTATGACCCATTTTATTAGAGAAATTGAACTTGGGTTGGAGAGATGGCTCAGTTGTTAAGACTCTGCCTCCTAAGCAGAAGATCTTGAGTTCAGATCTCAGGCCCCATGTAAAAATGCCAGGCAGAAACAACTGAGACCTGGTGGGCAGAGCCTGGGAAATCCAAGAGCAAAGCCAAATGAAGGTGGAAACAGTCCAGGATGATTCCTGAAGTCACCCTTGGTCCTCCACAGGGACACACAGTACTCTCTGATACAAACACACACACAGAGGCAGACATGCACACACACACATTTAATTGATTGAGCTTAAAACTGAATAGAGATTCCATCTCACCCCATCTGAATGGCCATTCTCAAGAAATTAAAAAGCCTGAAAATATGTTTATATTCTTTGAGGTGTGCAGAGTATTGCTCAACAGTATCTCCTGGACATGGTGGGGGCCATTGCCCCCATAATCCCACTGAAGCTGTTAAATTGCACAAGAATTGCACAGGATTAGGCCTGTGAACATCATCAACTAAGGAAGAGCCTGTATTATTTGTTTTCCTGAGGATAGCCATTCTGAATAGGGTGAAATTGAACCTTAAATCCGTTTTTAGGTCAAAATCTCACATGACAAGTGTCCCTGACTACCTATGTTTGTTTTGAGAACTGTCAGTTCCATTTATCAGCCCATTTACTGATTGGGTGGTCTGTTTGCTTATTTTTTGGCTTAATTTTTGCACTCCTTTTTATGGTTTATCTACTGTCTAATAGCTGGCTAAAATTTCTTTCCATACTGTAGGCTATTTTTATCATGTCGCTGATAGTTTCCCAGCTGTCCAGAAGCTTTCTAAATTGATTTAGTATAATTTATAAGTTCCTGGGTTATTTCTCGCTGTTTAAGCCATAACCAGAAAGTTCTTGTCTATGCCTACAAATTGAAGTGTTTTACTTATATTTTTCTTTAGTGTGTTAAGTTTAAGATCCAACACAAGGGTCTTCGAACCATTTTGAATTGATTTTTCTGAGTGCAACATACTGAAGGCATTATAAATAGCCTAACTCATTTGTTGAAGGGATAAGTGTTGTCATATAGAAGTAGACACTCTAATAGAAGTCACTAGAGAATCAGAAGGAATGAGGAACAGACACAGGTTGGAAACAAGCAACAAAAACGAGTGTGCAGGAAAATTCATTCTGATATTCTATAGTGTAGTATATAAAACTACAAATGTAGCTGGAGAGATGACTCAGGGTTAAAGTCTCTGCCTTGGAAGCAGAAGCATGTGAGTTCAGATCCCAGATCAAGTGGAAATGGCAGCAGTTTGCACTTCTGGCCCTTGGAAAAGGGAGCCTGCAGAACTCCAGAGCAGAACCAAGAAAAGGTAGAGCAATACAGGATGATAACCAAAATCACTCTTGAGTTTCCACAGGCACACACATACACAAAAAATGATTAGTTTTTATTGTTTATTCAATTGTGCGTGTGTGCTCATGTGTGTGTGCGTGTGCGCACGCGTGCGTGTGTGTGTGTGTGTGTGTGTGTGTGTGTGTGTGTGTGTGTGTGTGTGTGTAGAACCACGGGCGAATTCGGGAATCACCACGGACCACCTCCACCTCCTCATTGTTTACTCTGCCCGGGATTCACAGGCTCCGCCCTACCAGGACCAGAAAAGCAGGCTGCCCCCGCTTCCACCCGGCGTCTATACGTGGGGTCTAGGATCCGAACTCAGGACCTTCCCTGCAAGGTAAGAGGCTTAACCCCTGAGCCACCTCTCCAGCCCCACCCACAAAATTAATAAAAATATTTTAAAAACTAAAACTATAATTGACAATCATTTTCAAACATTTTGAAATTGCTAGAGAAGAGTTTTAAGTTTACTATTACTACCACATAAAAATGATATTTTGAAGAAATGAAAAAACTAATCATCCTATGATGATCATTATGCATTTCATGCATGTACCACATTAACATGATGAGCTCATAAACACCAATATCAAAACTAAATACAAAAATGAAATTTTAAATAAAAATGTTTTAACTACTGCATGCATATATATGTGTGTATATATGTATAAATATATATACACATAACTAGCAATATACTATGTGCTTATTTATAGATTAAGGAAGGTCATAAGAAAAATGTATACATCAATAAAAGAGCATCAAAAACTGAGTAGCTTATCAAAATTTGTGCTCCAAAAATTAAACCCTTTTTTTGTCAGAATGAACTTTATCAAAACTCTAGAAATAAATGAGGGTCTTAAATCAATCCTGTTAGTATTTATATTTTGCTATTCTTATATTTCATATCTGAATTCTGTCACAGCCTTGTAAACATCTCTGTGAGAACAATGTGGATGGCAAGGGAGGGAAATGGACTTAACTGGAGCTGTAAGAAAGCCCTATCAGAAGAAGCAAATTGTGTTTGAATTGGAATATTGGAACTTGAAAAATTAGAAGAAAGGTCTATCCTTAGGGAATTTTACATCTTTGACACTTATCAACTTACCTAATAATGCCATATGCCCTTGGTTTTCAGAACTCATTGCAAACATTCTTAATTCTAGGATATTTACAAAAAATTGTATGTATTCATTCAATTTTGCAAAGGTCTCAAGTGTTCATACCAGTTAGGTCTTAACAGAAAACTGATGAAATGAGATAGTAACAATTGAATAATAACAGGTGGAACTACTGAAAATTTCAGTATATGGGGTGGATACTATGAAACATTTAGAAATAGGCAAGATGCAATAGTACAGAAGGTAGAGGGGTAACTACAGATAATTACAATATACTGGACATTTCAAAATGCTAGAAGCAAGGCTTTTGAAAATTTTGACATAAATAAATGAGGTGATGGGAATAGTTAATTTTCAATAGTTGTTCAACATCCAATATACATGAGAATCAAAATCCCTAATAGGTGGCTCCTAGTATCAAACTCACCCAGCCCACATTGAGACACTCAAAGGTAAACCTATGTAATACAGTAATTGCAAGGATTATGAACAGGAGGGATGGGGTTGGAGGGCCACACCAGACACAAGGAGAGAGGGGACCATGTTACAGCAGAGAAAATAGGCCTCCATCAAGGAATGCAAGGAACTGGTTAAGTTCACAGACGTTGGTTCCTGATCATGTACAACTGAGGGGGTATGATCTCAACAGAAGGGGAGGGCAGATAAAAAGTAATCATTTTGCAAATGGGTGACTGACCCTCCCTCACCGAGGTTTCCTACTTTTATTACATCTACCCTTGAATGTGCTATTATAACAAGACTCCAGTTTAACAGCTTTTTGTCTCTGACCAGGGGGTGACATACAGTGCCCATCAGGATGGAGTGAAGGGCATTGCAGGAGCAGCAAAACTGCAAAAGAAAATCAACAAACCACAATCCAGAACTTCAGAGACTATATCAACCACCTAGAACTAGGCCAGCCTAATATCCCCCCATCCTGAAGCTCAGGGACATTTGTGGAAGAGGGGGCGGTAAGATTGTAAGAGCAAAAGGATGGGAGGAGCAATGATTTGCAAGATTCTCCACGCTAGTTAGGGCCGAAGCAATCATAATAGGACTTTGCATGACCTGCGCAATGTCCAACACACTATTGACCTCACAAAGTCTAGCATCAGCTAAAGGCACCAAGATCCCTGGAGGCGAGGGATTGACAGCCACGGTAGTGTTCCTATGCTTAAAGGGAACACGAGAAAGGGTTCAGGGAAATGCCACTGAGTCCTTGTACGTCATCGGAGAGGAGGACCCAGAGGAGAGTTAGGCATACACAATAAAGGACTCTCTGGGAATTGGGGGGGAGGCACTGGGGGATAGGGAGGGAGGGAGGAGAAGCAGGGGGTTGGGGGGGAGGAGGAGGGAGGGAGGGAACTGGTCTACCTATTAAGTTTGTATGAGCAGAAATAATAAAAAATGTATTAAAAAATACCACAATGCATCTTAAGAATATAGATGTTAGCGAAGAACAAACTTAAAAAAGGGAACTCTCCATGAGTGATTTTATGTGTATAACTAGGCATTAAGATTTTGTGTGTGTGTGTGTGTGGTGTTGGTAGTGAAACTCAAGCACTACACCAGAGTTCTTATCACAAGATTCATTTACATAATCAAGGTAGTTTTCTCATCACAAGATGCTTTTAAGTAATCAAGGTAGCTTTTCAAATCTTAATGCATATGCAGAGCCACCAGAGACCTTTTTAAAACATACTTTTTTTTTAGTATAACAAACAATATAGGGGCTGGAGAGGTGGCTCAGGGGTTAAGCTTCTGCCTTGCAGGCAGAAGGTCCTGAGTTCGGATCCTAGACCCCACGTATAGACGCCGGGCGGAAGTGGGGGCCGTCTGCCTTTCTGGTCCTGGTAGGGCGGAGCCTGTGAATCCTGGGGCCAAGTAAAGAAGGTGTAGGGAGTCCATGGTGGTTCCCGAATTCGCCCATGGTTCTACACATACACATACACACATACATACACACATGCACATACGCACACAAGCACAACTGAATAAAAATAAAAATAAAATATGTTTAAAAAAACAAACAATATTAACTTCCCAGAAACTAACTTTCCTATTGATAACAACTTTAAACTCTATAAAAATCACAATAAAATAAGCTGCCAACATATCATATAGAGAAAAAAGGAGATTATGTAGAAATCAAGATTTAAATAAGTTAAAGATGCTCTCGTGATTTTTTAGTTTTTTATTTGAATTTTGCTCTGAGAATCTTTTATACTACCAGAGAAGCATAGCAGAAACAGCTTCTTTTGAAAGAAAAGCAATTGTTTTTTTGACTCAGAAACCCAAATATAGACCATCACTGCATTCTGGAAAGAGAAGAATCACTAGATGTACGTTCATAAGGCTCTAACTAGCCCCCAAATGACACATATGCAAACTAATCAGTACAGCACAAGACAAGGAAGACCTGAAGGAAGGAAGTGACATCTCTGACCTGGTCCTGAGATGAAGCAAGTTCAATTTAACAAGGTTAACTGCTGTCTGAACTAAAAGCCAATAATTTCCTACAGAACATACACAATACAACATTTACAATATCCAGGACAAAACTCAAAATTGCTAATCGTAAAAATGACCAAAAGGCTGGGAGACAGCTCAGGACTTAACCTTTTGCCTCATACATCAAAGAACTTCAGCTTGGATTCCTAGATCTCATGTAAAACTACTCACAGGAATATGGCAGTGCCCCAAAATTCTGGCTCTGGAAGGCAGAGTCTGGGAAACCCCAGAGCAAAGTAGTAAAGTGGAAGAGCAACCTAGTATGACTCATGATGTCACCCTTGGACCTCTACAGGCACACACATTCAAATGCTCTCCTGTATACATGTCCATGGACATACGTGAACCCACATGCAAAACATACACACACACACACACACACACACACACACACACACACACAAACACATACAAACACACACACACACACACACACACTGCTGCAAACAAAAATAAAATGATGTCCTGAAACAATCACTAACAATAACAGCAAAAATCAAGCTGGTAATGGTGGTGCATACCTTCTCTCTGAGCACAGGACCTTCAGTTCACCGGCAAAGCAGTAGAGTAGCTTGGGAAATGCCCTGAGTTTGACCCATGGCAAAACAAGATACAATTACATAAATGAATCAAGCACTTATTTCTCACTCTCATAAAATAAATCAGTAAATTTCACAATGAAAACTAAAACACTACTGAACTATAAAATTCTTAAATGACTAGAAAGATTGAGGCTACTAATAAATGATATGTCTCAATGTTTAACAACGTTAGGATGTAAGTTTTCCCCAAGCTTGTTTGTAGAATTAATCCAATCATAAAATTTTTGCTTCTCTTTGTAGAGTCTGATAATGTGTTAAAATTTACATCTCAATCTGAAGGACTTAACAATAACTAAATCATCAAATTACAAAAGCAAAGTTGGGCTGGAGAGGTGGCTCAGGGGTTAAGCCTCCGCCTTGCAGGCAGAAGGTCCTGAGTTCGGATCCCAGATCCCACGTATAGACGCCAGGCGGAAGCGGGGGCGACCTGCGCTTCGGGTCCTGGTAGGGCGGAGCCTGTGAATCCCAGGGCAGAAGGAGGTGGAGGCGTCCATGGTGGTTCGTGAATTCGTCCGTGGTTCTACACATACACAGACACACACACACACACACATACACACACGCGCGCGCGCTGGCACATACACATGTACATGTGCACAGTTGAATAAATAATAAAAAAAAAATAAAGCAAAGTTGAAGGATTTTTCACTGTAAATGTGACATATAATAAGACTCTGGGAAGTGAAATCATATTTATTGGAATGGATATAGAAAAATAGGATAGAGTATACCAAAAATCAAATAGACTGATAAATAAAATAGGTTTTATACAGTTTCTGAGGCAAGGCAACTGACTGTGGAACAAAACCTCTCAACAACAAATGATATTCAAATAACCAGGTCAATTATACAGGGGAAAAATTATGTAACACCATAACAAAATTTATCTTAAAATGAATCATGGCCTTAAATGCAAAACTCAAATCTGTGAAATATTCATGAGAAATCATAAAAGAGGAAGGTATTTTGTTTAATTTTTTCTTTGCTTCTTACTTGAGCAGGTTGAGGTTATTACCTTCAAAACTTTAAAAAGAAATTTGTCATTTATTAGGCTTGATCACAAATCACTTGCCAATGAAATACTTTGTCATCCATTTCCCAGCAATGGATGTCATTAGAAACAATTATATTAAGTGAAGTATCCCAAACCCAGAAAGTTAAGCACCGTATGTACTCCCTAATAGGTGGCTACTAGTACCAAACTCACCCAGCTCACATTGAGATACTCAAAGGTAAACATATGTAATACAGTAATTGCAAGGATTATGAACAGGAAGGATGGGGTTGGAGGGCCACACCAGACACAAGGAGAGAGGGGACCATGTTACAGCAGAGAAAATAGGCCTCCAAGGAATGCAAGTAAGTAATGTGACACCTGGTTAAGTTCACAGACGTTCATTCCTGATCATGTACAACTGAGGGGGTATGATCTCACCAGAAGGGGAGGGCATATAGTCTGGCAGATGAAAGGTGATCATTTTGCAAATGGGTGACTGACTCCTCCCTCACCGAGGTTTCCTACTTTTATTACATCTACCCTTGAATGTGCTATTATAACAAGACTCCAGTTTAACAGCTTTTTGTCTCTGACCAGGGGGTGACATACAGTGCCCATCAGGATGGAGTGAAGGGCATTGCAGGAGCAGCAAAACTGCAAAAGAAAATCAACAAACCACAATCCAGAACTTCAGAGACTCTATATCAACCACCTAGAACTAGGCCAGCCTAATCTGTCCCCATCCTGAAGCTCAGGGACATTTGTGGAAGAGGGGGCGGTAAGATTGTAAGAGCAAAAGGATGAGAGGAGCAAGGATTTGCAAGATTCTCCACGCTAGTTAGGGCCGAAGCAATCATAATAGGACTTTGCATGCTCTGCACAATGTCCAACACACTATTGACCTCACAAAGTCTAGCATCAGCTGAAGGCACGAGGATCCTTGGAGGCAAGGGATTGACAGCCACAGTAGTGTTCCTATGCTTAAGGGGAACACGAGAAAGGGTTCAGGGAAATGCCACTGGGTCCTTGTATGTCATCGGAGAGGAGGACCAAGAGGAGAGTTAGGCATACACAATAAAGGACTCTCTGGGAATTGGGGGGGAGGCACTGGGGGATGTGGAGGGAGGGGGAGCAGGGGGTTTGTGGGCGGAGGAGGGAGGGAGGGAACTCGTCTGCCTATTAAGTTTGTATGAGCGGAAATAATAAAAAAAGTATTAAAAAAAAAGAAATACTTTGTCAAGTGGGGCGCCAAACAAAAAGTTTTAACAACATGTATATCATACTAAGAATCATTCAGATGGAAATAGCAGGAGTCTGAAATTCTAGCCCTGGAAGGTATAGTTTGGGAAACCCCAGAGCAAAGCAATAATGAAGGGGAACAATCCATGATGATTCCCAATATCACCTTTGGACTTGCATGCGCATACACACTCTAGTGCCCTCTAGTACCTATACACTTGTGCCTGCAAAAAAAAAAAATAGTGTATCACTAATTTATTTCTCATTATTGCTAAGTAGAAACTTTTTCTAGTCTTTCCTTTATTTTAAATTATTTTTTCCACTCATACAAATTTGATAGGTACCCCACTCCCCTCCCTCCCTCTACCTCCCTGGATCCCCTTGCTGTTTCCTCCCTTTTCCCCTTCCTGTTCCCCCTCCCTATCTTTCTTCCAGTGCCCCCCCATTCCTAGAGCATCCTTTAGTTTGCATGTCAAACTTCCCTCTGGGTCCTCCTCTCTGATGAGGTGTAAGGACTCAGTAGCATTGCCTAGAGCTCTTTTTTTGTGTTCCGCTTTAGTATAGGAATACTAGTATAGGAATACTATTGTGAGCCCCCCAACCCGGAGCCGCCCGGCCAGCAGTACCCGCACAGCGGCCACCGACTTTGCCCCCGGGGCCCCGCCCCCTCCGCGCCAAGCCCCGCCAAGCTCCCAGGTCACAGGTGAAGAATTCTGCCATCAACATCAGAACCTCTACCTCTCTGGCCCACCGGAGACCTACGCACGTTGTCCACGGAAGACACACTGCTACTCAGAATTCAATAGAGTCCAAAGGAAACTCAAGCAAAACTCTAAGGACCAAAGGGAACACAGACCATACATCTGGATTCCACTACAAGCATTATATCACATGGGCGAGATTCTTCACATCCAGCCCAAAGATAAGTAAACTTTCCTTTCTTTTCTTTCTTTTCACCTTACTGATCCTTTCAAGTATCAATGCTGTAGATCAACTTCCTCATATAGCCACCCCAAAAACATACAACTCCAGGGAGTACACCACTAATCCTCACATTTTACCAAGACACTAAATCGTAAAAGTGCACTACCATACTAATATTCACACCCTGGTTACTTAACTGACATACTAACAGCCTAGTAGCCTCATCTAGGATATAACAATAACAATACACAAACATACCCAATCCAAGGCAAGCATTAATAATAACTAGCAAGTGTAACAATATCAACTACATCGGTTCAGTGAAAAACACACAGAAACTGAAAGGTCCTAAAAATCAAAACAACAATGCCCAAGTCAAAGGGCAGATCCACGAGAAACAAAACCAAAAAGACCAATCTCCCACCAAAAGAATCAATCCCATAACGATGGATTCCGACCAGAACAAATCCACAGAAAATAGCCATGAAAGCCAGACCCAACACAATGACTTTCAGAGTATGATCATTACCATGATTAATACTATGAAAGAGGAAATTTGAGAAGAGTTAAACAACCGTATCAACCACTTTGAACAGGAACACAACAGGAACCTGGAGGAGTTGAGAAAAACAGTTCAAGAAACAAAAATAGGTATAGAACAGTTAAAACAGTCTCAGGCAGAGTTTAAAATTGAACTAAAAGACGTTATCTTCAACCCAAAACTCCACAGAGAGTCTTATCAGCAGAACAAATGAGGCAGAAAATAGAATTTCAGATCTTGAAGACAAAGTAGGAGAATTAACCAGATCAATGGAAGAGATTGTTAAAGCCAAAAAGATACTGGAGAGGAACATTCAAGAGATATGGGACACCCTGAAGAAGCCTAACATGAGCATTCATGGAATACCAGAACAAGAATCCCAAAATACCACACCTGAGGAAATATTTCAACTCATCATAAATGAAAACTTCCCACAACTAAAGAATGAGAGGCCTATCCAAATAAAAGATGCATTTCGCACTCCAAACAAATATGACCAAAAGAGAAAATCGCCACGGCAAATAATAGTCAAAACACTCCACATTCAAGACAAAGAAAAGGTGCTGAGAGCTTCAAGAGAAAAAAGGCAAGTCAATTTTAAAGGTAAACCTATTAGAATAACAAATGACTACTCAATGGAAACAGTAAAAGCAAGAAGAGTTCCAGAGACATACTTCAAGTATTAAAAGAGCAAAAATGCCAACCCAGGCTGATTTACCCTGCAAAGAAAGAAAAACCTTCCAGCACAAAAACAACTTGAAGGGATACATGTCCACCAAACCAGGCCTTCAAAAAATGCTAGAAATGATACTCAAGCGTGAAGAAAAAAAACAGGCATATCCAGGAGAACAGAAGGCAAGTATAACACCATTAAAAGTGAAGCAATATACTTATAAAAACTACTAAACATAATAAATGATTGGAATTAAAAATAGTTTCTCCATTATAACCCTAAATGTTAACGGAATTAATTCACCGATCAAGAGACACAGATTACAAACTTGGATCAAAAATCACAATCCATCAATCTGCTACCTGCAGGAAACCCATCTCACCACAAAAGATAGGCACGCTCTAAAAATGAAAGGCTGGTCAACAATTCTATAAGTAAATGGAAGCAGAAAACAGGCAGGGGTAGCTATTATGCTATCAGACAAAGTGGACTTCAAACCAAAGAAAATTATAAGAGACATGGATGGATACTACGTTTTAGTCACAGGTACAATTCACCAGGAAGACTTCACAATACTGAATATATATGCACCCAATACGGGCCGCTCCACATTCATTAAGAAAACCCTACAGCATTTAAAGCAAGAAATCAACACCCAAACGATAATTCTTGGGGACTTCAACACCGCCCTCTCAACATGTGATAGATCAACAGGTCAAAAGCGTAACACAGACAATTTGGAACTTAATCAAACCCTGAAAGAAATGGACCTTACAGACCTCTATCGAACTTTTCACCCACACACCAAAGAATACACATTTTTCTCAGCAGCACACGGAACTTTCTCCAAAATAGATCACATATTGGGCCACAAAATGAATCTACACATATACAAAAAAGTTGAAATTCTAACCTGTGCCCTATCAGACCACCACGGCCTACAGCTGGACATCCACAACACATCGAACAAGAGAAAATACAGTAACTCCTGGAAACTTAACAATATGATGCTGAATGAGAACTGGATTCAGGAAGAAATTAAAAAGGAAATTCAAGATTTCCTGAAAGTGAACGATAATGAAAATACAACTTACCAAAATCTCTGGGACACAATGAAAGCTTTTCTAAGAGTTAAGTTCATAGCTCTTAATGCCTACATCAAAAAAATGGAAACATCAGAAATAAACAACTTAATGATTCAGCTTAAAGATTTAGAGAAACTAGAGCAATCTGATCCCAAAAGTAGTAGAAGAGAGGAGATTAGCAAAATAAGGGGAGAAATATCTGAAATCAAAACTAAGAAAACGATAGAAAAAATCAACCAGTCAAAAAGCTGGTTCTTTGAAAAAATCAATAAGATTGATACACCCCTAGCTAAATTAACCAAAAGCAGGACAGAGAAAACCCAAATTAACAAAATCAGAAATGAACATGGAGTCATCACTACTGATACCCAAGAAATTCAGAGAATTATAATATCATATTTCAAAAACTTATACTCTGTGAAGTTTGACAACACAAAAGAGATGGATGAATTTCTAAGTAAACACAACTTACCTAAATTGAATCAGGAAGTTGTGAATTATTTAAATAGTCCTATAACATATAAGGAAATTGAGGAAGTAATCTTGAATCTTCCCACCAAAAACGGTCATGGACCAGATGGATTCAGCACAGAGTTCTACCAGACATTTAAGGAGTTAATAACACCAATACTCCTTAAACTGTTCCATCAAATACAAAGGAAGGAACACTACCAAATTCCTTCTATGAAGCTAATATCGTTTTAATCCCAGAACCTAATAAAGACTCACTTACAAAAGAAAACTATAGGCCGATCTCTCTGATGAACACAGACGCAAAGATTTTCAACAAAGTTTTAGCAAATCGGATTCAAAAACATATTAAAAAGATTATTCACAGGAACCAAGTAGGCTTCATCCCTGGCACACAAGGTTGGTTCAACATATGCAAATCAATACATGTAATTCATCATGTAAACCAGTCCAAAGTCCAAGACCACATGATACTCTCGATAGATGCAGAAAAAGCTTTTGACAAGATCCAACAGCCTTTTATGATCAAAACGCTAGAGACAGTAGGACTGGAAGGAACCTTTATCAATATAATAAAAGCTGTATACATCAAGCCCACAGCAAGGATTTTGCTCAATGGGGAACAATAGGAAGCATTCCCAGTTCGATCAGGAACTAGACAAGGCTGTCCACTCTCACCACTTCTATTCAACATTGTACTTGAAGTCTTAGCTGAAGCCATAAGACAAGAAAGGGACATAAGAGGGATTCAAATTGGCAAGGAAGAAGTCAAGCTATCCCTATTTGCAGATGACATGATCTTATACCTGAGTGATCCCAAAAACTCCACCAGGAAGCTCCTGGAACTAATTGAGAAGTTCAGCAGGGTGGCAGGATACAAAATAAATGTGCAAAAATCAGAGGCTTTCCTATATACCCAGAATGAAAGAAGTGAAAAAGCCTTGAGAGAAACCATGCCATTTACTATAGCGCCTAGAAAAATGAAATACCTTGGTATAAACCTAAGCAAGGAGGTAAAAGACCTTTACAATGAAAACTTTAAAACCTTAAAGAAAGGTTCCTGAATTGGCAGAATCAACATCGTAAAAATGACCATCCTACCAAAGGCAATATACAAATTCAATGCTATACCAATTAAAATCCCAAGGCAATTCTTCAAAGAAGTTGACCAAACAATCTCAAAATTCATATGGCGGCACAAAAGACCCAGGATAGCAAAGACAATCCTGAGTAACAAAAACACTGCTGGAGGTATTACCATACCGAACCTTAGTCTATATAAAAATCCATAGTTATAAAGACAGCCTGGTACTGGCTCCAAAATAGACACACAGATCAATGGATAAGGATTGAAGACCCAGATATAAGCCCACAAAATTACAGCCATTTGGTCTTTGACAAAGGGGCCCAAAGAATCCAATGGGAAAAGAACAGCATCTTCAACAAATGGTGCTGGCAAAACTGGATCTCCACATGCAGAAGATTAAAGCTGAACCCGTACTTATCACCATGTACAAGACTTAATTCCAAATGGATCAAGGACCTTGATATCAGGCCAGAGACTATAAAAACCATAGTTGAAAGGATAGGGAACTCCCTCGAGCTGATTGGGCTAGGCCAACACTTCCTAAACAGACATCCAATGGCACAATCACTGCTACCAACTCTCAACAGTTGGGATCTTGTGAAATTAAAGAGCTTCTGTTCAGATAAAGAGATTGTAACAGGAGCTCAAAGGCAACACACAGAATGGGAGAAAATCTTCACTAAACACATATCTGATAGAGCTCTGCTGTCCAGAGTGCACAAAGAACATAGAAAACTATACATCAAGGAAACCAATGGCCCAATTAAAAAATGGGCCCTGAAACTTATAAGAAATTTTACCAGGGATGAAATTAAAATGTCTAACAAATATCTTAAAAAATGCTCCACTTCTTTAGCCATCAGGGAAATGCAAATCAAAACATCCCTGAGATATCATCTCACCCCGGTCAGGATGGCAAAAAGCCACAATACAAACACCACCATGTGCTGGAGAGCATGTGGAGAAAGGGGAACTCTCCTACATTGCTGGTGGGAGTGCAGGCTCATACAGCCACTCTGGCGAGCCGTCTGGAGATTCTTAAAGAAATTAAAGATTGAAATGCCATATGACCCTGCTATTCCAGTTTTGGGAATAACCCCCCCATACAGCAGAGGTTCACCTCGATAGCACAAGCACGACCATGTTCATAGCAGCACTGTTTACAATAGCAAAGTCATGGAATGAACCCAAATGTCCCACAGTTGACGAGTGGATAAGGAAACTGTGGTACATCTATACAATGGAGTACGACTCAGCCATCAAAAATGATGAATTACTGGAATTTGTCGGGAAATGGATGTCATTAGAAACAATTATATTAAGTGAAGTATCCTAGACCCAGAAAATTAAGCACCATATGTACTCCCTAATAGGTGGCTCCTAGTACCAAACCCACCCAGCCCATCTTGAGACACTCATAGGTAAATCTATGTATTACCTACAGTAATTGCAAGGATTATGAACAGGAGGGATGGGGTTGGAGGGCCACACCAGAAACAAGGAGAGATGTGACCATGTTACAGTAGAGAAAATAGGCCTCCATCAAGGACTGCAAGAAAGTAAAGTGACACCTAGTTAAGTTCACGATTCGTTCCTGATCATTTACAACTAAGGGGATATGAACTCACCAGAAGGGGAGGGCACATAGTCCGGCAGATTAAAAAGTAACCATTTTGCAAATGGGTGATTGACCCCTCCCATTGCCAAATGCCATATGACTCTGCGATTCCACTTTTGGGTACAAGTATTACATCTACCCTTGAATGTGCTCTTATAATAAGACTCCAGTTTAACAGCTTTCTGTCTCTGGCCAGGGGGTGACATACAGTGCCCATCACGATGGAGTGAAGGGCATTGCAGGAGCAACAAAACTGCTAAAGAAAATCAATGAACCACTATCTAGAACTTCAGAGACTCTATATCAACCACCTAGAACTAGGCCAGACTAATCTCTCCCCATCCTGAAGCTCAGGGACATTTGCGGAAGAGGGGGCGGTAAGAGTGTAAGAGGAAAAGTATGGGAGGAGCAATGATTTGCAAGATACTCCACACAAGTTAGGGCCGAAGCAATCATATTTGGACAATGCATGCCCGGCGCAATGTCCAACACACTATTGACCCCACAACGTCTAGCATCTGCTAAAGGCACCAAGATCCTTGGAGGCAAGTGATTGACAGCCACAGTAGTGTTCCTATGCTTAAGGGAAACACAGGAAAGGGTTCAGGGAAATGCCACTGGGTCCTTGTACTTCATCGGAGAGGAGGTCCAGAAGAGAGTCAGGCATGCACAAGAAAGGACTCTGGGAATTGGGGCTGGAGGCACGGAGGGGGGGGGAGATGGGGCGGGAGGGGTGAGGGGAGGGAGAGCAGGGGGTTCGGGGGGAGGAGGATGGAGGGAGGGAACTGGTGTACCTATTAAGTTTGTATGAGCTTAAATAATAATAAAAATGTATAAAAAAAGATTAGTTACTTAAAGTTATCATCAGTATGTGACACTGAAGCTTTGACTTACATGGGAAATTTTATAAATGTCCTTCCAGGATTGAATTTCCCAAGATATAGTGCTAACCCAAATTATTACTATAAAACTTGATTTAGTCATGTTAATGTAAGACATATAACATGTAGAAACAAGATTCTAATATAAATTAATGTTGCTATGAAACACACATATGTACACACACAAACACATGTATGCTTGCATTGTCATATTCACACCAATCCTTCCCCTGTATGGAGCAGCACTTTTTTCCCAGATAATACACATTCTTCAATATGGTCTTGACCTAAAGCAAAAAACTGAACCCTGTTCACCAAGGCATTATCAGGTACCTGCATCTGTTTCACACATTGCATTTTCATGATGAACAGCTGTGTTAAAATAACTTACATGCAAAGAAGAGCAAAAGGACAGTTAAAAAAGGGATAGCCTTCATTCTCTATTCTGTTGCCTAATCAACTGCTCCTAGAATTTCTAATGTAACATGATTTGCAATATTCACATAACCTTTGAAACAGGATAGAAAGGAAAATTAAAATTGCAAGCAACAGTAGAGATTCTATTTAAAAGAAAAAGAGTACTTTTTCTAAACTAAAGAGAAAACTTCTAAAACATCAGTTGAATAACTAGATTTGTCAACTCACAATACATTGAATTTCTATTTTGACTGAGGCCTTCCTTAGAATTTACTTTTTGGCTAGGGACAGAGTTCAGTAGTGAGATATATTTGAAGTATATAATGAAGTATATAAATATAATTTTTAACAATTGCAATTGTTTTTCTAGGCATGTTGCTATGATTTTAAAGGAAACTTTCATTTTCTGAAAATATCAGAGACATATGATGGTGTTTTTACCACTGTTTAAAATGTTGACACATTTCACCTATGACAAAAGAAATTATTTGTGGTTCTGGCATCTCCATAAATATTTTGTGTTTGGCATTGCAGGTATTAACTTCACTTTTCTTTGTGGGTACTCCAAACCTGCCACTTGGTGATAAGCTTCACCCACTCTCCAGGAACCCCCTCAATCCTTCATCAATACCTTTGCCACCTAGGCGATGCTGACAAGTTCTACAGTGAGGTTGAAACATCTTGCTCCACTAGAACCACAACTAAACCAACTTCCATGAACTGACACTGAAAAGCTGTTTTCTAAGCAAGCAAAATGTTTCAAAGACAAAAAACAACTTCAACCTAGACTTTCAGCCCCTGAAGTTTTCCCTGGGTTTTCCAGCCAGATTCTTCATGTGGTAATATTCATTTCTTCCACCATCTCAGTGCAAAGTATTATGTTTTCCTTCAGTAACATTCATTTCTCCAATTCTTACAGGTGCTCTGCTATCTACCTTTTTCATATTCAAAACTTTAAAAATGCCAATATAGCATTGCTCTCAAGATAATTGTGTTTCACTTCAACTTGCTAAAGTCCTTATTTCCTTCATCACAAACTGGGTCTGCATAATTCACAGTTCTCTGAGTAACACTATCTCCAAACAGCTCATTAAAAAAAATTCTCAATGGTTTTTTACAGCACACAGTCTATGCATCATCTAACATTTCTGTATGCCTCAAATAAAATCATCTAAAATCCACAAAAGTCACAGAGTAAGATTTATCAGCAACACCACACTTTTATGGTTCTGGCTAATCTGTATAGTTGCTGATAGACTCATGACAAATGGCTTAAGATAACAAGGGGCTTTATTTTTTACTTATGATAGTTCAGTTATAGTTCCTTATCCAGCTTAGCAGGAGAGCTCACACCAACACCAAGGGCAGAGGGAACTGGCCATACCATATATCCACATAACAGCTGAGAGGATCAATCCTCACTTGGCAAACCAGAATATATGTCCAAGTATACAGAAGGATGTTAACTTTCTCAACCAGTTCCCTTTATCATATTCTCCAATCCAGAGACTAGCCACATCCACAATGGGATGGGCCTCCGCATCAATCATACAATTTTCTGCAGGCTCACTCAAGGATTAACTTAATGACCAGTTCTCTATAAATGTGACCTGAGCTCAAATACTAAGCCATCAAAATGGCACTTGCATCTAACTCTGACAGATAACACTTTCCTTACCACTAGCAACTCAGTGTGTTTTGATCACCTAAACCACCACTTCCACGTTTTTGCAGATTTGCTACTATAATTAAATCTCATTTTAAAGAATATTGTCTTTTACCTCAGTTGAAAGACTCATGTTATAGATTCTGGAGTTAATGTTTTTTATCAGAAATATTAAAAGTGATTATTTTCAGTCTTCTAGATGTTCTCATTTTTGTTCATACCTGTAAAATTTGAAGATAAGAGGTTTCCATTTTAGCTATTTATCACTTTTGCACTTGTGCTTTCAGAATGGTATAAGAACTTATTACCTAAATGAACACATGTATTTCTTTTCTTTAATGATATGACACTCATTTAAATCTATTTCAAGGATATATCTTGCATTTTTATCATTCTTATCTTATGACTATGAAGGATTTATTATGGTTAAATTTAATTTCAGACATTAGAATGTGTAATGATTAATTCCTTTCAAATATCTTCTTGCTAAGAAATTTATTTCTTAGCATACTAAGAGTACAACTAAAGTTGCAAAAATACAACTTTAAGTATGAAATATTCACAAACTTAATGAATATTAAAACTAGTAGAGGAACTACAGTGTAATTGAAGTGGTCCTTGTTTCAACACTGAAGTTACTTGGTACTTAAAGATTCTGAAGGCATTTCTCAAATTCAGATTTGTATGGGATATTATAACCTACAAGTTGACAAAATTGTGGGGTTGTTCTTATCTTTTTGTTATTGCTTTCAAAATAGCCAATTTTTCCTGGAATTATTATTTGTCATACTGCTTAGTAACATTTTGCTAAATACATATGACAAAAATGTCACTCTTACAATTCTATTCCCATAAAAGGATACCTAGAGTTAGAAATGTATTTATCATGTACAAGATATGCTTCCACAATTTCTAAAGGCCAATGTTTACCCTGTATGTCACTAGGTAAATAACATCATCATCTCTTCAATGTACTATGAAAACTCATTTAAATACTCACATATACAAACATGCATTTTTGGTTTCTGTGACTATAACCATGCCCAAAAATAATGTCTGTATCAAACAGAATTACATTATACCTCACACTGAGCATTAGAGTCTTAGTGTACATTAGTAACCAAGTATTCCTAATATCATCTTATAATCATCACATTTTGTCTGCTTGGTCTAATTTATATATTTTACTTCTGGAGATAAGCATTAAATAACATCTGTGGTGTTTCTGTATTTTCTGTCACAAAAGAAAAACCATTCAAACAATGAAAATATAAATATTGAAGTTCAGATTCTTTTTTTAAAAAATAATTTATTTATTTATTTATTTCTGCTCATACAAACTTAATAGGTACACCAGTTTCCTCCCTCCCTTCACCTCTCCCTGGACCCCCTTGTTTCTTCCCCTCTTTTCCCCAGTGCCTCCTCCCCCTCATACCTGAAGCATCCTTTAATGTGTATGTCAAACTTTCCTCTGGGCCCTCCTCTCTGATGAGGTGTAAGGACTCAGTGGCATTTCCTCGAACTCTTTCTTGTGTTTCCCTTAAGTATAGGAACACTATTGTGGCTATTAATCCCTAGCTTCTAAAGATCCTAGTGCCTTTAAGATACTCCACACAACTTAGATCCGAAGCAATCATAATAGGACTTTGCATGACCTGCGCAATGACCAACACATTATTGACCCCTCAAAGTCTAGCATGGACTAAAGGCACTAGGAAGTTCAGATTCTTGAATAAAGAATTAGGTAAAAACAAAGGTTATCCTTTTATGTTTCAAAATGATTTCTGCTTAGTAATTCACTTCAGCTTCAAATAATTGTCATAAGATAAAGAAATGATGTAACGCATTAAGATTGTGGTGCATATTATTGCCATTTTTGTGGAAGAAATGTCCATTGAAAAATTTTAATAATAGTATAAACATGAATATAAAATAATAAAAATGTTAAAATACATGATAACAAAAAATGAGATTTATTTGAAAAAAATTTCCAAATGTCCAAAGTTTTGATTAGCCTGCATCTATTCTATTTGAATGATATTTAGTAATGCCTTATTGGTATTCTATATTGCTTAATATGCCTACCTATTTAAATTTTCACCTGTATATTTTTAAAGTGTTCTTCAAGCTTTAAATTTTACATCATTTTCCTTGGGGAAAGTTCCAATGGTCTTTATGTAAATGTTAAGGTGTTACAAAGCATTTGTCAATATCACAATAATCTATATCTTCATATATATTTGTTTAAGGTTTGCTACTAGCATCAAGTTTACACACAAGCAGAGACAATCCCTATTTATCTCAAGGGCATAAAACAAACCCAAAATGTAGCATGAATAACAGCATAGAATAAATGCTTAAAGAATAATTTATATTATTTCTGTCCCCTCTTCTATGATGTTACTTGAACCATGGGGATGAGGATGATTTAGTTATCTCCTTTTTTTTTTCATTGTATTCAGACTTTATTGCTTATTAGTTGTCATTCCATTCCATTAAGTAAATAGATTCTGAGAAAATATACTGGGAGTTTCAAACAGATGATGGCAGTATCGATGAGAATGTTCAAGTGTTTCAGATAAAGTAAGGAGGCACCACTGCCACTGTCACCCCCAGGAAGTTTACATTTCATATAAAAAGAGTAGAAACAGTTCATTGGCATTTACCTAGCATTATTCTTTGTAATCTAAGAACCACAATAAGCTGGACCAATTTCATAATCTTCAGAGGAGAACAAAGTATTTTTTCTCCACCTTAAGATGTTGCTTAAAAAGAAAAATCAAACAAATATACTTGACAACAAAAACCACACACACAGAATCTTGAAAACACAAGATGCCATAGTCTAGTGGTCCTTAAAGTTCAATAATTAATCCAAGAAACCAAATTTGAGGAAGCTTTTAAAATAGAGATTGGGCCCTCTCATTCTAATTATGCTTCCTATATAATTCACACATTCAACTGAAGCCTAGAGCAATTGTGAGGTTCACAGATACATCTCTAACTGCTCTGATGCAAAGGTAACTTCTCTAAAAGGTAATTATTCTTCAAAACATCAGTGTAAACTATACTGATAGGTCAACATCCTAGCAATCTACCCTTCCAGATACACAGTGGGAGTCCTAAGTGTTCTTAAAGCCTGGAGCACACAAAGTCACTGCAAATCACATGTAGCATCAATAACTCTCCAAGTAAAACAATATCAAGTTTCCTTTACTGATGATGTTTCTTTTATTTTTAAACACAGGCATGTAGAACAAGAGTTCAGCATCAGAAATTTCTCTCCATATATTATTAAAAAGACATAGACGTTGAAAATACATTTGGATACTTGAAAAGGCACTAATAAACCACCGACAACAACAAAAAACCCACAACTGAAACGTGGTTTTATGTTCAACTTCAACTTACTTAAAGACCTATTACCCAACAACTAAAACACCACAATACTTAAATAGGAATTTCTGAAAAATCACTGTCTCCAACGTTACAAAATAACATATTAAGGCATCTTTTACTCTCCCCCAGTATATGCAGCAAAGAGAAATGCTTTCAATATGAGACAGTACTAAGTCAAATGCTCTCTAAAATATTTGGCAAATTTGTTGTTGAGTGTGTGCAAATGAGTGCACACACATCTAACGTATTGAATGGCAGCCACATTTTTTTTTTCTATTTCAGTTGTAATTTTATTTATAAAACTTTGCAAAGTTATGAACATGGAAACTTTAAGAATTTCCTAAGTGTTTTACATAAATAAATTTCAAGTTCACAGTCTGTTCACTTTGAATTATTTAGAATTAACAGGAGATCTTAACACAGTATCTCAGACAAGAGGGCATTCATTCGTTCTGCAGGCAGGAAACAATGAAAATGCCAAATCTGAACAGTCACTTCTCACTTCTTTATACAGTCTGAGTAAAAAAGCAATGACTACAAAATTAAATAAAATTAAATATAAAATTTACCTTCTGCAAACATAACTCCACTTTATATAAAACATCAACAAAAACTAATGAATTCAGGGAATTAGTTATCTGTTGTTCCCTATCAAAGAAAAGCAGCATATATAATCTTAAATTAAAAAATGGCAATTTGCAAACTAAGAAAATCAGATTCACATTCTATTATTTACAATTTTTCTATTCAGAGGTTAAAATTAAAATGTTTTGTTAGATAATTAAAAAAAAAACACTTTGAAAAACGCATTTTACTGCATCAATACTGTGGGAAGAAAACTGAACCCTGAAAAGTTCTCTAAAGCAAAACTAGCTTAACTTTTCGGGGGCCAACTGGCCTATTGTTTAGATCTTTAACAGCAGCCATGGCTTCATTATAGTTCATCATAGCAACAATGGCTTCTCCTGTAGGTAATCCTTGCTCATTACACTGTAGTGAAACTGAATCAGGTATGATTCTGTAACCATGGAAAAAGTCTAAAATTTCGTTAACATTAGCTTTAAATGGAAGATTCATTATCTTAACAGGAGTTATTCTACCTGAACCACAATTTAATTTGGGATCAGGCATAAATCTCCCCTCAGGACAACTTCCTATATTATGCTTTTCAAAATCAAACTTGCCACCTTCTGGACAACCAAAATTCACAAAAGGGTGGTGACCTCTAAAATCATCAGGTGGGCTCCTAAAATCCTCACCAGGAAGTCTAAAATTGCCAGGAAATCTAAGGTCCTCCTTTGGAACTTCCCTCATATCTTCCTGAGAGTGCTGCCGGAAGTCATTATCAGGACATCTGAAATCTTCCTGGGGGTTCCTGAAGTCCTCATCAGGAGGGGACCGAAAATCTTCATCTGCCACATGTCTGAAATCTTCCTCTCGAGAGTGCCTGAAATGCTCCTGGGGTGGCCGCCTAAAGTGCTCCTGGGGTAGATGCTTGAAATGCTCCAGTGGTGGCCTCCTGAAATGCTCCTGAGATGGCCTTCTGAAGTCCTCTTCGGGGGAATTCCTGAAATCCTCCTCCCAAGGGCCTCTGAAGTCCTCCTCTGTGGGCTGCCTGAAATCATCTTCCAGTGGCTGTCTCCAATCCTCCTCAACAGGCCATCCCCAGTCTTCCTCCTGGAGATGCCCGAAATCTTCCGGAGGCCACCTGTAGTGTTCCTCCCCTAGATGTCTGGAGTGCTCCGGTGAGGGCCGTAAGTCCTCTGAAGGCAATCTGAAGTCCTCTGGAGAGTGCCTGAAGGCTTCCAGAGGGTGCCTATCAGACTGTCGAAAATATCCCTGGGGATGTTTGAAATTACTCATTTGCCTCAAGTCTTCTGGCTGGTATCTGAAATTTTCATAAGGACTAAATGAATACACTGGTGGTTCTTTTGAGTCAAACAGACGGGAATCGTCATCTCTGTCCCGTGACCACGAATGGGCTTGCATTGTCTCGCTGGACATCAAAGGAAAATTTACACCAAACTCCTGCATTTGTGCCTCAGATATAAGTCTTAGTAAAACATCAGTCCCTAAGAATCTTCGTCGGTTTAAACGTTCAGCTTTCATAGCCTGTTCTTCTGTTTTAAATATTACCAATGCTTCTCCTAGACCAACTCCTTTGTCATCATAAAGCAAATAAATGTCATCCTCAGCAAGCGAAAAGTCTGCAAAGAACTTCTGCACTTCACCTTTTGTAACATCAAATGGGAAGTTTCTTATATATATGCACAGCTTCTGACCAGAATAGCTTTCTTGAGAGTACCGTTGTGAAACGTGTCCTGGCCTTTCTCTCTCTGCTGTCCCTGGCCTCCTTTTTTCATAACACTCAATGAATTTCAGCATCTGTCTTCTTGAAACTGGATCAATAAGAACCGGACGATATTGTAAAACAGTTTTATGTAAATCTAGAGCAGTATTATAGTCTTTCAAAGTCTTGAACATCACAAAGGCATATCGTGTTCTTCTTTCATCTTTATATAAAAACTTAATCTGTTCATTAGTCAGATCCGTATCTCTAAAAAAATTTCTTAAATCTCTTTTGCTAATACTCAAGGACAGATTTTTTAAGTGAACATAAAATCCATGAGGGGAGCGAGAACGTGTTCTTCTGGGAGATTTTGAATGAGAGCGTTTTCGAAAATGTCTATCAATTCCTCTTAAAGGAGACCGTTCTTCAGATCTTATAAGAGTATCACCCTTCTTAATCTCACTACCGCCTAACTCAATCCACTGTTGTTCTGAGCCTTGCATTACTTCTATGAATCTGGAACCCATAAAACTTCTATGGCATTTAAGACCTCCTGAAGCATCAATACATGAAGCAAATTTTACTATGGCATCACCATTATTTCGGCCATCATGATGTTTTAAGAAAATTACTCCATCCACACACAAACCAGAGAAAAAGACACGTACATCATCTTCATTTACTAAGTAAGGCAAACCTCGTAGAAACAAGTACGGATTCTCGGCCTTGGATGGCCTAGTCTTTCTTGGTCTTAAATCAAGTCCCGTACCATTAGTATGAAACCCAGAATCTTGATTAATCGAAGAGCCATATCCACAATGACTTTCGTCTTCCTTCAAAGCCTCAACGAAATTAGATAGGTTGCCAATCCCTGACGCCCCAGATCCTGGTCGCCCTCTTCCTATACGAGCAGTTCTTTTCATTTCTATGGTCTTCTGCATTTCTGCCTTGCTACTAAGAAAAAGCTCTACAGATGAATCCTTGATAAACCCTCCTGAACGACTTATGGCACGTCTTGCATCTTCATCTGTTGCAAAAATAATAAAAGCCTCCCCAATTTTCCCTCCAATTATATGCACTCCTCCATCAGGAATAGTCAATCCCGTGAAGAAGTGACGAATATCCACAGGCCCCGCAATAAAAGGAAGCCCCAGTAAACGGATGACTACAGCCATGCTGAGCTCAAACCACAGCAATAATGACCTTTTCTTTTAATTTCTTGGAGACCTGTTAATTCTGTAAAAGCAACTTAACTTTGTTTTATCCAGCGACTCGACCCATTTAAACCACCATGTTAACTAAACAAAATGAATTATACATCTTCTAACCATGCTTGAATGGAAGACAAGGAGGGGACTGAATTTAAGAGATATTATTTCAAATCCAGTTGAGTTTAACTAGCGAATAGTCGTTTTCCAGACACGGTGAGAGAGAGGGAAGAAATCCTTTTACTATTTGCCTGTGACTGTGTCTTACAGGCCATTTTTTTTGATGCAAATTCTAAGAAAATCTGCCCCGGTTCACTCTTATTCTCTTGTAAAATCTGCCTCATGTTTGTAGATGTTTTAAAATGAAAACCAAATGCACGACCACGCAGAGCCATGGTCCCGGCTGGAACTGCTAAGTCGAGAAGAATCCACAGGGCACAGGATTTCCTGCAACATCCGTATCCTTAGGCGGGAAAGATCCGAAGGCTTCGACTCCTCGGCCCCAAGCCTTTGTCCACGCTCCCGGGGTCACGAGCTTCCTCCTCCAGCTCCAGGTCACGTCGCCACGTCGGCTCCGATGCTCCGCACACTCGGTGCCCAAACCGGCCTTCAGGTAACCAGGACCGCCCCACCACCGCGCCTCGCCGACGGCGTCCCAAGGGCGGGCGCTCGCCGGCTCTCCGCGCCCGCGAGCCCGGGCCTCCGAGCGTGAGGCCGGCGCCGCCCACGTCCACGCAGCGCAGGGATAAATACCTAGGCAATCGCCGAGACCCGCGCCGACATCCCGGGAGGCGCACGCAGGCCCGGCTCGGCGGCGGACGCGCGGCGGGCGGCGGCTCGGCCCCGGGCGGGCGCTCTGCGCGACGCCGGCCCCGCCTTCCCGGCCCTTCGGCTCGCTCCAGCCCTCCCCGCCCCGGCGCCCCGGGGGACTCTGGCTCGCCCGGGCCGGGACCACAGCCCACGGCGGCCGGGGGTCGCGCGGGTCCGCCTCGACCCTCACCGCCTCGGAACAGGCCGGCGCCCTCGGCGAGCCTGGAAGATGGCGGCAGCCACATTTTGACGGTTGGTGTCTTCCTCTGTTGACCTCCATTTGACTTCTTTACTTTTGAGAAAGGGATTCTCACCGAACCTGGTGCTTCAGCTACTGACTGGTCAATAACTCCCAGTGATCTGCCAGTCTCTGCCTTCACAGCTTTGGAACTAGAGGTACAGGCCACCATGCCAGGGTTTTATACAGATGCTGGGCATCTGAACTCAGGTCTTCACGCTTGGGCCACAAGCATTTTACTGAATCCACCTCCCACCCTCCAAATCTGTTCTTATATTTTCTTGCTATATGCATAAGTGAAAGCTCTTATGATCAAACAACTTGCCCTGAATCCAAAAAGTACAGGCGTCAACTTATTAAAGGGAAGTAGTTTACTTTTGAAAAATAAAGATTAGCTACAGAGAGAATATATAAAGTTCAAATAGTATTTCACTTTCTCTGAAGCTCTTTATGCTTTAGTTTTATGAAGCAAAAAGAGATGAAGACTTTAAGATGAGAAGCTCATTGACAAAGATCACACTGTGGAATAACTGTAGCCTTATTATCAGCCTCTACTGGGCCGTCTGCTTGAAAAGGGCCTGGTACGCCTTTCACAATGATCACCTCCACCAGAATAAGATCACACAAATGAACACTGGTTGTTATTACTCATATCCATCCGTACAAAGCTCAACAGGCTTCACAAAGTATTCCAAATAGTTATACTTTCACCTTTTATTAAGGCAAGTTTGTGAAAGTAACTTAATACAACCAGATCTCTTTATGAACTTCCCACTTACATTTTTTTTTTTTACATCTGCCACTTCTTTTATTGTTTTTATTTGCAGGAGGAGTTGAAACAAATTTTAAGGGTGCTTTTTATTTTTCCCCTAAATATGAATCATTCAAGTAAAACCAACTTAACTAGAAATGTAGCAAAGGGAAAAATAGCACAACCACCCAAGAGCAGAGGCTGGAGACGGGGCAGTGGGCACAAACATACAGACGCCTGCTCACCTGCTTGGGGCAGCCTCCCCCAAAGGCAAGCGCAAGAACCCACTCTAAGAGGATGTTTCCCCCACCCCAACCACCAAAATTATTTCAACTTAAAGCTTAAGGTTATAAAAGAAAAAAAAAAAAAACTAACAAAAAAGAGAAAAAAAAAAAGCACACACAACCCCATGAACCACACAGCCGTAACCACCTTTCTTAATCATAGAAGTTTCTTTTCATGTTATAAAAAGATTAATAAAAATATTGAAAAATTATTTCTCATCTTATTATTTGTAAAGATAATAAAATTCAGAAGTTTCTTAGAAAACAGACCAGAAACTGCCCTCCAATTTCCATTCCTGTTGCTGAGGACCAGCAGGATAGAAAGCTTGGGATACTGGAGCTGCTGGTGGAGAATGGAAGCCCAGCTCAGAAATCAGAAAACAGAACAGGCTATATGAGGGTGGTCTAGAAGCAACTCCACGTGACACATAGCTGTGTAGAAAGGGGAACACGAGGTGGTCAGAAAGGCCTTAAACTCCTCCGTGACATTACAAAACTGGTTTTTACAAAGATCCAAGCAGTTTGGTCCCAAACTGAGGTGAACACATCAATGTTTATTCACATGCTTCGTTTTCTCTTAAGAATCAAACAAAGTTGCCCAAATTAAATCTTTCTATTACTACATATCCCTAAAGGAAAAAAAAGAAAAAAAGAAAAAACATAAAGGCTTTTAAAATCAGGAAGAGACTGAAAAAAAATTACCAAATTAGTCCTCTTAGCTCCAAATAAAATGAACTGTTGTTTTCTAATAGGGAACAAACCAAAATCAAGCATCAGCATCAACTCCCTACCCTTGCCCCACCCCACACATCAACAAAGGAGAAACACGGCTGGAGCCCAACACAGAAAGCCGGGCAGAACTTAGGCTTGTGGTCAGCCTGCACTGTCCAGTGGGAACACCAGAGATGCATCCCACTGTGTGAAGGATCTGCACTGCTGGTGAAGTGGGATGGGATTTTCAGGCTCTTCTCAACGCTCCTTAGATTAGTTCCTCACCAGCCTCTCCAAGTGCCTTTCCCCCCTGGGCAAGGGCTCCCATCACGAGTGGCCCCTGCTCAGTTGTGGGCTGTAAACTGCCTACTTAAATTTTTTGAAGAAACACGGGACAAATCTGTATCTTATGAAAAGCTACCGCAATACCAGTGAAAAGTAACAGAAGATATTGAGCTCGGTTTCCTCTTTAATGGATGCTCTCTCTTGGTCTCACTTTACAAGTGCTAGTCATCATCTTTAGAGTCAGTTTTGCTTAAATTCTTCACAACATCAACTCAGTTCCAGCCTCAAGGAAGCGCTCCTTTGTGATCTGTTTTATCTGCCAGCTTGCGTTTCTGTACTTTGGAAAGTTGTTCTTTTTTGTCTTTTTTCTTACTTAATGAGGCTGTATTAGGAGTTTCAACTGTGATGATATCAGCTATTGAAGTTGTAGAGTTGATGGGATGGTGATTCTCCATGAACTGCTCCCTATTGTCCTTGGCATATTCGAACAAAGTGTAGGTCATCGCTGTTCCAAGATTGACTTCCACTGCTTCCTGTAGTTTGGCTAAAATACGTTCATAGATATAAATGGAGGAGTCTGGGGATAGGTTTCTGTCCAGGAAATCTCTATTAAGAAGGCTTTGGGATCACCATTTTCACCTATCCTATATTGAAATGAGACTGGACTTAATTCTCGGAAACTTTTGTCTCCTTCATAAATAGAACGCAAAGCTTCTAGCTCCATTTCCTGGTCCTCGTACGCACCCATCGCGCCAGGCACCTTTCAGACTCGCGGCGTTCGCAGCCACGAAGGGAAAGTGGGCAATGGCCTCGAGGTCTGGGAGCCCCGCTCCCGCCCCTCGGCCTCGGGGTGCGGGGGACCTTCCCCGCAGCCGTGGATCACGCGCGCCCGGCCCTTGGCAGAGCCAAGCCACGGGCGGCACACAGCGGCCCCTGGAGCCCAAGGCCACGCTAAAGTGGCGCCTTAGTTATCTCCTTTAGGGGAAAAACTCTACAGACGATTATTTTTGGCACTCTGCTTACCTGTGATTCATTGCAATCATCCATTCATTGCAAAAAGAAGCTTGTTGGTCAAAGTCTGAGCACTGCACTAATCTATGGTTATATAGATTAAGTATTTAGAAGGCACTTTCATACAACACTCATTTGGCAAAACAATAGCAGTATTTCTCCCCATGGCCTATTGCCAAGACCAACCAGAAATTCATGGAAAAAGGGATATGTAAAAGCATAATTTTGATAATATCTACCTCAAACAGATTTTCTTTTTCAAAGTGAGAATATACTAGAAATTTAACTCAGGTCCTAGTCAAAGACTACACCAATGAACCACATCCCCAACATTCAAATAGCACTTACAATGATTGATCTGGCTGTTTAGTAATGAAAAACATAATGGCACTTAGTATGTATGAAATGTAAAAGAAGATAGCAGTCATCAACATCTTTGCATATGGAATTAAGTCTAGAAAGAGAACAGATGAATTAACAGGTAATGGTTAACAGAATGAATACATTGTTGAGGGAGCTCACAACAGATAGGAGCAACCAAGAAGAAGGAAACCTTTCTGAAAAAGAAAAGAAAATGAATAAATTAACAATGAATAAATGAATTAGAATGAATGAAAACTCTGAATACTAGATAGTGCATAAGGTAAAAGGGTAATTTTGATAATATCTACCTCAAACAGATTTTCTTTTTCAAAGTGAGAATATACTAGAAATTTAACTCAGGTCCTAGTAGAGGACTACACCAATGAACCACATCCCCAACATTCAAATAGCACTTAAAATGATTAAATTAAAAATTAATTGGCATACTGTCTCCACAAAAGATTACATTTTATTGATATTCATTGGCATTTCCCATATATGAAGCTGCCGTCAAACTATAAGAAACTAGCATAGATAATGTGTCTTTTAAATGAAATCACACGAAAGTAAGTTTAAAAATTGAGAAGTATGAGTCACGCAATTCAGTTGGCTAATCCTTTTTTGCTACTGAGTGCTGGGTAGGCATAGGCTTTACCATAAATGTCTTGTCACATTTCAAAATCAATATGTTTATAACTAGGTGATTCTTTGGAATGGAAAATGTCTTTCCATCAAGAACATTTGTTTTAATTAAAATATAGAGAGATATTCTGGTTTCTCTTCAGATTGTATAAATCTTTTGCCTTTTAATTAAAGTATAGAGGAAATTACTCAGTGTTGAGTATAAATTTTCCCTCAAAAACTGCTTATGTCTTCTATCAATATAGGTGAAAGAATCTCAGAACAGCAAATCAGAAAATTTATCTAAGACTTTTTTTTTTTACTGTTTATTCATATGTGTTTGTGTGCACGTGTGTGTATGGGTGTGTGTGCGTGTGTGCGCGTGTGTATGTATGTGTGTGTGTGTGTGTAGAACCACGGGCGAACTCAGGAACCACCATGGACCGCCTCCACCTCCTCTTTGTTTACTCTGCCCTGGGATTCACAGGCTCCACCTTACCAGGACCAGAAACGCAGGCCGCCCCCGCTTCCACCCTGCAGCTATACGTGGGGTCTAGGATCCGAACTCAGGACCTTCCACCTGTAAGGCAGAGGCTTAACCCTTGAGCCACTTCTCCAGCCCTCAATCTAAGACTTTTGATCATATTAAACAATATCTTAAAACTTAGTAAATTATTGCTTTAAAAGCATAGAATTTGTTGAGATTAAGTTAATATGTATTTTTCAGGTTAAAGAGAATAAATTCTTTGAAAACTATTGTTTCCATAGCAGAAATGCTATAATGTACAAAATTGGCAGTTAGAATGTCAGAAGAAGAAAACATGTATATGCTAAATATATCATAAGTATATAATGTATACTAAAAGAATGTCATGTGACTTTTGGGAAAGTGAAAAAGAAATGTAGAGTTTGTGCATTTAAAATTGAATCACTGCACAATCCATAATAAATGAATATCACTCATAGCAACACGAGTAATCCATATGTCATCTTACTATTAAACTGTGCTTACTATATGTCATCTTACAATTAAACTGGAGTTATTGATGAAACTGAATATTCTTTGAAAATTGCAAACTTTTCCTCTGACTAAAATACTGTTTCTTATAGGACAAAACAAGGAAATACTTTCTATAAATTGTTTTGCATGGTGAAAAAGAAATAATTCTTATTCAATGGCAAAAAGAAGTGGAGTGATTATCATGGCTTTGATTTTTATTAGCACCACACCATTAAAATTAGAACCATGTCCAATTTGTATCACTAGTACAATCCAACCAACAAAGAAAAAAGGTATTACCTGTCCTTGCTTCATTTCATTTTGTAGTACAAACAGCACCCATAATTCCTATGATTTTCCATGAGACCCATGAAATTGGTTCAACCAAGAAATACATCATATTAAATCATCCCTAAAGTAAGAGATGAGAGTTAAAATTTCATTCAACAAAATTACTTAGCTACATAGGAAAAAGAACAGTGGACTGGGAATACAGACATGTTTAAAATATATATTGTAAATAAAACTCAAAGAAATAAGAAGTTAAAATGTACTGCTATATTGTTGTTCAATTTCAAAAATGTCCTTGGGATACCTGGTTAAATGTATAACATGAATCTCTCTTATGTTTAAACTTGGATGCCTAATATAATAATAAGCAATTTTAAATATGAATCAGAGAAATTTTACATGTAATATTCTCTTTAAATCTGAAAACATTCTCAAAAATCAGGAGATCCTTGGTGAATTTTTCCAAAATTAAATTAAGAAATAAAAGCAGGTATTGGAGAGTTAGTTCAATGACACAGGGTTTACCTAGCAATCACAAAACCCTAGGTTCAGAAACCAGCAATAGAAAAAAAAATAAAAAAGAAAACCAGTTTAACACGGTGTCTCCAAGAAATTAAGGATTAAAAAAAAGAGTCCCCAAACTCATACTTAAAGAAAAAAAAAAAAAAAGAAACATAGTTAAAAAGCTTTGCAGGATATACCCTTTCTGTCTCTTTCACTGTTAGCACGTCAGTTGAACAGCAAATAAATTACAGAAGACACTAGAAGGTGGAAAGACCTCCCACATTCCTGGATTGGTAGAATCAACATCATAAAACTGACCATTCTATCAAAGGCAACATACAGATTCAATGCTATACCAATTACAATCGTAAAGCAATTCTTTAAAGAAGTTGACCAAACAATCTCAACGTTCATATGGAAGCGCAAAAGGCCCAGGACAGCAAAAACAATCCTGAGCAACAAAAACACTGCTGGAGATATTACCATACCAAACCTTAGTCTATACTACAAATCCATAGTTATAAAAACAGCATGGTACTGGCTCCAAAATAGACACACAGATCAATGGATAAGAGCTGAAGACCCAGATATAAGCCCACACAACTACAGCCATTTGATCTTAGACAAAGGGGCCCAAAAATCCAATGGAAAAAGAACAGCATATTCAACAAATGGTGCTGGCAAAACTGGATCTCCACTGGAGAAGATTAAAAGTGGACCAATACTTATCACCATGTACAAGACTTAATTCCAAATGGATCAAGGACTTCAATAAAAGGCCAGAGACTATAAAAACCTTAGTTGAAAGGGTAGGGAACTCCCTTGAGCTGATTGGACTAGGCCAACAGTTCATAAACGGACATCCAATAGCACAATCACTACAACCAACACTCAACAGATAGGATCTTATGAAATTAAAGAGATTCTGTTCAGGTAAAGAAATTGTAACTCGAGCACAAAGGCAACCCACAAAATGGGAAAAAAATCTTCATTAACTACATATTTGATAGAGGTCTATTATCCAGAGTACACAAAGAACTTAAAAAACTAAACACCATGGAAACAAATGGCTCAATTAAAAAAATGGGCCTTGGAACTTGAAAGAAACTTTACCAGGGAAGAAATTGAAATGTCTAACAAATATCTTAAAAAATGCTCCACATCCTTAGCCATCAGGGAAATGCAAATGAAAACCTCCCTGAGATATCATCTCACCCTGGTCAGGATGGCAAAAATCCACAATACAAACAACACCAAATACTGGAGAGGATGTGGTGAGAAGGGAACTCTCCTACATTGTTGGTGGGAATGCAGGCTTATACATCCACTCTGGCAAGCTGTCTGGCGATTCCTAAAAATGTTAAAGATTGAAATGCCATATAACCCTGCTTTTACGCTTTTGGGAATAACCCCCCATACAGCAAAAATTCACCTTGATAGCACAAGCACGACCATGTTCATAGCAGCACTGCTTACAACAGCAAAGTCATGGAATCAACGTAAATGCCCAACAGTTGACGAGTGAATAAGGAAATTGTGGTACATTTGTACAATGGAATACTACTCAGCCATCAAAAATGATGAATTAATGAAATTTTCCGGAAAATGGATGGAAGTAGAAACAATTATATTGAGTGAAGTATCCCAGACACAGAAAATTAAGTGCCATATGTACTCTCTAATATGTGGATCCTAGTACCAAACCCACTTAGTGACACACTCAAAGATAAATCACTGTAATACCTAAAGTAATTGAAAGTTTATAAACAGGAGGGAAGGGGAAGGAGGGCACCACCAGAAACAAGGAGAGAGGGTATATACTACGTAAGAGAATACAGGAAGGCCACTATCAAGTACTGCAAGTAAGTAATGAGACATCTAGTTAAGCTCACAGACATTCCTTCCTGGTCACTTGGAACAGAAAGGAAGGGCATAGAGTCTGGTAGATAGAAGGTAACCATCCTGCAAATGGGAGACTGACCCTCTCCCTTACCGCTGTCTCCTACTCTTATTCCATCTACCTTTGAACATACTCTTATAATAAGACTCTATTTTAACAGCCTTTTATCTCTGGCTAGGAGGTGGAGTCCAATACCTATCATGATGGAGCCAAGGGCGGTGCAGGAACAGCAAAACTGGAAGAAGAAGAAGAATAAAATAACCAATCATAATTCAGAATATCAGAGACCCTACATTAATCACCAGGAACCAGGCCAGCCTAATCTCTCCCATCCCAAAGCTCAGGGAAATTTGGGGAAGAGGGGGTGGTAAGATTGTAAGAGCTTAAAGATGGGGAGGAGCAATGATATACAAGATATTCCACACACGTTAGGGCTGAAGTAATCATAATAGGACTTTGCATGACCTGCGCAATGACTAACATGTCATTGATCCCCCAAAGTCCAACATGGATCACAAGCACTAGCATCCTTAGAAGCAAGAGATTAACAGCCACAATAGTGTTTCTATACTTAAGGGGGACACAAAAAAACAGCTCTAGGCAATGCTACTGAGTCCTTACACCGCATCAGAGAGGAGGGCCCAGCGGGAAGTTTGACATTTTCGCTAAAGTATGCTCCAGGAAATGTGGAGGGTGCATCGACAGAAAGAGAAGGAGGGGGGAAAGGAAGGGGAAAAGGGAGGAAAGAGCAAGGGGATTCAAGGAGAGGTGGAGGTGATGGGCCCACCCAGGATTTGCCCTAGGGCATGGCCGAGCACATGGGACTAAAGATGGAGCTGAGGGCAAGGGTCTTGGGCATAACCTGATCACTTCACAGAGATCCCTAATTGGCTTTCAGGTATCTACCTGCCTCCTGTGCTGAGTGACATTGAACTTGATCATTAGCACCTGCAGGATGTCTTGACTTTGTGATACAATTGGATGCCTGTTTCGTGCCTTGGTGGCCTTTGTCTATAAAAGTTCCTTTTCTCCCCCCAATAAAGATAAATCTGCTTCTGACAATCTCCCTGTCCCGTGCTGAGTCTCTGGGGGTAGAGGCTGAGGTGGGGATGACTGGAACCTGCTTTCATCACAGCCAGCAGCTGTGTGTTTGAGTGAGTGAATGAGTGCATGTTTGGGAACCGGATCCCACATGGAGGGAGGAAGGGGAATGGAGAATCTATCATGTTTGTATGAGTGGAAAAAATAAATTAAAAAAATAAAATATAGACTAAGATATCAGCTGAGCTTCATTTCAGGCATATTTATAAATGTAAATCACAAACCTAATGCCTAATAACAGGATTTTTGGAGACCATTTGAATAGATACATAAAATTCAGCATCCATCCCTGAAAAAAGATATTACAACACATTATTAATTGAAGACAATGTCTCCTACTTAAAGGAGAATCCTTATGAGAATCCTACAAGCAGCATCACATTTAATGACAAAATATTGAATATAGTGAACCCTGATGAAACTCCATGAGCCAAATATACAAAAAGGGAAGAAAATAGGTGGAAGATTGCATTATAAGATTAATAGTAGTATTCATCTTTGAAACTGTCAAAGCATATAAATAAATAAATAGGATACTGAATATTTTCTGCAGAATATAACTTCAAAAGAGAAGTATAACTTTTCTCTCTTCTTCCACTAAATATTGTTCTGATAGTTATGTATAGCCTAAGAAGAAAATCTAATTATACCAACCTTGGAAAATAAGTAAAATTTTCTTTAATTATAGATAACATCTTGATGCAATTGACTCTGCTGACAAATCATGCTTATTATCCAAACCATTATTAGAAACAATAGGTAAATAAATTCACTATATGACTAGTGAATGATATGTAATCTAATTGTTGCTTAATCACTATTCATAAATACATGATCAATACTGATGATTAGAGATTAAATTTTATTTCAGTGATTAAAATTTTACAACTTTAAAAGGTTCTTAGGCACAGATCATCAAAGGAAACTCAGATGAAACCCAGACCACCCAGGCAAAATGACATCAAAATAAGAGGGAAACTGGTAGGGAAAAAGAGGTTGTAATGGGGAAAGGAAGGAAGAAGAGAAAAGGGGATTAAGGTGTAAAAATATCATAAATTCACTGTATGTATGTATAAAACTCTAATAAAAGAATAAAAATGCTACTGGTAGCTATTAGGTGCTCTAACCACAAAGACAATAAAACAACATTGTGAAGTGATATACAGGTTAACTAGCCGTATCTACTCTTCTATAGGATATATATACTACAAAACATCATGTTAAGGATGATACATGCATTTGGTGTTAACTGTTGCTTTAATTACATTGCTATAAGAAAATATCTGGACCCCCCCTTCCGCTGGCCCTGAACCCACGCTCACTCACGTAGTCCAGGTAAGGCACCCTGCTTCCCAGGTATTCCCCACCAGAACCCAGGTCACCCACTCCTCCCAACCCCTACCACCATCCAGCCTGAACAGCACCAAAGCTGGCCAGGGCTTGGGTGGACTAATGGCCATGCCCCAGGTCCCAGGTGAAGCCTGCTGATCATCCTTAGCCCCTCCCCCCTTCCACCTGCTGTGAACACATGCTTGCTCGCTCGCAGACCAGGTAAGACACCCCTTGTCTACTAAAACTCATTTAATTGATATACTAACACTCTAATAGCCTCATCTTGGAATTAACAACAACATACAAACACACCCAACTCCAAGGCAACCACTAGTAACTGCCCGAGAGCAGTTATACCAACTAAATCAGTTCAGTCAAAAACACATTGAAATTGCAAAGAATCAAGAGACAGAACAACAGTGCCCAAGTCAAAGGGTAGATCCATGAGAAACAAAACCCAAGAAAACAAATCTCCCACTGAAAGAATTAACCCCATAGCAACAGATTTCAACCAGAACCAATTCATAGAAAATAGCCAAGAAAGCCAGGCCCAAGATAACTACATTCAAAGAATGATAATTACCATAATCAATACTATGAAAGGGGAAATCCAGGAGGAGTTAAATATATACATCAACCACTTTGAACAGGAACACAACAGACACCTGGAGGAGTTCAGAAAAACAGTTCAAGAAACAAGAATAGGCATAGAACAGTTAAAATGGTCTCAGGCAGAGTTTGAAACTGAACTAAAAGACAAGTTATCCTCAACCCAGAACTCAACGGAGAGTCTTACCAATAGAACTATCTAGAATTTCAGATCTTGAAGACAAAAATGGCAGAATTAACCAGCTCAATGGAAGAGATTGTTAAAGACAAAAAGATACTTGAGAGGAATATTCAGGAGTTATGGGACACCCTGAAGAAGCCTAACATGTGCATTCATGGAATACCAGAACAAGAATCCCAAAATACCACACCTAAGGAAATTTTTCAAACTATCATAAAGGAAAAATTCCCTCATCTAAAGAAAGAGAGGCCCATCCATACACAAGAGGCATTCCACACCCCAAACAGATATGACCAAAATAGAAACTTGCCACGGCAAATAATAGTGAAAACACTCCACATTCAAGACAAAGAAAAGGTGCTGAGAGCCTCAAGGGGAAAAAAGTCACTTTTAAAGGTAAACTATTAAAATAACAAATAACTTCTCAACAGAAACAGTAAAAACAAGAAGAGCTTGGAAAGACATACTTCAAATACTGAATGAGCAAAAATGTCAATCCAGGCTGATATACCTGGCCAAACTATCCATCATGATCGAGGGAGAAAGAAAAGTTTTCCAGCAAAAAGACAACTTGAAGGCTTACATATCTACCAAATCAGGCCTTCAAAAAATGCTAGAAATGGTACTCAAGCTTAAAGAAAAAAACAAGCATATCCAGGTGGACAGAAGGAAAGTATAATACCACCAAAATCTAAATGTCAAACAATACACTTACAAAAGCCACTAAACATAAAAATGTCCAGAATTAAAAATAATTTCTCCAGGGCTGGAGAGGTGGCTCAGGGGTAAGCCTCCGCCTTGCAGGCGGAAGGTCCTGAGTTTGAATCCCAGATCCCACGTATAGACGCCAGGCGGAAGTGGGGAGTGGCCTGCGCTTCTGGTCCTGGTAGGGCGGAACCTGTGAATCCCGGGGAAGAAGGAGGTGGAGGCGTCCATGGTGGTTCGCGAATTTGTCCGTGGTTCTACACATACACAGACACACACACACACACACGCACACATACACACGCACCTGCACACAGTTAAATAAATAATAATAAAAAATTTAAAAAAAATAAAAAAATAATTTCTCCATCATAACATTAAATATAAATGGAATTAACTCGCCAATCAAGAAACACAGATTACAAACCTGGATTAAAAATCGCAACCCATAAATCTGCTGCCTTCAGGAAACTCATTTCACCACAAAAGATAGGCACATCCTAAAAATAAAAGGCTGGTCCAAAAATCTGCAAGGTATTGGAAACGGGAAACATTATACTATCAGACAAATCAGACTTCAAACCAAAAAAAAATCATAAGAGACACAGATGATTATTACATTTTAGTCACAGGTACAATTTACTAGGAAGACTTCACAATATTGAACATATATGCACCTAATAGGGACCCTCCACATTCATTAAGCAAACCCTACAGCATCTAAAGTGAGAAATCAATCCCTAAATGATAATTCGTGGGGATTTCAACACTGGCCTCACAACATGGGATAGATCAACAGGTCAAAAACTTAACAGAGATACATAGGAATTTAATGAAACTCTTACTGAAATGGACTTTAGAGATCTCTATCGAACTTTTCATCCACACACCAAATACACATTTTTCTCAGCAACACATGGAACTTTCTCCAAAATAGACCACATAATGGGTCACAAATAAAAACTCCACATATACAGGAAAATTGAAATTCTAGCCTGTACCTTATCATATAACCATGGTCTAAAGTTTGACATCCACAATACAACAAACAACAGAAAATTCACTAATTCCTGGAAACTAAACAGTATCATGCTGAATAAGAATTGGACTCAGGAAGAAATTACAAAGGAAATACAAGATTTCCTGAAAGCAAATGATAATGAAAAGACATCTTATCAAAATCTTTGGAATACGGGGCTGGAGAGGTGGCTCAGGGGTTAAGTCTCTGCCTTGCAGGCTGAAGTTCCTGAGTTCATATCCTAGACCCCACATATAGACACCAGGCAGAAGCGGGGGTGGCCTGCATTTCTAGTCCTGGTAGGGACTGTGAATCCCAAAGCAGAGTAAACAAGGAGGAGGTGGAGGCTCTTCATGGTGGTTCTGGAAATCGTCCATGGTTCTACACACACACACACACACACACACACACACACACACACATACATACACACACATACATACACATGCACATACATATACACACACGGACAATTGAAAAATTAATAAATAATAAAAAAATCTTTGGGATAAAATGAAAGATGTCCTAAGAGGTAAGTTCATAGCGTTTAATGCCTACATCAAAAAAATAGAAACATCACAAGTAAATATCTTAACAATGCAGCTTAAGGCTTTAGAGACACTAAAGCAATTTGATCCCAAAAGCAGCAGAAGAAAGGAAATTAGAAAAATTAGGGGAGAAATTTCTGAAAATGAGATAAGGAAAATGATACAGAGAATCAACCAGTCAGAAAGCTGGTTCTTTGAAAAAAATCAATAAGATAGATACACGCCTAGCTAAATTAACCAAAAGGAAGCCAGAAAACACAAATAAACAAAATTAGAAATGAAAATGGAGTTATCAGTACCGTCACCCAAGAAATTTAGAGAATTATAAAGTCATATATCAAAAACTTTTACTCTGTGAAACTTGACAACACAAAAGAAATGGATGAATTCCTAAGTCAACACAAATACCTAAATTGAATCAGGAAGTTGTGAATTATTTAAATAGTCCTATAACATATGAGGAAATCGATGAAGTAATCTCGAATCTTCCCACCAAAAAATGTCCTGGTCCAGATGGATTCAGCACAAGGTTCCACCAGACATCTAAGGATAACACCAATACTCCTTAAACTGTTCCATCAAATAGCAAAGGAAGGAACACTACCAAATTCTTTCTATGATGCTAATATCGTCTTAATCCAAAAATCTAATAGAGATACACTTAAAAAAGAAACTTATAGGCCAATCTCTTTGATGAACACAGATGCAAAGATTCTCAACAAAGTCTTAGCAAATCAGATTCAAAAACATATCAAAAAGATCATACATGGGGATCAAGTAGGCTTTATCCCAGGCACACAAGGTTGGTTCAACATACGAAATCACTAAATGTAATTCACCACATAAACCAGTCCAAAATCCAAGATCACATGGTACTCTCGAGAGATGCAGAAAAAGCTTTTGACAAGATCCAACAGCCTTTTATGGTCAAAAGCCTAGAAACAGTTGGAATGGAAGGAACCTTTATCAATATAATAAAAACCGTATACAACAAGTCAACAGCAAGGATTATACTCAATGGGGAAAAACTTGAAGCTATTCCCCCTTCGATCAGGAACTAGACAAGGCTGTCCACTATCAACACTTCTATGCAATATTGTACTTGAAGTCTTAGTTGAAGCCATAAGATAAGAAAGGGAGATAAAAGAGATTCAAATCAGCAAGGAAGAAGTCAAGTTTTCTCTATTTGCAGATGACACGATCTTATACCTGAGTGATCCCAAAAACTACACCAGGAAACTTCTGGAACTAATACGGAAGTTCATCAGGGTGGCAGGATACAAAATAAATATACAAAAATCAGTGGCCTTCCTATATGCCGAGAATGAAAGAAGGGAGAAAGCTTTGAGAGAAATAATCCCAATTACTATATCCCCTGCAAAAATGAAATACCTAGGTATAAACCTAACCAAGGAAGCAAAAGACCTTTACAATGAAAACTTTAAAACCCTAAAGAAATTAATTACAGAAGACACCAGAAGGTGGAAAGACCTTCCATGTTCCTGAATTGGCAGAATCAACGTCATTAAAATGACTATCTTACCAAAGGCAATATACAGATTCAATGCTATACCAATCAAAATCCCAAGGCAATTCTTTAAAGAAGTTAACCAAATAGTCTCAAAATTCATATGGAGGCACAAAAGACCCAGGATAGCAAAAACAATCCTGAGTAACAAAAACACTGCTGGAGGTATTACCATACCAAACCTTAGTCTATACTACAAATCCATAGTTATAAAAACAGCTTGGTACTGGCTCCAAAATAGACACACAGATCAATGGATAAGAGGTGAAGACCCAGATATAAGTCCACGCAATTATAGCCATTTGATCTTTGACAAAGAGGCCGAAAAATCCAATGGAAAAAGAACAGTATCTTCAACAAATGGTGCTGGCAAAACTGGATGTCCACATGCAGAAGATTAAAACTGGACCCATACTTGTCACCATGTAAAAGACTTAATTCCAAATGGATCAAGGACCTCATTAAAAAGCCAGAGACTATAACAGCCTTAGTTGAAAGGATAGTGAACTCCTTTGAGCTGATTGGACTAAGCCAACAATTCCTAAACGGAAATCCAATAGCACAGTCAATACAACCAACACTCAACAGATGGGATCTTATGAAATTAAAGAGCTTCTGTTCAGATAAAGAGATTGTAACCAGAGTACAAAGGCAACCCACAGAATGGGAGAAAATCTTCACTAACCACATATGAGACATAGCGCTACTATTCAGAGTGCATAAATAACTTAGAAAACTAAACACCATGGAAACAAATGGCCCCATTAAATAATGGGCTTTGGAACTCAAAAGAAACTTTACCAGGGAAGAAATTGAAATGTCTAACAAATATCTTAAAAAATGCTCCACATCCTTAGCCATCAGGGAAATGCAAATGAAAACCTCCCTGAGATATCATCTCACTCTGGTCAGGATGGCAAAAATCCACAATACAAACAATACCAAATGTTGGAGAGGATGTGGAGAGAAGGGAACTCTCCTACATTGCTGGTGGGAATGCAGGCTCATACAGCCACTCTGGCGAGCCATCTGGAGATTCTTAAAGAAATGAAAGATTGAAATGCCATATGACCCTGCTATTTCACTTTTGGGAATAACACCCCATACAGCAAAAATTCACCTCGATAGCACAAGCACGACCATGTTCATAGCAGCACTGTTTACAATAGCAAAGTCATGGAATCAACCCAAATGTCCAACAGTCGACGAGTGGATAAGGAAACTGTGGTACATCTATACAATGAAATACTACTCAGCCATCATAAATGATGAATTAATGAAATTTGCCGAGAAATGAATGGAACTAGAAACAATTATATTGAGTGAAGTATCCCAAACACAGAAAATTAAGTGCCTCATGTACTCCCATATAGGTGGATCGTAGTACCAAACCACTTAGTGACACACTCAAAAATAAATCTCTGTAATACCTACAATAATTGCAAAGATTATAAGCAGGGAGAAAAGGGGAAGCAGGCCCCAGCCAGAAACAAGGAGAGAGGGGATCATGCTACAGCAGTGAAAATAGGTCACTATAAAGGACTGAAGTAAGTAATGAGACATCTGTTTAAGCTCATAGACTTTGCTTCCTGTCACTTGCAACTGATGGGGTATTGTCTCACCAGAAAGGGAGGGCATATAGTCTGGCCAATAGAAGGTAATCATCCTGCAAATGGGAGACTAAACCCCCCATAGTGGTCTCCTACTCTTATTCCATCTACCTTTGAATCTACTCTTATAATAAGACTCTATTTTAACAGCCTTTTATCTCTGGCCAGGGAGTGACATTCAAAACTCATCATGATGGATCCAAGGGTGGTGCATGAGTAGCAAAATTGAAAAAAAATCAACAAACCATAATTCACAAAATCAGAGACCTCGGGGCTGGAGAGGTGGCTCAGGGGTTAATCCACTGCCTTGCAGGCGGAAATTTCTGAGTTTGGATCCTAGACCCCACATATAGATGCCAGGTGGAAGCGGGGACATCCTGCATTTCTGGTCCTGGTAGGGTGGAGCCTGTGAATCCTGGGGCAGAGTAAACAAGGAGGAGGTGGAGGGGGTCCATGGTGGTTCCCAAATTCGCCCGTGATTCTACACACACACACACACACACACACACACACACACATACATACATACATACATACATGCACAATTGAATAAAAAAAATTTAAAAGAAAATCAGAGACTGTACATCCACCATCTGGAACCAGAACAGCCTAATCTTTCCCCATCCTAAAACTCAGGGAAATTTGCAAAAGAGGGGGCGGTAAGATTGTAAGAGCCTAAAGATGGGGAGGAGCAACAATATGCAAGATACTCCATACAAGTTAGGACCGAAGTAACCATAATAGGATTTTGCATGACCTGCACAATGACCAACATATCATTGAACCCCCAAAGTGTAGCATGGAGCACAGGCACTGTGATCTTTAGAGGCAATGGATTAACAGCCACAAATGTGTTTCTATACTAAAGGAGAACACAAAAAAGAGTTCTAGGCAATGCTACTAAGTCCTTACACCTCATCAGAGAGTAGAACCCGGAGGGAAGTTTGTCATGCATACTAAATGATGCTCCAGGAATGGGGGGTAAGGGGCACTGCAATAAAGGGAGGAAGGGGGGAAAGGAAGGAGCAAAGGGGGGAGGGAGGAAAGGGAATCCAGGGAGGGGTGGAGGGAGTGAAGGGAATGGGGTACTTATCAACATTGTATGAGTGGAAGAAATAAATAAAGAAAAGAAAAAGAAACAACAAAAAAAGAAAAAATCTGATCCCAAGCATCTAGGAAATGAGGGTTTAAAGCCAGTTCTCAATTCTTCTTTAGGGCTGTCATTATAGGAAAGTTACAGCAGCAGGAGCCTGAAGCAATTGGGCACATCCAAATCAAGAGTGGAGGGTAACAAATTAACACAAGCTCATTGGTTGGCCATGCTCACTTAGCTAGTGTTCCCTACTTTCATAGTATTAGAGAATCTTCCCGCCTGGAATTGGTTCAGACTTCCCACATCACTTACACCATCAAGACGATCTCTCATAGGCATGGACAGAGGCCTACCATAACACAGATATTCCTCTTAAATGTACGAGTCCCACATCTAAGAATCACGTTAACAGTTAATCAAACCATTACATCAGTCGACCATAAATGAGAAAGAAAATGTGGTTCGATATTTAAACAAAGTATATTTTTATAAAGAATGACCAAGGGCTGGGGAGATAGCGCATGGAAAGACTTTGCTCTGCACAGAAAAGATCTCCACAGATCGCATATTTCAATGCTGGAGGGAAATGGCAGCCGCCAGAAGCTGTCTGAGCTTCCAGCCCTCTTTGGCAGAGTCTGAGACCTCTCAGCACAGAGGCGAGAGATAGAGATATCCAGGATGATTCCTGAAATCATCCTTGGATCTCTATAGATACAGATACTTAAGTACCTGTACACACACACACACACACACACACACACACACACACACGCACACACAAACATAATGACTGAGAACAAGTTTCTTCAAATGTTCAATAGGGCAGGAAACACAGCTCAGTGTAGAACATTTATTTAGCATGCACAAGGCCTTAGAGATTCACTACCAGTACCAAAATATAATCCTCAAAAAAATTGCATACACTTGGATAATAAAAAGTATGAAATAATTTATAATTACAAATTAACATCATATCAAATACACATGATGAACTGATAAAAATTTGCCTAAAATCACAGAAGTCTTGTATATTTAAAGTGATGATAATACAGGACTACAAGAAATGAAATAAGTCTTTAATAAATGAAAAGATGTCATATGAATGTAGGATGCAACGTTTTATAGTTATGATATCATTTGTTTTCGAATTGATAAAAGTCCTAGCAATCAAAATCTTAGGCCAATTGTTGCATAAATTGGTTAGGCAAGCATACCATTTTCATAGGCATGTAACACCACATTTTGAAAAGAAAAAAAGTTGTCATTACTTATATCGTTTTAAGCCTAACATGTAAACCAGTAATTAAAACATTTTTTGCTAAACTGTTAATTAGATCAATAAGGAAAACAAGTTCAGAGAAAGACACATATATAAATTTTTTTTAGTTTTAATACGTCTCTCTTTTAATTTTTTTTCTTTTTGCATGTGCAATCAACTGAGTTTTATGGGGTTTACTTTCATGACATGTGCCTGAGCACTTACTGAAGCATGAGTCAGGATTTTTTCAATAATGATGTATAAATAATTGAATATGCATAAAATGTTATTAAAAATTACAATTCTTACAAATACAAACAATTTCAAAATGAGTCATAGACTTAAATTCAAAAGTTAAGACTTCATAACATAAAAAAATAACCAGGAGAAACCTTATGACTTTTGATTTTGGCAATCTATTTAATAAAACATATTATCTAGAAATAAGAGAGACTATTAGTAAATTAAACCATGAAAATTCAATCATTTCATTTCTCAGAAAAGAAATTGTAAGAAAGTAAAAATGAAGAACACTTGGTGAGACAATATACTTAATAAACCACAGAAAGATCTTTCATTATTACTACAATCACAATAGTTAAATAATAGAACCAGCCCAGGTTTCCACTGACAGTTGAAAAAAGTGTGGTCTTGGTCTGTCATTTTTGTATGCTATTTGCAAATACTAATACAAACAAACATGGATGGATCTCAAAATCATGGTGCAGAAAGTATAAGACAGAAACAATATCTTGTTTCTCTTCATGCAAGTTTCTGGAAATAAAAAATAATCCAGGGCTAGAGAGATATCTAGTGGGTGTTGCGTCTACTCACAAACCTGGCAACCTATGTTTGAACACCAGAAGCCCACATGGTGGAAGGAGAGAAATGACTTCTGAAAGTTGTCCTCTGACCTCTACCTGTATATCATGGCATGTCTCTGCCCCTCCTCCCATCTCCAATAAGTGAAATACTGAAAAAGAAAATAGTTAATAAAAAGAATCCATACAGAAAGGAAGCAAGGCAAAGTCTGATGGAAGAAGAAGAGAGGTAAGAAACAAAAGCTCACAACTTAACATTTATATGAATAACCAACCTGCCATGAATAATTTAGTTGCAATCAGAAATTAGTACATTTAAAGCATATGAAGAAGCTTAAAAGGAATCACACATAAAAGAAAAGAATAAGTACCATATATCTCTGAAACTAAGTGGCCAATCACATGGAAAGGCTAAATGAAATTAATTGAAATTGATTCCTGATGGATTGGCTATCTCAGAGGATAAGAGCACTTGTTGTGCAGCATGAAAATACCAGCACCCATGTATAAAACTGCCTAGAACCTCAGCACAATGAGAGGCAGACACAGAAAGATCACTGAGGCTGGCTGGCCACCAGCCTAGCTCCAAATCCTCTGTAAGATCCTCTCTGAAGAAAATTATGTACAGAGTGATACCATATGCATCCCTCTGCCCTCTGTTCACTGACATACAACACACACACACACACACACACACACACACACATTCATATACTTACAGGTGCACAGAATCATGAGGAGTGTCCCTCATTCCCATCAGAATAAACTATCAGCAACATAATAAACAAAAACCCTCCCACTGTTCTGGCTTCTTCTTACTTTACCTCAATATGGATCAGAATACTCATTCATGAAGGGTATACCAGATCCCAGATCACTTGAGTGCCCTAACTTAACACTCTCCAATGCCTTTCCACCTGGTGTAATAAGAACCTTCACTACTCCTCTGGCCTCGCTGTACACCATTTCCCTTTTTCTGTTTTTCTCCTCCCTAACTCCATCATTTTCGCTGGCTAGTCTTAGATGTGCCTGACATATTTTCATTCCCCTTCAGTTGTTTTCCACATAGCTGCTTTTGCTGAATTATTCTGCCCTTACATCCAGTCTTCACATTCAACAAATCTCAGATACAGCTGTTCATTTTTTTTTTTGCTGTTTCTATTTTTCCACTGAGATTGCACACATAACAGCTGAGTAGCATCATCTACCTTCAACATCTTGCAGTTCTCACCATTGTGCAATTCTAGAAACTGCACATGCTTTAAGGGAAGCCTCTGAAACTAATGAATAGTAACTCCATATCATCTCACCTTTCAGTTTCTGACAAACTCCCTTCCACTTTTTCTAAGAATATGATGGCTGACACTTTATAGACATGAAAGCAACCAGTAACTGCATTTTTGTGACTTTATTTTATGAAACTACATTCAACATTGGTTCACCAATATTGTGGTATCTCAAAATTCCCTTCACTCTTAAAAATCAATAAAATGGCATTATTTTCACATATAACACTTTGTGTACCTATTGCTCATTAATGGATATTATCACTAATCTTTTGTATAACACAAAGCATATATATATATACACAGTTCTTTGCTTCCCTTATATACCATTTAAATTTTATTGTAATATCTCTCACCCTGATACAAATACATTTAGCTTCACTTTTCATTATGAAAAAGAACTATTAAAATGGCTGTTACTCAGCATTAAGGAAATGGTATCAATCCATATTTGACTCATCCCTTAAAAGTGGCAAGCTTAACCTTCCCTAAATTAACAACTCTACTGACTTTTTTATTTTTTTATTTTTATTACTTATTCAATTGTGCGTGTATGTGTGTGCGTGTGTGTGTGCGTGTGTGTGTAGAACCACGGACAAATTCGGGAACCACCATGGACGCCTCCACCTCCTCTTCGTTTACTCTGCCCCAGGATTCACAGGCTCTGCCCTACCAGGACCAGAAATGCAGGCCACCCACGCTTCCACAAGGTGTCTATATGTGGGGTCTAGGATCAGAACTCAGGACCTTCCACCTGCAAGGCAGAGGCTTAACCCCTGAGACACCTTTCCAGCCCCTCTATTGACTTTTATTAGAAAGCTATAGCACTTTTATTTAGCTTTTCCATGTAGATATATCTCGATAAACAATGTTTTCATTGTACATGCCTTATCTTTTATATACCTAGTCATTCTCCATATGTGATTTACTTTGGTTTCTCACCTTCAATGATATTCTTAGAATTATATAAATTAATCCATGTAGTCCTGAGATATCCAATGCAGTTACATATAACCTCATCACATGAAGATAATAAATCTTATTTATTAACCTGTATTTTATGAGGATTTGAATAATCATGAATGTGTAGCAACTATGAATTATCTTTTAATTTACTTTTATTCTTTTTGGACTTTTACATATTAATTCATGTGATTTTCATTTCTTACTGCAAAATCCCTCCACCCTAACTTTTCCAACTGGAAATCTTTTCCTCCCTACCAATCTCCTACTTATTTTCATGTCTTTGGTGTTTGTTAATGTACTTGCAGCAGATATCCCCCACATTTCTCTAAGGCATTTCTTCAGGTGTAGAATTTCTAGATATTTGACACATATATTTTTTACCTCTACTAGATGAGACAAGCCATTCTCTAAGGTGGGCTTACCAACTTGCATAATCATATAAATTATATTAAGAGAGGCCCATCACTGTATAGTTTCACTAGCACTAGATATTGTCTATTGTTTGTTGTCAGAGAAGTAGATTTGAAATAAGTTCAGTATGGTTAAACTAATAATCACATACAGAACTATACCCAACATAAATTAGAGGAGATGTAGTCTTTAGTATGTACCACATATAGTGAATGGCTATTTTACAACACAAAAGTCTCAGTAAATTCCAAACAAATGTAGTAGAGACAATATTCTTTGCCCATAGTGCAATTTGGTATATTTGAGTTAAAGATCAATACAGATGAACCAGTGAGATAACTTATTGGGTAAGGCACATATTTAAAAACCTGGTGACCTCAGTTCAGTCCCCAAAAGGCTACATGGTACAATGTGCACATGTCTCTCTATCATTTAAATAATAAAATATTTTAAATATCACTATAAAAGAATATCAAAACATTATAGAAAATAAAAAATATGTATCTAAATATTTCATGGTTCAAGGAATAAATTCTATTAGAAACAGGAAAATATTTAGAGTTAAATAAAAATACCACATATTGAATGGAAACATTACATTTCAAAATATGTGGAATACAATGACACTAAGCAAAACATGCAAGAAGAAAAATATTATCTATGATTATGACACGGAAAATAAATGCTAAGAATTTATAAGGCAAATATCTCACTTTAGAGTCATAAAATATCAATCAAAAAATCCTGAGAGTGAAAGAAATAATGACAAGGAGTGAAATAATAAAATAGAAAATGATAATATAAAACATTAAGCACAATGGCTTTTCCAAAAGATTAATGAACTAGAAATATTTTTGCAGTCAGGAACCAAACAGGGCTGGAGAGATGGTTCAAGGGTGAATTCTTTGCCTTGTAACCAAAAGGAACTGAGTTCAGATCCCATGTAAAACTGGAAATGGATGTGACCTGCACTTCCAGCTCTGGAAGTCAGAGACTGGGAAATCCCTGAACTAAGCAAAGAGGAAATAGGGCAATCCAGGATGATTCCCAAAGTCACCCTTGAACTTCCAAAGACACACACACACACACACACACACACACACACACACTAAATAGTTTTAAAAAGAACAAAACAGTATTGAAAACATAAAGAGGATAAAGTCATAACTATGAACATGAAAGAAAAAATAATAATTTGATATGACTAACCCCTGGTCTACAAGAATTGAAATGCTTATAAATGTAGTTGCCTTGAATAATATACATCAAAACTAAAAAGGAAAAATAGACACTAAAAGATACTTCTAAGCACTAAAAAATTAAGTCAGTTTCCTTATGTCAGGTTTTCTCTTTTCTGAGTCTCTCTGTCTATGCCTCTCTTTCTCTTCTTTCGTATATACATATACAAAACTCACGGAGCTCAGTATGTATAATCTAGGGATATTAAAAAACATTTAATTCCAATATTATTTAACTTAATGCTGAATTCAAAGCAAGGAAAAAAATTTTTAACGGATAGCAAAAAAATCAATGCCCAACTCCTAAAAGGACAGAATGAAAAGGCACAGGCCCCTCTCTCATACACAGAATACAAACTATTCAGAATAACTTATTGTAAATATTAAAGACATATTAACTTTTACAATTAAAATTCAAAAATAAACCAGCAAATAGACACATACATACATGCTGGATTATCTTAATATAGTAATGAAAGTTTTAACATTGGAAAATCTGTGCATGTTATAGTCTATACTAACAAATAAATGGAAAAAATTCAAATAATGATCATACTATCACAAAAATGATAGTATTTACACTGCACAACCAGTGCTTCACTCTGCAGATCCAAAATCTAACTAGGTCATCAATACTAAATGTGGGTTAATCAGTGATATTAGTCTCCTGGTGACTTAACATTAGGAAGTTATGAAATATGGAACCAAAACTTTGCAAACACAACTTACTGTATTTTCTCTAATGAAATCAATGTGCTCACTTTGTGGACTAAAAAATTGTGAATTTATGAGGATTGCTTCGTTTTCTCGCTGAGACAGTAATTTATTTTGCAGAACTCAAATTCCTTGTGATAAAACGTTTTTTTTCACTATTGGAAGAAAAAGGACTTATCAGAAGAAAATTTTTAACGAAATATAAACACATGTATCCAAGTAAAACAGTCTCAGTACAGACAGCCCACTGTTGAAGAATTTATTAACATACAGGTCCTAGAAAGCAGTTACCTAAAAAAAAAAAAAAAAAAAAAAAAAAACTCCAGCCACCTGTTACTCTATTTCCATAACTGCTCTCTCCTTCTTGCTTAGAATTTTAGGTTGCCATTTTATATAAAACTGTAAAAACAGAAAGTGACTAGAAGTATCATGTTAAACACAGGAGAGCAGATTTTGTTCTTTGCAGTAGGATTATGGATACTTTTCTTAAATGAGAAAATAGTAACTGATTTTAAACTAATGTAAAATAACATAATCTATAAAACAAAACACTGCTTCAAAGAAGTGCTGGGCTTTCATCTAAAGGACATTTCAAGATGATTGTGTCATAATAACGATTCACTTTGAGGAGAATTTTAAAATTTAAGCTCTGTACCAAGCCTGAGAGCAGAGAATCTGTAATATCTATTCTTGAGATTTTTTTAACATTTTTTATTATTATTTCCACTCATACAAACTTAATAGGTAGACCAGTTCCCTTCCCCCTCCTCCTCCCCCTGAAGCCCCTCCTCCCCATTCCTCCCTCCCCGTCTCCCAGTACCTCCCCCCCAATCCCCAGAGAGTCCTTTATTGTGTATGCCTAACTCTCCTCTTGGTCCTCCTCTCCGATGACATACAAGGACCCAGTGGCATTTCCCTGAACCCTTTCTCATGTTCCCCTTAAGCATAGGAACACTACTGTGGCTGTCAATCCCTTGCCTCCAAGGATCTTGGTGCCTTTAGCTGATGCTAGACTTTGTGAGGTCAATAGTGTGTTGGACATTGCGCAGGGCATGCAAAGTCCTGTTATGATTGCTTCAGCCCTAACTAGTGTAGAGAATCTTCAGATCATTGCTCCTCCCATCCTTTTGCTCTTACAATCTTACCGCCCCCTCTTCTGTAAATGTCCCTGAGCTTCACGAAGGGAGATTAGGCTGGCTTAGTTCTATATGGTTGATATAGAGTCTCTGAAGTTCTGGATTGTAGTTTGTTGATTTTCTTTTGCAGTTTTGCTGCTCCTGCAATGCCCTTCACTCCATCCTGATGGGCACTGTATGTCACCCCCTGGTCAGAGACAAAAAGCTCTTAAACTGGAGTCTTGTTATAAGAGCACACTCAAGGGCAGATGTAATAAAAGCAGGAAACCTCGGTGAGGCAGGGGTCAGTCACCCATTTGCAAAATGATCACCTTTCATCTGCCAGACTATGTGCCCTCCTCTTCTGGTGAGATCATATCCCCTCATTTGTACATGATCAGGAAAGAACGTCTGTGAAGTTAACCAGGTGTCACATTACTTACTTGCATTCCTTGGAGACCTATTTTCTCTGCTGTAACATGGTCCCCTCTCTCCTTCTGTCTGGTGTGGCCCTCCAACCCCATCCCTCCTGTTCATAATCCTTGCAATTACAGTATTACATAGGTTTACCTTTGAGAGTCTCAATGTGGGCTGAGTGAGTTTGGTACTAGGAGCCACCTATTAGGGAGTACATACGGTGCTTAACTTTCTGGGTTTGGGATACTTCACTTAATATAATTGTTTCTAATGATATCCATTTCACAGCAAATTCCAGTAATTCAACAATTTGATGGCTGAGTAGTACTCCATTGTGTAGATGTACCACAGTTTCCTTATCCACTCGTCAACAGTTGGACATTTGGGTTGATTCCATGACTTTGCTATTGTAAACAGTGCTGCTATGAACATGGTCGTGCTTGTGCTATCGAGGTGAACCTCTGCTACATGGCGGGTTATTCCCAAAACTGGAATAGCAGGGTCATATGGAATTTCAATCTTTCATTTCTTTAAGTATCTCCAGACGGCTCGCCAGAGTGGCTGTATGAGCCTGCATTCACACCAATGTAGGAGAGTTCCCCTCTCTCCACATCCTCTCCAGCACTTGTTGTTGTTTGTATTCTGGATTTTTGCCATCCTGACCGGGGTGAGATGATATCTCAGGGAAGTTTTGATTTGCATTTCCCTGATGGCTAAGGAAGGGGAGCATTTTTTAAGATATTTGTTAAGACATTTTAATTTCATCCCTGGTAAAGTTTCTTTGAAGTTCCAGGGCCCATTTTTTAATTGGGCCATTTTTTTGTCCTTGGAGTTTAATTTTCTAAGTTCTTTGTGCACTCTGGACAGTAGAGCTCTATCAGATATGTGGTTAGTGACGATTTTGTCCCATTCTGTGGGTTGCCTTTGAGCTCCTGTTACAATCTCTTTATCTGAACAGAAACTCTTTAATTTCACAAGATTCCAACTGTTGAGAGTTGGTAGTAGTGACTGTGCCATTGGGTGTCTGTTTAGGAACTGTTGGCCTAGCCCAATCAGCTCGAGGAAGTTCCCTATCCTTTCAACTATGGTTTTTATAGTCTCTGGCCTGATATCAAGGTCCTTGATCCATTTGGAATTAAGTCTTGTACATGGTGACAAGTACGGGTCCAGCTTTAATCTTCTGCATGTGGAGATCCAGTTTTGCCAGCAACATTTGTTGAAGATGCTGTTCTTTTTCCATTGGAATCTTTGGACCCTTTGTCAAGGATCAAATGGCTGTATTTTTGTGGGCTTATATCTGGGTCTTCAGCCCTTATCCATTTATCTGTGTGTCTATTTTGGAGCCAGTACCGGGCTGTTTTTATAACTAAGGATTTGTAGTATAGACAAAGGATCGGTATGGTAATACCTCCAGCAGTGTTTATGATACTCAGGATTGTCTTTGCTATCCTGGGTCTTTTGTGCTTCCATATGAATTTTGAGATTAATTGGTCAACTTCTTTGAAGAATTGCTTTGGGATTTTAATTGGTATAGCATTGAATTTGTATATTGCCTTTGGTAGGATGGTCATTTTTACAATGTTGATTCTGCCAATCCAGGAATATGGGAGGTCTTTTAACCTTCTGGTGTCTTCTGCAATTTCTTTCTTTAGAGTTTTAAAGTTTTCATTGTAAAGGTCTTTTACCTCCTTGGTTAGGTTTATACCAAGGTATTTCATTTTTTTAGGGGCTATAGTAAATGGGATTGTTTCTCTCAAGGCTTTTTCACTTCTTTCATTCTGGGCATATAGGAAGGCCTCTGATTTTTGCACATTTATTTTGACTGTGCCATTGGCCTGCTGAGCTTCTCATTTAGTTCCAGGAGCTTCCTGGTCGATTTTTTGGGATCCCTCAGGTATAAGATCATGTCATCTGCAAATAGGGATAGCTTGACTTCTTCCTTGTTGATTTGAATCCCTCTTATGTCCCTTTCTTGTCTTATGGTTTCAGCTAAGACTTCAAGTACAATATTGAATAGAAGTGGTGAGAGAGGATAGCCTTGTCTAGTTCCTGATCAAAGTGGGAATGCTTCCAGTTGTTCCCCATTGAGCATAATCCTTGCTGTGGGCTTGTTGTATACAGCTTTTATTATATTGATAAAGGTTCCTTCCATTTCTACTGTCTCTAGCGTTTTGATCATAATAGGCTGTTGGATCTTCTCAAAGGCTTTTTCTGCATCTATCGAGAATATCATGTGGTCTTGGACTTTGGACTGGTTTACATGATGAATTACATTTATTGATTTGCGTATGTTGCACCAAACTTGTTAGCCGGGGATGAAGCCTACTTGGTCCCTGTGAATGATCTTTTTGATATGTTTTTGAATCCGATTTGCTAAGACTTTGTTGAGAATATTTGCGTCTGTGTTTATCAGAGAGATCGGCCTACAGTTTTCTTTTTTTATATTAATACATTTTTTATTATTATTTCAGCTCATAAAAACTTAACAGGTACACCAGTTCCCTCCCTCCCTCCTCCTCCCCCCTTACCCCTTGCTCCTTCTCCCCACCCCCCTCCCTTCCCATCCCCCAGTGCCTCCCGCCCCCCAATTCCCAGAGAGTCCTTTCTTGTGCATGCCTGATTTTCCTCTTGGCCCTCCTCTCTGATGACGTACAAGGATCCAGTGGCCTTTCCCTGAACCCTTTCCCATGTTCCCCTTAGTTAGAGGAACACTGCTGTGGCTGCCAATCCCTTGCCTCCAAACACCTTGGTGCCTTTAGCAGATGCTAGACTTTGTGGGGTCAATAGTGTGTTGGACAATGCACAGGGCATGTAAAGTCCAATTATGATTGCTTCAGCCCTAACTTATATGGAGTAACTTACATATCATTGCTCCTCCCATCCTTTTGCTCTTACACTCTTACCGCCCCCTCTTCCGCAAATTTCCCTGAGCTTCAGGATAGGGAGAGATTAAGCTGGCCTAGTTCTAGGTGGTTGATATAGAGTCTCTGAAGTTCTGAATTGTGGGTTTGTTGGTTTTCTTTTTCAGTTTTGCTGCTCCTGCAATGCCCTTCACTCCATCCTGGTGGGCATTGTATGTTACCCCCTGGCCAGAGACAAAAAGCTGTTAAACAAGAGTCTTGTGATAAAAGCACATTCAAAGGTAGATGTAATAAAATTTGGAAACCACAGTGAGGGAGGGGTCTATCACCAATTTGCACAACGGTTACTTTTTATCTGCCACACTATATGCCCTCCTCTTCTGGTGAGATCATACCCCCTCAGTAGTAGATGATCAGGAACAAAAGTCTGTGAACTTAATCAGATGTCTCATTACTTATTTGAGTCCTTGATGGAGGCCTATTTTCTCTGCTGTAACATGGTCCCTTCTCTCCTTGTTTCTGGTGTGGCCCTCCTTACCCATCCCTCCTGTTCATAATCCTTGCAATTACTGTCTCTAGGTGGGCTGGGTGGGTTTGTTACTAGGAGCCACCTATTAGGGAGTACCTATGGCGCTTAATTTTCTAGGTCTTGGATACTTCACTTAATATAACTGTTTCTAATGACATCCATTTCCTGGCAAATTCCAGTAATTCATCATTTTTGATGGCTGAGTAGTACTACATTGTATAGATGTACCACAGTTTCCTTATCCACTCGTCAACTGTTGGACATTTGGGTTGATTCCATGACTTTGCTATTGTAAACAGTGCTGCTATGAACATGGACGTTCTTGTGCTATCAAGGTGAACCTCTGCTGTATGGGGGGTTATTCCCAAAAGTGGGATAGCAGGGTCATATGGCATTTCAATCTTTAATTTCTTTAAGAATCTCCAGACGGCTCGCCAGAGTGGCTGTATGAGCCTGCACTCCCACCAGCAATGTAGTAGAGTTCCCCTCTCTCCACATCCTCTCCAGCATTTGTTGTTGTTTATATTGTGGATTTTTGCCATCCTGACTGGGGTGAGATGATATCTCTGGGAAGTTTTGATTTGCTAAGGAAGTGGAGCATTTTTTCAGATATTTGTTAGACATTTTAATTTCATCCCTGGTAAAGTTTCTTTTAAGTTCCAGGGCCCATCTTTTAATTGTGCCATTAGTTTACTTGGTGTTTAGTTTTCTAAGTTCTTTGTGCACTCTGGACAGTAGAGCTCTATCAGATATGTGGTTAGTGAAGATTTTCTCCCATTCTGTGGGTTGCCTTTGAGCTCGTGTTACAATCTCTTTATCTGAACAGAAGCTCTTTAATTTCACAAGATCCCAACTGTTGAGAGTTGGTAGCAGTGACTGTGCCATTGGATGTTCCAACAGTCTTTTTTGATCAAAACGCTGGAGACAGTAGGAATGGAAGGAACCTTTATCAATATAATAAAAGCTGTATACAACAAGCCCATAGCAAGGATTATACTCAATGGGGAACCATTGGAAGCATTCCCACTTCGATCAGGAACTAGACAAGGCTGTACACTCTCACCACTTCTATTCAATATTGTACTTGAAGTCTTAGCTGAAGCCATAAGAAAACAAAGAGACATAAGAGGGATTCAAATCGGCAAGGAAGAAGTCAAGCTACCCTTATTTGCAGATGACATGATATTATACCTGACTGATCCTAAAAACTCCACCAGGAAGCTTCTGGAACTAATTGAGAAGTTCAGCAGGGTGGCAGGATACAAAATAAATGTGCAAAAATCAGAGGCCTTCCTATATGCCCCAAATGAAAGAAGTGAAAAAGCCCTGAGAGAAACAATCCCATTTACTATAGCCCCTAAAAAAATGAAATACCGTGGTATAAACCTAACCAAGGAGGTAAAAGACCTTTACAACGAAAACTTTAAAACCCTAAAGAAAGAAATAGCAGAGGACACCAGAACGTGGAAAGACCTCCCTTGTTCCTGGATTGGCAGAATCAACATCGTAAAAATGACCATCCTACCTAAGGCAATATACAGATTCAATGCTATACCTATCAAAATCCCAAAGCAATTCTTCAAAGAAGTTGACTAAACAATCTCAAAGTTCATATGGAGGCACAAAAGACCCAGGATAGCAAAGACAATCCTGAGTAACAAAAACACTGCTGGAGGTATTACCATACCAAACCTAAGTCTATACTACAAATCCATAGTTATAAAGACAGCCTGGTACTGGCTCCAAAATAGACACACAGATCAATGGATAAGGATTGAAGACCCCGATATAAGCCCACAAAAATACAGCCATTTGGTCTTTGACAAAGGGGCCCAAAGAATCCAATGGAAAAAGAACAGCATTTTCAACCAATGTTGCTGGCAAAACTGGATCTCCACATGCAGAAGATTAAAGCTGGACCCGTACTTGTCACCATGTACAAGACTTAATTCCAAATGGATCAAGGACCTTGATATCAGGCCAGAGACTATAAAAACCATTGTTGAAAGGATAGGGAACTCCCTCGAGCTGATTGGGCTAGGCCAACAGTTCCTAAATAGTTTTCTTTTTTAAGTGAATGTTTATTAGGTTTTGGGATTAAGACGATATTAGCTTTGTAGAAGGAATTTGGTAGTGTTCCTTCCTTTGCTATTTGATGGCACAGTTTAAGGACTATTGGTGTTATTAACTCCTTAAATGTCTGGTAGAACTCTGTGCTGAATCCATTTGGTCCATTACATTTTTTGGTGGGAAGATGTGAGATTGCTTCTTCAATTTTCTTATATGTTATAGGACTATTTAAATAATTCACAACTTCCTGTTTCAATTTGTGTAGGTTGTGTTTACTTAGAAATTCATCTTCTTTTTTGTGTTGTCAAACTTCACAGAGTACAAGTTTTTGAAATATGACGTTATAATGCTCTGGATTTCTTGGGTATCAGTAGTGATGACTCTATGTTCATTTCTAATTTTGTTAATTTGGGTTTTCTCTCCCTTGCTTTTGGTTAATTTAGCTAGGGGTGTATCAACGTTATTGATTGTTTCAAAGAACCAGCTTTTTGACTGGTTGGTTTTTTCTATCGTTTTCTTAGTCTCGATTTCAGATATTTCTCCCCTTATTTTGCTAATCTCCTCTCTTCTACTACTTTTGGGATCAGATTGCTCAAGTTTCTCTAAAGCCTTAAGCTGCATCTGAATGTGCTTTTGCAGCAAGCACATTTATACAATAAGCCCTCTAGCTTATCCCTGAGCAACCAGGCTTTGCAGGCAAATTAACTGGTGTTTGTCCCAATCATAGCCCTTGTTTACTAGGTGAACTGCTTAATTTACCCTGAATAGTTAAATTAGAAAATGGTAACATGTATCATAGCTTAGCAACACAGCACTGTAGAATATTGATTTCTCCCCCCTGTACCGGCAGAACTGAATGGGAGCCGCAGCTCACTGAAGCTGCCTAGTAGCTCCAGTGCACATACTGCTAGCTTAGAAAAACACCAAAGTTAGAAATGTGAAGTAGGACTTCTACTGAATGCACATCACTTCTTCACAATCATAAGCTCAAAAAATTATAAGTTGAATTACTCTAATATTACTGGTTTCCTGGGTAATAGTTGAGCAGATTGTCTAAGAATTGTGAAGAATGAGGAACAAGGACTTCAGAGCAGAGAAACAAAAGTAATTTGGAAGTAAGGGAACCCTGTAGAAGAGAAGGGTTTGGAAATGAATTCCCAAGTAACACTCTCAGTGTGATATCTTTTGTGATTTGAGAAGTAAGCTAATTTGGTCCGGCCCACATACAAATTAGAAATTGAATTTCGTTGAATCTGGTAAGTTAATTTGAATGTATATGGGGAATTGTTATTGATCAAGGGACCAGGTAGAAGAATGAAGGTCAAAACAATTTCCCCCACCCCACTCCAAAAAAGGGCCTGCCTGAAAAGCTGGTCAAAGATTATAATAACCAGGTAGTCAAATAGCAAAGACTGTTGATCAGCAACATCCTGATGATTCAGGGCAATTTTGGAACTTATTTCGTGAACTTCTGGTGTGGTTCTCATGCTTGTATAGGAAACTTTTATGTTCTCAGAGTTGACCTTGAGTTTTGGCAAGGCAGAATAATGCCTTTGTTCTCTTTGAACCTTTAACTCTTTTTCACTGCTGATAGAATGGGACTGCCTTGCTTTTAGCTTTGCCTTGTAAATTGGAGACTGCCTGTATTTTTGCTGAGCAATGGGGGTTTGCAGATAAACTACTTTCCTTTCAATCTAATGCACAGACATCTTACTCATCCTAAAGTTTTTGCACTATTGGCCCAAATTAAAAACAAAGCTAAACAACAACAACAAAAAAAGAAAATAATAACATCTATAATTTCCCAAGATTCAGTTCCTGGATGTATAAAATTGATAAATATAATTAGTTCTTAGGTTTGTGGAAGGACTAAAATAATGTTATCAAAAGAGCACAACATGACTGGACAAGACATTTGACACTCAGAAGAGGAATTTTGTAGTTAGTATTTGGAATCATATATTTTAATTTTATATGAACTGATTATTTAAGTAACACATAGGGAGAGCATCCCAGTACAGTATTCCTGTAAAACAGAAAACCAAATATTTTGACTATACGGTAGTACATCTCAAAGCCAACCAACGTAGAATGGTTCCTATAATGCCTGTCCATTCACCTATGTTTCTTAAGATATTCAGGAAGTATCCATTATGTGATAGAGGATAGTCTATGAATTGAGAGTGATACAAGGATTAAATTTGCATGGTGCAACCCTGTAATAAACTTTTAAAATGTGCTAGTTTAAGTAGTTTCTAAATAAATAAATATTCAGAAAACATTTACAAAAGTGTAGAGAACTTTGAAGCAATTCCTATGGATTGAAAAAAACATTATAAATAATTTTTCCTTTATAGAGACAGTATTCTAGCAAATAAAAATTTTGCAAGCAGTTTACTTCTTTATGGTTAGTGATGTGATAATATATATATTACAGTATCATTTTTCATATATATTACATAAAATAATATATATGTAAAGAGCACTTAGCAAAAAAAAAAAATAAATTGAAGAGGAGCTGGAAATCAAGGATGGAAGCTTCTTACAATACTTAACCATAACCAGGATGATAAAGGTAAAGGAATATAACTTTGCAAAGTCTTCACATCCACAAGACTGGTACATTTGAAGTATTCAAAAAGATTCGATGTGAGCACAGTTTAAAATATTACTGATATATTAAGGAGATGACTTAGTAAACTACTTAGTGGGTAAACATGAAGACCTCTGTATCACTGAAAACACTCACAAGAAAACAGGGTACATTTTATGCATGAAATCACAGTGATTAGGAGGTGGCCAGCCAACTTGGTGAGCATTAGGTTCAGTGAGAGATACTATCTATAAAATAAAGTGAATTCCTTTCTATCTTCATATCCTACAAAATGAATTTTGTTTGAAAATGTATAATTAAACAAAATAACTCTGCATGCTAACTAATAAATAGAATAATAGTAATAATGGTAGAAAAACGAATGTGAGATGATACAAACTTCCACCATTAGGGGAGATACATAAGATAATTAAAGTTATTTCCTTTGAAAAAAGATGTATAATGATTGAAGAAAAGCACTCAAAATTGGCCTTCAGCGACTATTTACATGTACATGTGTGTACTTAAAATATATACGTAGACATACACATACAAAAAGAATTGAAGAAAGAGATGAAGTTGTGGCAAGTTTATAAAGGTGTTGTGGATTGAGTTTCTCAGTGGATGTTTCCTTAAGAGGTTCGTGATTGAGGTGAAAATCTACAATGTACTACAAAGAAGACAGAGATGGAGTAAGTATGGTGAAGGAGGTCATGTGAGAGACTTGGGAGTCAAAAGACAGAATTGTTGTCAAAGTTGAGGAACCATGAAAAGGGCAAAGCACCAATAACATGGATCTAACAAAAAGGAAAAAAACAAGAGGTTGCTGATGATAAGATAGATTAGTTTATGGACAGGGAAGTCACTTGAGGCCATGACTTAAGTAGAGACTTTTAGAAATACCATGAAATGTAGATAAACTTTTAGAGAGTGTAAGTGACTGAAAACTCATGAGTAAATGATTAACTGGGGTTGCCAACACATCAAATGCCAGTCACGAATGGATATTGAACACTTGGCATGGTTAATACAATGCATTTCTTAAATTTTTCCTTTTTTGCTTATTTGCTGAGAAGTTTAGACTTTCATGTCAACTACATTATATTTCTATGGAATAATGCCTCCTAGGAAGAATTAGAAAATAGAGAATGCTATATGCATGATTAAAATGATACTGGCATGTTTTATTTTTTAGATAGCAATGTCCTGATGTGATTAACTGAATAGTTTATTTCCATATGTTTTGTAACATCATAAAGATAACTAAAAATGAAAGTGCCAATACTACTTTCAATGTAACTGTGGTATAATTGATATTATCACCAACAACAAAAAGATGAATCCCTCACTTGAATTCACTGCTTCCCTCTCGAATACATCACATGATTGCTTGTCAGTCATGTTCACAGGCAGTTCTTTCTAGGAATCAGATATTTTTTATTGCTCTGGCTCTCATCTCTTTGCACTTTCTTTCTGAGTGGTAAGTTATATGCCTGGAAGTGAATTAAGGAAAGTTTTCCTTCTAGAATAAATTCCCTCAAACAGTCATATTTTCTCCACATAAGCTTCTCTTGTGATATTACTTCATAAAGCAGCTTGTTTCCAATTTTATAACACTCTGGCCATTCAAAAGCTTTTTCTTTTTTGTAGTTAAAATCTGTCTTCATGAAACATCCACCTGCTCAGTTCATATGCCCTAAAAAATCAAGGCAAAGCATGTAATTTTTTCACCCATGCCAGTCCTTGGCTGTTTCAGGTTGTTCTCAAAATCTACAAACTCTACCCAGTATCCCAACTTAGGCTTCTCTTTGTAGTCTAAAAGCTATAATTCTTTCAAATATTTTGCATGACAGGTTCCAGAATCTTTGCATTGGATATGACACCATGTAGTTCTAACTACAATACATTAAAAAAAAACCTGTGACTTAGAATTCAAAACTCAACAGGCCACATACAAGTATTTAAGAGTCATATTTTGTATAAAAAGCTGGACAAATGGTCCTCTATTCCATGACATCAGTCTGCCAGCCCTATATTCACAGAGTACACATGTTTGCTCACACCTAACATTATCGTCTTTTGCACATGACTGATTTTTTATTCCTAAAGATATTTGAATTTGCTACCCACATGTAGGCACACTTTCTTGATCAGTGCCTCTATTAAAATGAACTAAGCTCTGCATGTAATTTGTCCCAAAGAAAACTGATAGAGATAGTGCCTCTTTTGCTGCCCCTACTATTCTGTTACATCTGCAGATATTAGAGTTTCTTTGGACTTTGACAGCATCCTGCTAATACAGTTTCCTGAATCTTGCCTATCTGTCTCATGATCTGGGAAATTTTTCAAAATTTAATTCTAATGATATTACCTTGCTGCATGCAAAACTTGGATTGATCTTAATGTTCTTTAGCCTGCCACTGAAGGCTCCCCAACTTTAGTTCTGTGTTTACATCCCTGCCAGTCTGTTCCTTTGATTTCTCTGAAAACAGTAAGCGGGATTTATTTTCATCTCCATAAACTGTCTTATTTCCTAAAAAAAACCACAAATTGTAAACAATATTATATACCTTATTATGTAAAATCTATTGTTATTGTCTGCATTACCAATCTCCATGGAGGGGAAATATTCTATACATAATTTTATTTGTCTTAAAAAGCATATATTCTACAACTTAAAAGTATTTGTAGTTCATGGATATTTTTGTTTCAAATTCAAATGATGCAAATTTTATTGTTATTATTTTATTCTTCTACATTCAATGTACGTTTCTCCTGAGCTAAAAGCATTTTTCTTTAAATTGGGTTATCAGAAAATTCTTCAGGATAAAAATTAATAGAAGAACTGGATGTTGTGAATAAATTTGAAAAAATTAACCAATTGTGGATATGCAATATGATTTAATTAATAGCTTCAAAAACCAAATGATAACTTCTCAGACATATAGATCATATTTAAAAATTAGAAACCTGTATTTCTAGAAGTATTGAACTTTGGTCATTCTGGCTTAAACATTTATCTATTTTAACAAACCTATTGGGAATACTCCCTTCTTGGATTAGAACTTCAATTCTGCTCTCTACAAAGGTAGAAGAGTAAGTACACTGAGTTTGAAGACAGAAATCCATAACTGAAGACCACGAAAGAAACAGTTCAAAAAGAATCATTTGAAGAGGCAAAAAGTATAACGGATCCAGACTTATGACCCAGATTACAGCTGCCATTCTCACATCTGCTACAATTGCAGTAAAACACACAGCCATCAAATGAACCTCACAAATAAAGAAAAAGATGTTACATGTACAGGAAAACTAGTACTGCAAAGCAAGCTTTCATATGTCAAATAATAAGGTATTACTGCCATCTTTTATGTCTATAAAGCTTAATTTTTCATTGCATATTTATGTTAAAAGGGAGTGTTCAGATTAATGAATGGAATCAACATAAGAACTTAGACCAAAAAGGCCTGGGCATGAATCCAATCTTTCCATTTACTAACTTTTGTTTCCTTGGTAAGAAATATGACCTCTGATTTTCTCATCTTCTAAATGGTGATAGTGCCACTTATACTACTGGATGGTTTTAAGAATTAAGAATGGATTATACTGGCCCAGAATGTGGTTGATAGAAGTTCAGACTCTAATAGTGGTTCTGGACATTCATCCAAAATTTTTAATTGTTCATGATTGGCTTTATTCTAAATTTCTTTCATCTATCTAGTGCTGACAAAAACTTGGACATTTTAAACCCTCACCAATTACAAATTTGAAAATGCACATGTAATTGAGTTAGACTTCTGGTCTCTAATGTCCATTTTTACAGAAAGCAACTTTGTCACTGGTATAAATTAAATGATCACAATCTTAAGTTAGAATGTCACAAACATAAATTCAAAGAGTACCACTTTGTTTCATTTATCCCCAAAGAACACTTCGTGTCTTAACTATACAATTGGCTACAGACAACTGTGGAATGAGATTGGAAATATTTCTGTAAATTATTGATGGAGAAATAGGTGTCAGCTTTGCAACCTACGATGCAACTCATTACTAGCATGAGAAAATTCCAATGCTATGGCAACAATTCAGATCCATCTGCCCATTAGGTCCGAAACTTAAAAGATCTCAGATTGTACCTGATCTGAAACACAATCAATTTGTTTCTATATAGATGTAAGGGCTCTAGATAATATACAAAAGAAAAAATACACTGACATTTCTTGCTTATGGGAGAAACATTAAAAACATTAGATTCTGTAAATGTATTAACATGAATTTCTTGTGCTTTGATGGTCATGTAATAGCTCAGTGAACATTAGGAAGCACTTGCATATACAAAGAGCAACATCTCAGAAGAGACCTGAATTTAGGAAACTCTGACCTTATATAGGACTCTGATGTCCTTCCCTCCAGAGAGATTCTTTGTCTTTATTCTGAGTAAGCAAATGTCTAGATGAGGAAGAGAGTTTTTTGCTGCTGTTATCTGAAATGACTTCTAGGGAAGAAGCTGTCTTTCAATTTTAAAATGATAACATTCACCTTTACAAAAACATTGTTAATTTGAGAATGAAATCTCCTAAGAACTGAAACACATGCAGACATGAGATATCTGTGGATAACTATGTCCTAACAATACCCTCTACCCATTCACTATGACACAGAAAATTCCAATGTTACATGGCAAAATAGCCTGTTTGCATTTTAGATTCTTTTATGGCATCTTGTACATATAATTTCAAAAGAAAAATGAACCAAAAATAGGAAAGAAAAAAGTATGAATATGAAGCAAGTTCAGTGCCTTAAAAATACACCATGGTCTGACCCAGAAGTCAGGAAATCAGGTTTGACAAAACTCCTTTTATTCTGTGTTTTGTCATCTGCAAAATGAGAATATGAAGAGATTGAGTCTAAATATCTTAAAGTTATGTTCTATCATCACAGGTCATTTTTCTACCACAAAACTCTAAGCTAAAAGTTGATCCATGTTATTTATTTTTATAATTTAGAATCACGACCAAATTTCATCTTTTACCTATTACATATGATGCTGAAAATAATGTACTTAAATTAAATGGTGGTCATAGGAAAACTATAAATAAGAATTTCTTGAATGGGTAAATGAAACACACTGGAAATCTTGATTATTACTGCAATAAAATTGTGTTGAATCATTTTGAATCTTATGACATCTACATGTGTTGTTTTAAATACAAAGAATATTCTAAATAAATATCATGTGACTGATATTTAATGTATCACATATACATTACTGATGTTATTATCATGGTATAAAATGTGCATTGTCCACCACAGGCTCATATGTTTGAAGCTTTAGAGGTTTGGGAAGGTCATGGCACCTTCAGGGAGTGGAACATTGCTGGAGAAAAGCAGTCATAAGGGGCGGGCCTTGAGGTTAATTAATTCAACCCTACTTCCAGGAGAGGGCAGCTCTTGCAATTGGCGCAGTCTTGTGTCCTCTGAGTCCATGAAGGACTTGATTTATCCTGTTTCCAGCTTCTGTCAGCCAGCCATGGCTTTCTTGCCATAAAGAACTGTATATACCCTCTGAAACCATAAACTGAATAATTCTCTTTTTCCCTTAAGTTGTTTGACTTTGAGTGTGTTCTCTCACTGCAACATGAGAGTAACTGGTACATTCATAATATAATTCACACTAAATCATAGTGAGTAAAATTGTTTAATAAAATGTTTAATAATCACTGCAACAAAGTCAATAAAATTACTTTTATATAAGTTGATAAAGATTTATTTTATGTAACAGAATTCTGTACCCACTTCCAGTTAATTTACCCCTCGGTGGATATGTCCTGTCCTCTGAGTACTATACTATATTACTGTAACATTGATCACTTATTTTCACACACACTTGCTAAATAGTACATATTAAAGCATTCTATAAAATAAAGCCTGAGGAAATTTTTATCTCCAAAAACATTTTTGAGTTCTTAAACATAGACAGCACTGACTGTACTTACTGAACAGTTCATAGGGCAGCCAACACACTCCCTTGCTTGTGGACAGAAGAGCAATGCAACGCATTTTATTGACTCCCATTCCTTGCTGATATCTAAATGTGCTTTTAAGGAGATCACTACTTATCTGTGAACACATTACCAGTCTTAGAAGCATGTTCCACAAAAGTGCATGTCACACACACATACACATACACACACATACACACACACAGTCTTCTCAAATACACTGTAGTTACAATCTCATACTTAATGAAATCTTTATTGATTAATTTTACATATAATAGTGGTCATAATATTAAAAGTTCTCTAAAAGCCAAAACTGAGTGGCAGATAATTTAATACTCCTGGATAAAAATTTTTTAACATTTTTCATTATTATTTCCGCTCATACAATCATAATAGGTAGACCAGTTCCCTCCCTCGCTTCTCTTCCTCCCGAAGCCTCTGCTCCACCTCCCATTATCCCTCCCTCCCCATCTCCCAGTGCTTCCCCACAATCCCCAGAGAGTCCTTTAATGTGCATGCCAGACTCTCCTCTGGGTCCTCAACTCTGATGACACACAAGGACCCAGTGGCATTTCCCCGAACCCTTTCCCATGCTCCCCTTAAGCATAGGAACACTACTGTGGCTGTCAATTCCTTGTCTCCAAGGATCTTGGCGCCTGTAGCAGATGCTAGACTTTGTGAGGTCAATAGTGTGTTGGACATTGCACAGGGCATGCAAAGTCTAATTATGATTGCTTTGACCCCTAACTTGTGTGGAATATCTTGCAAATCATTGCTCCTCCCATCTTTGTGCTCTTACACTCTTATCACCCCCCTCTTCCACAAATTTCCCTGAGCTTCAGGATGGGGAGAGATTAGTCTGGCCTAGTTCTAGGTGGTTGATATAGAGTCTCTAAAGTTCTGGATTGTGGTTTGTTGATTTTCTTTTGCAGTTTTGCTGCTCCTGCAATGCCCTTCACTCCTCCCTGATGGGCATTTATGTCACTCCCTGGCCAGAGACAAAAAGCTGTCACACTGGAGTCTTGTTATAAGAGCACAATCAAGGTAGATGTAATAAAAGAAGGAAACCACAGTGAGGGAGGCGTCAATCACACATTTGCAAAATGGTTACTTTTTATCTGCCAGACTATATGTCCTCCCCTTATGGTGAGATCATATCCCCTCAGTTGTAAATAATCAGGAACATGCATCTGTGAACTTAACCAGATGTCTCATTACTTACTTGCAGTCCTTGATGGAGGCCTATTTTCTCTGCTATAACATGGTCCCCTCTCTCTTTGTTTCTGGTGTGGCCCTCCAATCCCACCCCTCCTGTTCATAATCCTTGCAATTACTGTAGGTATTACATAGATTTATCTTTGAGTGTCTCAAGGTGGGCTGCGTGGGTTTGGTACTAGGAGTCACCTATTAGGGAGTACACACGGCGCTTAATTTTCTGGGTCTGGGATACTTCACTGAATATAATTGTTTCTAATGACATCCATTTCCCGGCAAATTCCAGTAATTCATCATTTTTGATGGCTGAGTAGTACTCCATTGTATAGAAGTATCACATTTTCCTTATCCACTCATCAACTGTTGGTCATTTGGGTCGATTGCATGACTTTGCTAATGTAAACAGTGCTGCTATGAACATGGTCGTGCTTGTGCTATCGAGGTGAACCTCTGCTGCATGGGGGGTATTCCCAAAAGTGGAATAGCAGGGTCATATGGCATTTCAATCTTTAATTTCTTTAAGAATCCCCAGACGGCTCGCCAGAGTGGCTGTATAAGCCTACATTCCCATGAGCAATGTAGGAGAGTTCCCCTCTCTCCACATCCTCTCTAGCATTTGTTGTTGTTTATATTGTGGATTTTTGCCATCCTGACTGGGGTGAGATGGTATCTCAGGGAAGTTTTGATTTGCATTTCCCTGATGGCTAAAGAAGTGGAGCATTTTTTAAGATATTTGTTAAACATTTAATTTCATCCCTGGTAAAGTTTCTGTTAAGATCCAGGGTCCATTTTTTAATTGGGCCATTAGTTTCCTTGGTGTTTAGTTTTCTAAGTTCTTAGTGCACTCTGGACAGTAGAGCTCTATCAGATATGTGGTTAGTGACGATTTTCACCCATTCTGTGGGTTGCCTTTGAGCTTGTGTTACTATCTCTTTATCTGAACAGAAGCTCTTTAATTTCACAAGATCCCAACTATTGAGAGTTGTTAGCAGTGACTGTGCCATTGGATGTCTGTTTAGGAAATGTTGGCCTAGCCCAATCAGCTCGAGGGAGTTCCCTATCCTTTCACCTATGGTTTTTATAGTCTCTGGCCTGATATCAAAGTCCTTGATCCATTTGGAATTAATTCTTGTCCATGGTGAAAAGTATGGGTCCAGTTTAAATCTTCTGCATGTGGAGATCCAGTTTTGCCAGCATCATTTGTTGGAGATACTGTTCTTTTTCCATTGAATTTTTTGGGCGCCTTCGTTAAAGACCAAATAGCTATAATTTTGTGGGATTATATCTGGGTCCTCAACCCTTATCCATTGATCTGTGTGTATATTTTGGAGCCAGTACTAGGCTGTTTTTATAACTATGGATTTGTAGTATAGACTAAGGTTTGGTATGGTGATACCTCCAACCGTGTTTTTGTTACTCAGGATTGTCTTTGCTATCCTGGGTCTTTTGTGCCTCCATATGAATTTTGAGATTGTTTGGTCAACTTCTTTAAAGAATTGCGTTGGGATTTTAATTGGTATAGCATTGAATTTGTATAATGCCTTTGGTAGGATGGTTATTTTTATGATGTTGATTCTGCCAATCCAGGAACATGGGAGGTCTTTCCACCTTCTGGTGTCTTCTGCAATTTCTTTCTTTAGGGTTTTAAGTTTTCATTGTAAAGGTCTCTTACTTCCTTGGTTAGGTTTATACCACGGTATTTCATTTTTTTAGGGGCTATAGTAAATGGGATTGTTTCTCTCAGGGCTTTTTCACTTCTTTCATTCTGGGCATATAGGAAGGCCACTGATTTTTGTACATTTATTTTGTAACCTGCCACCCTGCTGAACTACTGTATTAGTTCCAGGAGCTTCCTTGTGGAGTTTTTGGGATACCTCAGGTATAATATCATGTCACCTGCAAATAGGGATAGCTTGACTTCTTCCTTGCCGATTTGAATCCCTCTTATGTCTCTTTGTTTTCTTATGGCTTCAGCTAAGACTTCAAGTACAATATTGAATAGAAGTGGTGAGAGTGCCTTGTCTAGTTCCTGATCAAAGTGTGAATGTTTCAAATTTTTCCCCATTGAGCATAATCCTTGCTGTGGGCTTGTTGTATACAGCTTTTATTATACTGATAAAGGTTCTTCCCCTTCCTACTGTCTCTAATGTTTTGATCATAAAAGGCTGTTGGATCTTGTCAAAAGCTTTTTCTGCATCTATTGAGAATATCATGTGGTCTTGGACTTTGGACTGGTTTATATGATGAATTACATCTATTGATTTGCATATGTTGAACCAACCTTGTGTGCCTGGCATAAAGCCTACTTGGTCCCCATGGATGATCTTTTTGATATGTTTTTGAATCTGATTTGATTAGACTTTGTTGAGAATCCTTGTATCTGTGTTAATCAAAGAGATTGGCCTATAGTTTTCTTTTCTAAGTAAATCTTTATTAGGTTTTGGGATTAAAACGATATTAGCTTCATAGAAGGAATTTGGTAGTGTTCCTTCCTTTGTTATTTGATGGAACAATTTAAGGAGTAGTGGTGTTATTAACTCCTTAAATGTCTGGTAGAAATCTGTGCTGAATCCATCTGGTCCAGGACATTTTTTGGTGGGAAGATTTGAGATTACTTCTTCAATTTCCTCATACGTTATAGGACTATTTAAGTAATTTACAACTTCCTGATTCAATTTAGGTAAGTTATGTTTAGTTAGAAATTCATCCATATCTTTTGTGTTGTTAAACTTCACAGAGTACTAGTTTTTTAAATATGATGCTATTGTTCTCTGGATTTCTTGGGTATCAGTAGTGATATCTCCATTTTCATTTCTAATTTTGTTAATCTGTATTTTCTCTCTCTTGCTTTTGGTTAATTTAGCTAGGGTTGTATCAACCTTATTGATTTTTTCAAAGAACCAGCTTTTTAAATGGTTGATTTTCTCTATCATTTTCCTAATCTCGATTTCAGATACTTCTCCCCTTATTTTGCTAATCTGCTCTCTTTGACTACTTTTGGGATCAGATTGCTCCAGTGCCTCTAAAGCTTTAAGCTGCACTTTTAATTTATTTATTTCTGATGTTTCCATTTTTTTGATGTAGGCATTAAGAGCTATGAACTTGCTTCTTAGGACATCTTTCATTGTGTCCAAGAGATTGTGGTAAGTTGTATTTTCATTATCATTCGTTTTGAGGAAATCTTGCATTTGTTTTTTAATTTGTTCCTGAATCCAGTTCTCATTCAGCATCATATGGTTAAGTTTCCAGGAATTAATGTATTTTCTGTTGTTTGTTGTCTTGTACATGTCAAGCTTTATGCCATGGTGGTCTGAAAGGGCACAGGTTAGAATTTCAACTTTTCTGTATATGTGTAGATTCATTTTGTGGGCCAATATGTGATCTATTTTGGAGAACATTCCATGTGCTGCTGAGAAAAATGTGTATTCTTTGGTGCGTGGATGAAAAGTTCAATAAAGATCTGTAAGGTTCATTTCTTTAAGGGCTTGATTAAGTTCCAAAGTGTCTCTGTTAAGCTTTTGACCTGTTGATCTATCCCATGTTGAGAGGGCGGTGTTGAAATGCCCAAGAATTATTGTTTGGAGGTTGATTTCTTGCTTTAGATGCTATAGGGTTTTCTTAATGAATGTGGAGGTGCCCGTATTGGGTGCATATGTGTTTAGTATTGTGAAGTCTTCCTGGTGAATTGTACCTGTGACTAAAATGTAGTATCCATCTGTGTCTCTTATGATTTTCTTTGGTTTGAAGTCCACTACATCCGAAAGCATAATTGCTACCCCTGCCTGTTTCCTGGTTCCATTAGCTTGCAAAATTTTGGACCAGCCTTTCATTTTTAGGATGTGTCTATCTTTTGTGGCGAGATAAGTTTTCTGAAGGCAGCAGATTTTTGGATTGAGGTTTTTAATCCAAGTTTGTAATCTGTGTCTCTTAATCGGTGAATTAATACCATTGACATTTAATGTTATAATGGAGAAATTATTTTTAATTCTGGACATTTTTTATGTTTTGTGGATTTTGTAAGCATGTTGTTTGATATTTATGTTTTGGTGGTATTATACTTTCCTTCCGTTCTCCTGGATATGCTTGTTCTTTTCTTCAAGCTTGAGTATCATTTCTAGCATTTTTTGAGGCCCTGGTTTGGTAGACATGTATCCCTTCAAGTTGTCTTTGTGCTGGAAAACTTTTCTTTCTCCCTCAATCATGACAGATAGTTTTGCCAGGTATATCAGTCTGGGTTGGCATTTTTGCTCATTTAATACTTGTAGTATGTCTCTCCAAGCTCTTCTTGCTTTTACTGTTTCCAGTGAGTAGTCATTTGTTATTCTAATAGGTTTACCTTTAAAAGTGAGTTGCTTTTTTTCTCTTGAAGCTCTCAGCACCTTTTCTTTGTCTTGAATGTGGAGTGTTTTGACTATTATTTGCCGTGGCAATCTTCTATTTTGGTCATATCTGTTTGGAGTGCGAAATGTCTCTTGTATTTGGATGGTCCTCTCATTCTTTAGTTGTGGGAAGTTTTCATTTATGATGATTTGAAATATTTCCTCAGGTGTGGTATTTAGGGATTCTTATTCTGTTATTGCATGAATGTGCATGTTAGGCTTATTTAGGGTGTCCCACATCTCTTGAATGTTCCTCTCAAGTATCTTTTGGTTTTAACAATCTCTTCCATTGAGCTGGTTAATTCTCCCACTTTGTCTTTAAGATCTGAAATTCTATTTTCTGCTTCATTTGTGCTGCTGATAAGACTCTCTGCTGAGCTTTGGGCTGAGGATAATTTGTCTTTTAGTTCAATTTTAAACTCTGCCTGAGACTGTTTTAACTGCTCTATGCCTATTTTTGTTTCATGAACTGTTTTTCTCAACTCCTCCCATGCCTATTGTGTTCCTGTTCAAAGTGGTTGATTTGGTTGTTTAACTCTTCTCGGATTTCCTCTTTCATAGTATTAATCATCCTAATGATCATCCTCTGAAAGTTATTGTGTTGGGTCTGGCTTTCTTGGCTATTTTCTGTGAATTTGTTCTGGTCGGAATCCATCATTACGGGGTTAATTCTTTCTGTGGGAGATTGGTCTTCTTGGGTTTTGTTTCTCATGGATCTGCACTTTGACTTGGGCATTGTTGTTTTGTTTCGTAGGACCTTTCAGTTTCTGTGTGTTTTTCACTGAACTGATTTAGTTAGTATTATTACCCTTGCCAGTTATTACTAGTGCTTACTTTGGATTGGGTATGTTCATCTATTGTTAGTGTGATTTCCTAGATGAGGCTATTAGGCTGTTAAGACATCAGTTTAGTCAGGTTAAGTAGACAAGGGGTGAATATTAGTATGGTAGTGCACTTTTGCGATTTAGTATCTTGGTGATATGTGAGGGTGAGTGGTGTATTCCCTGGAGTTGTATATGTTTTTGGGGTGGCTGTATGGAGAAGTTGATCTACAGCAATTGATACTAGAAAGGATCAGTAAGGTGAATAAAAGGAGGTTTACTTATCTTTGGGCTGCATGTGAAGAATCTCTCCCACGTGATTGGATGATTGTAGAGGACTCCAGATGAATGGTCTTTGTCCCTTAGTGTTTTGCTTGAGTTTCCTTTGGACTCTATTGAATTCTGAGTAGTAATGAGTCTTCCCTCGACCACATGTGTAGGTCCCCGGTGGGCCGCAGAGGCAGAGGGTCTGCTATTGATGCCAGAATTCTTCACCTGGGACCTGGGACTTGGCTTAGGGCCCACCCAAGCTCCAGGGATGGAGGAATGTGAGCAGGTCCTGTTTGGTGGACGCGCGGGCATTAGGAAGAAAGGGGCTGGGGTCTGGGGTAGGGCCCAGGCGAAGCCAGAGGCTGCCCTGGTGTGGCTGGGAGACGGGGGCACTGGTTGGGGGGCTGGGCTGGGCGGATGGACTCACCTGGGGACCTGGGACCTAGCGGGCGGGGCTGTTGGTGGCGCACGGGCGGGACTGGAGGCAAGGGGCTGGGGTCCGGGGTGGGGCCCAGGCAAAGCCGGAGGCCACCCGTGTTTTGCTGGAAGACGGAGGCACTGGTTGGGGGGCTGGGCTGGACCGAGGGACTCACCTGGAGACCTGGGACCTGGCGGTTGGGAGACTCCTGGATAAAATTAAAGCAGGAACTCCTCTAATGTTGCCCACATTCTTACTGGTGGATTTTTTAAATAAATCATTGAGCATATTAATATGGATCAAAATATTTTTGGTAAACACTTTATTTAATGACTAGCTATAGCATTGAACAGAAAAACTGTGCCAATGACATTAACTGTTCTACACTACTCTGTTCAAGTCACAACTCTGCATCAAATTTGGGTTGTGGGTTACACATTCCTATTGAGATTAACGTGATAGTTATTAACTTCTTAGAATTAGTATTTTGCCTTTGCCTTCCTGAGAAGAAAAGCAATACAGAAAAAGTAACTTGCTTAATTAAATGCCTATCCTCTATACAATTACTAGATCTATACTAAAATTTAATTGGAGAGACAAAGAGAAATAGAAACAGAGGATATTGAGAGGAAGTTGGCTTACTTGTCCATTTTTTCTCTCCACTAAAAAATGTATTATGTATATTTTATAAAGAAGGTCATTTTTAAAACAATGCTAACATTATCTGTTCACCTTGAAATGATCAAAATATAGCATTTAACTCATAATTATCCTTTATAAATGCAGAGAAAGCTACAAGATTTTCAGTGACCAAGTTTATGTACCAAATAAAATAGTGCTGTGATCCCGATGGAAGACAGGATCATTAGCGTGAGTGACGCAATTTTATTTTTGAATACCAGAAGATTAAGTGTTTATGTGAAGTTATTTTGACTTAGGCAAATATACTTCCTGATTTCTTTTGAAACTCAGAAAACACGATGAAAGCAGTTCCATTTTCTCTCATGCAGAGACTGAGGACACAAAGTGACAGGGTCAAGAGAAGAGGTAAGAAGCTTCTTTCAGTCCTATTACAGTTTCTGACAGCTGCTTCCTTATTTCAACTCACTTGACCTTCATCATTAATTTCTAAATGATTCTGTCCAAGTAGACTTTAAAGCCATGGAAAGAAATTCTCAACTTACTATAAATATAAATTTAGCTGGAGAAAAGAATTCAAGAACCAGGGGAGGCTAGTATTGAGAGGGACACAATTAGTTTCTCTGTTGCCTAAAAAGTACTACCAGAACTTACAACTTCTTATAGCTAACTGGACAATTTATGAGGAGGAATCAAGTGTGATTTCCAGTATAAGTAAAGTAAGTGCAAATTTCAATGCTGCATGAGGCAATTACTAAATAAATGTCATGGAGCTGCCCTTCATGCTCTAAAATGGCAAGGAATAAATATACTCATGCACTGCTACAGAATTCATCATGCACATTACAGTTGCTTTGGAAGATAATGACTGGGAAGCCCCTCAGTATAATATTATATGTAAGTAAAATAATTTTCAGTAATTGGATAATTGACCAAACCAAAAGCAAATGGAAATCACTAAAATCACTCCACTTTGAAGATCCATCAGTGGACGTTTTCTATGTGTCATCCAGTTTTGAAAATGCACAGTATAGAGTACAAAGATTCAAAACAGACATGGAAAGAGCTATTTTCTCCATCTGCTTTACAGAAGAATCCATTGATTTATGAGGGGTGGCTCTAGAGCATTTTACTTATAGCAGCATGTGGCACCATTGTCCATATATGATCACTGTAACAATAGGGATTACTCATTTAAAAGGCTAAATATCTGTCAAATCAGTATGCAAAACTCTCTGTCATGATAGAGGGATAAAGAAAAGTTATCCAGCACAAAGACAACTTGAAGGGATACATGTCCACCAAACCAGGCCTTTAAAAAATACTAGAAATGATACTCAAGCTTGAAGAAAAAAAACAGACATATCCAGGAGAACAGAAGAGAAGGATAATACTACCAAAACCTAAAAGTGAAACAATACACTTACAAAAGCCACTAAACATAAAAAATGTCTGGAATTAAAAATAGTTTCTCCACTATAACATTAAATGTTAATGGAATTAACTCACCGATCAAGAGACACAGATTACAAACTTGGATTAAAAAAATCACAATCCATAAATCTGCTACCTGCAGGAAACCCATATCACCACAAAAGATAGGCACATCCTAAAAATAAAAGGCTGGTCAAAAATTCTGCAAGCTAATGGAACCAGAAAACAGGCAGGGGCAGCCATTATCCTATCAGACAAAGTGGACTTCAAATCAAAAAAAATTCATAAGTGACACAGATGGATACTACATTTTAGTCACAGGTACAATTCACCAGGAAGACTTCAAAGTACTGAATATATATGCAACCAATACAGGCTCCCCACAATCATTAAGCAAACCCTACAATGTCTGAAGCAAGAAATCAATCCCAAAATGATAATTCATGGGGATTTCAACACCGCCCACTCAACATGGGCTAGATCAACAGGCAAAAAACTTAACAGAGACACTTTGGAGATTAATAAAACTCTTACTGAAATGGACCTTACAGATCTCTATTGAACTTTTCATCCACACACCAAAGAATACACATTTTTCTCAGCAGCACATGGAACGTTTTCCAAAATAGATCACATATTGGGCCACAAAACGAATCTCCACACATACAGGAAAGTTGAAATTCTAACCTGTACCTTATCAGACCACCACGGCCTAAAACTTGACATCCACAACAAGCAACATAAAATACACTAACTCCTGGAAAATTAAAACTATGATGATGAATGAGAATTGGACTCAGGAAGAAATTAAAAAGGAAATTCAAGATTTCCTGAAGTGAATGTTAATGAAAATACAACTTACCAAAATCTCTGGGGCACAATGAAAGATGTCCTAAGAGGTAAGTTCATAGCTCTTAATGCCTTCATCAAAAAATGGAAACATCAGAAATAAATAACTTAACAATGTAGCCTAAAGCTTTAGAGACACTAGAGCAATCTGATCCCAAAGCAGTAGAAGGGAAGAGATTAGCAAAATAAGGGGAGAAATATCCAAAATCGAGATTAGGAAAACAATACAGAAAATCAACCACTCAAAAAGCTGGTTCTTTTAAAAAATCAGTAAGATTGATACACCCCTGGCTAAATTAACCAAAAGCAGGAGAGAGAAAACCCAAATTGAAAAAATTAGAAATGAAGAAGGAGGTATCACTACTGATACCCAAGAAATCCAGAGAATTAAAACATCATATTTCAAAAACTTATACTCTGTGAAATTTGACAGCACAAAAGAGATGGATGAATTCCTAAGTAAACACAACTTAACCTAAATTGGATCAGGAAGTTGTGAATTATTTAAATAGTCCTAAAATATATGAGGAAATCAAGGAAATAATCTCGAATCTTCCCACCTAAAAATGTCCTGGATCAGATGGATTCAGCACAGAGTTCTACAAGACATTTAAGGAGCGGATAACACCAATACTCCTTAAACTTTTCCATCAAATAGCAAAGGAAGGAACACTACCAAATTCCTTCTATGAAGCTAATATCGTTTTAATCCCAAAACCTAATAAAGATACACTTAACAAAGAAAACTACAGGCCAATCTCTCTGATGAACAAAGATGCAAAGATTCTCAACAAAGTCTTAGTAAATCGGATTCAAAAACATATTGAAAAGATCATACATGGGGATCAAAAGGCTTTATCCCAGGCTCACAAGATTGGTTCAACATATGCAAATCAATAAATGTAATTCACCATATAAACCAGTCCAAAGTTCAAGACCACACGATACTCTCGATAGATGCAGAAAAAGCTTTTGACAAGATCCAAAAGCTTTTATGATCAAAACGCAAGAAACAGTTATAATGGAAGGAACCTTTATCAATATAATAAAAGCTGTATACAACAAGCCCACAGCAAGGATTATGCTCAATGGGGAACAATTGGAAGCATTCCCACTTCAACCAGGAACTAGACAAGGGTGTCCACTCTCACCACTTCTATTCAATATTGTACTGGAAGCCTTAGCTGAAGCCATAAGACAAAAAAGGGACATAAAAGGGATTCAAATCGGCAAGGCTTCAAGAAGTCAAGTTATCTTTATTTGCAGATGACATGATCTTTTACCTGAGTGACCACAAAACTCCACCAGGAAGCTCTTGGAACTAATACAGAAGTTCAGCAGTGTAGCAGGATACAAAATAAATGTGAAAAAGTCAGTGCCCGTCCTATATGACCAGAATGAAAGAAGTGAAAAAGGCCTGAGAGAAACAATCCCATTTATTATAGCCCCTAAAAAAATGAAATACTTGGTATAAACCTAACCAAGGAGGGAAGGGACCTTTATAATGAAAACCTTAAAAACAATAAAGAAAGAATTTGCAAAAGACACCAGAAGGTGGAAAGACCTCCCATTTTCCTGGATTAGCAAAATCAACATCATAAAAATGATCATACTACCAAAGGCAATATACAGATTCAGTGCTATACCAATTAAAATCCCAAAGCAATTCTTTAAAGAAGTTGACCAAACAATCTCAAAATTCATATGGAGGCACAAAAGACCCAGGATAGCAAAAACAATCATGAGTAACAAAAACAATCACCATACCAAACCTTAGTCTATGCTACAAATTTACAGTTGTAAAAACATCCTGGTATTGGCTACACAATAGACACACACATCAATGGATAAGGATTGAAGACCCAGATATAAGCCCACACAACTACAGCCATTTGATCTCTGACAAAGGGGCTGAAAAAGTCCAATGGAAAAAAAAAAACAACATCTTCAACAAATGGTGTTGGCAAAACTGGATGTCCACATGCAGAAGATTAAAACTGGACCTCTACTTGTAACCATGTACAGGAATCAATTCCAAATGGATCAAGGACCTCGATATAAGGCCAAAGTCTATAAAAACCATAGGTGACAGGGTAGGGAACTCCCTCGCGATGACTGGGCTAGGCCAACAGTTCCTAAACGGCCATTCAATAGCACAGTTACTACGATCAACTCTCAACTGTTGGGATCTTGTGAAATTAAAGAGCTTCTGTTCAGATAAAGAGATTGTAACACTAGCTCAAAGGCAACCCACAGAATGGGAGAAAATCTTCACTAACCACATATCTGATAGAACTCTATTATCCAGAGTGCACAAAGAACGTAGAAAACTAAACACCAAGGAAACAAATGGGCCAATTAAAAAATGGGCCTTGGCATATTACCCTGCTATTCCACTTTTGGGAATAACCCCCGATGTAGCAGAGGTTCACCTCGATAGTACAAGCACGACCATGTTCATAGCAGCACTCTTTTCAATAACAAAGTCATGGAATCAACACAAATGTGCAACAGTTGACGAGTGGATAAGGAAAATGTGGTACATCTATACAATGGAATACTACTCAGCCATCAAAAATGATGAATTACTGGAATTTGCTGGGAAATGGATGTCATTAGAAACAATTGTATTAAGTGAAGTATCCCAGACCCAGAAAATTAAGCACCATATGTACGCCCTAATAGGTGGCTCCTAGTACCAAACCCACCCAGCCCACCTTGAGACACTCAAAGGTAAATCTATGTAATACCTATAGTAATTGCAAGGATTATGAACAGGAGGGATGGGGTTGGAGGGCCACACCAGAAACAAGGAGAGAGAGGACCATGTTACAGTAGAGAAACTAGGCCTCCATCAAGGACTGCAAGTAAGTAATATGATACCTGATTAAGTTAACCGATGTTCGTTCTTGATCATTTACAACTGAGGGGGTATGATTTTAACAGAAGGGGAGGGGCATATTCTCTGGCAGATAAAAAGTAACCATTTTGCAAATGGGTGATTGACCCCTCCCTCACTGAGGCAAACCTTTTATTACATCTACCCTTGAATGTGCTCTTATAATAAGACTCCAGTTTAACAGTTTTTTGTCTCTGACCAGGGAGTGACATACAGTGCCCATCAGGATGGAGTGAAGCGCATTGCAGGAGCAGCAAAACTGCAAAGAAAATCAACAAACCATAATCCAGAACTTCAGAGACTCTATATCAACCACCTAGAACTAGGCCAGTCTAATCTCTCCCCATCCTGAAGCTCAGGGAAATTCGCAGAAGAGGGGGCCGTAAGATTTTAAGAGCAAAAGGATGGGAGGAACAATGATTTGCAAGATACTTGACACAAGTTAGGGCCGAAAAAATCATAATTGGACTTTGCATGCCCTGCACAATGTCCAACACACTATTGACCTCACAAAGTCTAGCATCTGCTAAAGGCACCATGATCCATGGAGGCAAGGAATTGACAGCCACAGTAGTGTTCCTATGCTTAAGGGGAACACAAGAAAGGGTTCAGGGAAATGTCACTGGGTCCTTGTACGTCATGGGAGAGGAGGGCCCAGAGGAGAGTCAGGCATGCACAATAAAGGACTCTCTGGGAATTGGGGCGGGAGACACTGGGGGATGTGGAGGGAGGGGTGAGCGGAGGGGGAGTTAGGGGTTCAGGGGGAGGAGGAGGGAGGGAAGGAACTGGTGTACCTATTAAGTTTGTATGAGCAAAAATAATAAAAAATGTATAAAAAAATAAAATAAAATTACAGTTAAAAAAATGGGCCTTGGAACTTAAAGGAACCTTTACCAATTAGGAAATTAAAATGTCTAACAAATATCTTTAAAAATGCTCCACATCCTTAGCCATCAAGGAAATGCAAATCAAAACTTCCCTGAGATATCATCTCACCCCGGTCAGGATGGCAAAAATCCACAATACAAACAACTCCAAGTGCTGGAGAGGATGTGGAGAGAGGGGAACTCTCCTACATTGCTGCTGGAAATGCAGGCTTATACAGCCACTCTGGCGAGCCATCTGGAGATTCTTAAAGAAGTTAAAGATTGAAATGCTGTATGACCCTTCTATTTCACTTTTGGGAATAACCCCCTACAAAGCAGAAATTCACCTCTAATAGCACAAGCACGACATGTTCATAGCAGCAAGGTTTACAATAGCAAAGTCATGGAATCAACCCAAATGTCCAACAGTTGACGAGTGGAAAAGAAAATGTGGTACATTTATACAATAGAATACTACTCAGGCATCAAAAATGATGAATTGCTGGAATTTGCTGGGAAATGGATGTCATTAGAAACAATTATATTCAGTGAAGTATCCCAGACACGGAACGTTAAGCACCGTATGTGCTCTCTAATAGGTGGATCCTAGTACCAAACCCTCTTAGAAACACTCAAAGACAAATCTCTGTAATACCTACACTAATTGCAAAGATTTTAAATAGGAGGGATGGGGAAGGCAGGCCCCACCAAAGACAAGGAGTAAGGGGACCACGTTACAGCACAGCGAATAGGCCACCATCAATGACTGCAAATAAGTAATGAGACATCTGGTTAAGTTCACAGACTTTCCTTCTTGATTATTTGCATCTGATGGGGTATGATCTCACCAGAATGGGTGGGCATATAGACTGCCTCATAGAAAGTAACCATTTTGCAAATGGGTGATTGACCCCTTTCTCACTGCAATCTCCTACTTTTATTCCATCTACCTTTGAATATACTCTTATAACAAGACTCTAATTTAACAGGTTTTTATCTCTGGCCAGGGGGTGACTTCCAGTACCTATCAGGTGGAGCCAAGAACATTGCAGGAGCAGCAAAACCAAAAAAAAAAAAAAATCAACAAACCATAATTCAGAACATCAGAGACTCTGTATCAACCACTTGGAACTGGGCCAGCCTAATCTCTCCCCATCCTGAAGCTCAGGGAAATTTGCAGAAGAGGGGGCGGTAAGATTGTAAGAGCACAAGGATGGGAAGAGTAATGATATGCAAGATACTCCACACAAGTTAGGGTGGAAGCAATCGTAATAGGACTTTGCATGACCTGCGCTTTGTCCAACACATTAGTGACCCCATAAAGTCTAGCATGGACTAAAGACACTAGGATCCTTGGAAGCTAGGGACTGACAGTCACAGTAGTGTTCCTAAGCTTAAGGAGAACACAAGTAAGGGTTCTGGGAAATGCCCCTGGGTCCTTGCACCTCATTGGAGAGGAGGATCCAGAGGAGAGTCTGGCATGCACATTAAAGGACTCTCTGGGGATTGGGGGGTGAGGCACTGGGGGATGGAGATGGAGGAGGGGGAGCAGGGGGACTGGTGTACCTGTAATGTTTGTATGAGAAGAAATAATAATAATACTATTCTCCCTCCCGCACCGCCTCTCTCCTTGCTGCCACTCCCCGGTGAGTGAGTCCGTCCCGCCCTCCCAGCCCCCCAGCCCCCCGGGTCGCCCCGTGTCCCTGAAGCATGCCCCGGCCTGCCTCAGGCTTAGGCCTGGGCCTCGCCCCGAGCCCCAGCACCTTTCTTCCTCCCGCCCGATTGTTGGACCAACTGGAAAGGACTTGCTCACATTCCTCCATCCTTGGAGCTTGGGAGTGCCACTAAGACAAGTTCCAGGTCCCAGGTGAAGAATTCTGCCAACAACATCAGCCCTCTGCCTCTTTGGCCCACCAGGGACCAGCAAAAGTCGTCTACAGAAGACACACTGCTACTCATAATTCAATAGAGTCCAAAGAAAAAGAAAACTCAAGCAAAGTTCTAAGGGTCAAAGGCCATACATCTAAAAACCTCTACAATCATCCTATCACATGGGAGAGGTTCTTCATATCCAGCCCAAAGATAAGTAAACCTCCCTTTTTTTTTTTCAACTTACTGTTCCTTTCTAATATTAATCACTGTAGATTAACCTTTCCATACAGCCACCCCAAAAACATACAACTCCAGGGAATACACCACTCACTCTCACATATCACCAAAATACTACCTGGTAAAACTGCACTACCATACTAATATTCCCTCCCTGTCTACTTAACCTGATTTAACTGATGTACTAACAGCCTAGTAGCCACAACTAGGAAATAACAATAACAAAAAACAAACATACCCAACCCAAGGCAAGCACTAGTAACAATTGCCCAAGTGTAGTAATACCAACTAAATCAGTTCAGTCAAAAACACACAGAAACTGAAAAACCCTAGAAGACAAAACAACAATGTCCAAGTCAAAGTGCAGATATATGAGAAACAAAACCCAAGGAGACCAATCTCCCACTGAAAGAATCAACCCCTTAAGGATGGATTCCAACCAGAACAAATTCACAGAAAATAGCCAAGAAAGCCAGTCCCAAGACAACAACTTTCAAAGTATGATCATTACCATGATTAATACTATGAAACAGGAAATCCAAGAGGAATTAAACAACCGCATCAACCACTTTGAACAGGAAGACAACAGGCATTTGGAGGAGTTGAGAAAAACAGTTCAAGAAACAAAAATAGGCATAGAGCAGTTAAAACAGTCTCAGGCAGAGTTTAAAATTGAACTAAAAGACAAGGATTCTTCAACCCAAAGCTCAACAGAGAGTCTTATCAGCAGCACAAATGAGGCAGAAAATAGAATTTCAGATCTTGAAGACAAAGTGGGAGAATTAACCAGCTCAATGGAAGAGGTAGTTAAAGCCAAAAAGGTACTTAAGAGGAACATTCAAGAGATATGGGACACCCTGAAGAAGCCTAACATGTGCATTCATGGAATACCAGAGCAAGAATCTCAAAATACCACACCTGAGGAAATTTTTCAAATTATCATAAATGAAAACTTCCCTCAACTGAAGAATGAGAGGCCCATCCAACTACAAGAGGCATTTCGCACTCCAAACCCATATGACCGAAATAGAAGATCGCCACCGCAAATAACAGTCAAAACACTCCACATACAAGACAAAGAAAAGGTGCTGAGAGCTTCAAGAGAAAAAAAGCAAGTCACTTTTAAAGGCAAACCTATTAAAATAACAAATGACTTCTCAATGGAAACAGTAAAAGCAAGAAGTGCTTGGAAAGAAGTACTTCATGTATTAAATGAGCAAAAATGCCAACCCAGATTGATATACCCAGCAAAACTATCTGTCATGATCAAGGGAGAAAGAAAAATTTTACAGAACAAAGACAACTTGAAGGGATATATGTCTACCAAACCAGTTCTTCAAAAAATGCTAGAAATGATACACAAACTTGAAGGGAAAAAAAACCATATCAAGGAAGACAGCAGATTAGTATAATACCACAAAAACAAATATGTAAAATAATAAGCTTACAAAACTCACTAAACATAAAAAAGTCCAGAATTAAGAATAATTTCTCCATTATAACATTAAATGTCAATGGTATTAACTCATTGATTAAGAGACACAGATTACAAACTTGAATTAAAAACCACAATCCAACAATCTGCTGCCTTCAGGAAACTCATCTCACCACAAAAGATAGGCACATCCTAAGAATGAAAGGCTGGTCCAAAATCTTGCAAGCTAATGGAACGAGGAAACAGGCAGGGTTAGCCATTATGCTCTCAGACAAAGTGGACTTCAAACCCAAAAATATCATAAGAGACACAGATGGATACTACATTTTAGTCACAGGTACAATTCACCAGGAAGACTTCACAATACTGAACATATATGCACCCAATATGGGCCCCTCCACATTCATTAAGAAAACCCTACAGTGTCCAAAGCAAGAAATCAACCCCCAAACGATAATTCTTGGGGATTTCAACAGTGCCCTCTCAACATGGGATAGATAAAGAGGTCAAAAGCTAAACATAGACACTTTGGAACTTAATCAAACCCTTACTTAAATGGACCTTACAGATCTCTATCGAACTTTTCACCCACGCACCAAAGAATACACATTTTTCTCAGCACCACACGGAACTTTCTCCAAAATAGATCACATATTGGCCCACAAAATTAATCTACACATATACAGGAAAGTTGAAATTGTAGCCTGTGCCCTATCAGACCACCATGGCCTAAAGCTGGACATCCACAATACAACAAATAAGAGAAAATACACTAACTCCTGGAAACTTAATACTATGATGCTGAATAAGAACTGGATTCAGGAAGAAATTAAAAAGTAAATTCAAGATTTCCTGAAAGTGAAAGAGAATGAAAATACAACTTACCAAATTTTCTGGGACACAATGAAAGCTGTCCTAAGAGGTAAGTTCATAGCTCTAAATGCCTACATCAGAAAAATGGAAACATCAGAAATAAATAACTTAACGAAGCAGCTTAAGGCTTTAGAGAAACTTGAGCAATCTGATCCCAAAAGTAGTAGAAGAGAGGAGATTAGCAAAATAAGGGGAGAAATATCTGAAATAGAGATTAAGAAAACGATAGAAAAAAATCAACCAGTCAAAAAGCTGGTTCTTTGAAAAAAATCAATAAGATTGATACACCCCTAGCTAAATTAAACAAAAACAAGAGAGAGAAAACCCAAATCAACAAAATTAGAAATGAAAATGGAGATATCACTACTGATACCCAAGAAATCCAGAGAATTATAACATCATATTTCAAAAACTTATACTCTGTGAAATTTGACAACAAAAAAGGATGAATTCCTAAGTAAACACAACTTACCTAAGTTGAATCAGGAAGTTGTGAATTATTTAAATAGTCCTATAACATATAAGGAAATTGAGGAAGTAATCTCGAAACTTCTCACCAAAAAATGTCCTGGACCAGATGGATTCAGCACAGAGTTCTACCAGACATTTAAGCAGTTAATAACACCAATAATCCTTAATGTTCCATCAAATAGCAAAGGAAGGAACACTACCAAATTCCTTCTATGAAGCTAATATCATTTTAATCCCAAAACCTAATAAAGTGTCACTTAAAAAAAGAGGGGCTGGAGAGGTGGCTCAGGGGTTAAGCCTCTGCCTTGCAGGCAGAAGGTCCTGAGTTCGGATCTCAGATCCCACGTACAGACGCCCAGGCGGAAGCGGCGGCGGCCTTCATTTCTAGTCCTAGTAGGGCAGAGCCTGTGAATCCCGGGGCAGAAGGAGGTGGTAAGCGTCCATGGTTGTTCTGGATTCGTCCGTGGTTCTACACACACATACATACACATACACACATGCACGTGCACATGCATACGCACACATGCACAATTGAATAAATAATAATTTTAAAAAACTTAAAAAAAAAGAACTATAGGCAAATCTCTCTGATGAACACAGATGCAAAGATTCTCAACAAAGTCTTAGCAAAAAAAATTCAAAAACATATCAAAAATATCATTCACGGGGACCAAGTAGGCTTCATCCCCAGGACACAAGGTTGGTTCAACATACGCAAAAGAGTAAATGTAATTCATCATATAAACCAGTCCAAAGTCCAAGACCACATGATACTCTCAATAGATGCAGAAAAAGCTTTTGACTAGATCCAACAGCCTTTTATAATCAAAATGCTAGAGACAGTAGAAATGGAAGGAACCTTTATCAACATAATAAAAGCTGTATACAACAAGCCCACAGCAAGGATTATGCTCAATGGGGAACACTGGAAGCATTCCCACTTCGATCAGGAACTAGACAAGGGTGTCCACTCTCACCACTTCTATTCAACATTGTACTTGAAGTCTTAGCTGAAGCCATAAGAAAAGAAAGGGGCATAAAAGGGATTCAAATCAGCAAGAAAGAAGTCAAGCTATCCCTATTTGCAGATGACATGATTTTATACCTGAGGGATACCAAAAAATCCACCAGGAAGCTCCTGAAACTAATACAGAAGTTCAGCAGAGTAGTAGGATACAAAATAAATGTAAAAAATCAGTGGCTTTTCTAGGCCCAGAATGAAAGAAGTGAAAAAGCCTTGAGAGAAACAATCCCATTTACTATAGCCCCTAAAAAAATGAAATACCTTGGTATAAACCTAACCAAGGAGGTAAAAGACCTTTACAATGAAAACTTTAAAACCCTAATGAAAGAAATTGCAGAAGACACCAGAAAGTGGAAAGAGCTCCCGTGTTCCTGGATTGGCAGAATCAACATCATAAAAATAACCATCCTACCAAAGGCAATATACAGATTCAATGCTATACCAATTAAAATCCCAAAGCAATTCTTTAAAGAAGTTAACCAAACAATATCACAATTCATATGGATGCACAAAAGACCCAGGATAGCAAAGACAATCCTGAGTAACAAAAACATGGCTGGAGGTATCACCATACCAAACCTTAGTCTAAACTACAAATCTATTGTTGTAAAAACAACCTGGTACTGGCTCCAAAATAGAAACACAGATCAGTGGATAAGGGTTGAAGACCCAGATATAAGCCCACAAAAATACAGCCATTTGATCTTTGAGAAAGGGGCTCAAAGAATCCAATGGAAAAAGAACAGTATCTTTAACAAATGGTGCTGACAAAACTGGATCTCCACATGCAGAAGATTAAAGCTGGACCCGTACTTGTTACCATGTACAAGACGTAATTCCAAATGGATCAAGGACCTTGATATCAGGCCAGAGACTATAAAAACCATAGTTGAAAGGATAGGGAACTCCCTGGAGCTGATTGGGCTAGGCCAACAGTTCCTAAACAGACATCCAATGGCACAGTCACTGCTACCAACTCTCAACAGTTGGGATCTTGTGAAATTAAAGAGCTTCTGTTCAGATAAAGAGATTGTAACAGGAGCTCAAAGGCAACCCACAGAATGGGAGATAATCTTCACTAACCACATATCTGATAGAGCTCTACTATACAGAGTGCAAAAAGAACGTAGAAAATTAAACACCAAGGAAACTAATGGCCCAATTAAAAAATGAGCCCTGGATCTTAACAGAAACTTTACCAGGGATGAAATTAAATGTCTAACAAATATCTTAAAAAATGCTCCATTTCTTTAGCCATCAGGGAAATGCAAATCAAAACTTCCCTGAGATACCATCTCACCCCAGTCAGGATGGCAAATATCCACAATACAAACAACAAATGCTGGAGAGGATGTGGAGAGAGGGGAACTCTCCTACATTTCTGGTGGGAATGCAGGCTCATACAGCCACTCTGGTGAGCCGTCTGGAGATTCTTAAAGAAATGAAAGATTGAAATGCCATATGACCCTGCTATTCCACTTTTGGGAATAACCCCCCATGCAGCAGAGGTTCACCTCGATATCACAAGCACCACCATGTTCACAGCAGCACTGTTTATAATAGCAAAGTCATGGAATCAACCTAAATGTCCAACAGTTGATGAGTGGATAAGGAAATTGTGGTACATCTATACAATGGAGTACTACTCAGCCATCAAAATGATGAATTACTGGAATTTGCCGGGAAATGGATGTCATTAGAAACAATTATATTAAGTGAAGTATTCCAAACCCAGAAAATTAAGCACCATCTGTACTCCCTAATAGGTGGCTCCTAGTACCAAACCCACCCAGCCCACCTTGAGACACTCAAAGGTAAATCTATGTATTACCTATAGTAATTGCAAGGATTATGAACAGGAGGGATGGGGTTGGAGGGCCACACCAGAAACAAGGAGAGAGGGAACCATGTTACAGCAGAGAAAATAGGCCTCCATCAAGGACTGCAAGTAAGTAATATGACACCTGGTTAAGTTCACAGATGCTTGTTCCTGATCATTTTCAACTGAGGGGGTATGATCTCACCAGAAGGGGAGGGCATATTCTCTGGCAGATAAAAAGTAACCATTTTGCAAATGGGTTATTGACCCCTGCCTCACTGAGGTTTCGTACTTTTATTACATCTACCCTTGAATGTGCTCTTGTAACAAGACTCCAGTTTAGCAGCTTTTTGTCTCTGGCCAGAGGGTGACATACAGTGCCCATCAGGATGGAGTGAAGGGCATTGCAGGAGCAGCAAAACTGCAAAAGAATATCAACAAACCACAATCCAGAACCTCAGAGACTCTATATCAACCACCGAGAACTAGGCCAGCCTAATCTCTCCCCATCCTGAAGCTCAGGGAAATTTGCGGAAGAGGGGGTGGTAAGATTGTAGGAGCAAAAGGATGGGAGGAGCAATGATTTGCAAGATACTCCACACAAGTTAGGGCCAAAGCAATCATAATTGTACTTTGCATGCCCTGCACAATGTCCAACACACCATTGACCTCACAAAGTCTAGCATCTGCTAAAGGCACCAAGATCCTTGGAGGCATGGGATTAACAGCCACAGTTGTGTTCCTATGCTTAAGGGGAACACGAGAAAGGGTTCAGGGAAATGCCACTGGGTCCTTGTACGTCATCAGAGAGGTGGGCCCAGAGGAGAGTCAGGCATGCACAATAAAAGACTCTCTGGAAATTGGGGGGGGAGGTACTGGAGGATGGGGAGGGAGGGGTGAGGGGAGGGGGAGCAAGGGGGTCGGGGGGAGGAGGAGGGAGGGAACTGGTGTACCTATTGAGTTTGTATGAGTGGAAATAATAATAAAAATGTATTAAAAAAAGAAATAATAATATAAATAATTAAATAAATGAATGTCAGCCATAAAGCCACACTAATAAATGAATGATGCAGAACGTTCACAACTATACAGCTTTATCCAAGTCTGAATAAAATAAACATTTTAGAAAATATAGAATAAAATAAATTATGCTTCATTGTAACTGGCACTGCTATAAGCGGAAACAATATCAAAGTGCAATTATATCAAAGATGAATTGGATTTAACAGTTTTCTTCAGAATATTACATTATACAGACAGTGATTGTATATACTCCTTGACATCTCATAGAATATTCCTTACATGTAATAACATTATAGGCAAAAAGGGAACAAACACAAAAAGCAAACATTTTCCTATATCTTGTCAGACCATAGTCAATTAAAATTGTAAATTATCAACAAGGAAACTACACATATACATGAAGAGAGAACACTATAGTTTTGAATGAACAGTAGGTGATTGAAGAAATTGTAGAGGAAATTTTAAAAATTCATAGAATCAAAAGAAAATGATATTACTACCTATTAGAATCACTGAAACGAAGCCACGGGTGAGCTAAGATGGAAGTTTATAAATATAACTGCACTTACTAAAAAATAGGAAAGATCTCAAAAAAATAAAGAAATAGTCTATCACTTGCGAATTCTACCTAATTTTTAAGATGAGATATCAATACTGTTCAGTTCCACAAAGTAGAAAGAACTAATCTATGTAGTCAACATACCCTGATACCAAAACCATATAAATACCTAACAAACGGGGCAGGAGAGGTGGCTCAGGGTTTAAGACTGCCTGGCACACAGAAGGCCCTTAATTCAGATCCTGGTTCCCACATAAAAATGTCAGGCAGACACGACAATGGCCTGCACTTCTTGCTCTGGAGACAGAGCCTGGAAAATCCCAGAGCAAGACAAAATAGAGGTAAACACAATCCAGAATGATGACTAAAGTCACCCTTGCTCCTCCATGAGGACATACAGTGTCCTCTGATACACACACACACACACACACACACTAAATTAATTAGATACTAACAAAAAATAACATTACAAGCTGATTTCACTGACAGCATAAACACAAAAATTCTCAACAAAATACTCACAAACCAAAGTCAAAAGCACATTAAGAAGATCATATATCATGTGCAAGTTCATTTCTTTCCAGTAATATAAGGTTGATATAAAATATGCAAATCAATAAATACTATACACCATAGGAAAGTTAGTGGACAATAACATGATCATATGTACAAATGAAGAAAAGACATTTGATGACGTTCAACATACCTTCAGGATAACAGTTCTAAAGAAAATAGAAATAAAACTTATTTCAATGTAAATAAAGCCTATATATGGCAAATCTATAGTCCACATTGGATTAAATGGGATGTTGAAGCATTTATTCTAAAATTTGGAATGAGACCAAGTTCCCATTCTCATTCAATATATTTCTTGAAGTCTCAACTAGAGAAGACCAGAAAAAAGGAAGGAATTTGAACAGGAAAGGAGTAAGAATCCCTTTAGTAGAGTACATGATTCTATGCCTAAAATAATCTAACAACTCTACCAGAAAACTGCTAGATTTAATTTGCATTTTGGTTGTGTGAACACTTTTCCTGGGGACACACCATGCTTGATAAATGAATGAGTACATTTGGGTTACCCTCAGGAGCAGAGGTTAGAGTTACCAACAGAAGCAGGAAAAATTCAAAGGCAACTACATCCCAGAATGTCTCCCCCAAGCATGAATGAAACGCATGGGACATGCGACCTGGAGCTGTAAAGCTTGCTGGGAGAGTCTCCTCCAGGCTTCTAGATGGCTCTGGGTCTCTCTTCTGCTTCTGGACCCTTTACTACCTCTGTCTCTCCCCAACTTCTTAGCTGGCCTATTCAAGATCTTCAAACTGCGTGACTTGGCTGTTCTAAGCTTTTGTAGTTTTCTTCATTGTTCTGAGATCTCTTTCAGACTGAACTGTCTGGCTGGCAGGAAACTCTCTTCCTGCAACTGTTGTTTATTACCTTCCCACATCCTGAAGGGAGACACCCTCCCCAGGTTGTTAATTGCAGGAATATCCTGAGCCCAACAGGCTATTCATTTACTAGGACTTCCTCCAGGATGGGATGTTTCAACATCCTCCTGAGCTTAGACTAGGGCAAAGTCTAACCTGCTGCCCACAGGAAAAATGACATGCAACAACATTCAGCGAGGTTGTAGGATTCAACATCAACACACAAAAAAATCATTAGCTAGTGAATATTAAAAACAAATTTGCTGAAAAATTCCATTATAAAAAGCCTATTATAAAGGGTCAAAATAATACACTCATTGTTAAATAAAAAACCCTCAATAAACCCAGTGGATCATAGAACAAAATGAACTGACATGAATATAATAAAAAAGCTTGTATGGCAGAAGGGAGTAGAAAGGGATAGTAGGTAGAGAGGAAAGTGATCCATTAGCATTATACTCATGTGACAGTGTTAAGGAACATATTTTAAATTTTAATTTCTTTTTAATTCTTTTTAATTATTTAATTATTTAATTCTTTTTAAATCATACACATATAAAATTTTCACCCTATATTACCTTATCTCATTCCTCTTCCCACTCCCACTGAAAATCTCTTTCTAATTAGTTGCCCTCCTACATTTGTCTTCTGTGTGTGTGTGTGTGTGTGTGTGTGTGCGTGTGTGTGTGTGTGTGAAAGAGAGAGAGAGAGAGAGAGAGGAGAGAGAGGGAGAAAGAGACCACTGAATTTAATAAAGGTTACTTACATTAGTATATGTATGGGTACGTGTTGAAGCATTGGCAATACATCAGTGGTCACGTCAATGATAAGGGTGAATCGTCATGAGTCCTCCCTTCCATGGTGTACTGCTGATACGCCAGATCTCATGCAGTTCTTATGGAGGTAAGGAGGGCTGCAGTGAGTTCCTGAAGACACTGTTTTGCAGCACTCCTCTCCACCCTCTGGTTTTTAAATTTGCCCCTCCCACTTTGGATGTTCCCTGAGCTTTATGAGGAGGGTATGAGTGAGCGATACAGTTGTCCTGTTTCAGATCAAGTACTCCACAGTCATTCTCTGCACTTTGATTAGTTGTAATTCTCTGTATTAAATGCCATCCACTGCAAAAAGCAGCTTTTCTGATAAAGGCTCAGAGCTGAATTAATCTATCAGCATGAATATAAGCATTTTTTACTGAAAATTTCTTATACCCAAATAAAATGAGTTTGTGTTTTTCCCTGTTCCATCTTCATCCCCTCCCAATCCCCTCCTCTTCTCTCCTGCATTCCCTTCACCAATCCAACCATGTCTTTCCTGTCTTTCTATGCTTTTACGTATTTAGATTACAGGGCTCCCTTGGCCTCAACAGTGCCAGTATGGAACCAGGTCTCTGTGATATTATTAAGTATCTCTTTAGTGGACAAACTCACAAGAGTAAGGCTCCCCTTCTTTTGTCCAGCACCTGCCCCAGAGATTCTTTCTGAGTATAGTTGTTTTTCCTGAGATCATTGCTGTTCCATGGGGGAAATATTGATGTTGGCCATTGTGTGGAAATGGTGGGGGATAGATCTCATTGCAGTGAGCTCCTAGATGCAGCAGCCCTATTGTGATTAGAGTGACTTAGCAGCACACCTTACCACTCTTAGACTCTTACAGTCTTATCACACCCTCCTCTGCAAGGTTCCCTGAGCCTTAGGATAGTGAGAGAGTGTGATAGTCTAATTATGGTCAGGCATTCAAGATCATCAATATTCTATATACTCTGGCTAGTTGATATTTTCTGTCATTAAGATGCTTTTTGGTTGAGTGCTGAAAGCTTTTATTGAAGATAAGTATTTTGAAGGCAATTTGATACCATGTCAGTTTAGTAAGCCAACAGTAGATTTTTCCTTAGGGTCTAAGATTTTCCCATGTGCAGGTTATTAACCAGGTTTACAGTGCCAGGCATGAATTCCTACATCCTGTGTACCTGGCCTCAAGTTCAATCAAAAAGTGTTGGTTACCTTTACAAAGTTCATGTCACTATTGGTCTAATCGCACATTTTGTCAGGGTGGTTCTTAAAACTGTTGATGGCTTTTCTTCCTCAGTGGCCTGCATAGTACTTTCTAGCACTACGAAAATCCAGCCAGCAAGGAGGAAGCTTCCAAGTCCTGTGATTAAATGTGCGGTGCCTTCAGCAATAGAGTCTTATCAGCAAGTTCTTTTGGCAAATAAGAACAATGGGAATATTCTACTTTGTTTGGAGGACCTCTGGATTTCCCAGAACAACAGCTCATAGAGAGGTATTCCACACCTAGTACTGTGACATTTGTTTAATAATCTATAGTTAGAGGGAGGAACAATTCAAGTCAGTTCTACTACCCCTTTCTCCAACTCTCTGTGTACTCTTTGTATGGTAGCTGTGTTCAAGTTTTTTAATTATTTAAATTATTATGATGCTACACTGAGGACAGGACATAACTCTCAGTCATCTAAATATCTCCTGCGCCTTCTCTTGAACCTAATCAAGAGTGTGTCCTTAGAAAATATTTGATCAATCAGTAAGCAGACACATATTGAAATAATCTTCTGAAATTTCAATAGTGATTTAGAAAGATGTAAGGAATGTGTCTAGAGATTGTGTTTTTAATATGCTTAATATGCTAGCCATTTTAAAAGTAAAAAAAATTGGTATAATTCTAAAAATATAGACAACAATTGAGATTATTCAATAAATAATGATAAATTAATAAGTCAAATGTGTATTTATTTTTGTGGATGACTTGATTTTAGAAGAACCAGGAGGACAATAAATATAATAATAAAAATAAAAGCAACAAGAAAGGAAACGTACTATCTAATATAGAAGTAGCTTTGATACAGCAGGGAGGAAACAGAGAGATCCACGGAGGGGTGGAGGGAGGGAGGGGACAGGGGTTCCTATTATATTTGTATGAGCAGAAAAAAAAAAGAAATAGCTTTGTTAATGATGCCCCTTTAGGGCTAGATTCTGTTTATGTTATCCTATTCCCAAATTACTATGGATGAGATACAAAATAATAAACAGGTACTCACTAGCTCTAAGAAACCCTTAACTTTGCTGCAAAATCCAAACATATCCCCATAGGAAGTTTGTGTACTGCTGCTGCTAAATTATATCAAAGACCTTTAGAAAACAAAGATAAGATAAGTAGAATATTAGCCCCTGAGGAGACTACTGAGCTACAGAGGTCACTGTCAGCTCAAATCAAAGGAGACAGAGATCACAGAAGGCCCAAATACTTGAGCCAAATATTTCTTCTGATCTGTTGGAGTACAGAAACTAAAGGAAGCATGTGAAAAGAATTTCAAGTAGATGCATCATTAAAGTATTATACTGGCAGATGGCTTATGTTAAAAAATTAGCTATGACTCAGAGCTGCAGACATGCACAAGTCAAAATTTGTCCTTTTACTGAGCTCCAAATTTAAATGATAAATGTATTGCACTTTCCTTATCCCCTGTCCACATTAATGGCACAAATAAAAGAAATGTTGCTTTCTTCTTAATTGAGGTCAATAAAACACAGTGTCCTACTTATGTCAACATCTAGAGCATCTTAAGTCAAACCATGGAAGTAGTGACAAAGTGGTTCCTTGCATAATTATCACTGCTTTCATCCTTTTATCAGAGAATCTGGGAGTAAAACAAGCATATATTCTGGCTGTGTTAAAACCAAGCCACGGCAACAGTCCACATATAGAAGATGAGATTAATGCCAGCCAAGAAGCCAGGCAACAGATGTTTGTATTCAGATAAGAATAAGATGTATAAACTAACAATAACTAATAATTATTTTGCTTCTTCAAGTGTTTTATCTCCTTTCATTAAAATTTATATTGTAGAAATTAATTACCAAAGACTGTCTTTCTAATCTCTATTGGACAGAAAAAGGTTGAGAAAAGAAATCTGAACAATCAAGAGAAGACATTATTTTTAGAAGGGTCACTTTTCCTCCTCTTGTACCTCTCCAGGGTTTGCATGGGATTAACTTTCATGTGTGGCAGTATTTCTACTTTTCTTTGTAATAGTTTTCAAATATTTGTTCCTCTACCTCATAAAGACTGGTGTCTTTAATGACTTTAGGTATCTCCACTCTTAAGACTATATTTATTTAACAAGATTATAATCTTTCATCTTTACACAACCATTTTCTGCCTTACCATAAAATATCCCTCATGACCTTCCCAGTACTCTTAGAGAAGCCTTTCCTCATCCATTCAAATAGTCACAAATATTCATTTTGCTCTCAGTGGCTGCCTTTTCTCCTGCTACTCATTTCAAGGTGTCCCCAAGTTCCACTGATTCTACCTAGACCACATTGTAGATAGCTGTTCTTTGCCTTCACAAACATTACCATTTTAAGAGTCATTTACTGATATCTACTTGAAGAGTCATTCTTCTCATTGATATTTGTGGATCATTTCAATTGGTTACCTAGAAACCTATACTATATGACAGTGTAAGACTTAAAGGGCGGAAGCCCAGCCTTACCCCAGGGAGCGGACCTCCACAGAGCACTCACAGACACGAGTTCGATACAAAAGCAAGAGGATTTTATTTCAGTGCGCTGGGGTCGCCTCATACACAAGGAGGAGAGACGACCCCAGCGCGCAGGAATAAAATCCTCCTGTTTTTGCATCGAACTCAAGTCTGTGAGTGCTCTATGGAGGTCCACTCCCTGGGGTAAGGGTGGGCTTTGGCCCTTTAAGTCTTTTATATATATGTATACATTTTTACTGTTATTTCAGCTCATACAAACTGAATAGGTACACAAGTTCCCTCCCTCCCTCCTCCTCCCCCCCCCGACCCCCCTGCTTCCCCTCCTTTCACCCCTCCCTCCCCATCCTCCAGTACCTCCCCCCCCCCAATTCCCAGAGAGTCCTTTATTGTGCATGCCTGACTCTCCTCTGGGCCCTCTTCTCCGATGAGGTACAAGGGCCCAGTGGCCTTTCCCTGAACCCTTTCCTGTGTTCCCCTTAAACATAGGAACACTACTGTGGCTGCCAATCCCTTACCTCCAAGGATCTTGGTGCCTTTAGCTGATGCTAGACTTTGTGAGGTCAATAGTGTGTTGGACATTGCACAGGGCATGCAAAGTCCAAGTATGATTGCTTTGACCCTAACTTGTGTGGAGTATCTTGCAAATCATTGCTCCTCCCATCCTTTTGCTCTTACACTCTTACCTCCCCCTCTTCTGCAAATGTCCCTGAGCTTCAAGATGGGGAGAGATTAGGCTGGCCTAGTTCTAGGTGGTTGATATAGAGTCTCTGAAGTTCTGGATTGTGGTTTGTTGATTTTCTTTTGCAGTTTTCCTACTCCTGAAATACCCTTCACTCCATCGTGATGGGCACTGTATGTCACCCCCTGGCCAGAGAAAAAAAGCTGCTAAACTGGAGTCTTGTTATAAGAGCACATTCAAGGGTAGATGTAATAAAAGTAGGAAACCTCAGTGAGGCAGGGGTCAATCACCCATTTGCAAAATGGTTACTTTTTATCTGCCAGACTATATGCCCTCCCCTTCTGGTGAGATCATACCCCCTCAGTTGTAAATGATCAGGAACAAGCATCTGTGAACTTAACCAGGTGTCACATTACTTACTTGCAGTCCTTGATGGAGGCCTATTTTCTCTACTGTAACATGGTCCCCTCTCTCCTTGTTTCTGGTGTGGCCCTCAAGCCCCATCCCTCCTGTTCATAAAACTTGCAATTACTATAGGTAATACATAGATTTACCTGTGAGTGTCTCAAGGTGGGCTGGGTGGGTTTGGTACTAGGAGCCAGAATTAGGGAGTACATACGGCGCTTAATTTTCTGGGTCTGGCATACTTCACTTAATATAATTTTTCTAATGACATCCATTTCCCGGCAAATTCCAGTAATTCATCATTTTTGATGGCTGAGTAGTACTCCATTGTATAGATGTACCACTTTTCCTTATCCACTCGTCAACTATTGGACATTTGCGTTGATTCCATGACTTTGCTATTGTAAACAGTGCTGCTATGAAAATGGTCGTGTTTGTGCTATCGAGGTGAATTTTTGCTGTATGGGGGGTTATTCGCAAAAGTGGAATAGCAGGGTCATATGGCATTTCAATCTTTAATTTCTTTAAGAATCTCCAGACGGCTCTCCAGAGTGGCTGTATGAGCCTGCATTCCCACCAGCAATGTAGGAGAGTTTCCCTCTCTCCACATCCTCTCCAGCATTCCTTGTTGTTTGTATTGTGGATTTTTGCCATCCTGACCGGGGTGAGATGATATCTCAGGGAAGTTTTGATTTGCATTTCCCTGATGGCTAAAGAAGTGGAGCATTTTTTAAGATATTTGTTAGACATTTTAATTTCATCCCTGGTAAAAAAAAAAAGTCTTACATTTGGTTCCCTGACCGGGAAACGAGCTACCTCCCAGGCTTCACCACGACCGGGATCGGAGGTTCGCTTGAGCAGGTCTGTGTTCGTTTTGTTTTGTTTTGTGTTTGACATGCCTGGTTAGTTTTGACTTTCGGTTTGTAATTACAGTTTGCCTCTCACGGAGAGCTTTTTGTGGAGTCTCAGGGAGACAAGACGCATTTGATTCGAATTTGTAGAGCCTAGGAGAGGCTCATTTGTATTGGCCAGAGCAGCAGGCAGACATGCTGAGACGTCGCAGGCCAGGAAACTGGAGGATGCTCCAGATTCCGTTTGGGAGAAAGGAGCCATGAGGGTCCTTCTCCACTTGAGGCGGCCAGCATGAGGCCGCCACCTGGAATTGCTGCCATGACAGAGTTATGACATTCTCGGCCCGGGCGTACTTGTCTCATCGGTTTTATTATGGTTGTCGTTCTCATTGTTCTTGTTATTGGACTGACGCCTTTCTTCCTTCTTGACTGGTCTTAACATGGGACAGACTTAGATGACTCTTTTATATCTTATGACAGACCACTTTGGGGAATTTAGGGAAAGAACTCGAAATCTAAGTGTTAAAATTAAGAAGGAAAATTCATCACTCCCTGTTCTGATGAATGGCTCACATTCAAGGCCAGCAGATATGTGTTTTAAACTGTCTTCTTTTTAATTTACCTAATAACACCTCTATTTTGATTTCTAGAGCAACTAAGGAAAGAAAGCCTTTGCCCCCCTGTACTGGAGGGGCCAGAAGAACTGTCGTTTTTTGTGCTATGTCTATGATGATCTCATTTTAAGAGTTACTTTAAATGTTTTGACTTGCTTAGTTATCTGGATTCCCCATGGTATATATGTTTTGTGTTTTAAAATAACAAAGCTATGACCACTTTAAATTATTGTGTGCTTATAATCACATCACATTTTGGTTTTTGATTTTGTTTATTATTTGGCATGTTCAATTTAAATGCATATGCACAATTAAGAATGAATCATTTTGATAACATTAAAAGGCCTGAGTATGTACTGACTAAAATATCTTGTTTTATATTGATTTTTATGAAGCTTCACAAAAGGTGATATTGTGTTTTTATCTAGGATCTGATAACATCATTTTTGTAATTCCTTTAAAAGTTTGTTTTCCCATGTGTAATACCAATGTATCTAGCAACCAGAAAGGAAAAACTGATCTCTGGGAAATTCATTGGAATTTACTCATTTTCGTGGTATGTATGAGCTCCCTTCCTTGGGAACAAGTCTGCTTTCAAATTCCAGGTGTACTCCTGTGTTCTGCTACACCCTTGCTAACTTAATTTGGATGCAATGATTTTTAAGATGAGGTCTACTGTTATTGCCTCTTTTAAAGGACATTTCTTAAAGGATAAACATCAGGAAACTATCAAGTAGGAGAAAAGACAATACGAAGAAAATGTATATGATAGATGTATAAGAGGTTTAAAAAATGGTTTAAAAGAAAGTTTTAAAAAAAAAGGTTTATGGGATGAGATATCTTACTTAGAAAGTTAAAAGAATGTTAAAGTATATGGTGCAGGTTTATAGAATGTTATGAAGGTTTATGGAATGTTAGGTTTATGAGAAGACTGAAAATTAAAGATGATGGTTAAAGGAAATGTCATGCATTATGCTTCTTCCATATTACAAAAGAAAAAGCCTCAGAAATTAGAAATTAAGAATTAAGCTTCATGTATTCAAATGTATTTTAATTGCTTGTTTTGATTAAATAAGAATTTGGTTACTACGACCTGCAGCAGCCCTGGCAGGGCCCTCATCCGCTCCCTGGAAGGTGGGTTTCCAGAGAGCAGGGGTCTGCTCAAAATCAGACGACAGGAAAAGCCGAGGCCCAGCTGCAGCTTGGAACATACTGAAGGCCAGTTGTTAAACCAATCCCTGCTCACCTTTTGAAGCAGGCTTTTCCCAGAGGGGGGAAAAAAGAGAGGGCACTTTAAAATGGGGGAGGGAATGTCTTTAACCTCTGTGTGAATATGTGAATGAATGCTGGCCAGAGGTGGGAAACCTGTCACGCCTCTGTGCTTGAGTTTGTAGTCCCACAGTGAGATCCCTAAGATCTCTTAAAGCCACGGGATTCGATTGGGCCAGTTCTGCGTTTCCATGGTGATGACATACAGTCTAGGATGGGATCGGATTAGAATCCAATCGCAAGTCATGAAATAGCTGAACCCACTATGGCTAAATCATTACCCATGACTCTGCAAAGAGTGTGGCCAGGCTGGCACTTGAATAATCTCTCCTGGAGGGATTCCCATCCTTTGTCTGCACCGTGTGGTGGGGATCAATGTGACTTTAGCTTTTGTTAATCAATGAAAGAAAATTCCTAAGAATGTTTGCCCTGTAAGGAAAATGTTTCATGTCTGAGACAATGACCATACAGTTTAAATAACATAGAAAATGAAGGAAGCTTCAGGCATGCATGGACCATGGACTCTCCCCTTTTAATGTTGGTGGATGGGGCTCTGGCTCCCCTGACCATGAGTGGCATAGGGTGGAGTGCTGACTCCCCTGATCATGGGTTGCATAGAGCACTGACCTCAGTCAGTGGCTGGATTTATATAGTGATTAGCAGAATTCTGCTGAGCCCATGTGTCCCTTCCCCAAGTCCAGGTCCACTAAACTGAAGCAAAAAGGGAGATTTCCTCTTCCTGTGTCCAGGAACTATCGGGGGGGGGGATGAATGCTTAGTACTACCAACCTGAAAGAGAGTCAACTTGTATATTCTTAGACATGCCCTGTATACATCTTAGACAAGAGATGACCCCATAATACCATCCAACTAGACAAACAATGGCAAACAAATGACAGAAAGTTAAGAGACTATAAAGATTTGTACCAAAAGTAGCAGCTAGTAGCTCAAGAAAAGCTTTGTCTCGCAATAGAAATGCCCTCGAGAGACTAAGGTGGAACAGGAATTTCATCTAGCTCCCACATCAGCCAAACTCCCATCTAGAGGACAGGGTCCTCATCTGTTAGGGGGAAATAGGCCCCCATCTGGAGGATAGCATCCTCATCTGTAAGGGAGAGGTTGGCACCATCAGGAAGCTTTCATTTCTGTCTTGGAGGTAGAATCCTTTGTTTCTGTTTGTCCTAGAACTTTAAAATAGAACAGGTGACTTAGGACTTAATATAAAAAAAAGAAAAAAGAGAAAGAACCAGGAAGCAAAGAAATCAAAACTTGACATGTGCCTAAGGGGATAGATAGATTATTAACAGGCATGCCCAAGCAGATCAACCCAGGACCCCTTCCAACAGGGGAAAGATGGAAAAGATGCTTTAAATATGACCAGACCAGGAGCTTTGAGACGGTTGCAAACACAGGAAGCTTTTGTGTGGCCTATGTCCCAAACATGGGAATTTCCACTGGAGGAAGATTACCCTCTGAGCCAAGGGCCCAGGAGTCAAGCCCTCTGTTGGGAACCAATGAAATGGCCTGAAGCTCCTAGCTTCCCTCCAATAGAAAAGGAGTTTGCCTCTGATAACCAGAGAAAGCCCAAAATGCCAGGTTGAGCATCTCATGAAAACCTTGGGTTTAACATGCATATGGGAATCCTCTTGGTTTCTATGTTAATGGACGAGGGAGCACAAAATTTTAATGCTCAACTTCCTTCCTAGGCTTTTGTCAATCTTTGATTTTACTAAAATGTTAATGATCAGGGAAATGACAGGTTCACCAGTTACAAAGTAATTACTGAGATTCCTTACATACTTAATAATAATGTTTTACATGCCTAAATGCCCGAATATTCTGGGCTTAGGCTTAATAGAATAAAATATTTTAGCACTGTTATAAAGTCATTCACATGGTTCTGGTTTTAGACACACCAAAGTCTTAAAACATAGGTGGGTAATGAAGAGACCTAGAACCCAATTTTGGTTTTCTTTTAGTCTCTTTTAAGTATGTTTCTCCACATGTATATAGCTTTCTTGTGAGGCCCAGTGGAGCTCTCATGTGATCTAGTCAGAGTGGCCATTAGCTCTAACAATAGACAGGCTAGGAGTTTAGAATATGGCCCCACATGCCTAGCTGAACAATGTCTCTGCTCGACTGGAGTTGCCCACCCCCTGTTCCTCCCCTTACCTAGAGTTCCATGGGCTGTCCACAGGTGTCATGGGTAAAACAGGATGCAATTCAAACTGCTCATGGACAGGCAGGGGTGGGAGGGGCCAATCCCTGCATGCCAAAACTGTTGGCTGTCAGCCAATCATGTAACTACTAAGTTGGAAGCTCCCTCTTTTGCCAATAAGCTAGAGCTGAAATCAGACATGTTCTGCCCTCACCTTAAAAGTTTGCCTTAAGTTAAACTCAGTGCTTGACAGAGGGAAAATACAATGACAAACTTAAGGAGTTAAACCAGGAAAAACAGCAAAACTCCAGGTGTTAGGCAGACTAGTTCTGACAACAAATCTATGCTGGCTTTTCATTTAGATCTAAAGAATGGTCTTGCCCTAATGACAAAATAATCCTTACAGACCTATAGAACTTTCCATGTCAGGAGATAATGTCCCCTACATGTGTCATCTTAGAAGGACTTGTGACAGGTTTTATAGCTCTTGGCTTTTACACCCTACAAACATGATTTTCCTTACTAACTCTTGCTTGTACCCACTGTAAGATTGCTGAACTTACTTGGTTTATCCCATATGCCTTCCCAGTTATAATGGTCTAATCCTTGGGTAGATTTTGGAAGTTTAACTTATGTTTTGTCTCTTTTAGATGGACCTTAAAGTAATAAAGCCATCTATAAAGGACCTCTAGACCATCCCACCATTTCATAGATGAGGATATCAGACTGCTTTTATTTCCTTGGCCCTGAGTCAGCAGGAAGCAGCCAGATCAAATTATTGCCCTTTATCCCCAGAGCGGTCTGAGTCCTCAAATAGGTTTATGGGGGAAATGAGGCAGGATTAGAACAGCCATGCTGGGATGGGTCTCTCAAGGTCTTTAAAGGTCTTTGGAATTCCTAGAGACCATCCACCACTGCTGTGATCACCATGAAAGAACATTCCTGCTGAAGAAATGACTCCAGTCCTCTCATGCCCCGATTAGACCAGGAGACATCCTCCAAATTTTAAGGTTAAAATTCCTCCAAAGAAAAAGGGGGGAATGTAGAAAAAGAAATTTTCAAGACAGGCAAGATTGTGGTGAGCAATTCTCAGAACCCTGTCACCTCACCCCAACCCAAGGGTTCCAGGAAAAAGGTCGAGTACGTGTGGTGAGGCCAGACACCAGAAAAATATCCCCACCCTCAGGGCTCCAGGAAATGCTCCCCCTTTCAAGGTCTCAGGGGGGTGTAGTACTTGCAGCTATGCCAGATACTGCAGCTTGCAACCAATCAATTTAAAGTTAAGTGTTTTAGCCAATTATTTTGTAACATTACATAGCCTCCCTACAAAAAAGTATAAAAAGGTGTATGCTTCTTGAGCTCGGTGTCGTCTCTCTCTCTGGTGTGTGGAGTGACCCCAGCATGCTGGAATAAAATCCTCTTACTTTTGCATCAAACTCATGTCTGTGAGTGCTCTGTGGAGGTCCGCTCCCTGGCGTAAGGCTGGGCTTCGGCCCTTTGAGTCTTACAACAGTACTACCTGTTTAAAAATACTATTTGATATGACCTTATGCTTTCTAGTGACATTAGTTTTCCATGTTTATAGATATCAACTGAACAGTATTATATACTTTTTAAAAACATTTTTCTTTTGAGTGTTTATAAGCATGTGTATGTTTTCACATTTAATGGAAATTTTATCAGGGCATTATGTTATTATTGTACTTTTTGCAATGGTTACTTTTCAATTATCGTCTGACACCTAAGATGTGGACTCTGGTCTACTGGATAGGGATTCTCCAGACTAAGGTTAACCTCTGGGCGTGCTTGTGAGGAACTGCGTTGAATGTACTGACTGATGTGGGAAGACCCAGTCTTAAAGTGGGTGACACCAATCACTGGGCTTGGACCTCCAGACTGAGTAAAAGGAGAGGCCAAGCTTGCATTCATTCATTGTTGTCTTCTTTAATGTGAATACATGTGACTAACTGCCTCAAGCTCCTGCCACGGTGACTTTCCCTGTAGTAAAGAACTAAAGGACTATGCCCAGGTACTGTGAACCAGAATAAATGTCTTCTCCCTTAAGTTGCTTTTGCTAGGATATTTCATTATTGTAAGTGGAAAAGAAACTAGTACATCCTTTTAATATGTGTCTAATTATGTGGAAGTATCAGTGTCTATATCTGCGACTGAAAGTTTATTTTTCCAAACCCATCATCGAACACCCAACTTATGAGTAAGGTGAAGTGCTAAAAGAGTAAGGCCACCTGGGAACATACTTTATTCCATGAATCTCAGGAATTAGAATATTAGTGAAAGGTTCCACTGATGACATAATTCTGAGGTATATCATACCCTTTAGCCATTGTTTTCCCATAGAACAGTTCTAACCATACTATGGTAACTGCTTTTATTGGTTTCCTTCCATTTCCAAATTTCCTATGTTTCTCATGTCCTATACTCTACTCTCTGGATCTATTTCCTGTGAAGAGACTCTGCATTATTTCTAATTCCACAATTCTACATACATGAGTATTTGATAGATCCATTTCATTTTTATAGACTATGACACTATAAATATTACTGTATAAAAAGATTAGTCCTTTGGATTCACTCTACTTTGGTACAATGTAAAAATGGGATCCATGGATCAAACTACATCACTAATTACCAAATTACTTTCAATTACATATTTGTAGTCTCCCTGTCCCTTTAAGAAAGTTATGCTGTGGACACGGAGTTTTACAAGTTTCTTTAAATCTTTCCAGATACAGGGGTTTGCAGGGAGGCATCTTTGTGCCCATTCCCAGAATGCTGGAATCAGGCTGGCTTGCTGATAACTGTCCTTTGACACAGGAGCTCCACAGGGCCAATGCTTCCCTTATCCCCAGAATGCTGGGAACACACCGACAAATGTCTTCCCACCCTTGTGTGTTTCAGATCACAAGAATTCTATAACAGCTTTTTACCTTGAGCAAATCTAGACGTTCAGGGAATGTTTTGATAAGAGAATTCCCATACTCCTTGCTTTGTTTCCACAATAAACTCTAATGAACTCCGTGTGCTGTTGCTGTGGGAAATAAAAGCCCACAGGACACTGCTCTGTATTCCAGAGCAGTAGACAGCCTGGGGTCCCCTGATGAAATTGAATAGATGTGATCTTAATCAATTCCTTGGCATCTATCACAATGGGAGGAAAGCAATACATATTACTAAATTTCACACTGAGAATACTGTAACTTTCAAAAACTGTATGCTTGATTGTGGTCTCCCCATGGGAATTCCTGACTTTTAGCTTTGGTCATTTTGTCCGTGTCTAGTGGTTCCTACCTGGGTCTCTAATAGACACTAAAAGGCAGTAACTGAGGTCACTTATGTCCCCATTACCAAATGAATACAAACCTTCGAGTTTGATTATTTACTGAATCTTATTTATACTGACATTCATTTCGCTTATTTTTAGTGGCTCAGCAAATACTTCAGGTGCAATCAATAGAAAAAAAGTGAAACAAATACTTGACCTCTTAACTTGCTTACAAACCCTAAAGTACTTCAAATAACAGAATAAAAATAGAGGGGAAATGAGCTTGTAGGCTAATACAGATAATCCAATTGCTTTTCCCAGAAGGAACTGGATCAGTGTTTAACTCTGGCTTCATTTTCCAAGCAATACTGAAAATTTTCCATACTCCCTATATAAGAGAATGGAAAGATGCCCTGCGTGTTCTGAGGTAGAAGTCTAATGCAGATGTGAAAGAAGTCATGGCACTATTATTACCACATGCTCTCCTCTCTCAGTATGCCCCCCCTACCTAATAACTAGCAGTCTCAAAAGAAGTGGGGCATTTCAAAGTGAAGTCTCTGATGAACTCTCTTCTTGAATTAGGTATTGCTCCAATTCTATCATTTTCGAAAGAGGGCTCATTTTGTTAATTCACTGTCTACCATGACAACAGACAACCATCTACCAAAAAGGATGTGTGGGGTCCAGATGGAAGGTAAGAGGCTAAACTCAAAGAACTAAAACTTGTATCTTGAGAGAAAGGAAAAGAGTAGAGAGGGAAAAATTGAAAGCAGTTGAGGAATAGTTGAGGACACAGGGCTGTAAAGAGCATAAAAGAAAGATTCTTTCTGAAAATATCTTAATTTTTTTCTTGGCTCTAGGATTTTTATACACTTGTATTGAAGAAATATATAATAACGATATGGACACTGAACCTCATGAAGCTTGTGTTTTAGTAGGTAAGAGAGAACAACAGAATTTGCATATAATAATACATCTAAAATAATTAAAAGATTGTATATATGTAATGAGAGAAACAAGTATACATACTCATAAGATTAATGCAGAGAGGGTGCTATGGAGACATTTCAATGTGGATATCATCTAACAATACATAACAAAATGAAAAGAGAGAAGTCATGAAAAGAGCAAAACAAAGAACAGGCAGAAAGCATTCTCCTGCAAAGGGAGGCTGGAGAGGTGGCTCAGGGGTTAAGCCTCTGCCTTGCAGGCGGAAGGTCCTGAGTTCGGATCCTAGACCCCACGTATAGATGCCGCGGGGAAGCGGGGCGGCCTGCGTTTCTGGCCCTGGTAGGGCGGAGCCTGTGAATCCCGGGACAGAGTAAACAGGGAGGAGGTGGAGGCGGTCAGTGGTGGTTCCCGAATTCGCCCGTGGTTACACACACACACACACACACACACACACAGTTGAATAAATAAATAAATAATTTTTAAAAAGTAATTCAAAGGCACCAGATAAGTTTTAGAAACGTAGCAGTGTCATTTCTGAAGTGGTAGAAAAAACAGGAAATGTGTACTCAACAGTATCATGAATGGAAAAGGGTTATGTAAATGTTGGTGATGAACCTGCAATAAATCATGCTAAGGACCTGTGGATGTTCATGGGGAGGATTTGGGCACAATGGGAGGGAGAACCAACTATTATTGTTTTACTGCATGGACATGACATCAAGCTGCATTCTAAATATTTATTTTTATATACCTAGATTAGAGCAGCTTTCAGTCTTCAAAAAGAGGCTTGCTGTCAGCTGGTTGTCATTTTCTGTATTAAATGCTTTTACCAAAAGAAGTTTGTTGCTTGAAGGCTGAGAGCTGCTCTGATCTACAGTATAAAGGTAAGTACTTAGAAAGCACGGTACCATGTCCACGTCCAAATTTACTCTCTTCACGAGACATAAGAGATGTAAAAAAAAAAAAAAAAAAAAAAAAAAACTGAAACTGGAAAATAATGTTATGAAGGGACTAAAGTTAGACTTGCAGTGAGTGGACCAGGAGAATATGGTAGTGCAAAGCAAGAGATTATGACTATTTAAGTTGGAAAGTTTGACATTGAAATGTGATGCTCAAGACTGAGAAAAACCAAGATTGAGAATCGTCCTTTGGGTCCACTGACAAGAAATACATTTCTGGGGGCTGGAGAGGTGGCTCAGAGGTTAAGCCTCCGCCTTGCAGGCGGAAGGTCCTGAGTTCGTGATCCCAGATCCTACGTATAGACGCCAGGCAGAAGCGGGGGCGGCCTGCGCTTCTTCCTGGTAGGGCGGAGCCTGTGAATCCCAGGGCAGAAGGAGGTGGAGGCGTCCATGGTGGTTCGCGAATTCGTCCGTGGTTCTACACATACACAGACACACACACCCGCGCGCACATACACACGCACATGCACACAGTTGAATAAATAATAATAATAATAAAGAAATACATTCCTGGTCTTCGCTAAACTTACTTTAAAGAAGTAGTGGTGGCTAGAAGATGGCTACATTAAGGTCAACACAGAGCAAGACACAGAAATAAAGGCAAGAAGTTTCAAACACTTAGTGCTTATGATTATGATAATAGAAACAATGAACTGAAAAAAGCGGCACCAATCCTGACTCAGGCAGAGAGAAAAGAGAGCAAGGGATCCTGAGAACACACAGTTGGCCTTTGGTAAGAGAGAGTCATCTTTTTCTATTATAACAAGAGAGGGCATGTGGAAGGGAAAAAAATGACTACAGATTCTGCTTTTGTGACCTTTGTGCTAGGAAAATTGGCAAGGCTTTGATTATTTCAGGTTCCAATGGAGTTTGAAATAATGTCATCAGCTCAGAATGAAGCTGGCAGAGCCATGGGTGACATTTACACATAAAGGTGTGTCACAGGAAGTAGGAAACACTTGTGTGCAGATGGCATTCATTTTTTCTGGCCGCCTCCATCTGACAGCCATGTGTGTTAGCTCTCAAAACGTACTGCATTCCTGCTTCCTGCAGGGCACTGAGTCTCTGCAAATTGGCCCTAGGGGCTGTCTCTGTAAAGGGCAAACTTTGAGTAAGAGCCTCTAAAGCAAGTAAGGCAATAGAAAGAAAAAAGTCAAGAAAAGAAAAAATATATTACATTCAAAAATGGTGACTTCAAAAAGCAATTAAGTGGAAAGCCACATTTATTAAGTTAGCAAATCTTGTGTTTAATGGGGCTAGAGTAGTGGCTCAGGGGTTAAGCCTCTGCCTTGCAGGTGGAAGGTCCTGAGTTCGGATCCTAGACCCCATGTACAGACGCTGGGCGGAAGCGGGGGCGGCCTGCGTTTCTGGTCCTGGTAGGGCGGAGCCTGTGAATCCCGGGGCAGAGTAAACAAGGAGGAGGTGGAGGTGGTCCACGGTGGTTCCCGAATTCGCCCGTGGTTCTTCTCTCTCTCTCTCTCTCTCACACACACACACACACAATTGAATGAATAAATAAATAATAAAGAAAAAAATTAAAAAAAAAACAATTTAAATTTTAAAGACTTTCTTTTGAGTTCACAAAATGTCAAAACAACTTTATTAATTCAATTGTTTGAAGCCAGTGTTTTGGAACTCAAGAAAATGTTTTCATTACTTTTATTTGTCTCCATGGTCAGTCAGGTTCCCTTTGCCAAACTGCTGGCCCACTTGTAAATATGGCAGGTTTTACATATGAGCAAAACACTCTCTTGTGCATTTCTGATATCGAAATTTCAGTTTTTCAATAACAACCCATAATTCAGAACACCAAAGACCCTACATAATTCACTCAGAACCAGACCAGCCAATTCTCTCCCATCTTAAAGCTCAGGGAACCTTGCAGAAAAGGGGGCAGCAAGATTGTAAGAGCCTAAAGATGGGGAGGACCAATGAAATGCAAGATACTCCACACAAGTCAGGGCCGCAGCAGCCAGGATATAGCCACAATGTCATTGCACCTTGCCTGACCTGCACGTCGGCTGACATGTCAACAACCCCCAAAGTCTAGCATGGATCACGGGGAAGAAGGCTTCAGACAGTAAGATCCTTAGAGTCAAGGGGTTAAACAGTCATAAGAGTTCCCACACTAGCAGGCAGTTAAAAAAAGGGGCCTCAAACTATGCCATTGAGTCCTGAACCCTCACTAGTATAGACATCTCAGAGGGAAATTCAGTGCCCACCAAAAACAAATGTTCTGGGGGATGGGAGAAGGCAGGAAGCGCCAAGAGAGGAAGAGGGAAGGAAAAGGGGTGAGAGGAAGGTGTGGGAGAGTGGGAAGGGGGGGAGTTTGGAATGGGGGATGACAAGGGGAAAGGAGAAAGGAAGAAGAAGGGAGATATCTATTGAGTTTGTGTAACCAGGCAAAAAAAAAAAGGAATTAAAAAAATTCAGTTCTTGAACCCTTTCTCCAAAAGTAGTGTTCTTTTTGATGTCTAGAACATGCCACGTACATACATATATGTACTTACACATATGCATATTCATAAAGACACATGTATATGTGTGTCTAGCTGAATGAGTTTTTAAGTATAATAGTTAGGATCTGTTCAGGAAATATATAGAAATTGTGGTACTAGTTTGAATAAAAAAAGTATGGCATAGGGTGAACAAGACGGTCAGTGGGGAAAGACTTTCTGATAGGCCTGGCAACTGGAAGTCAATCTTTGGTGTTTACATAGTGGACAAAGAAAAATGACTCTGCTAAGTTGTTCTTTCAGACACAGACACACACACACACACCACCTTCCACACAAAAGAAATAAGTAAAAATGGAATAGAAAACAAATATAACAAAGAGTGGTTATGTAGTGAAAATTGGTTATGTGCTAGTGGTGAAAGGCTACTCTAGATGTGAGCAAGACTGAACAAGGAAAAGACTTTAACATAGCTCTATCCAAGGCTAACTCAAGGCTTTAGGTGGGAAGGTAGGAGTACCAGAGAAACCAACAGCATAGAAGTATGGGGAAAGGCTTGCCAGAAGCCAAAAATTTCAGCTGATCCTAAGGGTGGCAGAGAATCCTGCAGGAGAACACAGGCCACAGTTACCCGACAATGACTGATCCTGTGGAAACTGAGTCACACTAGACGATATGTCTGAGCCACAGCTGCTGAGTGAACTAAGAATAATGCTATCTGCACGTTAGATATTGAACCCAATGAAACGAAACAAAAAGAATGGCTCTTTTGCCTAGTAACGTCTCTCCAGCGCCCTCTGTTGGCACGAAGTCTAGGAGCAAAGGAGAAACCACAGTGACAGGCAGAGGAAGAATGAGAAAGTAGACAAAGTAAATGAGTTTGTCAAATTAAGTCACAGAGCACTGATTCTTCTTGGAATCGAAAGCAGGATCGGGTCTCACTATCCATCACCCTATATTTAAAGACACAGAAAGCTGGATATTTAGGTAAAGCGTTATGTCCAATATTTCATGATTGTTTCTTGGCACAGTGGATTTTTTTCCTTATCTAGCACTGTGCTTTTCCCTGTAGCCCACTTTTCCCTGAACTAAGTCAACAATTTTTAAATACTGCATAATAGGTATATAGTCCTTTATCAATATTACTTGCTCTTTTATCCACCTGCTAAAGTCAATAAATCTAACTTTTACAAAGCAGCACAAGACATGCTTGAAAATTTTTGTGCAATTTTCAGTAGGTGCAAACAAAAGATGGCATTGTGTCTTATGCAAACATTTTCTTTTAGGACTTAACACTTCAAAAAGGAAAAAGAAAGTTTCTACAAAATTATATATTCAGCAGAATAGAAGAAATCTTGTTTTTTCCCATGTAATTTATTTTCAATACTCAAAGAATTGCAAGAGTGATTTAAATAGCAGCTGGCAATCAATGGTTACTATGGTTGCAAAAGTAAACTTTATTCTGGATGGTAAACAGGAGGTTCTGTTGGATGTTTGCCATTGTGCACTTCCTGTGTGAATTTCAGACTGTTTAAATAATCAGGAGAGAAAACAGAAGGAGAGAGGAAAAGATTCGGGACTTCAGCAGGTCTGTCCGCAGAAAGAAACTGAATTTGCTGAGGAAACCTACTTCTAGTGCTCATTAACAGAGACGCAAAAGTGATCCATCGCCTTGATAAAACAGCTGGGGGAATGCCTGTCTACAGAGACTTTGTAATACCCAGAAACAGTTAATCAAAGCCAAAGTGGAAGTTGGGAAGCTACCCAAAGTGCCAGCACTTCATACTGAGGATGATGCTCTGTTCCCAAGAAGACATGATCCTTGTGTCAGCTCAGCTGAGAAAGATCTTGGACCAAATTCTTGGTGGAAGTAGGAATGGTTTTGCTTTGCAGCAAGAGCTAGATGCCTTCAGATACAAGCAAAGAAACTGGGATGTGCTTCCTCATAACAGGTTCTGAATTTTTCCAAAGAATATAGTTCTAGAGACCCATGGTTAGAAAAAAAGAATAAGAGTTTTCACAATGAGACATATCTGGACTTGATTCTAGTCTCTACAAAATCTGCATGTTATCTATTTCTTTGTGAATAAAATGTAACCACCATATCCACTTTTACGGTTATTTTGTAGACTTAATAAGATATGAAAAGTATAGCATCTCCATTGCATTTTCGCCTATCCCACACCAATCTCCATGACTGTCCTGTGCCCTTTAAGCATGAAAGACAGTGAGGTTGTGTCATTAGTGAGACAAAATAGACTTCAATAAAATAATGGAACAAAATTCTGAAAGAACTACTTAGTTAGACACTCAAAGAAACCCTAACCCTTTATGTCAAAAGGCAGGGTGCACTCAGGATGGGACAGAAAGAAGGTGATGATGACTAGATTAGAAGAATGAGCACTGATGCATTCAAGACATAGAGTCAATACAACCATGAATATACTGCAACCAAGCTCACCGGCACAAGGTCCAACTCTATATACACTGAATGAGGGACAAAGGGATTCATGTGGCCCTAACCCACAAATACTGACTGCTGATGGTCAAAGCTGGCCACAAGGAGGAGTTCCTCAAACATCAGGGTTACAGTTACTGTAATAGTGCATGTGCCATAATGGATATGCTCATGCACATGAAAAAAGACGTTGCTTATGGGACTCAATGGGACACAAACACAAGAAGGGATATTGGGGCAGGAAGGAAGTTTGTATCTCTCAGTATTTGGAGGGGAATATGTGGTAGGATAATGGAGGGGAGAAAATAACAAAAGTTCATTGTGATTTTAAATAAAGAATAACTTCTAATGTTAAAGAATCAAAAAGCACAATAACTAGAACCTGATAACAATATATTATAGCAAAATTTCCTGCTGGGAGCACCTTGTTTAAGAGGATCTTCATGATTTGTCATTAGCATCCTTATTGTTAAGGTGCAAACAATGTTCAGAGACAGCAAGAAAACAGCTTTTCTTCTAAAGTAGAACAATGAATTCTTTAAATGAAAAAAAGAAACATCTGACATGGTTAAAATTTAAAAAACATTTCTTTCGCATCAAAGAATAAATTATAAGATGGGGTAGATAGAAAAAATCTTTAGAAATAACAAAATTATGGAAAAGCAAACACTTAAGCATGAAAAGCTAAGTAGAGGTAGAAGTATTAAGGGAAATATATTATTACAAGGTCAACTAATAGATTATATTAAATAAGAGAACACACTTCAATGTAGATTACAATGAATCTGTAAACAACACAAAATAAAATGAATCAGTAGAATTTAAAAAGTTAAACAGGAAAAAAGTTATTTAAAGTGTTCCATTAATCAGAGAATTGTTTTTAAGAGATTTCTTGGTGAAATGAACTGTAGTCATGAGCACATTTTGATCAGTGACAGATTGTATGTTCACTGTCCCTAATCATAATATAGCCTAGTAATATTTTAGCTATTGCTTGTTTAAGTGCACTCTGGTGTTCAGAGCATACACAAATCAACTGATAACATCATTCATCAAAAATCCCACCATTTAGCAACCCATGATTATGACTATAGTTAAAATTGTAACAAAAGTACTGTTGCAGTTACTTTACTATTGGCTGTGAGATAGTATTCCAACTCAAGCAATTTAGGGGATGGTACAGTTCACCTTCATGGTTGCTGACAAAATCACTATCAAACAACTGAAGGGGATAAGAGATATAGTCTCTTATGATAGTCCAGTTACAGTTCTTAGTGCAACTTGGATGGAGAGTCCACTGCAACATCAAGAGCCAAGGGAATGGGCCACACCATTTCCATATAACTGAGAAAGGGACAATCCTTACTTGTCATATCAGCATGTCTGGCCAATTATACACAAGGATATATATACATATATATAGTAGGTATTGTTTGAGCCTGGGTAACTTTGGGAACGATCCTGGATTGTTCTACCTTCTTTTTGCTTTGTTGTTGCACTTCCCAGGCTCACTTTCCAGGACTAGAAGTACACACTGCCACCATTTCTACCTGCAGTTTTTTTTCTCCATTTTATTTTTTTCCTAATCATACAAGCTCAATAGGTACCCCCATCCTCTCTCTCTCCCCTCCCCTCCACAATCCTCCTTTTGCCTTTATCCACCCTTACTTTTGCCTCCTCCCTCCTTACCCTTCTCCGCCCTCCCATCCCCTGGAGCATCCTTTTCTGTGAACTCCAAACCTCCTCCTGAGTACTCCAACTTACTGAGGGTTCAGGAGTCAGTGGCAAAGCCCAGAGCACCTTCTTGGGTTCTCCCTTAGTATGGGAACTCTAATATGACTGTTTAAGTCCTTGCCTGTAAGGATCCTACTACATGGAGTCTTTTCCCTTATGATCAATGGTAGATTTTGGGGGTGGGTCGTTGATGTGTCAGCCATTGTGCAGAACAAGCAAAGTCCAATTCTGGCTGCTGTAGCCCTAACTTGTGTGGAGTAACTTGCATATCTTTGGTCATCCCCATCTTTAGGCTCTTACAATCTTGCTGTCCCCTCTTCCACAAGGTTCCCTGAGCTTTAGGATGGGGAACGATTTGACTTGTCTGGTTCCAGGTGATTAGTGTAGGGTCTTTGATGCTCTGAAGTATAGTTTGTTCTTGTTTACAGTTTGGCTTTTCCTGCATCACCCTTGCTGCATCCTGATTGGTATCAAAAGTCACCTCCTAACCAAAGATAAAAGACTAGACTCAAAGGTAGATGGAAGAATAAGAGGAGGACACAGCAGTATGGAGAGTTAGTGTCCCTCCCATTTGCTGGATGGTTACCATATATCTGCCAGTCCCTCTATCTGCCCTGATTGGTGAGATCAAACCTGTTCAGTCCCAAGTGACCAGTAAGGAAAGTGAGAGTGAGCTGCACCAGATGTCTCACTACTTACATGCAATACTTGACCATGGCCTATTTTCTCTACTGAAGTATGATTCCCATGTCTTTTTTTTTTTTTTTTGAAGTCCTCCTTCCCATTCTCTCTTGGTTATAATCCTTTGTGATCACAGTGTCTACCTGCAGTTTTTGTTTGTTTGTTTGTTTGTTTGTTGCTTTTTCTAATGTGTGATCTGTATCTGAACTCAGATTTTTCTGCTTTTGAGACAAGAGTCTTAACTCCTGAGCCTTCTCTTCAGCCCAGGTAGAGTAGATTTTAATGCCATGATTCAGACTTTCATAAGGTTCTACTAAGTTTGAACTCGCTTTTACTTCATAAGAGGAGAAAAAAAGGATAATTTTGAAAAGTTTGAAATTTCCACAGATTTGTTTTTTAAAAAGCCAGAAACATATCATTTTCTATCTTCCACGGTCATATTTTTGCTCACCAGGTTACTGGGGTATAGAAGATGATACAAAAGTAACAGACATGTCCAAGGTTTAGCAGGGGAGATTTCTAGGAGAGAAGCAGCAGATTATCAGAAGACAAGCTCTACATTCATATCCTCCCAAAAATGGAGTTCTCTTCAGAGGAGTACTTGAGCAATTATGCCCCTTGCAGTGACATCCAAGAGAGAAAACAATTGAATAAAAGCACTTCAGTACTTAATGGCACCCTTAAAACAACAAAGAAATGTTTTCAGTTATCTATCAAAATAGTGACAGTAATTCTTTAAAGGCTCTATAGGCCAGCAAAATGGCTACAGACATCCTTTTGAGGGCACATGGTCTTCCTCAATGGTATAGCAACTGATATGAAACTGATATGATGATCTTGCTTCTATTAATAACCTCCCTGCCACTCATGCCCTTGCAAATAATGTTACTAAACTCAACTCATCACAAACAGTCATGAAAATATAAGGGAGACTTGCAGGAATGGAAGAAGGGTGTCATGGTTTGAAATGTAAGTTGTTCCCTAAAAGCTCCCGTGTTTGAATCTTTAGTTGCTTGGGAAGGTCATGGCACTTTCAGGAGGTAGAACCTTGCTAGGTGAAGGCTGTCAAAACAGATGATCTTTGAGGTTGATTAACCCCACCGTACTTCCCTGGAGAAGTCTGCTGTTGCAGCTAATAGTTTTATAGCTTTCAGCCTCTTTGATGGACATATCAAGCTGCCTCCAGCTTCTGCCAGTCAGCTCTGCCTTTTCTGCGATAAAGGACTGATTCTCCCCCTCTGGAACTATAAGCTGAATAAATCTCTCTTTCTCTCATAAGTTGCTTGACTTTTGGTGTTGTCTCACAACAACAGAGAAAGAGTAACCAATACAAAGGGCTTTGGCAAGAGGAGGAGGATGAGAAAGGAAAGGAGGGGTGAAAATGACCCCAATTTATTACATATATGCATGAAAGTTTCAAGTTATAAATATGAATACAAATTTGATTTCTTTTAGATATCACCTAATAATTATATTTATATATTTATTTCATTATGTAATAAAAAGAATTTTTAATATTTAACATCCTCAAATTCAGCAATATTGAATAAATCTTTCATATGAAAAAGAACCAGAAAAAGAGTGATCATGTATGGTTCACCATAAAGTGCTTGTAAAAAGTACTAAGGATATCATCCCATGGCTCATGGAATCTTGCTGAAGAGGGGGTGGTAAGAATGTAAGGGCCTAAGGTGGGGAGAAGTGCTGCCCGACAGCAGCCTTAGTCCACAGCAGGGCTACCATACCCAAGAGCACAATGCAGCAGTGTATACTTCCACTGGGCAGCTGCAATGGCTGGCCTATCATTAATTCACCATGGAATAGGAAGCATCCCAGGAGATATGAACCCACTCTGAGAGATAGTTTGGGACTGATGCTGGACAGAAGAGGGGAGCTTCTTTACTTGACAGTGGAGCCCTGGTGGGCTGTCCATGCCCTAGTGAATGCCTGGGCACTTCCCAATGAAGGCATCTTGGATGAGGCCCATTGGATAACAAATGCAGAGAGACATGGGAGAGAAAGGGAGATTGGCTGGGAAGAATAACCAGTGGGGTGGTGTGGAAGGGCAGTAGGAGGTCAGCATTAGGGGATCAAAAAGTCAAATCCATTGTGTATGCATATGAAAGCTTCACAGAATGAAAAACAAAAAGAGTATTGGGGATAAATCCACTGCCAAATATTGTTCAAGATTATGAATTACATGGAAGAACTGAGGGATTATTTTGAAAATTAACATAATCTACTTTCTTCATGCATGTAGCCAAAAATTAAAAACAATGACAGACATATTGAGGATCACCGGCTCTCTTCCATCTTACTAAAAAAAAATCACAAGATAGTAAATCTACAATTTGATTTCTTCATTATTGTCAAGACTTGTTTGGGAACTCTCCTACATTGCTGGTGGGAATGCAGGCTCATACAGCCACTCTGGCGAGCCGTCTGGAGATTCTTAAAGAAATTAAAGATTGAAATGCCATATGACCCTGCTATCCCACTTTTGGGAATAACCCCCCATTCAGAAAAATTTACCTTGATAGCACAAGCACGACCATGTTCATAGCAGCACTGTTTACAATAGCAAAGTCATGGAATCAACCCAAATGTCCAACAGTTGACGAGTGGATAAGGAAATTGTGGTACATCTATACAATGGAGTACTACTCAGCCATCAAATATGATGAATTAATGGAATTTTCCGGGAAATGGATGGGATTCGAAACAATTATATTGAGTGAAGTATCCCAGACCCAGAAAATTAAGCACCGTATGACTCCCTAATAGGTGGCTCCTAGTACCAAACCCACTTAGAAACACTCAAGGATAAATCTCTGTAATACCCACAGTAATTGCAAGTATTATGAAGAGGAGGGATGGGGTAGGAGGGCCACACCAGCCAGAAACATGGAGCAAGGGGACCATGTTACAGCAGAGACAGTAGGCCACCATCAAAGACTGCAAGGAGTGACATCCAATACCCATCAGGATGGAGTGAAGGGCATTGCAGAAGCAGCAAAACTGCAAAAGGAAATCAACAAACCATAATCCAGAACTTCAGAGACTCTATATCAACCACCTAGAACTAGGCCAGACTAATCTCTCCCCATCCTGAAGCTCAGGGAAATTCACAGAAGAGGGGGCGGTAAGATTGTAAGAGCACAAGGATGGGAGGAGCAATGATATGCAAGATACTCCACATAAGTTAAGGCCAAAGCAATCATAATTGGACTTTGCATGCCTTGCTCAATATCCAACATACTATTGACCCCACAAAGGCTATCATGGACTAAAGGCACTAGGATCCTTGGAGACAAGGGATTGACAGCCACAGTAGTGCTCCTATGCTTAAGTGGGACACAGGAAAGGTTCTGGGAAATGCCACTGGGTCCTTGTACCTCATCAGAGAGTAAGACCCAGAGGAGAATTGGGCATGCACATTTAAGGATGCTCCGGGGATGGGAGGGGGAGGCACTGGGGGATGGGGAGAGAGGGGAAGGGGAGGGGGCACAGGGAGGTGGGAGGTCGGAGGGAGGGAGGGGATGGGTGTACCTGTTAAGTCTGTATGAGTAGAAATTAAAAAAAGTGAAAAAAAAGACTTGTTTGGACTATTTCAGTAATTTCTTTTAGAAAACAATATTCAAAACTGCTAAAAACTACCAAAAAAAAAAAAAAACCCAATGGCAGCAAATCATAAATTTAAGCTTTCGTACTGAGGCTTTATCCACATTTCTTAAAATGGCTACACTGATGTAAAAAAAAATAAATGGAGACAGAAAGAGAGAAAGATTTTCAAAATTGTGAAGCTGCCAGCACTGGATGGGAATTAACTGAATAGCATTTTTAGTAATAAACATCACATGTGGGAAATAGTCGCCTGATGTTCAAAATGTGACTGGGAATGCTCATATCCTAAAGGAACACTTTTTATTTAAGCAAAAGAGAATATGGCTCAGGAAGCTCTATCAGTACTCATGACTTTAACAATTTCAGTAAGTCACTCTTATTGCTTCCCATAATTGTATACTATCTGAGCAAGAAGGATACTTTTAACCATCTCTCTCCTTTATGTCTATTTTACGGATGAGAAGCATGAAATCCAAAGACAGAATTTCCTCTGTCTCCCTCTTCACATTTTTGGCAAACCCATGGCTAGATTGTAGTTCTATTCTCATGATATATTCTTGTGTGCATCCATTTATGAGTATTAAGTCCTCCTTTCCATGACATTGGATATTAACAGCACATAGAGTACTCCAGATATGATATGTTCCTGAGAATAAACATTTCTTTTAATACCAAATATTTCTTCTGTAAAACTCTCAAGTCCTTATCACACATGCAAATTATTGAGGTCACCTAGAAAGCATTTATTCATTGAAACTTTCATTTACCCAGCAATTATATCAACCACCTATTATGTTCAGAGAAGTTATATTAGGATGATGGTTAATATTAATTGCCAACCTTACCCACAGGAGCAGTTCTTACGGTTGACTTGAGAGGAGGTATTCCTTTGATTAAGGTGGCTTCTGAGTATGCCTGTGAGGGATTATCTTGACTGCATAATCTGTATAAGAAAACCCAGTCGTTTGTGAATGGGGCCTGTCCATAAGTAAGTGATCTAGAGCAGTACAGAGTGAGGGGACCAGAGAAATGTCTCAGTGGGAAAGGTGCTTGCTCGAAAACCTGACAACCTGAGTTCCATCCCTTGATGTAACATTACAGAAGAAATGGTATAAGGAAAGAACTTCTGAAAATTGTCTTCTGACCTTCACTAGTGCACCATGGTAGATCTCTCTCTCTCTCTCTCTCTCTCTCTCTCTCTCTCTCTCTCTCTCGCACACACACACACACATTAGGATACTTTGAAAATTAAAATAAATTAATAAAAAATGGAGCAAGGCTGCTGAGTGTAGGCAAGCAAACAAGTATGTACACATAAGTCCTTGTCCTCTGCTCTTCTGAATGTGATGTGACCAGTCCCCTTGGCTGCTACTGCAGTGACTCCCCTATCTATGCTGGACTATGTACTAGCTACTCTTATCTGTTGTTGTGAGACGACACCCAAAGTCAAACAACTTAGTCGGAAAAAAGGAGATTTATTCAGCTTATGGTTACAGAGAGGAGATACGGTCTTTCATGGCAGATGTGGCATGGCTGACAGTAGAAGCTGGAGTCAGGCTAAGTCACAGTAGACATTTTGGAGGCTCAGAACTGCCCTTCCCAGCTTCTTGCTACAAAACAGAGTTCTCCCAGAGGTAGGGTGCTACTAATACACCTCAAGGCTCACCCCTCCTATGACCACCTTCCTCCAGCAAGGCTCCATCTCTCAAACGTGTCATGGCTTTCCCAAACACATGAAACTGTGAGGGACACATTTCAAACCACAACAGACTGTAACCTGGAGTTGTGAGCTGAAATCATTCCCATCTTCCCCTCAGTTACTTGGACCATATATATTGCTGTAGCAACATGGGATAAAACTAAAACAGCTAAAACCTATAAAAAGTGAACAGTAATCCGCAAGTATATCTGACCTGGAAGTGTATGCAGATAACAAGTACTAACTGCCAAGAAAGAAAAAAAAAAGCCAGAGGGTATTGAAATAAAAAAATATATGCATACTTTTCTAAAGATCACAATTTCTAAGTGGGTTTGATACTAGGATCCACCTATTAGGGAGTACATACGGTGCTAGTACCAAACCCACTTAGAGACACACTCAAAGATAAATCTCTGTAATACTTACAGTAATTGCAAAGATTATAAACAGGAGGGAAGGGGAAGGAGGGCCACACCATAAACAAGGAGAGAGGGGACCATGTTACAGCAGAGAAAATAAGCCACCATCAAGGACTGCAAGTAAGTAATGAGACATCTGGTTAAGTTCACAGACTTTCCTTCATGATCATTTGCAACTGATGGGGTATGATCTCACCAGAAGGGGAGGACATATAGTCTGCCAGATAGAAAGTAACCATTGTGCAAATGGGAGATTGATACCCCCCTCACCACAGTCTCCTCCTTTTATTCCATCTACCTTTGAATATACTCTTATAACAAGGCTCTAATTTAACAGGTTTTTATCTCTGGCCCGGGTGTGACATCCAATACCCATCAGGATGGAGCCAAGGGCATTGGAGGAGCAGCAAAACTGAAAAAAAATTAACAAACTACAATTCTGAATATCAGAGACTCTATATCAACCACCTGGAACCAGGTCAGCCTAATTTCTCCCCATCCTGAAGCTCAGGGAAATTTGTGGAAGAGGGGGCGGTAAGATTGTAAGAGCTAAAGATGGGGAGGAGTAACGTTATGCAAGATACTACACACAAGTTAGGGCTGAAGTAACCATAATAGGACTTTGCATGACTTGCGCAATGACCAACACATTATTGACCCCACAAAGTCTAGCATGGACTAAGGGCACTAGGATCCTTAAAAGCTAGGGATTAACAGTCACAATAGTGTTCCTATACTTATGGGGAACACAAGAAAGAGTTCTAGGAAATGCCACTGAGTCCTTACAACTCATCAGAGAGGAGGGCCCAGAAGAAAGTTTGACACACACATTAAAGGACGCTCCAAGAATGGGGGAGGAGCACTGGGAGATAGGGAGGGAGGAGGGGTTAAGGAAGGAGCAAAAAGGGGAGGGAGCTAGGGGGTTCAGGGAGGGGTGGAGGGAGGGAGGGGACCGGGGTACCTATTAAGTTTGTATGAGTGGAAATAAACAAATTATTTTTAAAAATCACAATCTCAAGAAGCAGGTACTGAATTTATTTCCCCAAGTATATTTGAAGAGTTCTGTAGAGCAATCAAACCTATAGAATATATATGGTAATCCTAAAGCTGCCATCTGTATGATAGGCTTTGAACCCAGCAATGTCTTAGTCCCAGAAGGTGGATGACTCTGCAGTACCACTCTGCTGCTGAAGGTCTGGCAGATGCTTGGAGATTACGTGGTCTTCGGTTTACAAAGCCAGGCTCTGATGTCATCAAAGAATGGCAGAAGCAGCAGTACCAGCAAAGATGGACTCACCACCAAAGGCCTGAGGTAAACAACAGTTCCTAGAACCTACTTATAACTGAGCTACCAGAAGGTTTCACTCCCACTTAGAGAATGGTCTTCTTCTTTCAATTACTCCTTCTGAAAATGCCTTTACAGACCAACACAACCATAATTCTTGGTAGATTACAGCTCTCTTCAAATTGAGAATATTAATTATCACAACCAAGGAGTGAAAAAACAGAGGCTTTTGCTCAAAATGTAGTTATTAACTTGAATACTGAACATATGTATTAAGAAGCCTAAAGAAGGACAAAGATAGCAGAAAAAGGAGCATATTCATAGCTCATATGACATGACATAAATCATAGCATATGCAAAATCACAATGCATAACACTAACATTGGAAGAAAACAAAATGTCCAGAATTCTGGGAATATTGGGTACTCCTGAGGAGGAGCAGGAATCAAGTGGAGCAGATCACAGTAGGCTTTAAATGCCATCCTAAATTATTCTACAGACAATAATGCAGAAGCTCTGGAGTAATATAAAGGGTAGTTCATCACAGTATTTTATTGGGAAAATCATTTTAGTGACAATGTAGGGAATCATTCATGAATAAAACAATGGAAGTAGACAGACCAGTCAAGAGCCAGATGGGGCATGATAGTGATTTGACTTAAGGCGAAAAGTTGGGACAGACTGAGAGAAGGCAATGTTCATACTAAAAATACTTTTCTCTACCCTGAAAGGAATGGCAACTTCACAACCCTATGGCATTTATCATCTTTGAAAGCAATTTTATGAAAGCAATGCTTTTAACATTCATTATTGTGACTTGAATGTAAATGTCTGCCATGGCTCATGTGTTTGAATAATTGCCTCCCAGGTGGTGGAGTGGTTTCTGAAGGTTGGAAAACCTTAAGGAGGTAAGGTTTTAAAGCATGTGACTAGAGTTCTCACTTGAGGCTTTGATAGCCTAGTCCAATTTCTTGTTCTCCTTTTAACAATGTAATGTGATAAGCCTCGTGTTTCTGACACCATGCTTTCTCCACCATGAGGTACTCTATTCATTTGGAACTATGAGCCAAAAAACCCTTTCTTCCCTACGTTTGCCTTTGTTGGAGAATTTTATCCACAACAAAAGAGAAAGCACGACACTCATGTTCTAGGTTCTTTGTTGGAAACATACTTGTCAATGTGAGACCAGTACTCCAAACTGTATGCCTGCCTCCACTGTAGATTGCTCCATAAGTTTTTACAGTCATGACAATAGGTGGTATTCACCTTGATCTTTCATTGGCTGTCACATGGTAACATGCAAGGATGGTTCACATAAGACAATAGCTATTTCATTAAGAATGAAATTAGCAGAGTTGAAACCTGATTCACAACTTACTTGGTTTTATGGTCTTACTTAACATTTTTCTGAAACTATAAATTACAATTAGTGGATTTTCTAATTAATTCATAAGATTCTATTGAGGATCAGATAAAATTAAAATGTGATATGAAATGATTCTGTAAACCATACTATGTTATATATTTGCTAGCTGCTAACACATACATCACAGATTACATCCTGATAATTGAATAAAATATCCAATTAAATATCAATTCTTGTTGTATTCCTTGTGCATAATGTATGAAAGAAGTCATCAAAAATCTAAAGATATTCTAGGTCATTCTCGAGTTCATTATTACTGGAGGAATTTATTCAAAGTCTAAACACAAATGACTGCTACCCTCTCACCATTTCTTTCTTCTTCCAGACCTTGCAGCAGGAGAGATATGGATAACATTCATATCAGCACACAAGGGACATTACTCTTATGTAAATAATGTTCTCCTCTTCATATGCTTGTAAGATTAATGTGATAAACTGTGGAATATATGAAGCATGAGCTCATACCATTTCAAGGACTATGGATGATGTCATAAGAATCTGCTCATAAACATCTGAAATCTATATAGCTGAACACTTAATGTATTGAACTGACCATCTCTACATACATTTCTCTTTTTTGTGTATTCCTGTTTTAAATTTTTTTCTCCCATTTTATTTTTTTCTGAATCATACAAACTCAATAGGTGCCCCCATCTTCTCCCTCCCCCCTCCCCTCCCCAGTTGTCCCTTATTGCACTATCCTCACTTCTTTTCCCCTTCTCTCCCTCTCACACAGTGCCTCCCACTTCCTCCCATCCATCCCCTGGAGCATCTCTTTATATGAATACCAAACCTCACTCTGAGTTCTCCACCCTATTGAGGGTTCAGAACACAGTGGCATAGCCCAGAGCCCCTTCTTGGGCTCCCCATTAGTATGGAAACTCTATTATGACTGTTTAAGTCCTTGCCTCTAAGGATCCTACTACATGGAGCCTTCTTTCCTATGATCCATGCTAGACTTTGGAGGTCGTTGACATGTCAGCCATTGTACAGGTCAAGCAAATTCCAATCCTAGCTGCTGCAGCCCTAAATTGTGTGAAGCATCTTGCATATTGTTGGTCCTCCCAATCTATAGGCTCTTACAATTGTGCTGCCCCCTCTTCCACAAGGTTCCCAGAGCTTTAGGATCAGGAGAGATTTGGCTGGTCTGGTTACAGGTGATTAATGTAGAGTCTTTGGTGTCCTGAATTATGGTTTGTTGTTGTTTTCAGTTTTGCTTTTCCTACACTGCGCTTGGCTGCATCCTTATTGGTATCAAAGGTCACCTCCTAACCAAAGATAAAAGTTTGTTTAAATGAAGATCTTAATATAAGAGGAGACTGAAAGGTAGATGGAAGAATAGGAGGAGGACACAACAATGGGGAAGGGGTCAGTGAGCCACTTGCCAGGTTGTTACCATCATCTGCCGGTCCCTATATCCTCAATGATTGGTGAGATCAAACCTGTTCAGTCCCAAGTGACCGGGAAAGGAAGTTACAGTGAGCACCATATCTTGCTACTTAAATGCAATACTTGATCATGGCCTATTTTCTCTACTGAAGCATGATACCATACCTCCTTTATTTTGAGGTCATCCTTCTCCTTCCCTTCTCCTTATAATCCTTTGACATTACATTGGGTATTACAGAGATTTACCTTTGAATATGTCATTAAGTAGGTGTGGAACTAGGAACTACTTATTAGGGAGCACATACAGTTTTTAACTTTCTGTGTTTGGAATACTTCACTCAATATAATTTTTTTCTAATTTCATCCATTTCCCAGAAAATTTCATTAATTCATCTTGTTTGATGGCTGAGTAGTATTCCATTGTATAAACACACCACATTTTCATTATCCATTTGTCAACTATTGGGAATTTGAGTTGATTCCATGACTTTGCTATTGTAAATATTGCTACAATGAACATGGTTGTGTTTATGTCAATGCAGTGAACTTCTGCATTATGGGGGATTATTCCCAGAAGTGGTATAGCAGGGTAATATAGCATTTCAATCTTTAACTTTTTCAGAAATTGGTATATTGATTGCCAGAGTGGTTGTATAAACATGCATTCCCTCCAGCAATGTGTGAGAGTTCCCTTCTCGCCACATCCTCTCCAACATTTGATGTTGTTTGTATTGTACATTTCTGCCATCCTGACCAGGGTGAGATGATATCTCAGGGTAGTTTTTATTTGCATTTCCCTGATGGCTAGGGATGTGGAGCATTTTCTAACATATGTATTAGACATTTTGATTTCGTCCATTAAAAAGTTTTAGAGTTCCTGATGGGGCATGATTTCACCAGAAGGGGAGGGCATATAGTTTGCCAGATAGAAAGTAACCATTTTGCAAATGGGAGTCTGACCTACTTTTATTCCATCTACCTTTTAATATACTCTTATAACAAGACTCTAATTTAACAGGTTTTTATCTCTGGCCAGGGGGTGGCATCCAATACCCACCAGGATGGATCCAAGAGCATTGCAGGAGCAGCAAAATTGAAAAAAAAAACAACAAACCATAATTCAGAACAACAGAGACTCTATATGAACCACCTGGAACTAGGCCAGCCTACTCTCTCCCCATCCTGAAGCTCAGGGAAATTTGCAGAAGAGGGGGCGTTAAGATTGTAAGAACACAAGGATGGGGGGAATAATGATATGCAAGATACTCCACACAAGTTAGGGCCGAAGCAATCAAATAGGATTTTGTACGACCTGCGCAATGTCCAATATATTTTTGACCCCTCAAAGTCTATCATGGACTAAAGGCACTAGGATCCTTGGAGGTTAGGGACTGACAGTCACAGTAGTGTTCCTAAGCTTAAGGGGAACACAGGAAAGAGTTCTAGGAAATGCCACTGAGTCCTTAATTCTCATCAGAAAGGAAGACCCAGAGAAAAGTTTGACACACACATTAAAGGATGCTCCATGGATGGGGGGGGAGGCAAGGGGAGATGGGGGGAAGGAAAGGGAAAAGGGGGTCCAGGAAGGGGTGGAGGGAGAAAGGGGACTGGTGTACCTATTAAGTTTGTATGAGCGGAAATAAAGAAAAAAATAAAGGAAGCACAAAAAAAAGTTTTTGATTTCTGAGGCCCATGTTTTAATTGGGGCTATTCATCTCCTTGGTGTTTAGTTTTTAAGTTCTTTGTACATTCCAGATATGTGGTTAGGGAAGAGTTCCTCTCATTCTGTGGATTGCCTTTTATCTCAGTTTACCATGTCTTTATCTGAACAGAAGCTCTTTAATTTTATAAGATCCCATTTGTTGAGTGTTGGTTCTAGTGCCTGTGCTATTGGATTTCTGTTTAGGAACTGTTGACCTAGTCCAATCAGCTCAAGGGAGTTACCTAACCTTTCAAGTAGGCTTTTATAGTCTCTGGACCAATATGAAGGTCCTTGATCCATTTGGAATTAATTTTTGTGTATGGTGACAAGTACGGGTCCAGTTTTAATCTTCTGCATGCGGATATCCAGTTTGGTCAGCACCATTTGTTCAAGATGCTGTTCTTTTTCCATTGAACTCTTTGGGCCCCTTTTTCAAATATCAGATGGCTGTCATTGTGTGGGCTTATATATGGGTCTTGAACCCTTATCCATTGATCTGTGTGTCTATTTTGGAGCCAGTACCAGGCTGTTTTTATTACTATGGATTTGTAGTATAGACTAAGGTTTGGTATGGTGATACCTCCAGCTGTGTTTTTGTTATTCAAGATTGTTTTTACTATCCTGGACCTTTTGTGATTCTATATGAATTTTGAAATTGTTTGGTCAATTTCTTTAAAGAATTGCTTTGGGATTTTGATTGGAATAGTGTTGAATCTCTATTTTAGTTTTAGTAGGATGGTCATTATATAATGCTGATTATGCCAATCCAGAAGCCTGGGCAGTATTTCCACCTTTTGGTATCTTTTGTAATTTCTTTCTTTAGGGTTTTAAAGTTTTCATTATAAGGTGTCTCACTTCTTTGGTTAGATCTATAAACAAGTGGTGAGTAAACAACCTTGTCTAGTTCCTAATTGAAGTGGGAATGTTTCAAGTTTTTCCTCATTTTGTATAATCCTTGCTCTTAGCTTGTTGTATATAGCTTTATTAATGCTGATATAAGTTCCTTCCATTCCAACTGTCTCTAAAGTTTTGATTATAAAAGGATGTTGGATCTTGTCAAAAACTTTTTCTGCATCTACCCAGAGTATCATGTGGTCTTGGATATTGGATTGGTTTATATAATGGATTACATTTATTGATTTGCATGTGTTGAACCAACCTTGTGTGCCTAGGATAAAATCTACTTGATCACAGTGAATGATATTTTTGATATATTTTTGAATCCTATTGCTAAGATTTTTTGAGAATTTTTGCATCTGTATCCATCAAAGAGATTAGCTTATTTTTTTTACATTCTACACACATTTTTATGTCATCATCAAAGTCAACTCTGACATGTATGTGTGTAACATAAGCAGAATGAGGTCATGGACACTTACACTGTAAGAGTTCCACGATAAAATCAACTGTGAATTAAGGGGGAAAAGCAGTTGGAGCAGCCCACCTGGTTTTGTGCCTATCAGATGGTGAGCTATCCAACAAAGAACCTAAGAGTGGCTCCTCCCCCCCTTAATTATAGCACTCCATTATGAAAACTTCCCAATTCTGTACTTTCTCAAATATAGGTGATGGAATATATTCAGTTACTATAGTATATAACCTTGATAAATATATAACTGTCAATTAAAATATATATCTAAAGGAATGCATAGTAAGCAATAAGCAAAGTCAGCAGACATCTTTTGGTTAGCTGTCCATTGTCTACTTTCTCTCCTTTAATAGCAATAAATCCTGAACTTCGCTACTTTCATAGGATTAACCTTACTTCCAATCTTTCAAAGTAAACTGAAATTGGCTGAAGCCATTTGTGTTCTCTCTCTCTCTCTCTCTCTCTCTCTCTCTCTCTCTCTCTCTCTCTCTCTCTCTCTTTTATATAAGGAACTCTGATCCCAGAGAGTTTTTCATAACTGTCTGTGACTCCAAGAGTAACCGACCTTAGAGTGAAACCTACATAGTGGAAGAAAAGACAGAATTAAATAAACTACTTCCTTTAATATACTAATTGGTCACTGAATCATACCATGCAAATCATAAAGATTATTTAAAAGTCTATAAATTGCCTTATAAAACTTCATTTTTAATCAAAGTACATGTTATTTGCAACCAAAACTATTCACATTTATACACTGGTAGCTGTGAAATGAAATTCAAACTGGTACTTAGGATAAGACTAATTTTCTGAGTAATACAACTAGAGTGTCTTCTTGGCAAGAAAAAAAATAATACAAAATGCTACATAACACCTGAACTATTTAGAATAGTATATAGAATCATATTATAACACTATGAGGGACTGAAGTCCTTTTTTTTTTAAGCACTCTTTTTTTTTAAATCTTTTTTTATTATTATTATTATTTATTCAACTGTGTGCATGTGCGTGTGTATGTGCGCGCGTGTGTGTGTCTGTGTATGTGTAGAACCATGGACGAATTCGCGAACCACCATGGACGCCTCCACCTCCTTCTGCCCCGGGATTCACAGGCTCCGCCCTACCAGGACCAGAAGCGCAGGCCGCCCCCGCTTCCGCCTGGCGTCTATATGTGGGATCTGGGATCCGAACTCAGGACCTTCCGCCTGCAAGGCGGAGGCTTAACCCCTGAGCCACCTCTCCAGCCCCTGAAGTCCTTTTATTTATATCTCCTACATTGAGTTTCCCCTGTAAACATTACTGAAAGATCCCATCTTCTCTCAAAAATGTAGCTCTAAGAGCCTACAAACAAACTCTTATTTCTTATTTTGCACCAACTAGGATGCCAGCTATCTACCTATGATATGATATTCCAGCTATGGTATGACACCGGGGACAGGTAAATTGGATAAATAATAGAGAAAGGTGTCTATGGAGAGGAACTAGACATGGAAGGCTGTTCCAAGACATATGTATAAATCCTGATCATTTTGAGCTAGAGTTAGAATTGAGCATAACTGGCAAGTGCCCTGAATATCTAATTTAAGGTTTTTAATTCCGTGAGAAGATCTTAAGAAGTAAAGTCAAAGAGGTCTACATCACAGGACACATGCAGGCCTCTGTATTTTTGGATAAAATCATATCTCTCCCCGGCCCAAAAAAATGACTCATTGGATAAAGAGTCTTGTTACCAAGTGCACTGACCTGAGTTTGATCCCCAGAGCTGACATTGGTGGAAGACAAAAAAGGAGTTTGGTGGGTTGCCCTCTGACCTCCACATACCTACCATCACACACACACACACACACACACACACACACACACACACACACACCACAGACATGACAAAATGAAAAAATAAAAACTTTGTATATTTTTCATCTAGACATATGATCGCATTTCCAGAAATTCGCATAGAATATCAAAAACCCAGTCTAGAATTGATTGCTATATAGCTCTTGCCAAAATCACAGCTGAATGGAACCGACACAAGAACTGACAGACAGATTAATAGAACTGCAGAGATTTACAAGATACAAAATCAAGTCTAAATAAAAATGGAGTGGGTGATAAAAATCTACATAATCCAATGAACAAAGCAGTGGATTTATTCAAATAATTTTGAGATCATTATTTATAGACCACAAATGGCTCAAGATAGATATTGAAATTATACTAAAATATATTCAAATGAAAAAATAATTAAAACTTAAAATATGCAATTAAACAATAATTTAATTTCCTGGTAATAAACAACTTGTAATGAAATACTTCACAAAGGGGAAGAAAATTGTAGTTATCTAAACATTAATACCCCTAAGATCCAAAACATTCTAAAGCAAGTAACAAATAAATATGTAACAATGTAAAACAACTGAAAATTGGCTTAAAATATTAACTATAGAAAGTGTGCTAGGAATCTTCAAAATGAAATTACATGATCCCAAATCATTTACACAAATAATGAAAAAATAATGAAGTCACCAAATTCTGGTGGGGGTTTACTGGTACTTGGTCATTATAAATTGCTGGAGGAGTAGAGAATATGCTCCATGATGCTGGAAATAGCTGGACAGTTTCTCACTAAATTAAGCATGAAATAACCATATGCCACCACAATTGCATTCTTTTTTATTTTCTACAAAGAATTTAAAACCTACATCTATATTGATATTGTGGAAAATATTCATAGAAGCTTTATACATAGTAACCAAATTTCAAATGATGAAAATATGCCACTGCAATAACAAGCCATGGGGCACTTCCATCCAAAGTAATATTACTCAATAACAAAATATTTATACATGTAAAGTCTTAAATGTACTTTAAAAGAATTATTTTTATTGAAAAACAGCATAAAAGTTATGTTACATATTTATGTATCTAATCCTAAAATATGCAAAAATGTAGTAATGTTAAATAAAGTAGTGGTTGTTAGTGTTTAAGAATAGAGATATGTGATTAGCAGTAGTATAAATGGATACAGTAGATAATCTTGTGATCACAGAATACTGTATATCTTGATTTTAATGAAAGCTACACAAATCTAAGCATGACACATAAACACATATCTTATATTTACATACCTAATATTGCATATTTATATACTATAAGTATATAAGTAAATTAAAGCACACATACATGAACATATGTCTGCAAATAAATGCTTATAAAATCAGTGAAATCTAAGCTCCATAAATTTTATCCATGTTAATTTACTAACATCAATTATGTGCTAAAATTATGTAGGATGTAACATTTGAAAAAGCTACATACGGTTAACTGGGACTTATCTGTGTATTTCTTTGTAAGTTCTGATTATTCTGTAATCAACTTTAAAGCAAAAGTATTTTAAGTTCAAATGACATGTGCAAAAATTAAAGAAGAAGAATGCAAATTTAATAACATTATTTTAATTTTTAAAACCTCGTTCTAGAGCAAAATGGAAGCAGACAACAAAAATATCCCTAACAAAATTAATAAGGAAAGAACCTCAAAACTCAAATCTACATTCCATTGCTTACTCTCTCAGGTTTATAGTTTAGGTTTTACATCCACCCATAAGCCTTTTCAAAAATTCCAGAGGAAATTTCATGAAACAAAGGCAGAGACCTGAACCTGCATGATGGATTTTTAACAAGTGGAATTTAAATTACACTAACTTATATTTCATTGTAAAAATTAATGTATCTAGTATCATGGAAGATTCATGTATGACACACAACAAATGCATATTTTCCAGATGGAATTATGAATTTGAGATTTTGACCTCAAATCATTTTATGGGAAGTTTTGTTTTACTACAAATCTTCATATTTTTAAACTGCAAATATGGAGCCCAAGTTGGCTTTAAAAATCTATTTTTGACATCTCAATTCAGTCAGATTCAGAGATCAGTGTGCATTGGCACAATGAATGAATGATGTGTACTTACAGTTATTTGTGTCTCCCAGTGTTTTAAGTCATTTGGGACATCTTTTTGTGCTCTTTCTACTCTGAGTTATACTTGGAAAGTGTTTTAGGATTTTGTTTCTGATGAAGAGGTTTCCTATTAGATTGCATTATTAGGAAAAGAATAGAAATTACTGGTCAAATTAATATGCAATGAGTAATTATGTAGGAAGACCATGATCAAAGAAGAACTAGCACTGGTATCAGTTCACCAGTAACCCACTATCGCCCCAAGTGGCCATGAAAGTGGAGCTAAAAAATGAAAGGATTAGACAAATACCCTTAGGCAAAATCAGTTTCTGTGCACAACTGTAATTCCCGAGTCTCAGTTTCACTTCTTTCTATCTCCTGAGGGTTTTTCTTAATTTTTCAGTGACTTCGGCTATGCAATTTATAGTGTTCAAGAAATGTTTTCTCATGAAATTTGAGTTGTTTCTACATAGGAGAATAGTACAAGGCATTGCATTTCCTGTGCTAGTACAAACAGAAACCATGACAGCCATCATTCAGTGCATACAAATACACATACATATCCATACATACAGAGATATGCAAATAAAAAACAAAAAGTACAGAAAGAAACAAAATGTTCACAATAATTCTTTATGGAAAACATCTTTATGTATGAATTCTTTTAGTCTTTACTGTTTCCATATTTCAATGTTGACATTTTACAGTGAATTGCATTATATTTTTATGGAATGAAAGTTGAAATGACTGATATTTGAGGGAATCAGTCTAAAAATAAGATAATCATCACTACCTTAGACCCCACAAGCTAAAATCTTATGCAAAATCATTTAGTCAACAGCTCTATATATTGACTATAGTACATTATTTTCCTTTAGAAGCATTTTATTATGCTATTTATGACCTTGCATTTTTCAAGAACTAATGTGTCAGAAACAATCATTTAAAGATTACATTAGAATGTTCTTTAAGGATATGATGGAGCACACAATTAAATGTATTATTTAAGATCTGCATAGAAGCATTTAAATTACCAATTTCTCTTTCAGTAAATGAAGAAAGTTTCCCTTCTATGTAATATATTGTCATGGCAAATTTTCATTATTGGTAGTTATAAAGTAAATTTCATATTTCCTGAGTGCCAATATCCTTACGGTAAATTAGGGATAATACTCTAATACAGGTATTGTGAGAGTTACATGCCATAAAAAATACAAATATCCAGTACAGCTTCAAGAGCAAGGCCAAACAAATGTTATCCTTCTTTCTAAAATAAGGGCCTACAATATTACACTGACTTAGTTTTGCTTCTGTATTTGCTTGTCTCATGCTTGCTCCATCTTTGTCAAAGTTGTTCCCCATATGGACAAATTCTTTGGGAAAGTAGGCAAATGTAAGCCATCTAAGGAAATGAAATCAAAAACTTACTGAAAAAACCTATTTCAATGGAAATATATAATGGTACCACTAGAGGATTCAGTTGTCTGTCAAAAAATACCATTGATTCATTTCACAATATTTACTGGCAGAATCTTAACCCCTACTATGTGCCAAGCACCATTATAGACACTAGGGATGACAAAGTGATTAGAGTCCATAAGATACTTGTGTTCACTAAGCCATGTTGGGGGTCTGTGTATGGAAAATTATAATGGGAAGCACACAGACAATGAGCAAATAGAGACTATGGTACACAATACTTTGAAACATTCAGGATAATGTGTCTTAAAATGGTTAAGTGTTTGAGGGATATAGAGAAGACAGCTAGTAGTTACTATAAATATTTTTAAACACTTCCTTTATCAGGTGTACTCGTAAACATTTCACAAGTGTTCCTGATCATGTACAACTGAGGGGGTATGATCTCACCAGAAGGGGAGGGCATATAGTCTGGAAGATAAAAAGTAACCATTGTGCAAATGGGTGATTGACCCCTCCCTCACTGAGGTTTCCTACTTTTATTACATCTACCCTTGAATGCGCTATTATAACAAGACTCCAGTTTAACAGCTTTTTGTCTTTGACCAGGGGGTGACATGCAGTGCCCATCAGGATGGAGTAAAGGGCATTGCAGGAGCAGCAAAACTGCAAAAGAAAATCAACAAACCACAATCCAGAACTTCAGAGACTCTATATCAACCACCTAGAACTAGGCCAGCCTAATCTCTCCCCATCCTGAAGCTCAGGGACATTTGCGGAAGAGGGGGCGGTAGGATCGTAAGAGCAAAAGGATGGGGGTAGCAACGATTTGCAAGATTCTCCCACACTAGTTAGGGCTGAAGCAATCATAATAGGACTTTGCATGCCCTGCACAATGTCCAACACACTATTGACCTCACAAAATTTAGCATCAGCTAAAGGCACCAAGATCCTTGGAGGCAAGGGATTGACAGCCACAGTAGTGTTCCTTGCTTAAGGGGAACACGAGAAAGGGTTCAGGGAAATGCCACTGGGTCCTTGTACATCATCGGAGAGGAGGACCCAGAGGAGAGTTAGGCATACACAATAAAGGACTCTCTGGGAATTGGGGGGAGGCACTGGGGGATAGGAAGGGAGAGGAGGGGGAGCAGGGGGTTCAGGGGGAGGAGGCAGGAGGGAGGGAACTGGTCTACCTATTAAGTTTGTATGAGCAGAAATAATAAAAAATGTATTAAAAACATTTTGCAAGTGTTAACTTAATCATAACATCATTAAAAGGATTACAATTACAACTGTGCACATTTAAAATGTGATAGAACTAAGGTAGGAAGAAATTAGCTAACTTCAATAGACATGGACTTCAAATATAAGCACTTTGACTCTAAAGCCAAATGATGTGTTTACCATTACGCTACAGTGCAAAGAACAGAAAACCATGCCAAACAAAGGAAGAAGAAATGACATGCTCTGAGGTGGATGTGGTAAAATAAACCAGTAAAAATGACATGGACACATCGAAAGAAAAAGGCTACAACAGTGGGAATGGCATCCTGAAAAAGCTGAAAATTCCTACTGAGAGAAATGTCAGCTGTGCACTGGTATTCAAGAAAATGTTCTACTGAGAACAATGACTGGGAACCAGGCTGACTCACTGCTGAGAGCTCCAGCAAGGAGCAGAAGTTGGTGTGTAGGCTGGGGAGATGGTTGCATGCTTTTCTATGCCCTGGGGTGGATCACTCCTTAGAGAAGATCGTTAGCCTGAACTCATCTTGAAATTCCTAAACAAACACACAGAAGTAGATACAACAAACAGAAATGTCAACAGAAATGCCAAGATTTGAGGATATAACACACTAGATATGGAGTCAAGGTAATTATTGGCATTCATCCTAGGTGTTTGGATTACAGCTATGATACCCTGACTGTGTGTCTCATTAGATCAAGGGACTTACGTTTTGTTTTATTTTTAATCTCTGTTATTGTGATATCCCCAGTATAACATAAATAACTGTACTGGAGATAAGTAATGATCAGTAGTTTAAGTTACTGACATATGTTAATTTAAAGAAAACAATTTCCATGATTCCATCAAAAACTAAAAATAAACTCTGGACATAAACGTGGACTGCAGACTACTATAATAGTTTTCTCTGTATACAAAGTATGTTTTAAGATTTCTAGTAGGTGCCTGAAGCCATAAATCCTATAAAAATCCTATATTTTTCCTATGAATACTGTAAGAGAAAATTTAGTCTATAAATTGGCTAAAACTGAACATTAATAACATTAAAAATTAATAACAAAATCAGACATGTCTTACAATATATTCTAAAAGTGAGGTGGTTATCTATCATGCAGTATTTTATCACATTGGACATGTCCTCTGTCTTGTGGTAATATGAGTTGATACAATACCTATATGCTGAGATGAAATGTGATAAGCAAATTAAATATACTGCTTATACATTATGCTACCAGGACCATCAAATCAATAACTAAGATTCTTATTGAGTAATGTGTGGATAGGAGTTATACCAAGAATATGCTAGAAAAGTGTTGATTTGCATACCAAATGGGATGCAATGAGATGATGTGAAATATCAAAACAATGTTTAGAACATCAAGCAATTTAAAATTTATTCAAAGTTTAATTCTATAGTTTTTCATGCTTAATTATGGTAAGTTTAATTGTGGCCATAAACCATGGAAAATTTGGTATGACTGTAGTGACTGCCCACACTGGATTGGATTCTGCTTTCATTTACATACATATAGGATCCTACCATGGTTTGAATTCCAGTTAGCATCCAGGTCAGTGCTGTGTTGAAGAATTGCTTTCAGAATGGTGGATTACCTGATGAGATCCAAAAGAGCAAAAAATGGCCTGAGAATTTTATTCACAACTAGCTCTAAGTCTAATGCCAGGATAGTATAAAGTCATAAATGTCCCTACTCCTTTATCCAAGGGAATGGTCCTGAATTGTAATCTCAGTAACTTTAGAATTGTTATAAATAATCACATGATAATTAATCTCTGAAGGATTTTCAGATTTCTTATGCCTCTTTATATTTTAGATTCCAATCTACTTCTCTCCTATTAATTTATTTAGGAACTGTTTTCTCAGAAATTATTTTCACATAAATCCTCATTGCAAAGAATGCTTGAAGAGACCAGACTAACAACAACATACCAAAATGTATGCTTTCCATACATAGAATGTGAGACTGACAGAGAGCCCTTGTGAGCATTTTGTACATCCAGTTGAATTAAGTATGGCTTCAATGAATTTAGAGTCCATATTGTTGCCACATCAGATATTCTATAGAATTCATTAAAGTAGATAAGATTATTAAACAATATTTAATGAAGTAGAGAGTATGAGTCTAACTTTCTTTTTTTCAACCAAAACTGAAATATCTTATTTTACAGATACAAAGTTTTAGGTCACAAAAATTATAGGATATCTTGTGTGCTGAAGAGGACTCAGGTAAAACTGCCTCACAAGCAGAAGAACTTGAGTTTGGATCCAGAAACCCATGTAAAAACACCAGGCGGTAATGATGACAGCCTGAATTTCCAGCCCTATTGGACAGAACCTAGAAAATCCTAGTGTGAAGAAAAAAGGAGGTAGAAGCAATTGGGATTACTCTTGAAGTCACATTATGTCCTCCACAGGTACACATAGTGCCCTCTGATAGATATATACATACACATACCACATACATGCAAAAATAAAATTAAAAATAATAAATTACAGGATTTCTACAGTGAAGTTCAAGTATTGAAATGAAAAACTTTGGTTCAAGTTATGGGTACATTACTACCTTGGTATAATAGTACATTATTACTATTTTGGAAAAATAAATCTCTGTGACTTAGTGGTAGCATACAAATATGTGCCTGCTCTGTCCATCTTAGTACATGGCTGCAGAGAAAACAAAGTCAATATTTTCTTGTGGACATGAGGGTTGTGAGTTCCTGAGAAAAGTATACAAGAGAAAGACTTTATTCTGCTTCTACAACTTATGGAAAGTAAGAGAGGAGCCAGCAGGATGAAACTGCAGATAAATGCTCCTGCACACTGAATTTGATCCCATATAGTAGAAACAGAATTGACGTCAAAATGTTGTACTAACTTTACACACACATGCTATATGACATGAATATAGATGTTTTTTCTCTCTCTATATATATATGTATTCCAATTTCTCTTTATCTCCCTTTCAAGAAAACAACAAAAAGAAAATAATCCCACGTCACTTTTTGTTTCTGTGATAGTTATAGCTACACAGAAATGTTTTCATTCATTGTAGAATTACAAAATGTTCAAATGCAAACCCAATCTACCCAACTTTTTCTTTATGGAGAAACAAGGTCAGGATATAGAAAAATTCAACAGTCACATAGTTAATCAGTATAGGAACAATTGGTCTGAAGGATAAATATCCTTATCTCTGTATTAGACAACTTGAGTAAACAGAGAAAAGTTAAGCAAAAACATATTTTCAAAGACATCGGCTGATCAAAAACAACTAACAGAAGGCAGAAAAGGTAAGTGTTTAAACCAATGTCTGTGACTTGGATTAATTACTACAGTGTGCTATTATTATTGCTTATTTGTTTTAGAAAGCATACTATGCTAATAAGGCTTTCCTTAAACTAATACTTACAAAGTGCCTACTAGGTGCCAGATACCACACTAAGGGCTTTGCACATATTAAATGACTGAAGTGGCATGAAAACCTGACAAAAAGTCCCCTCTCGGTTCCATGGTTGGAATCTGACACTAGTACCTAAGAGAATTTTGCCATTATCTATAGTCTTCATAGGTTATTAGAGAAGGGCAAGTAAGGATTTGAAGACTAAAGTCTCAGAAAATCTCTGCTCTGCAGCCTGTGCTATTGGTCCTATAAAGTACTTGGCTCTACAGTTTGGCAAAAGGTAAAGATGACACCTGTGTCATATGAAACCTAGGAAACACCAATAGAAACCTGAACTTTGGGCACATCTGAGAACTGACAGTTAAATGTAAGCCCACACAAACATGCAGGAAATTGTCCAATTTTTTAAAAAAAATATTTTTTATTATTTATTATTTTATTCAATTGTGCATGTATGTGTATGTGCGCGTGTGTGTATGTATGTATGTGTGTGTGTGTGTGTGTGTGTGTGTGTGTGTGTGTGTGTAGAACCACGGACGAATTCGGGAACCACCATGGACGCCTCCACCTCCTCCTTCTTTATTTTGCCCCGGGATCACAGGCTCCGCCCTACCAGGACCAGAAGCGCAGGCCACCCCCACTTCCTCCCAACGTCTATACGTGGGGTCTAGGATCCGAACTCAGGACCTTCTGCTTGCAAGGCAGAGGCTTAACCCCTGAGCCACCTCTCCAGCCCCAGCAAATTGTCCAATTGATAGAGAGACCCAGTTCATGGTAAATGGGACCACTCCTTGGACAAGTGGATAAATGGGGAAGCTGATTCAGTAAGTCGGCATTCTTCAGCATACTTTGACAGTCCTGCTTCCTGGCAAATGAGCTTTGCTGCTCAGCAATCCCTATGTATATTGGGTGACCAGTTCCCTAAGCTCCTGGTGTTGATATGAAGCCTCCTGTCAAGCTTGACAAAGAACTGTAACCAGTATCATAAGAAAAATTCCACTGGTTTCCCTAAGATCTTTGGTAATGAATTTATTGGCAACAAACAGGCAAACTGCAACATTACCTAATAATTATTTTTTAAATAATTATGGAATTACCTGACACCTGCACTAAGACCAAAAAAATTGAAAGACTCAATGAATATAGGAAACTTCTTTAAAGATACTTCACATAATATGTAATAATATTAAAACGTGTATATTCAATGAACTCACATAAATCAAAATAAAGCATAACACCAATACAATAAAAATGATGAAAACCTCTTTGTTCTATGACTATGAAACTTTAACTACAATAGAAAATAGTATTTGTGTAATCTGAATACCAGACAATAGTCATTCATATTTGCTTGAGAAATGAAAACCTAACAAAAAAAAAAGCCTCTCTCAGTTCCATGGTTGGAATCTGACACTAGTACCTTGAGAACGTTGTCATTATCTATGGTCTTCATATATTATTAGAGAGAAAATTATGATTTTTGCATACACATGCAATAAACAAGAAAGCCAAACATTTCTTATTTTCTTCTTCTGAATTTGCTTCAAATTTTTAAACACTTCCACATATATTGGTGGAAACATCAGGCAGGTAGGTTATTGCAATGTGCGGAGTTGACAACTATAGTCTAATATAACTTCTGACCACATTCTTAGTCTTTTGTCTGGAGAAAGCTAGGAGTCTGCAAAGTGAATATTTCACCTGATATTCACAAAGATAGCAAAACACAGAGGACACAGAAACAGAGGAGGGGAGGAATGGCTATTAGGAAGATAAAGACAATCTAAGATAAATTTTAATTAGGCTTGGACTTGAAACAGTTCAAACATTCCAGAAAACGAAAACCCTTATCCTCCACACAGGCACACACTGTGTCTTCTTCTACACAAACACACACACATGCACACACGCACACACACACACACACACACACACACACACACACACATGCATGCAAAAATTAAGTCAGTTGGAGGGCAAACAATGGAAAAAAGAGGGATTTGTGTGGGAAATATTAATATGGCACAAAATGACTTAAATTGATTGTACACCTAAGTGAAAGGTTCAAATAATAAAAAATTTATAAACAACTTAAAAAATGATGAAAACCTCATCATGTCATGTCCATGACCAATACCTGTCATTGTCTTCTACTTTTCACTAAAGAAGTCAAAATTAATTCATTGCTACCTAATTTCAGGGTTCTATTTCAATCAGTAAATCTCAGATGCCCTTCCCTAACTTACCAATTTGTGCATCTGATAAAACATTTTAAAAATCTCAAACTTTTAGGAATAAATTCCTTTCTTGCCACTGTTCCACTGTATATGATGCATCTTTTGCATGAAATGATAATATTGTCTCCTCATTCAATGCCAAGATCCTAAATAACTATTAATGTGCCTTCTGTAAAAAAACCTTCTTTATTTGGTTGTGAAAAGCTTCCTTCCCTTCTGTGAAATCCAAGCCAGTTTTTCAGGGATTCCCAACAGTTCTTTCCACATTCTGTGAAAGCACATCATTGTGCTTCAAACTGATTTTGCCTTCTATGTTTCCTACAAAATCCATAGTCAAGGAATCTGTCACAGTCATGGTTTTCCAAGGTAGAACCTAATGTATATGAAATAATAAATAAGAATGACAATAATAAAGCATTAAAAAACAATTGTTAATAGTGTGAGATATAGACTAACATCAATTCAAATACCAAGTGGATGAATACATCTTACTGAATGAGTCAAACACTTTAGATTAGTAATTTTATATTCTGCAAATCTGTGAAAAAACAAAAACTTGGTTCTCCAGTCAGTTTTAAATGAGACAGCATTACAATGGCCATTGTTCTGATTATACTCAATGGGGAAAAACTTGAAGCATTCCCACCTCGATAAGGAACTAGACAAGGCTGTCCACTCTCACCACTTTTCTTGAACATTGTACTTGAATTCTTAGCTAGAAACATAAAATAAGAGAGGTAGATAAAAGGGATTCAAATAGGAAAGGAAGAAGTCAAGATATCTTTATTTGCAGATGACATCATTCTATACCTGAGAGATCCTAAAAGTTCCACAAGGAAACTCCTGGACCTAATACATAAGTCCAGCACACTGTCAGGTAACAAGAAAATGTGTAAAAATCAGTGGCTTTCCTATACACTGAGGATGAAAAGAGTGAAAATCTCCTAAGACAAAAATTACATTTACTATAGTCCTTAAAAAATGAAATACTTTGGTATAAATCTAATCAAAGAAGTGAGAGACCTTTATAATGAAAACTTGAAAACCCTAAAGAAAGAAATTACAGAAGGTAGAAAGACCTCCCATGCTCCTGGATCGACACAATCATCACAAAAATGACCATCGTACCAAAAGAAATATAAGATTCAACAATACACCAACCAAAATCCCAATGCAATTCTTTAAAGAAATTGACCAAAAAAATAAAAAATCCATATGGAAGCACAAAAGGCCCAGGATGGCAAAAACAATCCTGAGTAACAAAAACACTGCTGGAGGTATTACCATACCAAACCTTAGTCTATACTACAAATCCATAGTAATAAAAACGGCCTAGTACTTGCTCCAAAATAGACATGTAGATCAAGGGGTTAGGTTTGAAGACCCAGATATAAGCCCACACAATGACAGCCATCTGATCTTTGACAAAGGGGCCCAAAAAATTCAATAGAAAAAGAATAGTATCTTCAACAAATGGTGCACCAAAACTGGATATCTGCATGCAAAAGATTAAAACTGGACCTGTACTTGTCACCATATACAAAAATTAATTCCAAATGGATCAAGGACCTTAATAGTAGAAAAGAGACTAAAAACCTTTGTTGAAAGGGCAGGGAACTCCCTCGAGCTTATTGGGCTAGGCCAAAAGTTCTCAAACAGAAATCCAATAGCACAGTCACTAGAACCAACACTCAACAAATAGGATCTTATGAAATTAAATAGTTTCTGTTCAGATAAAGAGATTGTAAACTGAACAAAAAGGCAACACACAGAATGGTTGAAAATCTTCACTAACCACATATCTGATTGAGCTCTATTATCTAGAGTGCACAAAGAACTTAAAAAATTAATCACCAAGGAGATAAATGGCCCAATTAAAAATGGGCCTTGGATGCTCATTAAAGGATGCTCTGAGGATGGGAAGGGGAGGCACTAAGGGATGGGGAGGGAAGGGGGGGTATGGGGTACAGGGAGGTGGGGGGTTGGAGGGAGGGGGGGATCGGTATACCGGTTAAGTTTGTATGAGTGGAAATAAAAAAAAAAGAAAAAAATGGGCCTTGGAACTCAAAAGAAACTTTTCCAGGGACAAAATTGAAATGTCTAACAAATATCTTAAAAAATGGTCCATGACCCAAGTCATCAAGGAAATGAAAGTTTAAACTACCCTGAGATATCATCTTACCCTTGTCAGGATGGCAAAAATCCACAATACAAAGAACACCAAGTGCTGGAGAAAAGGGAACTCTCCTACATTGCTGGTGGGAATGCGGGCTTATACAGCCACTCTGGCGATCAGTATGCCAATTTCTAAAAAAGTTAAAGATTGAAATGCTATATGACCCTGCTGTACCACTTCTGGGAATAATCTCCCATAATGCAGAAATTCACTACAGTGTCACTAGCACAACCATGTTCATTGTAGCACTATTTACAATAGTAAAGTCATGGAATCAACTCAATTGCCCAACAGTAGATGAATGGATAATGAAAATGTGGTGCATTTATACAGTGCAATTCTACTCAGCCATCAAAAAAGATGAATTCATGAAATTTTCTGGGAAACAGATGGAATTAAAAAATTTATATTGAGTGAGGTATCACGGACAAAGAAAGTTAGACACCATATGTATTTCTTAATAGATGGATCCTATTTACAAACAGACTTAATGACATACACAAAGGTAAATCTCTGTAATAACTACTGTAATAGAAAAGATTATAAACAGGAGAAAAGGGGAAGGAAGGCTCCCCCAGACATAAGGAGACAGGAGATCATGGTTCAGTAGAGAAAATATGTCACCATAAAGTATTGTATGTAAGTAGAAAGTATCTGATGCAACTCACTCTTACTTCCCTTCCTGGTCACATGCGACTGAACAGGTTTGATCCGACCAATTAAGAAGAGTATAGGGACTGACAGCTAGATGGTAACCATTCTGCAAATGGGACACTGACACCCTCCATTGCAGTGTTCTACTCTTACTCTTCCATCTACCTTTGAGTCTCCTCTTATATTAAGATTTTCATTTAAACAGCCTTTTATCCTTGGTTGTGAGGTGACCTTAGATACCAATCAGGATGCAGCCAAGGGCGGTGCAGGAAAAGCAAAACTGAAAACAACAGCAAACCGTAAATCACAACACCAAAGGCCTTACATTACTCACTTGGAACCAGACCAGCCAAATTTTTCCCCATCCTAAAGCTCAGGGAACCTTGAGGAAGAAGGGGCAGCAGAATTGTAAGAGCCTGAAGATAGGGAGGACCAATGATATGCCAGTTACTCCACACAAGTTAAGGCTGCAACAGCCAGAGTTGGACTTTGCCTGACCTGCACAAATGGCTGACATGTCAACAACCCTCCAATGTTTAGCATGGATCACAGAGGAGAAGGCTCCTGGCAACAGCATCCTCAGTGGCAAGGGATTAAATAGTCATAATAGAGTTTCCATACTAATGGGGAGCCCCCAAGAAGGGGCTCCAGGCTATCCTACTGAGTCCTGAACCCTCACTAGGGAAGAGAACTCAGAGGGAGGTTTAGCATTCACACAAAAGGATGATCAGTGGATGGGAGGGAGGAAGGGCGGGACACTGGGAGAGGTGGAGGGAGAGAGGGGGGTGAAAGGAAGGGGAGAAGGGGAACGACTGGGGATGGGAGGATAGAGGGAGATGACTGGGGTACCCATTGACCTTGTATGATTAGGAAAAAATTAAATGTGGGAGAAAAAAATGGTCATGGTTCTTATTTCTTGAATATTCAATATGAGTTAGGTAATAAGTATTTTGCATGTTTCATCTGTTTATCCCATATTCACTTACCAAAACATCTAGAACCAATAAATTATAAACACTTTGTAGTAAGTATTATACAGTATATGAGTCGGCAGTCAGCAAGATGATCCTATACATATGTTTTGAAGATAAATCTTTCAAAATTATAAAATAATTATTTTGTTTATCAGACTATCAGTGAGTAATCACCACTCAACCAAACTAATGTAACATACATAGGCAAAAATTAAAACTGGGAGAGGAAGTAGGCACAGATAGGGAAAATGTTTCTGTTTACAAGGATATTATCAGTGTCAAATTTTTGTAACAAGTAACCGTGAATCTTCAATAATAGCAATTAATACAATTTAAACTGTATTATAAAACACACCAAGGGATAATTAGACTCCTGGAAAGATAAACAAGCATGAACAACAAAGAAAATGAAATTAGTAAGGACAAAAGAGAAATTCTGCAAAATTTTAAGTGAAAAAAGATAGAAAGACTTACAAAGTCAGAATGACATTACTATCTAAACCTAGATATGATACTCTAAATGTGACTGACTGTGTCAGGAAATGAAAAAAATAGTTAACTTGGAGTGAAATACATAAACTTTATTCATTGTGCATGTATGCAGAAAAATACGAATAGATAAGAAGGGTCTAGTTATATGACACCAAACAGCCTATCGTTTTTGTGATTGTAGTTAATGAAAGAAAGGAAAGACAGAATGAATCAGAAACAAAATTGGAAGAAATAATAGCTAAAAACTTACAAGATGTAATGAAATACAGAAAATAGCATACTGTACAATCTTCACACATAGTCAGCAAAACAAACAAAGCACCATAATTGAGTCATAATTGTGTTCCAACAGTTACAAGTCAAAGAAAAGAAAATTCTGCAAACAGCAAGAGAAATAGGACACACTACATGGAGCAGAACAAGTGATGTAGGTAATGATTGACTTCCTAGCAGAAACACTGGAGTCCACTGCAAGAGGAAAATGTGTTTCAAATGCAGTAAGGATAAGAAAAGAAAAACACCTTGAAAATCTCTAAGAATAAAAGAACATGAGCATATTTTCATATAAAAGGCATGAAGTCAAATGATTCCATTACACTCTGTAAGAAATACTGCATTACCTTCTTCTACCTGAAGAAAAATATAATGTATTCACATGGCACACACGCTAACTATGATCCATGTTAAATATGATCCATATTAAAGTACTACCTGTGTTTTTGGCTGATATTTATAAATTGTCTCTAAAATTTATATAGAAATGGAAAGTTACTAAGGTAATTCAGTGATGACCAAATAGGCTTTTCAAAAGAGAGTGCTAAGGAACCTGGATATCTGCTTAGAAAATAATTCATTAAGATTCTTACCACAAACTTTACTGCAAAGCTTCTAGAACAAACAAAAGCAAATAATTTTAATCCCATTAGGCCAAAAAGTGATCAAAGGATTTGAAAAGCATTTCTCTAAAGATAGGCAAATGTGCAAATAGCATACACATGGATCACTAAATAGAAATCAAAACCAGGCTTTTTTTTCATGATCAAGAAATACATTTATTTAGATTTTCATCAATAGCAGTGATTAAATTTCCCATAAAAGTGACAAATTAAAAATGAAGTATATTACTGTTCATGTAATCTATGACCTCCCATATTTTAGTCCATTTTACAATACAGAGATAACACTTTAATAGACACTACAAGATATATCATAACGTCAATTATTCCTTGGGTTTTAGAAAAATTATAGCTATCTACCAGGTTTACAATATGATCCCAATTCTTTATCAACTGCTTCAAAACTGATTTCAAAGTAAGTTTGAAAAATTTGAAATCCGCATTGCATGTTACGGCCCAATGTGTATGCTTACAATAGTTCATTATTTTGCTGGTAAGTATCTCATCAGTTGAAATCCTTATTTCTGGCCAGAAGCACAAATCATCTGGAAAATGTGAGACAAGTTGGAACATAAATCTTTTTATCCTCTCATCCCAGGAACAGTCAGTCACCTGAGAAGGGCTCTAGAGACTTAAATCTAAACCACAAGTAAATTCTGTATGATGTTCCACAGTTTCAAGAAGAAGGTTGGGTCTTGAAAAAGCCCAGAATCTTCCAGTGAAGTCATAGGAACATAGAAGCATGAAATGGTGAAAACTTTGCCCTGCTAATTTCATAGGTGTGACCACGAGGTTCAAACACTGGCTGTTGTACATGCTTTAAGTCCCAGACAACTACAGTGAACTGCTCATGTCACCACCATTTCTTAAGGCTATGGCCTCTCTCAGTGTATCCAGGAGCTTTTTTCCTTTTCTCAAAATGAGACTTCTTGGGTTGGAGAGATGGCTCAGGGGTTAAACTTTGCCCTGAAGTTGAAATTCTAGCCTGCACCGTATGAGACCACCACAGCCTAAAGCTGGACATCCACAACACAACAAACGACAGAAAAAAACACTAATGCCTGGAAACTTAACACTATGATGCTGAATGAGAATGGGATTCAGGAAGAAATTACAAAGGAAATTCAAGATTTCCTGAAAGTGAACGATAATGAAAATACAACTTACCAAAATCTCTGGGACACAATGAAAGCTGTCCTAAGAGGTAAGTTCATAGCTCTTAATGCCTACATCAAAAAATGGAAACATTAGAAATAAATAACTTAACAATGAAGCTTAAAGCTTTAGACACACTAGAGCAATCTGATCCCAAAAGCAGTAGAAGGGAGGAGATTAGCAAAATAAGGGGAGAAGTATCTGAATTCGAGATTAGGAAAAGGATACAAAAAATCAACCAGTCAAAAAGCTGGTTCTTTGAAAAAATCAGTAAGATTGATACACCACTAGCTAAATTAACCAAAAGCAAGAGAGAGAAACACAAATTAACAAAATTAGAAATAAAAATGGAGTTATCACTACTGATACGCAAGAAACGCAGAGAATTACAACGTCATATTTCAAAAACTTATACTCTGTGAAATTTGACAACACAAAAGAGATGTATGAATTCCTAACTAAACACCACTTACCTAAATTGACTAAGGAAGTTGTGAATTATTTAAATAGTTCTATAACATATGAGGAAACTGAGGAAGTAATCTCAAATCTTCCCACTAAAAAATGTCCTGGACCAGATGGATTCAACACAGAGTTCTATCAGACATTTAAGGAGCTAATAACACAAATACTCCTTAAACTGTTCCACCAAATAGCAAAGGAAGGAGCACTACCAAATTCCTTCTATGAAGCTAATATCGTTTTAATCCCAAAACCTAATAAAGATTCACTTAAAAAGGAAAACTATAGGCCAATCTCTCTGATGAGCACAGATGCAAAGATTCTCAACAATGCCTTAGCAAATCGGATTCAAAAACATATCACAAATTTCATCCGTGGGGATTAAGAAGGCTTTATCTCAGGCACACAAGGTTGGTTCAACATACGCAAATCAATAAATATAATTCATCATATAAACCAGTCCAAAGTTCAAGACCACATGATACTCTCGATAGATGCAGAAAAAGCTTTTGACAAGATCCAACAGCCTTTTATGATTAAAACCCTAGAGAAGGTTGGAATGGAAGGAACCTTTATCAATATAATAAAAGCTGTATACAATAAGCCAACAACAACGATTATACTCAATGGGGAAAAACATGAAGCATTCTCACTTCAATCAGGAACTAGATAAGGCTGTCCACTGTCACCACTTCTTTTCAATATTGTTCTTGAAGTCTTAGCTGAAGCCATAAGACAAGAAAGAGACATAAAAGGGATTCAAATCGGCAAGGAAGAAGTCAAGTTATCTCTATTTGCAGATGACATGATCTTATACCTGAGTGATCCCAAAAACTCCACCAAGAAGCTCCTGGAATTAATACAGAAGTTCAGCAGAGTGGCAGGAAACAAAATAAATGTACAAAAATCAGTGGCCTTCCTATATGCCCAGAATGAAAGAAGCGAAAAAGCCCTGAGAGAAAAAATCCCATTAACTATAGCCCCTAAAAAAATGAAATACCGTGGTATAAACCTAACTAAGGAGGTAAAAGACCTTTACAATGAAAACTTTAAAACCCTAAATAAAGAAATTGTAGAAGACACCAGAAGGTGGAAAGACCTCCCATAATCCTGGATTGGCAGAATCAACATCGTAAAAATGACCATCCTACCAAAGGCAATATACAAATTCAATGCTATACCAATTAAAATCCCAAAGCAATTCTTCAAAGAAGTTGACCAAACAATCTCAAAATTCATATGGAGGCACAAAAGACCCAGGATAGCAAAGACAATCCTGAGTAACAAAAACACTGCTGGAGGTATCACCATACCAAACCTAAGTCTATACTCCAAATGCATAGTTGTAAAAGCAGCCTGGTACTGGCTCCAAAATAGACACACAGATCAATGGATAAGGGTTGAAGACCCAGATATAAGCCCACACAACTACAGCCATTTGATCTTTGACAAAGGGGCCCAAAGAATCCAATGGAAAAAGAACAGCATCTTCAACAAATGTTGCTGGCAAAACTGGATGTCCACATGCAGAAGATTAAAACTGACCCCCTACTTGTCACCATGTACAAGACTTAATTCCAAGTGCATCATGGACCTCGATATAAGGCCAGAGACTATAAAAACCATAGGTGACAGGGTAGGGAACTCCCTTGAGATGATTGGGCTAGGCCCATAGTTCCTAAACAGATATCCAATAGCACAGTCCCTACAACCAACTCTCAACAGTTGGGATCTTTTGAAATTAAAAAGCTACTGTTCAGATAAAGAGATTGTAACATGAGCTCAAAGGCAACCCACAGAATGGGAGGAAATCTTCACTAACCACATATCTGATAGAACTCCATTATCCAGAGTGCACAAAGAACTTAGAAAACTAAACACTATGGAAACAAATGGCCCAATTAAAAACTGGGCCCTGGAACTTAAAAGAAACTTTACTAGGGACGAAGTTAAAATGTCTAACAAATATCTTAAAAAATGCTCCACATCCTTTGCCATCAGGCAAATGCAAATCAAAACTTCCCTGGGATATCATCTCACCCCTGTCAAGATGACAAAAATCCACAATACAAACAACACCAAATGCTGGAGAGGATGTGGAGAGAGGGGAACTCTCCTACATTGCTGGTGGGAATGCAGGCTCATACAGCGACTCTGGTGAGCCGTCTGGAGATTCTTAAAGAAATTAAAGATTGAAATGCCATATGAGCCTGCGATTCCACTTCTGGGAATAACCCCCCATACAGCAAAAATTCACCTCGATAGCACAAGCACAACCATGTTCACAGCAGCACTGTTTACAATAGCAAAGTCATGGAATCAGCCCAAATGTCCAACAGTTGACGAGTGGATAAGGAAAATGTGGTATGATCTCACCAGAAGAGGAGGGTATATAGGCTGCCAGATAGAAATTAACCATTTTGTAAATGGGTGATTGACCCCTCGCTCACTGTGGTCTCCTACTTTTTTCCCACCTACCTTTGAATATACTCTTATAACGAGACTCTAATTTAACAGGTTTTTATCTCTGACCAGAGGGTCACATCCAATACCCATCAGGGTAGAGCCAAGGGCATTGCAGGAGCAGCAAAACTGAAAAAAAAAAAAAACAACAAATCATAATCCAGAATATCAGAGACTCTATATCAATCACCTGGAACTAGGCCAGCCTAATCTCTCCCCATCCTGAAGCTCAGGAAAATTTGCGGAAGAGGGGGCGGTAAGATTGTAAGAGGACAAGGATGGGAGGAGCAATGATATGCAAGATACTCCACACAAGTTAGGGCCGAAGCAATCATATTTGGACTTTACATGCTCTACACAATGTCCAACACACTATTGACCTCACAAAGTCTAGCATTTGCTAAAGGCACTAGGATCCTGGGAGGCAAGGGATTGACAGCCACAGTAGTGTTCCTATCCTTAATTGGAACACAGGAAAGGGTTCAGGGAAATGCCACTGGGTCCTTGCACCTCATCGGAGAGGAAGACCCAGAGCAGAGTTTGGCATGCACATTAAAGGATGCTCCAGGGATGGGAGGGGGAGGCACTGGGGGGATGGGAAGGAAAGGGGGAGGGGAGGGGACACAGGGGGATAGGGGGTTGGAGGGAGGGGGGGGACCAGTATACCTATTAAATTTGTATGAGTGGAAGTAGAAAAAGAAATTTAAATAATAATAGCAAAATAATGGAACCAATATATAAAATACTAATTGCAATACTTCAAAGGCATTTTAATTTTCTGTAATGATTTATAGCAATAAAGCTTTAACTAAGCTTTATTTTGGGTTAAAAAAAAAAAAGACTCTGCCCTGCAAGCAGAAAGTCCTGAGTTTGGAGCTCAGGTCCCACATAAAAACGCCATGCAAAAATGGTAGTGGCCTGCACTTCTAGACATGGTGGGTGGAGCCTGGAAAATATCAGAGCAAAACAAGGAGTTAGTGGTAATCCAGGATGATTTCTAGAGTCATGCTTGGTCCTCCACAGGGACACACAGTGCCCTCTGATAGACACACACACACACACACAAGCAAATAAATAAAATATTTTTTAAAAAAATACAAAAACCATAGTAGTGATCTTATGCTTAAGGGGAACAAGAGAAAGGGCTTATGGAAATGCCACTGGGTCCTTATATGTCATCGGAGAGGAGGACCCAGTGGAGAGTTAGGCGTACACAATAAAGGACTCTCTGGGAATTGGGGGGGAGGCACTGGGGGAAGGGGAGGGGGAGGAGGGGGGAGGGAGGGAACTGGTAAAAAATTTTAAAATGTATAATTAAATTTTTAATAAAAAAATACAAAAACCATGGCTTCTTTTTAGGACTTCTATAAGTAAAAGACAAAAAGTAACAAATGTTTGGTGAGAATGTAGAGATACATTCAGCATATGGATTATTTTGAGATGCATTACATTAAAATGAAAAAGTGATAACAGTTCATTAATTACTAAGTGTTACAGTTACTCTGTTGCTGTGAGACAAAAGGAAGATTTATTCAGGTATGGTTCCAGAAGGAAAATACAGTTCATTATGACAGGAAAGACATGGCAGCATCAGAAGTGGGGGTTGACTTAGGCAATCGCAGACATCAAGGAGAGTGAGAGAGCATGCAGCAGACTGCAAGAGAAGACTACCAGTGCAAGCATGGTGAGGCTAATCAACCTCAAGGCCAACCCCTGTGACACACCTTCCTCAAGCAAGGCTCCACCAACTAATGTTGCCAAGACCTTCCTAAACACCAACTGAGGACCCAAACACCAGAGCCTGTGGGGGACACTACACATTTAAACCATGACACTCCACCTCTTGGCTCCCCTTGCCTCATGGCCAGCTCATGATGCAAAGCACACTCAGTCCATCTTTAAAAGTCCCGACAGAAAATATCAGTAACCCCAAAACAGTCCAAAGTCCAATGCCTATCGTAAAATCAAAAGACTGATAGGGTATGATCTCACCAGAAGGGGAGGGTATATAGGCTGCCAGATAGAAAGTAACCATTTTGTAAATGGGCGATTGACCCCTCCCTCACTGTGGTCTCTTACTTTTTTTCCACCTACCTTTGAATATACTCTTATAACAAGACTCTAATTTAACAGGTTTTTATCTCAGGCCAGGGGGTGACATCCAATACCCATCAAGATGGAGCCAAGGGCATTGCAGGAGCAGAAAAACTGAAAAAAAATTAACAAACCATAATCCAGAACATCAGAGACTCTATATCAACCACGTGGAACTGGGCCAGCCTAATCTCTCCCCATCCTGAAGCTCAGGAAAATTTGCGGAAGAGGGGGAGGTAAGATTGTAAGAGGACAAGGATGGGAGGAGCAATGATATGCAAGATACTCCACACAAGTTAGGGCCGAAGCAATCATAATTGGACTTTACATGCCCTGCGCAATATCCAACACACTATTGACCTCACAAAGTCTAGCATGGACTGAAGGCACTAGGATCCTTGGAGGCTAGGGACTGACAGTCACAGTAGTGTTCCTAAGCTTAAGGGGAACACAGGAAAGGGTTCTGGGAAATGCCCCTGGGTCCTTGCACCTCATCGGAGAGGAAGACCCAGAGGAGAGTTTGGCATACACATTAAAGGATGCTCCAGGATTAGGTGGAGGAAGGCACTGAGGGATGGGGAGGGAGGGAGGAGAGGAGGGGGGAGTACGAGTGTTGGGAGGAGGTGGAGAGAGGGAGGGGACCGGTGTACCTGTTAAGTTTGTATGAGCGGAAATAATAATAATAAAAAAACAAAAGACAAATTACATATTTCCAACACATTCCCTTTCCAAAGAGGTGGAATGGGAGCATATCTAGCAGCAACCAGTCCATTTCAAGAACAAAAACCAGTAGGATAAGCTCCATATCCTGTACCTCTCAGTTCAGCCTTCTATTGAAATCACCTCAGTTCCAAAGGCTTTGATTCCACCACTACAGCACAACTGCCTGCAAAACACATCATTCTTAGAACAGCTTTTCTCATGGTATACAATTCTTCCTTGCAGATGTCCCACATTAGCTATGGAATCTTTAGCATACTCACATGTCAATGGCAACTCAGGATTCAATTTCACAGCACAAAATGCCCTTTGGGGGCCTCTTTCTAAGATTTCCAATCCTGTCACACACACTCCCTATCCTCAACCACTCTCTGAAACCATGGAGGAGGAATATACACCCTCTTCATATTTACATCTTTTTTTTTTTTTTTTTTTTTTTTTTTTTAAATTTTTTTTTTATTATTATTATTATTTATTCAACTGTGTGTATGTGCGCGCGCGTGTCTGTGTGTGTGTGTATGTGTGTGTAGAACCACGGACGAATTCGCGAACCACCATGGACGCCTCCACCTCCTTCTGCCCCGGGATTCACAGGCTCCGCCCTACCAGGACCAGAAGCGCAGGCCGCCCCCGCTTCCGTCTGGCGTCTATACGTGGGATCTGGGATCCGAACTCGGGACCTTCCGCCTGCAAGGCGGAGGCTTAACCCCTGAGCCACCTCTCCAGCCCCATATTTACATCTTTAATGTCTCTAAAACCAGTAATGTAGATGACATGGCCAACTTCTATTATGGACGCTGTCCCCCTTGGAACACAGCTGGTTCAACAACTTTGTGTTGACAGTGAGAAAGAGGGAGAGAAAGAAGAGACATAAACTCAGGAAAATGAGCAGATAAGGACAGACTGATGAATAATCCTATATGAAATATATTTTTAAGAATATGTGTAAATTCACAATACATATAGATATGCATAAGCTCATTATATTTACTGTTTCTTTCATACACAAGAATACAATTACAGTAGATTCTTTGCAAGTTTATAAATTTTGATATTACATGCTGAGTATCTCTCTTATTAATACATATGATGCTTTAATAGCTTTTAAATTTAAAGGATACATGCTACAATATGTATCAAATTTATCTAAGTTTTATTGTTTGTATGGGTATACAAAATGATTTTTTGAAACATGAGGTAATGGCATTATAAAGAAAATTTACTTAACAGACATCAAAAAATATTCAGAGTACAAATTCTCAGTATCCCATCAAAATTTTTCTAAAATGGATCACATGTTAGGACACACAGCCATTCTTAAAAATAAAAATAAAAATAAAATAAAATTGAAATAACTTCTTGAATTCTATCTGATCGTAATAAAAAAGACTACAAATAAAAGACCAGCCAAATCTCTCCCCATCCTAAAGCTCGGGGACCTTTGCAGAACAGGGGGTGGCAAGATTGCAAGAGCCTTAAAATGGGGAGGACCAATGATATGCAAGTTACTCCACACAAGTTAGGGCTGCAGCAGCCAGAGTTGGACTTTGCCTTACCTGCACAATAGCTGACATGTCAATGATCCCCCGAAGTCTAGCATGGATCACAGGGAAGAAGGTTTCAGGCAGTAGGATCCTTAGAGGCAAAGGATTAAACCTTCATAATAGAGTTCCCATATTAAAGGAGAGCCCAAGAAGGGGCTCCAGGCTATGCCACTGAGTCCTAATCCTTACTAGAGTGGAGAATTCAGGGGGAGTTTTGGTATTCGCTTAAAAGGATGCCCCAGGAGATGGGAAGGAGGAAGGGGGAGACACTGGGAAAGGGGGAAGGAAAGAGAGGAGTGAAAGGAAGGGGGGAAAGGGGGAGAGTAAAATGGGGGATGACTGGGAAAGGAAGGGGGAAGGGAAAAGACTAGGGTACCTATTGAGCTTGTATGATGCAGAAGAAAATAAAATGTGTGAGAAAAAAAGGAAGCGGAGGTACAGATAATATACAAATTCATGAAGATTGAACAAGAGGTTGAATACTGAATTGATCACCAAAGAGATCAGAAAATAAATTTTACCAATTTTTATAATTTAATAAAACACACAAAAACAAAACATATAAGAAACTGTGGTAGTGGTGAAAAGTTGCAAGATGGCTCAACAGGTAAGGCAACTGTTTACAAACCTGATCATCTGAGTCTGATCTCATTCCATCTGTTTCTCTTTCTCTCTCTCTCTCTCTCTCTTTCTCCCTCTCTCTAGGTAAATAAATAATAATAATAAGAACCTTTGAGCTATAAGGAAAGAAGTTCTAATCCAGAAACATGCAGCAATTAATGCCTATATTAGAAATTCAGAGAAATGTCAACTTTAAATAAACACTTCAATTTCAGAAAAATGCAAAGCATCGAAACCAAAAGCAAGGAGAGAAAAAAAATCAATAATGCAAAAATTGATGAAATGGAAATGAAAAGAAAAATACGCATAAAAATCAAATAAAGTTGGTTCTCTGAGAAACAAGATTGATAAAACCTTAAACAAAGTAAACAAACAAAATTTAAAACAATAATATGAAAACATCTTTAACAAATCTATAGTAAGTGGTGAAACTGAAGCAATAGTAAAACATTTCTCAATTAAATAATCTTCGATCAAGAAAAATTCACTTCTGAATTCTACCAGATCATACAATATTTGTTAAAGTACTATACAAAATAGAAAAAGAAGAAATTAAACACATTTTACAAAGTCAGTATAACCTTGATAATGAAATCAGATAAGGTTATAACAAAAAATTATAAGGCAAAAGCCTAAAGGAAGAAAATTATCTTCTAGCTACATATTTTCAAAGAATTATGTTTTGGAATATACTGAAAAAGGACACAGTCAACAAATAAGTTAGCAATACAAGCAGACAGTTCTTTTATATAAATTTATTAAATTAACATTTTTATGTACATGCTCCTTGCCTCCCTAGTTTCCCCCTTCCTTCTTCCCTTCCTTCCTTCCTACTCCCATTCTATCCCCTTTTACCATTCCTCTCATTCCTACATGGGCCCAGTAGTAAACATTTCTAAAAGTGTGAAATACAGTGCTGGAAAGATGGCTCAGGGGTTATGACTTTGCCTTGCAAAAACAGGACCCAAGTTCTAATCCTGGATCCCACATAAAAACACAAAGTACAAATGGCGGTGGCCTGCGCTTCTGGCTTTGAAAGGTGCAAGCTGGGAAATCCAGAGCAAAGGAAAAAAAATGATGCAGAAGCAATCAGGGTGATTCCTAAAGTTACCTTCGGTCATCCATAGGGACACACAGTGCCTTCTGACACATGCATAGACACAGACACAGATCAAAACACACACACATACATACACACACACACACACACACACACACACACACACACACACAAATGAATATTTTTTAAAAGTTGAAATGCACATGGATAATAAATATATGGAAAATGCTCAACATTTGTAGACATAGGGAAGTGCTAATTAAAACTGTCTCCTATCTTACCCTAGTCAAAATTTCTACCTTTAAAAAACATGACAATAAATGCTGATGAGAATATTAGGAAAAAAGGAACCCCGTATCATTGGTGGAAATATAAATTGGTCCACTTACTGTGGACACCAGTATGCAGGTTTCCCACAAAGCAAAAACAGCTATACCATTCCTGAGTACATACCCAAAGACTGTAAGTCAACATACCACAAAGATACTTGCACATCCATATTTTAATAGTTTTATTCAAAACAGGTTACAGAATTAGCTTAAGTGTCCATCACATTAATGGATTTAAAATGTTGCAAATATGTATAATATAGCTTATTTAGTTATGAAAAATGATTAATATCACTTTCAAGAAAGTCAAAGTAGATGCCTCAAGCCATTCACGAAGGCAAAAAATAGAATAGAGAAAGGAAAAAGATTCGTGGGAAGCAATAAAGGAGCTTAGGAGTGGAACATATGTGGAAAATGTAGTCAAAGTATGACATACTTAAAAGAAATTTTCTTTGAAACAAAATAATATGGGTATATGCAAAATACTAACTACAGAATAGTAGTCATAAAAGATAATTTGAAATGTTTGACAATAAAGTCAAAGATTTTAGAAGAAAAAAATATCTAACATCTCATTGAGTATTGTCTATTGGATATTTTCCAAACCAAACGTTGTGTTATTCAAAAGATTTTGTTAAAAGAATTGAAAAAATGATAGAATGGAGATAAATGCTTGTAATGTATATATCTATTACCAAATTTTGATTTGAAAATTCTGAAACCCCCTGAAATTAATGATAAGCAAATCAACTTTCATTTTTGAGATGCATATATATTTAGATTTGTGTATGTACATAATACCATCATTCTAAATCCATACACATAATACTACGGGAATACAGAGGAATTAAGTATTGACACAAGAAAATAGAATGGGTAAATCTGAGCAAATCCAAAGACAAAGAAATCTATTATACATAAATATTATACTATATTTATATATTAATGATGTTGTACACATGAACAATATTGCATATATATATTTATGATTGAATACCTGTGCAATTTTCTAGAAAATTTGAAACTGATCCATTTTCATGGGAAGTAGATCAGTGGCCATCTAGAGATGACAAGACCTAGTGACAATAACATAGGATTTACAAGGGGCTGGATACATGGTTGGGAATATTTTTTCAAGTGTGTTAAATGTCAGAACTTACTAACACGTGGATTGAAATATAAAGTGTTTATTTTTCAGTTATTCCTCAGTTAAGTCTTTGAAAAACAAAGATGATATTATGAACAATTTCACAGAAATAATTTTGGCAATCTACATAATTAAAGTGTTTAAAGGACAGATTTCATCTACCTAAAGCACATTCAAGGAAAAAAACAGATCATCTTAACACATAACAAAAAGGTTATGATTCAAAATCTACCCCAGGAAATGGACGTTTTAGGTTATGCAAAACTGAAGATGAGTCCTTGCTGCAGAAAACAAGCCTAAGAATTAAGAAGAATAAAACCTTCAACACTCTCTAGGGACACAGAATCAAGGGAACATTAAGAGGTGCTTTTTGTTTTGTTTTAGAACCACTGGGTAAGTGCTATGACAACGTTATGAATTTTTAGACTTCTTTACTTGTGTTGTTCTGATTCACAGACCTTCCACTCAGCTGTCAAAACTGTAGCTTTATTGATTTGAGAGTGACAGAAAAACAGCACCTTTGCAGTCAGTGGTAAACTCATATTGTAAAGATGGGAAGTGGTAGGAGGGGGAGACAGAATCTGAAGGCATAATCCCTTTCAATTTGACAGACTCATTCCAGGGCAGAGAGGAAAGGCCTAATGCTTTGTTAACCCAGACATGCCAGAATAATTCAGGGTGAACAGGAGACAAGACAGAAAATTAAGTGGGCCATCCTAGAAATCAGATACCTGCAAATCAGAAACATGGATGGACTGATACTAGCGTCCATGTAATCCTTGATGGTTGCCAAATCACATGAGAACCAGGCAATCCAGAGGAACCCATCAGAAACTTGAGAGATTTGAAGTACAGCATGAAAAATTTAGTTGATATGGTGTGAGTGTTAGTATGAATTTTTCAATCAGATTCTTGAGAGGCAGGCTTCCAGACAAACCTGAAACTCATTCTATACATTGGGACTGACCTCTGATCATGATTATGATGGATTGTCTTGACAGGATTAATTGCTGTGCAAAGATCCAGCCCACAATGTGTGCAACTATTCCCTAGGTAGATGAGACCAAAAGTATATAAAGAGGACAAAAAGCAAGCAGGGAAGCACACCTTCATATACTGCTTTCGGCTCTTGGCTGTGGATGTGAATTGACCAGTTCCTTTAGGGCCCTACTGATTTGACATTGCTAACATCATAGGCAATAACCTGGAAATGAGAACTGGAATTAAATCCTATCCCCCAAAGATGCTTCAGTTGGGTCTTTTATCATAGCAATGTACAGGGAAACTTAAACATGTTATACCACATATTAGAAATTTTTGGAAAGTAGACTCTTGGTGCTCTTACTACAAAAATGAAAGCTGATGTGACAGATTGTTAACTGTTCTCACTGAGAAAATATGTACACATAGGTATCATGTATATTTTAAATAAACATTGCTTTTTAAAAAATTTCAAACCAAAGAAAACTGGAAACATTATACAATAGGGAATAAGAGAAGTGAATCTGCAAACGTGTGTGTTTAAGGTATCTGAGCACATTTTACATTCAAAGGCTTACTTATGCATATCTAAGTACAATTCCTATGAATTCTTACCAGGAGGATGATAATTAAAAATGTGATTTTTTTTGAAGAACAATTAACTGAGACCATTTATCATGGGCTGAACAAGATCAAGGTATATATTACATAGTAGTCTAGGCAAATTACTAGAATGGAAATCTGAACAAACACAAATAATCGAAAATTTTGAAAATGAAACTACAATAGAAACTAGAGAGTCTAAAGTATGTAAAATAACATGTTTTCAATCAAAAATCCCTCAAAATACAAAAGAAAAAGAAAGTATGACCCATACTGAGGAGAAAGCTAGTTAACGAGAACTAACTGTTCCTAGATGGTGAAATTAACAAATATCTTGACATGTTCAAAGAACTAAAATAAAACATATTGTGCTGTCTAGAGAGTAATGTGCTAAAAACACATTAGAAGTTTGGAACCAAAATAGAGGCAAGAAAATTATGAAAATAAACAAGTGAATGTTCCATGATTTAAAAGTACAATAGAACTGCAAAATTAGTCCACTTAAACTTCATATTTTAAATGACAAAATAAACTGAAACCTTAAAATGGCTTTAAAATGATGTATCTTCAAAAATTAATGAAAATCTAAGTATAAATTAGCTTAATTTATTAATTAAGCATAAATTAGTTTAAAAATCCATTTCAAGATCCAAGTCCAAAGAAATCCTCATAAGGTATTAGTTATGATGATTACTGTTGATGATCTATAATCACTAAGAAATAAGTCTCCAAAATTCTGTGAAACAATTTCTATGCTTGGTTAATTGAGCTGGGAAGACCCACCCTAAATGTGGGCAGTACCATTTCCTAGGAAGGAGTCACCCACTGAATAAAAATTAGCAAAGTATTCATTGCTTTCTGATAAATAACTGCAATGCGAACAATGGAATTTCCCTCCTGTTTTTAATTGTAAAATAAAACAACTTTTCCTTCCTTAATCAGTCTAAGGAAGATATTTCAAAAAGAAAAAGCTGACAACTGGCACAGTATTTTCAAAGAGAACCATGTATGAACACATCATTGTCAAACTTCTTAGAATAAAATAAAGTGGGAAACAAAAATAAATCACAACCCTCTCTTCACATCACAATAAGAAATATACATCAAAAGATACTAAACTTAAATGTAAGAAATGAAATTTAAATTTACTAGAAGTAGTGCAAGATGAAGACATTTTAACTTTGTTTGAGAAAATGAAGCTCAAAATTTGTAACCCAGCAAAGAAAAATATTAATGGTTTATTAAAGCAAAAATTTTTCTCATTTCAAACCGTATCTACATTAATATAAGAAAGAAAATAAAAAATACATCTGAAAAAGGACTTGGAGTCAAAATATATACAGAATTTTTGCAATTCAATAATAGTAAAATGCTGAATAATGATCTTGAAGGGATACCAGGAAATGGGATGTAGACATGGCATGCAAGCACTTAGAATGAGAATCAGTTACTGAGAAAATGAGGGCCGCCTGTCAGGTCCCAGGTCCCAGACCCTCTGCCTCTCTGGTCCACCGGGGACCTATGCACATGGTCCATAGAAGACACACTGCTACTCAGAATTCAATACAGTCCAAAGGAAACTCAAGCAAAACACTAAGGGACAAAGGCCATTCATCTGGAGTCCTCTACAATCATACAATCACGTGGGAGAGATTCTTCACATCCACCCAAAGATAAGTAAACCTCATTTTTTTCACCTTACAGATCCTTTCTAGTATCAATTGCTGTAGATCAACTTCTCCATACAGCCGCCCCAAAAACATATACAACTCCAGGGAGTACACCACTCACCCTCACATATCACCAAGATACTAAATTGTAAAAGTGCACGACCATACTAATATTCACCCCTTCTCTACTTAACCTGAATTAACTGATGTACTAACAGCCTAATAACCTCATCTAGGAAATTACAATAACAATAGACAAACATACCCAATCCAAGGCAAGCACTAGTAATAACTGGCAAGTGTAATAATACCAACTAAATCAGTTCAGTGAAAAACACAGAAACTGAAAGGACCTAAGAAACAAATCAACAATGCCCAAGTCAAAGTGCAGATGCATGAGAAACAAAACCTAAGAAGACCAATCTCCCACCAAAAGAATTAAGCCCATAATGATGAATTCCAAGCAGAACAAATTCACAGAAAACAACGAAGAAAGCCAGACCCAACACAATAACGTCCAGAGGATGATCATTAGGATGATTAATACTATGAAAGAGGAAATCCGAGAAGAGTTAAACAACCGAACCAACCACTTTGAATAGGAACACATTCGGCACTTGGAGGAGTTGAGAAAAACAGTTCAAGAAACAAAAATAGGCATAGATCGATTAAAACAGTCTCAGGCAGAGTTGAAAATTGAACTAAAAGACAAGGATTCTTCAACCCAAAACTCAAGAGAGTCTTATCAGCAGAACAAATGAAGCGGAAAACAGAATTTCAGATCTTGAAGACACAGTGGGAGAATTAACCAGCTCAATGGAAGAGATTGTTAAAGCCAAAAAGATACTTGAGAGGAACATTCAATATATATGGGACACCCTGAAGAAGCCTAACATGCGCACTCATGGAATACCAGAACAAGAATCCCAAAATACCACACATGAGGAAATATTTCAAATTATCATAAATGAAAACTTCCCACAACTAAAGAATGAGAGGCCTATCAAAATACAAGAGGCATTTCACACTGCAAACAGATATGACCAAAATAGAAAATCGCCACGGCAAATAATAGTCAAAACACTCCACATTCAAGACAAAGAAAAGGTGCTGAGAGCTTCAAGAGAAAAAAAGCAACTCACTTTTAAAGGTAAACCTATTAGAATAACAAATGACTACTCAATGGAAACAGTAAAAGCAAGAACAGCTTGGAGAGACATATTACAAGTATTAAATGAGCAAAAATGCCAACGCAGACTTATATACCCAGCAAAACTATCTGTCGTGATTCAGGGGGAAAGAAAAGTTTTCCAGCACAAAGACAACTTGAAAGCTTACATGTCTACCAAACCAGGCTTTCAAAAAATGCTAGAAATGATACTCAAACTTGAAGAAAAGAACAAACATATCCAGGAGGACAGAAGGAAAGTATAATACCACCAAAACATAAATGTCAAACAATACACTTACAAAATCCGCTAAACATAAAAAATGTCCAGAATTAAAAATAATTTCTCCATTATAACATTAAATATCAATGGTATTAATTCAACGATTAAGAGACACAGATTACAAACTAGGATTAAAAACCACAATCCAACAATCTGCTGCCTTCAGGAAACTCATCTCATCACAAATGATAGAAACATCATAAAAATGAAAGGCTGGTCCAAAATCTTGCAAGCTAATGGAACTAGGAAACAAGCAGGGGTAGCAATTATGCTTTCGGACAAAGTGGACTTCAAACCAAAGAAAATCATAAGAGACACAGATGGATACTACATTTTAGTCACAGGTACAATTCACCAGGAAGACTTCACAATACTGAACACCTATGCACCCAATACGGGCCACTCCACATTCATTAAGAAAACCCTACAGCATCTAAAGCAAGAAATCCACCCCCAAATAATAATTCTTGGGGACTTCAACACTGCTCTCTCAACATGGGATATATCAACAGGTCAAAAGCTTAACAGAGACACTTTGGAACTTAATCAAACCCTGAAAGAAATGGACCTTACTTTTTCATCCACGCACAAAACAATACACATTTTTCTCAGCAGCACATGGAATGTTCTCCAAAATAGATCACATATTGGGCCACAAAATGAACCTACATATATACAAAAAAGTTGAAATTGTATCCTGTGCCCTATCAGACCACCACGGCCTAAAGCTGGACATCCACAACACAACAAACAACAGAAAATACACTAACTCCTGGAAACTTAACAATATGATGCTGAATGAGAACTGGATTCAGGAAGAAATTAAAAAGGAAATTCAAGATTTTCTGAAAGTGAACGATAATGAAAATACAACTTACCAAAATCTCTGGGACACAATGAAAGCTGTCCTAAGATGTAAGTTCATAGCTCTTAATGCCTACATCAAAAAAATGGAAACATCAGAAATAAATAACTTAACAATAAAGCTTAAAGCTTTAGAGAAACTAGAGCAATCTGATCTAAAAGGTAGTAGAAGAGAGGAGATTAGCAAAATAAGAGGAGAAATATCTGAAATTGAGACTAGGAAAACGATAGAGAAAATCAACCAGTCAAAAAGCTGGTTCTTTGAAAAAATCACTAAGATTGAAACACCCCTAGCTAAATTAACCAAATGCAAGAGAGAGAAAACCGAAATTGACAAAATCAGAAATGAACATAGAGTCATCACTACTGATACCCAAGAAATCCAGAGAATTACAACGTCATATTTCAAAAACATATACTCTGTGAAGTTTGACAACACAAAAGAGATGAATGAATTTCTAAGTAAACACAACGTGCCTAAATTGAATCAGGAAGTTGTGAATTATTTAAATAGTCACATAACATATGAGGAAATTGAGGAAGCAATCACGAAGCTTCCCACCAAAAAATGTCCTGGACCAGATGGATTCGACACAGAGTTCTACCAGACATTTAAGGAGATAATAACACCAATACTCCTTAAACTGTTCCATCAAATAGCCAAGGAACACTACCAAAGTCCTTCTATGAAGCTAATATCGTTTTAACCCCAAAACCTAATAAAGATTCACTTAAAAAAGAAAACTATATGCCAATCCCTCTGATGAACACAGATGCAAAGATTCTCAAAAAGTTTTAGCAAATCGGATTCAAAAACATATTAAAAAGATTATTCACGAGGACCAAGTAGGCATCATCCCCGGCACACAAGGTTGGTTCAACATAAGCAAATCAATAAATGTAATTCATCATGTAAACCAGTCCAAAGTCCAAGACCACATGATACTCTTGATAGATGCAGAAAAAGCTTTTGACAAGATCCAACAGCCTTTTATGATCAAAACGCTAGAGACAGTAGGAATGGAAGGAACCTTTATCAATATAATAAAAGCTGTATACAATAAGCCCGCAGCAAGGATTATGCTCAATGAGGAACAACTGGAAGCATTCCCACTTCGATCAGGAAGTAGACAAGGCTGTCCACTGTCACCACTTCTATTCAATATTGTACTTGAAGTCTTAGCTGAAGCCATAAGACAAGAAAGGGACATAAGAGGGATTCAAATCGGCAAGGAAGAAGTCAAGCTATTCCTATTTGCAGATGACATGATTTTATACCTGAGTGATCCCAAAAACTCCACCAGGAAGCTCCTGGACCTAATTGAGAAATTCAGCAGGATAGCAGGATACAAAATAAATGTACAAAAACAGTTGCCTTTCTGTATGCCTAGAATGAAAGAAGTGAAAAAGCCCTTAGAGAAACAATCCCATTTATTATAGCCCCTAAAAGAAGTGAAATACCTTGGTATAAACCTAACCAAGGAAGTAAGAGACCTTTACGGTGAAAACTTTAAAACCCTAAAGAAAGAAATTGCAAAAGACACCAGAAGGTGGAAAGACCTTCCATGTTTATGGATTAGCAGAAACAACATCGTAAAAATAACCATATTACCAAAGGGAATATACAAATTCAATGCTATACCAATTAAAATCCCAAAGCAATTCTTTAAAGAAGTTGACCAAACAATCTGAAAATTCATATGGAGGCACAAAAGACCCAGGATAGCAAGACAATCCTGAGTAACAAAAACACGGCTGGAGGTATCACCATACCAAACCTTAGTCTATACTACACATCCATAGTTGTAAAAACAGCCTGGTACTGGCTCCAAAATAGACACACAGATCAATGGATAAGGGTTGAAGACCCAGATATAAGTTAACACAACTATAGCCATTTGATCTTTGACAAAGGGGCCGAAAAAATCCAATGGAAATAGAACAGTATCTTCAACAAATGGTGCTGGCAAAACTAGAAGTACACATGCAGAAGATTAAAACTGGAACCGTTCTTGACACCATGTACAAGAATTAATTCCAAATGGATGAAGGACCTTGATATAAGACCAGAGACTGTAAAAACCATTGTTGAAAGGGAAGGGAACTCCCTCGAGCTGATTTGGCTGCTCCAACAGTTCCTAAACAGACATCCAATGGCACAGTCACTGCTACCAACTCTCAACAGTTGGGGTCTTGTGAAATTAAAGAGCTTCTGTTCAGATAAAGAGATTGTAACACGAGCTCAAAGGCAACCCACTGAATGGGAGAAAATCTTCACTCACCACATATCTGATAGAACTCTATTATCCAAAGTGCACAAAGAACTTAGAAAACTAAACACCAAGGAAACTAATTGTCCAATTAAAAAATGGGCCCTGAAACTTAAAAGAAACTTTATCAGGGATGAAATTAAAATGTCTAACAAATATCTTAAGAAATGCTGCGCTTCCTTATTCATCAGGCAAATGCAAATCAAAACTTCCCTGAGATATCATCTCACCCCGGTCAGGATGGCAAAAATCCACAATACAAACAACAACAAATGCTGGAGAGAATGTGGAGTGAGGGGAACTCTCTTACATTGCTGGTGGGAATACAGGCTCATACAACCACTCTGGCGAGCCATCTGGAGATCCTTAAAGAGATTAAAGATTGAAATGCCATATGACCCTGCTATTCCACTTCTGGGAATAACCCCCCATGCAGCAAAAATTCAGCTCGATAGCACAAGCATGATCATGTTCATAGCAGCACTGTTTACAATAGCAAAGTCATGGAATCAACCAAAATGTCTAACGGTTGAGGAGTGGATAAGGAAACTGTGGTACATCTATACAATGGAGTACTACTCAGCCATCAAAAATGATGAATTACTGGAATTTGCTGGGAAATGGATGTCATTAGAAACAATTATATTAAGTGAAGTATCCCAGACCCAGAAAATTAAGCGCCATATGTGCTCCCTAATAGGTGGCTCCTAGTACCAAACCCACCCAGTCCACCTAGAGACACTCAAAGATAAATCTCTGTAATGCCCACAGTAATTGCAAGGATTATGAACAGGAGGGATGGCATAGGAGGGCCACACCAGAAACAAGGAGAGAGCAGACCATGTTACAGCAGCGAAAATAGGCCTCCATCAAGGACTGCAAGTAAGTAATGAGGCATCTTGTTAAATTCACAGACGTTCGTTCCTGATCATTTACAACTGAGGGGGTATGATCTCACCAGAAGGGGAGGGCATATAGTCTGGCAGATAAAAAGTAACCATTTTGCAAATGGGTGATTGACCCCTCCATCACTGAGGTTTCCTTTTTTTATTACATCTACCCTTGAATGTGCTCTTATAACAAGACTCCAGTTTAACAGCTTTTTGTCTTTGGCCAGGGGGTGACATACAGTGCCCATCAGGAAGGAGTGAAGGGCATTGCAGGAGCAGCAAAACTGCAAAAGAAAATCAACAAACCACAATCCAGAACCTCAGAGACTCTTTATCAACCACCTGGAACTAGGCCAAACTAATTTCTCCCCATCCTGAAGCTCAGGGAAATTCGTGGAAGAGGGGGTGGTAAGATTGTAAGAGCACAAGGATGGGAGGAGCAATGATTTGCAAGATACTCCACACAAGTTAGGGCCGAAGCAATCATAATTGGACTTTGCATGCCCTGCGCAATGTCCAACACACTATTGACCTCACAAAGTCTAGCGTTTGCTAAAAGCACCAAGATCCTTGGAGGCAATGGATTGATAGCCACAGTAGTGTTCCTATGCTTAAGGGGAATACAGGAAAGGGTACAGCGAAATGCCCCTGTATTCTTGTACGTCATTGAAGAGGAGGTCCCAGAGTAGAGTCAGGCATGCACATTAAAGGATTCTCCGGGGATTGGGGGGGAGGCATTGGGGGATGGGGTGGGATGGGTGAGGGGAGGGGGAGCAAGGGGGTCGTGGGGAGGAGGAGGGAGCGAGGCAACTGGTGTACCTATTGATTTTGTATGAGCGGAAATAATAATAATAAATGTTTAAAAAAAAGAAAAAGAAAATGTGTGCTATTCATATAGTGTGACCTCACCATATGCCAAATAAATGAATAGAATTTGAGAAGATGGCAGTATTAAAGATTTGTAAGGCTATTAAGAAAGGAGATTTCTCATGCACTAATCATCAGAATCTATCATTAAAGTTTGGCAGTTTCTCTAAAAAGATGAAGTTATGATATAAATCCACTCCTAGTTATCTACCACAGATAATGACCTGTAAAATTATGTTCCTTGCCATATTTTTCATGATGCACAAATTCAGAAAAAAATATATATGTCACTCAGTTCTTGAACGGATGACAAATTATGCAAAAGAAAATCATTACTGGTATGCAGAATAATGTGAATAAATCTCAAAACATTATGAAATTTCCCAAATGAAGCTCACTACAAATTGTCTAAATTATTTACTGAAATTTAATGAAGGTAAATTTATTGTATGAAAACAAAAATCATGAATGTCATTCCTATATCTCTTTCCATCCTTTCTATTCCTCTTTTAAATATAACTTTACTTTTCATGTATTGTGTATAACTATTTGATATATCAAAAACCACTTACATTGTTTTATATGAGTGATGACTGATATTTTTGGCAATTTGTAGAGAAAGAACTATTAAAGGATTCAAACCTGAAAAGAACATGCTTAAATCTATGAAATGATTTAGCATTATTTTGTATTTGACAGATTAAAAGGTGGAACGTATGCACAGTTTTACTAAGTATTTCCAATGAACAAACCATTCCAAATTTTCGGGCTCAAACTAGCCTAATTCCTAATTCTCACAGTCCTTTCACCTGGGCAATTATCTTGACTAATTGTTTCTCTGGGTCTGGAATATTAAAGCTGATTCTATGGTTTGAATAATGATGTTTCCTTCAAAGTTTATACTGAAACTATCCCAAACCAAAAGGTAGCCTTTAGATCATCAAGTTACATAGGTTCTAAAAGGGATTAAATATGTTTCAGAAATGACTTGATGGAACAAATTCCATCCTCCCTGTGTTTTCATCCTTTCTGCCATGTAAGACTATAAAACCTCTTCACCATGAAGGATTGAAGCAAAACTTTGCCATCTTGGAAGCAGATAACAAACCATGCCTCACTGAGATTCTATCAGCACTTTGAATTTAAACTTCACAGTCTCCAAAAACATAGGAAATTTGTATTGTCTACAAAGCAAAGCTTCTGACATTTTTGATATCAAAACTACTAAATGAAGACATGTCCTTTTAGATCATATATTCGCTATCTGTGCAGGACAGTTGGAACAGGTGTAATTAGTTAAGTATTTCTTTAGTTAGTTTTACTTTCCCACCATACAAGTTCTAAGCTAGGACAGTTTGTACACTGTGGATGGCTTCAACACAATCAGTTCTCTGCTCAATGAAATGCCTTGTCTTGGGTGAATGGTCACATCTTCTGTACTCAATGTACCTGAGTCCTATCTCAGATTTCTTTTTTTCAAGTTTTTAAATATTATTTGTGTGTGTGTGTGTGTGTGTGTGTGAGAGAGAGAGAGAGAGAGAGAGAGAGAGAGAGAGAGAGAGAGAGAGAGAGAGAGAGAGTATATCACAACGGAGGCCCAAGGGTGACTTCAGAAATCATCCTGGTTAGTTTCTACTGCCTTGCTTCACTCTGGGATTCCCCTGGCTCTGCCTACCAAGGCTGCAAATGCAAGCTATTGCCATTATCACCTGACATTTTTACGTGGGACCTGGAATCCCACATAAACTCAGGACATTCTGCTTAAGAGGTGAAGTTTATACTCATGAATCATCTTTCCAGCCCTATATCTCAGATTTAAACATAAAAATATACTCTAACTATGAATATAAGAATTTTTATGAGTTTAAGTGTAGGGAAAGATGGATAGCAGCTCTCTTTAAGACATACTTCAAAACTAATGCTGATGATGAAGAAAAAGAGAATGCTTTCCTCAATGGTGTATCCTATGATCTAGGATGCTTGCAGGAGCATGAATCAGGTCAGGCATAAGTCATCATATTATTAGATGAAACACAGTGGGCCACATAAGCAAAAAGATTTGAAAATAGAAGAGAGTCTGGCACTGGACATGAAGGGTTGCGAAGGGAAAATGAAGAGGGATGGGACTTGGAACTAGGTGTGAAAATATTATAAACTCACTTCATGTATGCAACATTGGCCCCTCAAAGTCTAGCATGGACTAACGGCACTAGAATCCTTAGAACCTAGGGATTAACAGCCACAATAGTGTTCCTATACTAAGGGGAACACAAAAAAAGAGTTCTAGGAAATGTCACTGAGTCCTTACACCTCATCAGAAAGGAGGAACCAGAGGAAAGTTTGACATACACATTAAAGGATGCTCCAACGATGGAGAATAGGAGGCAATGGGAGATAGGGAGGGAGGGGGGGAAGAATGGGAAAAGGGTGGAGGGAGCAAGGGGGTCCAAGGAGGAGTGGAGGAAGGAAGGGGACTGGTGTACCTATTAAGTTTGTATGAGCAAAAATAAATAAAAATAATCAAATCAGAACAGAAAAAAATTAAAAATAAATAAATGGAAAAATTTATGACAATAGTGTTACTGTACCCAATCAGGAAATACTGTATTTAACTGACATCATCCTGATAGCAGAAAAACTTAAGTTTTGTTTTGCAATAAATAGAGGGTTTATTTAGGTGTGGTAGTACATACATATCTCAGCACTTGAGTAGTAAATACAGTAGGAGCAGGAATTCATGTCTACCCTAGACTATATAGCAATTTTGAGACGAACCTGAGCTATATGAAAACCTACCAATCAATTAATCTGTCAATAATTAATACAAAATATTATACAATGGAAATGATAATGAATGTTTTTTAATATGTTATTAAATTTGGATTGGGATTGTAACTCATTGGTAGAGCACTTGGCTATGCTATACAAGAACATAATTTCAATCTCCAGTACATATGAAAAATAGAAATGAAACACCATTTAATCCCAGGACATGGTAGGCTATAGGAGCAGGATTAAGAGTTCAAGGTCAGCCTGGGCTACATGAAGTCCTAGGTCAGCAATAATACAGTGAGATCTTGTTTCTAAACAAATCAAATACAAACAGTACAAATTATTGCAATTTCACATCTTTAATGCCATGATTTTTTTCTATCACATTTACTCAAAGCTCATTGACTTCCCTTCCTCACCCCGCTCTGCAGACCAGGATGCGTGCGCGGTCCAGCCTGGCTTCATCCGCGACCTAGGTAAGCTCCGCCCATGCCCGCCCAACAGAACCCCAGGTCAGCCCAAGGGACCCAGCTTCTTCCCCACCATCCAGCCGGAGCCGCGCGCAGGGCCGAGGGAAGAGGAGGACCTCCCCCTGCGCCCGGGCCCCGCCCCAGCTACCCTCAGGTTAAATAGCTCCATGATGACGCCCCTATCCTCCCTTCACCACTCCGCTCCGCCGACCGGGACACAAGCGCGGTCCAGCCGGGCCTCATCCGAGACCTAGGTAAGCTCCATCCCTGCCCACCCCTAGAACCCCAGGCCAAATAATTAAGTTTAGTGAAATTGAAAGATCTTAAGAGTTAAAACGACAATGCCAAAGTCAAAGGGCAAATCCATGAGAAGCAACACTCAAGTAAACAAATTTCCCACTGAAGGAATTAATCCTATAATGTTAGACTCCAACCAGAACAAACCCACGGAAAGTGGCCAAGAAAGCCTGACCCAGGATAACGACTTTCAAAATATGATCATTACCACCTTCAATACTATGAAAGAGGAAATCCAGGAGGAATTACATAATCGAATCAATTGCTTTGAAGAGGAACACAACAGACACTTGGAGGAGTTGAGAAAAACAGTGCAAGAAACAAAAATTGGCATAGAGCAGTTAAAACAGACTCAAGCAGAGTTTAAAACTGAGCTACAAGACGCATTATCTTCAACCCAGAACTCCAGAGAGATTCTTATCAACAGAACTAATGAAGCAGAAAACAGAAATTCAGATCTTGAAGACAAAGTAGGAGTACTAACCAGCTTAATGGAAGAGATTGTTAAAGCCAAAAAGATACTTGAGAGAAATATCCCAGAGATATGGGACACCCTGAAGAAGCCTAACATGCATATTCATGGAATTCCAGAGCAAGAATCTCAAAATACCACCCCTGAGGAAAGTTTTCAAACGATCATCAAGGAAAACGTTCCTCATATAAAAAAAGAGAAGCCCATCCATATACAAGAGGCATTCCGCACCCCAAACAAATACGACCAAAACAGAAGCATGCCACGGCAAATAATAGTTAAAACACTCCACATTCAAGATAAAGAACTGGTGCTGAGAGCTTCAAGGGAGAAAAAACAAGTCACTTTTAAAGGAAAACCTATTAGAATAACAAATGACTTCTCAATGGAAACAGTAAAAGCAAGAAGAGCTTGGAGAGACATACTTCAAGTATTGAATGAGCAAAAATGTCAACCCAGTCTGATTTACCCTGCAAAACTATCCGTCATGATCGAGGGAGAAAGAAAAATCTTCCAGCACAAAGAAAACTTGAAGGGATACATGTCCACCAAACCAGGCCTTCAAAAATTGCTAGAAATGATACTCAAGCGTGAAGAAAAAAACAGGCATATCCAGGAGAAGAGAAGGCAAGTATAACACCATTAAAAGCAAAGCAATATACTTATAAAAACTACTAAACATAATAAATGTCTGGAATTAAAAACAGTTTCTCCATTATAAAACTAAATATTAATGGAATCGATCAAGAGACACAGATTACAAACGTGGATTAAAAACCACAATCCATCAATCTGCTGCCTGCAGGAAACCCATCTCACCACAAAAGATAGGCACGCTCTAAAAATAAAAGGCTGGTCCACAATTCTACAAGCTAATGGAAGCAGAAAACAGGCAGGGGTAGCCATTATGATATCAGACAAAGTGGACTTCAAACCAAAGAAAATTATAAGAGACACAGATGGATACTACATCTTAGTCACAGGTACAATTCACCAGGAAGACTTCACAATACTGAACATATATGCAACCAATACGGGCCCCTCCACATTCATTAAGAAAACCCTACAGCGTCTAAAGCAAGAAATCAACCTCCGAACGATAATTCTTGGGTATTTCAACACTGCCCTCTCAACATGGGATAGATCAACAGGTCAAAAGCTTAAAAGAGACACTTTGGACCTTAATCAAACCCTTAAAGAAATGGACCTTACAGATCTCTATCGAACTTTTTTTTCACCCACGTATGAAAGAATACACATTTTTCTCAGCAGCACACGGAACTTTCTCCAAAATAGATCACCTATTGGGCCACTAAACGAATCTACACATATATAAAAAAGTTGAAATTCTAACATGTGCCCTATCAGACCACCACGGCCTAAAGCTGGACATCCACAACACATCAAACAAGAGAAAATACACTAACTCCTGGAAACTTAACACTATGATGCTGAATGAGACATGGATTCAGGAAGAAATTACAAAGGAAATTCAAGATTTCCTGAAAGTGAATGATAATGAAAATACAATTTACCAAAATCTCTGGGACACAATGAAAGCTGTTCTAAGAGGTAAGATCATAGCTCTTAATGCCTATATCAAAAAAATGGAAACATCAGAAATAAATAACTTAACAATTCAGCTTAAAGCTTTAGAAAAACTAGAGCAATCTGATCCCAAAAGTAGTAGAAGAGAGGAGATTAGCAAAATAAGGGGAGAAATATCGGAAATCGAGATTAGGAAAACGATAGAGAAAATCAACCAGTCAAAAAGCTGCTTCTTTAAAAAAAATCAATAATATTGATACACCCCTAGCTAAATTAACCAAAAGCAGGAGAGAGAAAACCAAAATTAACAAAATTAGAAATGAACATAGAGTCATCACTACTGATACCCAAGAAATCCAGAGAATTATAACATCATATTTCAAAAACTTATACTCTGTGAAGTTTGACAACACAAAAGAGATGGATGAATTTCTAAGTAAACACAACCTACCTAAATTGAATCAGGAAGTTGTGAATTATTTAAATAGTCCTATAACATATAAGGAAATTGAGGAAGTAATCTTGAATCTTCCCACCAAAAAATGTCCTGGACCAGATGGATTCAGCACAGAGTTCTACCAGACATTTAAGGAGTTAATAATACCAATACTCCTTAAACTGTTCCATCAAATAGCAAAAGAAGGAACACTATCAAATTCCTTCTATGAAGCTAATATCATTTTAATCCCAAAACCTAATAAAGATTCACTTAAAAAAGAAAACTATAGGCCGATCTCTCTGATGAACACAGATGCAAAGATTCTCAACAAAGTTTTAGCAAATCGGATTCAAAAACATATTAAAAAGATTATTCACAAGGACCAAGTAGGCTTCATCCCCGGCACACAGGGTTGGTTCAACATAAGCAAATCAATAAATGTAATTCATCATGTAAACCAGTCCAAAGTCCAAGACCACATGATACTCTCAATAGATGCAGAAAAAGCTTTTGAAAAGATCCCACAGCCTTTTATGATCAAAACTCTAGAGACCGTAGGAATGGAAGGAACCTTTATCAATATAATAAAAGCTGTATACAACAAGCCCACAGCAAGGATTATGCTAAATGGGGAACAACTGGAAGCATTCCCACTTCGATCAGGAACTAGACAAGGCTGTACACTCTCACCACTTCTATTCAATATTGTACTTGAAGTCTTAGCTGAAGCCATAAGACAAGAAAGGAACATAAGAGGGATTCAAATCGGCAAGGAAGAAGTCAAGCTATTCCTATTTGCAGATGACATGATCTTATACCTGAGGGATCCCAAAAACTCCACCAGGAAGCTCCTGGACCAAATTGAGAAGTTCAGCAGGATGGCAGGATACAAAATAAATGTGCAAAAATCAGAGGCCTTCCTATATGCCCAGAATGAAACAAGTGAAAAAGCCTTGAGAGAAACAATCCCATTTACTATAGCCCCTAAAAAAATGAAATACCTTGGTATAAACCTAACCAAGGAGATAAAAGACCTTTACAATGAAAACTTTAAAACCCTAAAGAAAGAAATTGCAGAAGACACCAGAAGGTGGAAAGACCTCCCATGTTCCTGGATTGGCAGAATCAACATCGTAAAAATGACCATCATACCAAAGGCAGTATACAGATTCAATGTTATACCAATTAAAATCCCAAAGCAATTCTTCAAAGAACTTGACCAAACAATCTCAAAATTCACATGGAGGCACAAAAGACCCAGGATAGCAAAGACAATCCTGAGTAACAAAACACTGCTGGAGGTGGTACCATACCGAACCTTAGTCTATATTACAAATCCATAGTTATAAAAACAGCCTGGTACTGGCGACAAAATAGACACACAGATCAATGGATAAGGACTGAAGACCCAGAAATAAGCCCACAAAATTACAGCCATTTGGTCTTTGACAAAGGGGCCCAAAGAATCCAATGGAAAAAGAAGAGCATCTTCAACAAATGGTGCTGGCAAAACTGGATCTCCACATGCAGAAGAGTAAAGCTGGACTCGTACTTGTCACCATGTACAAGACTTAATTGCAAATGGATCAAGGACCTTGATATCAGGCTAGAGACTATAAAATCCATAGTTGAAAGGATAGGGAACTCCCTCGAGCTGATTGGGCTAGGCCAACATTTCCTAAACAGACATCCAATGGCACAGTCACTGCTACCAACTCTCAAAAGTTGGGATCTTGTGAAATTATAGAGCTTCTGTTTAGATAAAGAGATTGTAACACGAGCTCAAAGGCAACCCACAGAATGGGAGAAAATCTTCACTAACCACATATCTGATAGAGCTCTACTGTCCAGAGTGCACAAAAAAGTTAGAAAACTGAACACCAAGAAAACCAATGGCCTAATTAAAAAATAGGCCCTGAATCTTAAAAGAAATTTTACCAGGGATGAAATTAAAATGTGTAACAAATATCTTAAAAAATGCTCCACTTCTTTAACCATTAGGGAAATGCAAATCAAATCTTCCCTGAGATATCATCTCACCCAGGTCATGATGGCAAAAATCCACAATACAAACAATACCAAATGCTGGAGAGGATGTGGAGAGAGGGAAACTCTCCTACATTGCTGGTGGGAGTGCAGGCTCATACAGCCACTCTGGCGAGCCGTCTGGAGATTCTTAAAGAAATTAAAGATTGAAATGCCATATGACCCTGCGATTCCACTTTTGGGTATAACCCCCCATACAGCAGAGGTTCACCTCGATAGCACAAGCACCACCATGTTCATAGCAGCACTGTTTACAATAGCAAAGACATGGAATCAACCCAAATGTCCAACAGTTGACGAGTGGATAAGGAAACTGTGGTACATCTATACAATGGAGTACTACTCAGCCATCAAAACTGATGAATTACTGGAATTTGCCGGGAAATGGATGTCATTAGAAACAATTATATTAAGTGAAGTATCCCAGACCCAGAAAATTAAGCGCCGTATGAACTCCCTAATAGGTGGCTCCTAATACCAAACCCACCCAGCCCATCTTGAGACACTCATAGGTAAATCTATGTATTACCTACAGTAATTGCAAGGATTATGAACAGCAGGGATGGGGTAGGAGGGCCACACCAGAAACAAGGAGAGAAGTGACCATGTTACAGTAGAGAAAATAGGCCTCCATCAAATACTGCAAGACACCTAGTTAAGTTCACAGACATTCGTTCCTGATCATTTATAACTAAGGAGGTATGATCTCACCAGAAGAGGAGGGCATATAGTCCGGCAGATTAAAAAGTAACCATTTTGCAAATGGGTGATTGACCCCTCCTATTGCCAAATGCCATATGACACTGTGATTCCACTTTTGGGTATAAGTATTACATCTACCCTTGAATGTGCTCTTATAATAAGACTCCAGTTTAACAGCTTTCTGTCTCTGACCAGGGAGTGACATATAGTGCCTATCACGATGGAGTGAAGGGCATTGCAGGAGCAACAAAACTGCAAAAGAAAATCAACAAACCACAATCCAGAACTTCAGAGACTCTATATCAACCACCTAGAACTAGGCCAGACAAATCTCTCCCCATCCTGAAGCTCAGGGACATTTGCGGAAGAGGGGGCGGTAAGAGTGTAAGAGAAAAAAGATGGGAGGAGCAATGATTTGCATGATACTCCACACAAGTTAGGGCTGAAGGAATCATAACTGGACATTGCATGCCCAGCGCAATGTCCAACACGCTATTGACCTCACAAAGCCTAGCATCTGCTAAAGGCACCAAGGTCCTTGGAAGCAAGGGATTGACAGCCACAGTAGTGTTCCTATGCTTAAGGGGAACACAGGAAAGGGTTCAGGAAATGCCATTGGGTCCTTGTACGTCATCGGAGAGGAGGTCCCAGAGGAGAGTCAGGCATGCACAAGAAAGGACTCTGGGAATTGGGGCGGGAGGCACCGGGGGGGATGAGAAGGGAGCGGTTCGGGGGGAGGAGGAAGGAGGGAGGGAACTGGTGTACCTATTAAGTTTGTATGAGTTGAAATAATAATAAAAATGTATTAAAAATAAAATAAAAAAAAAAGCTCATTGAGTCCAAGCAACTTTTTTGGAACACATCATCTCAGGACCACAAGAAAAAAGTACGGAAGATTTTGGACACTTCACAATCAACTCAAGAAACCAACACAAACAAATCTTACTGCAAGAAAAGCTGGCAAAAGTTCTGAAACCTCAAGTTATCTCTGTTTGCAGATGACATGGCCACATACCTGAGTGATCCTAAAACCTCCACCAGGAAACTCTTAGAACTAATACAGAAGCTCAGCAGGGTGGCAGGTTACAAAATAAATTTGCAAAAATCAGTGGCCTTCCTATATGCCCAGGATGAAAGAAGTGAAAAAGCCCTAAGAGAAACAATTCCATTTTCTATAGCCCCCCCAAAATGAAATGCCTTGGTATAAATCTAACAAGGAAATGAGAGACCTTTACAATGAAAACTTTAAAACGTTAAAGAAAGAAATTACAGAATGCACCAGAAGGTAGAAAGACCTCCATACTCCTAGATCGACAGAATCAACATCATAAAAATGACCATCCTATCAAAACCAATATACAGATTAAATGCTATACCAATGGAAATCCCAAAGCAATTCTTGAAAGAAATTGACCAAACAATCTCATCATTCATACGGAAGTACAAAAGACCCAGAATAGCAAAGACAATCCTGAGTAACAAAAACACGACTGGAAGTATCACCATACCAAACCTTAGTCTATACTACAAATCCATAGTAATAAAAACAGCTTGGTACTGGCTCCAAAACAGACATGTAGATCAATGGATAAGGTTTAAAGATCCAGATATAATCCCATACAATTACAGCCATTTGATCTTTTACAAAGGGGCCCAAATATTCAATGGAAAAAGAACAGCATCTTCAACAAATGGTGCTGACAAACCTGGATGTCCACATGCAGAAGATTAAAACTGGAGCCATACTTCTCACCATGTACAAAAATTAATTCAAAATGAATGAAGGACCCCAATATTAGGCCAGAGAATGTAGGGAACTCCCTCTAGCTGAATGGACTTGGCCAACAGTTCCTAAACAGAAATCCAATAGCACAGGCACTAGAATCAACACTCAACAAATAGGATCTTAAGAAATTAAAGAGCTTCTGTTCAGATAACAAGGTTGTAACTCGAGCACAAAGGCAACCCACAGAATGGGAGAAATTTTTCACTAACCACATATCTGATAGAGCTCTATTGCACCAAGTGCACAAAGAACTTAGAAAACTAAACACCAAGGATATAAATGACCTAATTAAAAAATGAGCGTGGGAACTCAAAAGAAACATTTCCAGGGACAAAACTGAAATGTCTAAAAAATATCTTAAAAAATGCTCCACATCTGAATATCTTAACAAATATCTTTAAAAATGGCTCCACAGCCATCAGGGAAATGCAAATCAAAACCTCCCTGAGATATCATCTCACCCCAGTCAGGATGGCAAAAATCGACAATACAAACAACACCAATTGCTGGAGAGGATGTGGAGAGAAGAGAATTCCCCTACATTGCTGGTGGGAATGCAGGCTTACACAACCACTCTGGCAGTCAGTCTGGCAATTTTTAAAGAAGTTAGAGATTGAAATGCCATATGACCCTGGTATTCCGTTTTTGGGAATAATTCCCCATAAATTGAAAATTCACCTCAATGACACAAAAACAACCATGTTCATAGCAGCTCGATTTACAACAGCAAACTTATGGAATCAACCCAAATGCCCAACAGTTGACAAGTGGATAAGGAAAATGTGGTACATTTATACAATGGAATACTACTCAGCCATCAAAAAAGATGAAATAATGAAATTTGCCAGGAAATAGTAGGAATTAGAAAAATTATATTGAGTGAAATATCCCTGACACAGAAAATTAAATGCCATCTGTACTCCCTAATAGTTGGATCCTAGGACCAAACCCACTTAATGACATATTCAAAGATAAATCTCTGTAATACCTATAGTAATAAAAAAGATTATAAACAGAGGGAAGGGGAAGGAGGCTCCCCCAGAAATAAGGAGAGAAGGCATCATGCTTCAGTGGAGAAAATAGGTCATCATCAAGTATTGCAAGTAAGTAGCAAGACATTCTGTTAAGCTCACTCTTACTTTCCTTCCTGGTCACTTGCAACTGAGAGTGTTTGATCTCTCCAGTCAGGGAGGGTAGAGTCTGGCAGACAGATGGTAACCATCCTGCAAATGGGAGACTGACCCCACCCTCACTGCAGTCTCCTACTCCTATTCCATCTACCTTTGAATCTCCTCTTATAGTAAGATTCCATTTAAAAAGCCTTTTATCTTTGGTTAGAAAGCGACCTCCAACACCAATAAGGATGGAGCCAAGGGTGGTGCATGAACAGCAAAACTGAAAACAACAGCAAACCATTATTCAGAACACCAGAAACCCTACATTAATCACCTGGAACCAGACCAGCTAAATCTCTCCCCATCCTAAAGCTCAGGAAAACTTGCACAATAGGGGGCAGCAAGATTGTAAGAGCTTAAAGATGGGGAGGACCTATGATGAACAAGATGCTCCACGCAAGTTAGGACCGCAGTAGCTATAATAGTCCTACATTGCATGACCTGTGCAATGACTGTCATGTCAACGACCCCCCAAAGTCTAACATGAATAATAGGCACTAGGTTCCTTAGAAGCAAGGGATTAACAGTCATAATAATGTTCCCATAATAAAGGGGAGCCCAAGAAAGGTCTCTGGGCAATGCCACTGAGTCCTTAAACCTCACTAGAGTGGAAGACTCAGAGGGAAGTGTGGTATTCACACAAAAGGATGCTGTAGGGAATGGGAGGGAGAGAAGGCGGTGGCACTGGGAGAAGGGGAGTGAGGAGGTGAAGGGAAAGGTAAAGGGGGAGGTAAGTGCAAGGATAACGGGGTAGGGTGGAGGGAGGGAGGGGACCGGGGTTCCAATTAAGCTTGTATGATTGGGGAAAAAAAGTTCTGAAAGCATACAAGTCACTAAATGGACAATGACTATGCAATAATACATCAACCAATGCCTCCAGATATAAAATCAAATGTGTATGCAAGCATACTATCAGCCCTCCTTATCTGCAGATTTTTCACCAATAGGTCCAGTCAACTACAGTTTGAAATTATTCCAAAGAACTACTACATCTCTACTGAATGCATACAGGTGTCTTCTTTGTTATACCTTAAACAACAGAATATAACAAATACATACATGACATTTACATTGTAATAAGTATTATAAATAATCTAGAGATAACTGAAAGTAAATGTACAGATTTGCATAAACCATCTGTAAGTACTATGGCATTCTATACAAAGACTTGAGCATGCACAGATGTTCCTAGTTATATGGGTCCAAAAACCAGTGTCCCTCTGATACTGAGTGACAATGGTCTATGCAATTTATCTGGAGCCAAGTTCACTTTTTTTCATATTCTCAAATGAATCCATAAACCTCAAAGAACTCATGTTCCAAAGACAAATTCTGGTTCTTCTGTGTCATCACTACTAAACACTGAGGTGCCTAAAAGATTATTTTGTGCATAGTAGTGATAACTAAAAACAGGATTTCTTTAATTTCATCTCTAACACTCAACATGGATTTGTAAATAGGAGGACTTGGGAGAGATCCTCAGGTGACAGAAGAATAGTAAAATAAAATGTAGCTATAAGGATCATGGAAAACTTAATAGTGTACAATTTCAACTAGAGAGAATTATGGATCATTTTCCACCAAAGAGATGAACACATTGAGTAGTAGACCAAGCCACAGGGACAATACTTTCAAAACCAATAATACCTTTCATACAGTCTATAGAAGCTGTGATTAGAATATTTGGGGTAGATTGGCCATGTAACCTTATAGCTCAAATCACTTTCTTTTTCTTTTTTTTAAAAGAACAAGGGGTTTATTCTCTTAGGATAGTCAGGTTGAAATTCTTAGTCCAGGTTGGCAGGAGAACATGCACCATACAAAAGAGACAAGGGAACTGACCACATCATCTCTATATAACAGTTGAGAGAGAGACAATCCTTAATTGTCAGACTAGCATGTCTTGCCAAGTATACAGAAGGATGGATACTATAAATGAATTATTTCAAACTCCACAGCTTGAGTTCAGCCAAGAGTTCATTGCGGTTTCTATACAGGATTCCAGATCAAATCAAGGGGCCAATAACTAGGCTTTTATCTGGAGGCTCCAGAAAAGAATCCACTTCCAAGCACATTCATATTGAATGCAGAATTCACTTACTTGTGGTGTTAGTTATAACTTCTAAGGTTCAAACTTCATTGTGGACTATAAGATGGGAGCCTGTTTCTGCTCTGAGAGGTGTCCTTTATTCCTTTAATGAGGGTGATATCCTCTTCAAAGATAAGAGTGGTCTATTGATATCTTCACATTCTTTGAAAATCTACTTCTAAAAAGCTCATATGATTGAGGCACTCTCACCATATAGTATCTGTACAATAAAGCAAAGTGACTTGGACTTTAATTACATTTGCAAATTTCCAATAATTGCAGTATTTCAATGAATATTTGATTTTATAACAAAGAGCCAAATATTATGGGAGATCACCTTTTGCAAAGCAAATAGAGCATTAAAAATGACCATGCTTGTTAAAGAACAACATAGTGGATGCTTAAAGATCATAGAAGACTTAACATGAATATAAGAAAGAGATCAAAACAACATGTATTTTAGTGAAAAAATACCATTGTGGTGATTGTAGCATTATTTTATAAAGCAAAAGAATATTTTCAAACTCTGATAGTAAGTGTTAAGTAGATTCAGAGTACATAGATAATAACTTCAAAATTATTATGAATTAATGGGGTATTTTTATATTTTCTTAAGATGTATATATGTATAAAGCATGGTAAAATGGGTGAACATATTTGTATTTCATATAAACTTGAATATATTATACAAATATACAATAACAATACACATGCACATCTATTTGCTCAAAGGTATAATGAACCTTAAAAGTACCATTTTTAAATAACTCCATCACTACATGAGTTGCTTAGCTACACTACTTTTTATAATTATCTATTCTAAAGAACTTTTAAATGTTAATACATATGAGGTATAATATTATTAACAGATAATATTGATTACTACAGTCAAGGTATAACATAATTAGCCATGTTCCACAACTGATGGAAATGAAATATGCTTGTGATCATTAGAAAATTACCTAACATTTGTGTACATCAACATCTTCATTTTCAAATTTACGATGATAATATTTCACTCCCCTTTTCCCTACCCACCTGGGACCCGTGCAGTACAGCCGGGACTCACAGCGACCTAGGTAAGCTCCCCCCACCCACCCCGAAACCCCAGGCAGCCCACTGGCCCCAGCTCCTCCCACCAGCCCGTTGGAGCAGGAGCTGCTCTAGGCCAAATAATTCAGTTCAGTGAAAAATGCACAGAAATTGAAAGAAGGTCTTAAGAGTTAAAACAACAATGCCCAAGTCAAAGGGCAAATCCATGAGAAACGACACCCAAGAAAACAAATCTCCCACTGAAGGAATTAATCCCATAATGATAGACTCCAACCAGAACAAACCCATGGAAAATTGCCAAGAAAGCCTGACTCAGGATAACGACTTTCAAAACATGTTCAACACTATGAGAGAGGAAATCCGGGAGGAATTAAATAACCGCATCAATCACTTTAAAGAGCAACACAACAGACACTTGGAGGAGTTGAGAAAAACAGTTCAAGAAACAAAAACAAGCATAGAGCAGTTAAAACAGACTCAAGCAGAGTTTAAAACTGAGCTAAAAGACAAGTTATCTTCAACCCAGAACTCAACACAGAGTTTTATCAGCAGAACTAACAAAGCTGAAAATAGAATTTCAGATCTTGAAGACAAAATGGGAGTACTAACCAGCTCAATGGAAGAGGTTGTTCAAGCCAAAAAGATACTCAAGAGAAATATTCAAGAGTTATAGGACACCCTGAAGAAGCCTAACATGCGTATTCATGGAATACCAGAAGGAGAATCCCAAAACACCACATCTGAGGAAATTTTTCAAACTATCATCAAGGAAAACTTTCCTCATCTAAAAAAAGAGAGGCCCATCCATATACAAGAGGCATTCCGCACCCCAAATAGATATGACCAAAATAGAAACATGCCATGGCAAATAATAGTTAAAACACTCCACATTCAAGAAAAAGAAATGGTGCTGAGAACTTCAAGGAAAAAAACAAACAAGTCAGTTTTAAAGGTAAACCTATTAAAATAGCAAATGACTTCTCAATGGAAACAGTAAAAGCAAGAAGACCTTGGAGAGACATTTTTCAAGTATTGAATGAGCAAAAATGTCAACCCAGGCAGATATAACCCGCAAAACTATCCATCATGATCGAGGGAGAAAGAAAAATTTTCCAGCATGAAGACAACATGAAGGGATACATGTCCACCAAACCAGGCCTTCAAAAAATGCTAGAAATGATACTCAAGCATGAAGAAAAGAACAGGCATATCCAGGAGAACAGAAGGGAAGTATAACACTACCAAAACATAAAAGCAAAACAATACACTCACAAAAGCCACTAAACATAACAAATGTCCGAAATTAAAAATAGTTTCTCCATTATAACATTAAATGTTAATGGAAATAACTCACCAATCAAGAGACACAGATTACAAACTTGGATTAAAAATCATAATCCATCAATCTGCTGCATGCTGGAAACCCATCTCACCAGAAAAGGTAGGCACATCCTAAAAATTAAAGATTGGTCCAAAATTCTGCAAGCTAATGGAACCAGAAAACATGTAGGGGTAACCATTATGCTATCGGACAAAGTGCACATCAAACCAAAAAAAACCATAAAATTCACAGATGGATACTACATTTTAGTCACAAGTACAATTCATCAGGAAGACTTGACAATACTAAACATATATTCACCCAATACTGGCCCCCCACCTTCATTAAGCAAACCCTACAACTTCTAAAGCAAAAAATCAATTGCAAAACCATAATCAACACCGGCCTCTCAACACCGGATAGATGAACAGGTAAAAAACTTAACAGAGACATCTTGGAGCTTAAACAAACCCTTACTGAAATGGACCTTACAGATCTCTATCTAACACTTCATCCACGTACCAAAGAATACACATTTTTCTCAGTAGCACACGGAACTTTCTCCAAAAAGATCACATATTGGGCCACAAAACGAATCTTTGCATATACAGGAAAGTTGAAATTCTAGCCTGTACCCTATCAGACCACCATGGTCTAAAGCTTGATATCCACAACACAATAAACAACAGAAAATACACTAACTTCTGGAAACTTAACACTATGATGCTGAAGGAGAATTGGATTCAGGAAGAAATTAAAAAGGAAATTCAAGATTTCCTGAAAGTGAACAATAATGAAAATACAACTTATCAAAATCTATGGGACACAATGAAAGCTGTCCTAAGAGGTAGGTTCATAGCTCTTACTGCCTACATCAAAAAAATGGAAACATCAGAAATAAATAACTTAACAGTGCAGCTTAAAGCTGTAGAGACCCTAGAGCAATCTGATCCCAGAAGCAGAAGAAGGAAGGAGATTAGCAAAATAAGGGGAGAAATATCTGAAATCGAGATTAAGAAAACGATAGAAAAAAATCAACCAGTCAAAAAGCTGGTTTTTTGAAAAAAAATCAATAAGATTGATGCACCCCTAGCTAAATGAACCAAAAGCAAGAGAGAGAAAACCCAAATTAACAAAACTAGAAATGAAAATGGAGTTATCACTTCTGATACCCAAGAATTCCAGAGAATTATAACAACATATTTCAAAAACTTATACTCTGTGAAATTTAACAACACAAAAGAGATGGATGAATTCTTAAGTAAACGTTACTTACCTAAATTGAATCAGGAAGTTGTGAATTATTTAAATACTCTTTTAACATATGAGGAAATAGAGAAGTAATCTCGATTCTTCCCACCAAAAAAAAAAAAAAAAAATGTCCTGGACCAGATGGATTCAGCACAGAGTTCTACCAGATTATTTAAGGAGCTAATAACAATAATATTCCTTAAACTGTTCCATCAAATAGCAAAGAAAGAAACTACCAAATTCTTTCTATAAAGCTATTATCATCTCAATCCCAAAACCTAATAAAGATACACTTAAAAAAGAAAACTATGGGCCAGTTTCTTAGATGAACAATGATGAAAGATTCTTAATAAAGTTTTAGCAAATCAGAATCAAAAACTTATCAAAAAGATCATTCACAGGGATCAAGTAGGCTTTATCCCAGGCACACAAGGTTGGTTCAACATATGCAAATCAATAAATGTAATTCACCATATAAATCAGTCCCAAATCCAAAACCACATAATACTCTCAATAGAAGCAGAAAAAGCTTTTGACAAGATCCAACAGCTATTTGTGATCAAAACCCTAGAGAAAGTTAGAATGGAAGGAATCTTTATCAATATAATAAAAGCTGTATACAATAAGCCTACAGCAAGGATTCTACTCAATGGGGAAAAACTTGAAGCATTCCAGTTTCGATCAGAAACTAGACAAGGCTGTCCACTCTCGCCACTTCTATTCAATATTTTTCTTGAAATCTTAGTTGAGGCCATAAGACAAGAAAGTGAGATTAAAGGGATTCAAATCTGCAAGGAAGAAGTCAAGTTATCTCTATTTGCAGATAACATGATCTTTTATCTAAGTGATCCCAAAAACTCTACCAGGAAGCTCCTGGACTAATACAGAATCTGCAGGGTGGCAGGATACAAAATAAATGTACAAAAATCAGTGGCCTTCCTATTCTCTAGAATGTAAGAAGTGAAAAAATCCCTGAGAGACACAATCCCATTTACTATAGCCCCTAAAAAATGAAATACCTTGGTATAAACCTAACCAAGGAAGTAAGAGAACTTTACAATGAAAACTTTAAAACCCTAAAGAATGAAATTTCAGAAGACACCAGGTGGAAAGACCTCCCTTGTCCCTGGATTGGCAGAATCAACATAAAAATGACCATTCTGCCAAAGGCAATATACAGATTCAATGCTATACCAATTAAAATCCCAAAGCAATTCTTTAGAGAAGTTGACCAAACAATCTCAAAGTTCATATGGAGGCACAAAAGACCCAGGATAGCAAAAAAAAATCCTGAGTAACAAAAACACTGCTGGAGGTATCACCATACCAGACCTTAGTCTATACTAAAAATCCATAGTTGTAAAAACAGCCTGGTACTGATAAAAAGTAACCATTTTGTAAATGGGTGATTGACCCTTCTCTCACTGTGGTCTCCTACTTTTATTCCATCTACCTTGGAATATACTCTTATAACAAGACTCTAATTTAACAGGTTTTTATCTCTGGCCAGGGTGTGAATTCCAATACCCATCAGGATGGAGCCAAGGGCATTGCAGGAGCAGTGAAACCGAAAAAAAATCAACAAACCACAAATTCCGAACATCAGAAGCTCTATATCAAACACCTAGAACTGGGCCAGCCTAATCTTTCTCCATACTGAAGCTCAGGGAAATTTGTGAGGGGCGGTAAGATTGTAAGACCACAAGGATGGGAGGAGTCATGATATGTGAGATATTCCATACAAGTTAGAATTGAAGCAATCATAATAGGACTTTGCATGACCTGCGCTATGTCCAACACATTATTGACCCCACAAAGTTTAGCATGGGCTAAAGGCACTAGGATCCTTGGAGGCTAGGGACTGACAGTCACAGTAGTGTGTTCCTAAGCTTAAGGGGAACACACGAAAGGGTTCTGGGAAATGCCCCTGGGTCCTTGCACCTCATCGGAGAGGAGGACCCAGAGGAGAGTTTGGCATGCACATTAAAGGATGCTCCAGTGATTGGGGGGAGGCACTGGGAGATGGGGAGGGAGAGGGAAGGAGGGAGCAGGGGGGTCGGGGGAGGTGGAAGGAGGGAGGGAACCGGTGTACCTGTTAAGTTTGTATGAGTGGATATAATAATAAAAAAACAGCCTGTTACTGGCTTCAAAATAGACACACAGATCAATGGATAAAGGTTGTACACCCAAATATAAGCTCACACAACTACAGCCATTTGATCTTTGATAAAGGGCCCCAAAAATCCAATGGAAAAAGAATAGCATCTTCAACAAATGGTGCGGGCAAAACTGGATATCCACATGCAAAAGATTAAAACTGGACCCACACTTGTCACCATGTACAAGAATTAATTCCAAATGCATCAAGGACCTCGATGTAAGGCCAGAGACTATAAAAACCATAGTTGAAAAGGTAGGGAACTCCCTCGAGTTGATTGGACTAGGTCAACATTCCTAAATGGACATCCAATAGCACAGTCACTACAACCAACACTCAACAGATGGGATCTTGTGAAATTAAAGAGCTTCTGCTCAGATTAAGAGATTGTAACTTAAGCCCAAAGGCAACCCACAGAACGGGAGAAAATCTTCACTAACCACATATCTGATAGAGCTCTATTATCCAGAGTGCACAAAGAACTTAGAAAAATAAACACCAAGGATACAAATTGCCCAATTAAAAAATGGGCCTTGGAACTTAAAAGAAACTTTACCAGGGACTAAATTGAAATATATTAAAATTATCTTGAAATATCTTGAAATTATCTTAAAAAATGCTCCACATTGTTAGCCACCAGGGAAATGTAAATCAAAACATCCCTGGGATATCATCTCACCCTTGTCAGGATGGCAAAAATCCACAATACAAAAAAACCCAAATGTGGCGAGAAGGGAACTCTCCTACATTGTTGGTGGGAATGCAGTCTTATACAACCACTCTGGCAATTCTTTAAAAAGTTAAAGATTGAAATGCCATATGGCCCACTATTCAACTTTTGGGAATAATCCCCCATATATCAAAAATTCATTTCAATGGCACAAGCATGACCATGTTCATAGCAACACTGTTTACAATAGTAAAGTCATGGAATCAACCAAATGCCCAACAGTTGATGAGTGGATAAGGAAAATGTGGTACATTTATACAATGGAATACTACTCAGCCATCAAAAAAGATGAATCAATGCAATGAATGGAATTAGAAACAATAATATTGAGTGAAGTATCCCAGACACAGAAAATTAAGCTCCGTCTGCACTCCCTAATAGGTGGTTCCTAGTACCAATCCCACTTATTGACACACTCAAAGATAAATCTCTGTAATACCTACTGTAATTGCAAAGATTATAAACAGGAGGGAAAGGGAAGGAAGGCACCACCAGAACAAGGAGAAGGGAATCATGCTGCAGCAGAGAAAATACACCACCATAAGGAATGCACTTAAGTAATGAGACACCTGGTTAAGTTCACAGACTTTCCTTCCTGGTCACTTGCAACTGATGGTGTTCGATCTTACCAGTCAGGGAGGGCATAGAGTCTGACAGATAGATGGTAACCATCCTGCAAATGGGAGACTGACCCCCCCCATCGCGATCTCCTACTCTTATTCCATCTACCTTTGAATCTACTCTTATAGTAAGACTCTATTTTAACAGCCTTTTATGTCTGGCTAGGAGGTGACATCCAATATTCATCAGGATGGAGCCAAGGGCGGTGCAGGAACAGCAAAACTGGAAAAAATCAAGAAACCATAATTCAGAACATCAGAGACTCTATATCAACCACCTAGAACTGGGCAAGCCTAATCTCTCCCCATCCTACACCTCAGGGAAATTTGCGGAAGAGGGGGCGGTAAGATTGTAAGAGTCTAAAGGTGGGGAGGAGCAATGATATACAAGATGTCCCAAACAAGTTAGCGCTGAAGTAATCATAATAGGACTTTGCATGACTTGCACAATGACAGATATATCATTGACCCCCTCAAAGTCTAACATGGTTCATAGGCACTAGGATCCTTAGAGGCAAGAGATTAACAGCCACAGTAGTGTTCCTATGCTAAAGGGGAACACAAGAAAGAGCTTTAGGCAATGCTACTGAGTTCTTACACCTCATCAGAGAGGAGGACCCAGAGGGATGTTTGACATACACAGTAAAGGATGCTCCAGGGATGGAGGGAGGGGGCACTGGGAGAAAGGGAGGGAAGGAGGAAAAGGAAGGGGAAAACGAGGGATGGAGTAAGGTGATCCAGGGAGGGTTGGAGGGAGGGAGGGGACCAGGGCACCTATTAAGTTTGTATGAGTGGAAAAAATAAATTAAAAAAATAGAAAATTTTTAAAATAAAATAATATAAAAAATAAGAAAGAATAATCAGCATAGCCAATATGTCCATGATAGAAATAATGACAATAAGATGACTACAGGACTACATTTACATATGACTGATAAAGGTATCTGGCTAATAATCAAGATTTTTTTTACAAAAGTATAAGCAAGTTGAAAAGAACAAGTATGATTAATACCAAATAATCAAAGTAGAAAGTGCTATAGTTGGGCAAATGTAAAGGTCACTAAAAGCATAGCAGACAAGTTTTAATTTAATTATACTTTCATGTTGTCATGGTTTGAAATGTGTTTCCCACAGTCTCATGTCTTTGGCAAGGTCATAGGACCTTGAGAGGTGGAGGCTTGCTGAAGGAAGGAAGTGCATTAGTCCCACCCTACCTCCAGGAAAAGTCTGCCTTTGCAACAAGCAGACTTGAACCTCTCAGCTTCCAAGATATCTGCAGTGACATAACCTCCTCCAACTTCAGTCACCCAGCCATGCCATCTTTACCATGAGAAACTGTATCTCCCCTCTGGAACCGTAAACTGAATAAATCTTCCTTTCTCCCTTAAGTTGCTTGACTTTGGGTGCTTTTTTACAGCAATAGTAAAGAATAACTGTTACACATGGGTATGTGTAAGCACACATCACTGTGAACTTGTGGAGGTCAGAGGACAACTTGTGGGTGTCAGTTCTCTCCTTTCACTATGTGGATTCTGGAGATCGAATTCTGATCATCAGATCAGTAAGAAAATCCTTTATATGTTGAATCATCTCACTGGCCCCAATGATAGACAATTTCGAGACTGAAATAGTAAAGGCCAAATATTCTCAAAGATAGTAGCTTATTGTGTATAAATAGTAATCAACACTACCATTAAAGAGGAATATCTATGAACAAACGGATATTTGTCCTAAAATTGAAAGGACTGTAAGGGATTGATGCAGCCTAAAATGCACAATGTGTATTTATTTTTGGAAGAGAAATTACAACATGTTGCCTGGGAACTTCTTTGAGATGCAACCGTTCAAGTCTGGCAGAATCAGAAATTGAGGATGAAGCTTCATATTTGGCACTTTCCAAAACTGTATGGTGATTTGGTCATACAAATTACTTTTAGTACTACCAGCTTTCAGTAAAGGAAGCAGGAAAAGGAAAATTATTTTCAATTATTTTTAGTGGTATTAAAAGTTCATCTACAGATAGATATTAAACAAATTAGGTTAATCTCAGCAAAATATATGGTTTCTTTCATTTGTGGCTCATGTATTTTTTATAGATAAATAAATCATATATGTGCACATATAGGGAAAAAAACAGGATTAACAGGAAAGTGGACAAAAAGAGAGAATAGCAGAAGATGTGGACATATTCTCAATGTACATATAGGAATGAAAATGTGTTTACATAACTCTGCCCATGTACTAAGAAAAAATAACAGAACAAAACAATAAAAGAAGCTCATCTAAAGAAGTCACGAGTATAAATCAATGGCACACCAAGTGTTGCACACATATGAAAAAAAGAGTTCAATCCCCAGAATCACAAAAAAAAATCGGATACTGGATATGTATTTGTGTCCATAGTAGTGAACATCTACTATTCTTGCATTGAACATGACTGTTGCGATGGTTATTGTCTCTAGCCCTATTAGGAAAGTAATGAAGTAATATTATGAACTTGGTTCAAGGTTGAAGATCAGCAGACTAGATAGACATAAAGGAATATAATTTGTTGAAAATCCTAAATAAAATGTAAATTGAAGGACTGACTTGAAAACTCAGGCTCAGAAGAGACAAAAGATGCTGGGAAATGTGGGGTTAAGGATTTAGTAGACTAAATGCCAGAAGTCCATAGCTTAAGTTAAAGATCAGGTTTAGAAGAGCTCAAGGAAAGAAAAAAACTGTCAGAATAAGTGTGATAGGAATGTCCAATGAAGATTTACTATGAGTTAGATGCAATAGAAAAAAAAAATGAAGTCTGAAGAGAGAAATAAGTAGCTAAGAATTCCATATGTTTATCAAGTACTTTGACTTTCATATATTTTAAGCAGTTTGTTCAGTACTTTATAAATATTAACTCATTTAATCCTTACAGAAACACAGAAAAGTGAAATGTCTTGTCTGAGATTATATAGGTAGGCAATGGTTGATCCTGGATTTATCCAAGCTTTGCTGATGACATGAGTTACTCCATAATATTGTACTCTGACTATACACAAATGCCACACTCATGAAACTAAATTTATACCTCACAATTTTAGTAACACATACTGCCATGTAAAACATCACTGATTAACTTTATAGATTTGTGAACTACAAAATGAATGTAGTCCCTGCTCTTCCTCAAGGGCCTTAAAATTTAGGAAAGCAAAGAGATAGTGGCTCATGGTGCCGCATGCTATCAGCTATATACTGGACAAACTCTATCAGAAAAAGTCAGCTATTTTTTTAGCATCTTATGAAGTCAAACTTCCACAAGAAGACTGTATCAAGGACATCATGGCATGTACCTTAAAGATATCTAAAATACAAAGCTTAAAAAGTAGTATCCTTCCAGATCAGTCCTTGAATGCTGGGTAAGCAGTTGGATAAACTGATAGGCATGAGATTGGTCAGAGATTTCTGGGAATCTATTTACCAACCTAATCAAGGAAAGTGAGTGCTTAGTAAGTACATAATAGTTCTGGTTGAAAACTTGTCTGAAATATCTTCAACAACAAATAGCCTCCATTTGTTACAAACTGTATCTTACAGATATTTTTCTTCTCACTGTAGGACTTCTGATCATTCTGTTCATTTGTCTTGTTTTTTCTTGACTTCCCCTTAGGTTTCAATTGAGTTCTGGAAACAATACATTACATTTCCCACTATAATCACGTTTGTCTCTTGTCTCACAGTAAGGTAAAGAAAATAGAGGGATGCTTCAAAATGACAATGGTGTTATCAAAATGACAGGAGCACATTTGTTTGGGATCCTGCAGTGTGCTGGACCAAATAAAATTATTATCCTCAGAGGAATAAGAAGCTAAAAATGGGTCAACAAATATGACCTGAAGGAGGAATCTGATTTATGTGTGTAACAAGAAACATAGAGGCTTGTTGATCTGTCATTGGACCCGATTTTAGAAGGCACAAGGCAATTACTGATGCAGAAATGGGCTGCTGTAGATGGCACAGTCACGTAAATCAGGATCCTGAAGGAGAGGGGCTCGTAAAGCAAGTTTTCATCAGCCAAATTAAGTAACTAAATATCTTTAGCAGCTTTCTGAAATAACAATTTAATGCAGATTTATGAAACTTGAAGTCTTTGGAAAAGAAAAGGGTTAAGAGTCACAACGCAATTGCTAAGAAAAGCATCGGCAACATGAAATTAAATGGAAGCAGTAAATATGCCCACAGAGCAGCAAAATTACAGCAATTCTGATAAATGCAAGAGGATGGAGTGAGTCTACTTATATGTGCTAGCAAAATACTGGCCCAAGGGATTTATTTTGTCCAAGAGTGGAATTTCCTTGCTCCAATAATATTTCCTGATGATTACAAAATTATACCTTTCAACTGATCTAAGACTCCAACTGTAATGACACATACCATGTAAAGAAAGAAAAAACACTTATTTCTAACAAGTCTTTCCTTGCCTTTTCTAGTTCATTAGTTAATAAATCCTTAGAATCTTTTTTTTGTTTTTTTGTTTTTGACTGTAAGAATGTGTCAGTGTGTGTTGGTGGTGGTTAGCTGTGTGTGGGTGTGGGTATCACAGGACACTGTGTATGCCTATGAAGGCTCAAGGGTAACATAAAGGATCATATTGGATTTCTTTACCTTCTATTGCTTTGCTCTGTACTTTCCAAGGCTTCATCTTCCAGGGCCAGAAATGTAGGCAATTATCATTTCTGTCAGTCATTTTTACGTGGGATCTGGGGGTCCAAACTCGTGTCCTTTTGCTTGAAAGGCAAAGGCTTTAACTTCTGAGTCAAACTCCCAGTCCACAAAATGAGATCAAAAGCAATACAAACATCTTCGGCCTTATTAATCCCTAAGCAAGCTTACTGGTGGGTGTATTCATATACTAGATGTTATTTCAGAATGTAATGTGTCCTGCATATTCAATAGATATTATATGCTTTATATGTGCCATGCACTTTCTAAATCCTTGAATTTATGAACAAAGAAAAGAATCCTCACTTTGAAAAAGTGATATTCTAAAAGGTGGATATAACATACGTACACAATAAGTAATAAAACATAAAAAGTAAAACAAAAGAGGAAGACAAAGAGGAACTTCCCTAAGCTGACATCTTCATCATGTATCCATCTCCCCCTTCTCTCACCTATCATCCTTAATTGCGCCATTGCATATACACTTAAGTGAAATCTCTGCAGTGTGCCAAGGACTTCTGCTATGTTTCCCATATTTGAGACTCCACCATACTTTTGCATTCTTACCTTCTATTGTTCCCTTACATAATTTCCTCTTTCAGTTCTAACTTTCAGTTCTAATAAAAAGCTCACAGTAGTCACCAAAATAATAACAACAGGTCAAATCAATGATCATTTACTATGTGTTAGACATCATTCTCAATTCTATATATGAGCTAACTTGCGTAATCCTAACACTTCCCACTGAGAAAAGCATCATCTTATTTTTCAGATGAGACACTGTAGTCCAAAGAGTAGTTTGTTCAAGAACACATAGTTACAAAAGTTGTTTGCAGTGTCTTGAACTCAGATCTATCTCATATATGGTGCTTGTGACCAGCATAAAGTAGATTTTAATGATGACCTGAAATGTTAATATTAGATATTGACATAAATATTTCTATAATCACCATATAACATGACTTTCATGCCCTGAGGGCATTTGAAATTATGAACAGCTACTTCCACCAATACCTTAGCTTGAGAATGAACTTTAATCATAAATAGACAAATGGATGTGTGCTGGTACAAGTAAAACTTTGTTTACAAAGCCGGATCATTGACTGGATTTGACCAGTAGATCCAAGAATGTGGATGGCTTCACAACACTGAAGTTCCAAAATGCCAGCAAATAAGTCTTATTTGTTTAATCTCAGGACCACATACAGTGTTTGTAAACTGAGGACCAGATTGTCAATTATGAACCAAGGATCCAAGAAAAATATTTTAACACTGGAACATATATTCCCAGCCATCATACTAGTCTGCCTCTCTATGATTAATCAATAATATGTACAAAACGTTCTTAGACTGTGCCTGGAAAATTCTCAGAGTCCTCCAAAATAGTAGGAACTATGATCAGCATCTCAAAAGGGAAGCATTTAGGTGTGGCATTGCTTACATTCAAAAGGCTAAGAAAAGAATCATGATTTTAAGGACAAGTGGAACTGACAAATGAGACCCAATCTCAAACAACAAAAACAGAAATAATAATAAACAACAAAGAAAAAAATGAAGCACTTAAAAATGTATAAACTATAAGGCCAGTTGCAATAAGGTAAAAAGAAAATGAAGGTCTCCTGAGATAGATTTAAATGGTAAGGCACCTGCTTTCAAATCTGGTGACGAGAGTTTAATCCCACGTATCGGAGGAAAGACTGACTTAGAAAAGTTGTACTTTGACATCCTGATCTGTTCACCATGGTATGCACGGACTCTCGTTCTCTCTCAATCTCTTTTCTTTTTTTTTAAAGACTTTTCTTTTTTTATTATTTATTCGGTTGTGCGTGTATGCATGTGTGCGTGTGTGTGTGTAGAACCACAGGCAAATTCGGGAACCACCATGGATGCCTCCGCCTCCTCCTTGTTTACTCTCCGGGATTCATAGGCTCCGCCCTACCAGGACCAGAAACGCAGGCGGACCCCTCTTCCTCTGGCGTCTATACGTGGGGTCTAGGATCCGAACTCAGGATCTTCCGCCTGCAAGGCAGAGGCTTAACTCCTGAGCCACCTCTACAGTCCCTCTCAATCTCTTTTCTTTCTCAAGTAAATAAATTAGATTTTTAAGGAAAAGAAAAACAAAATGAAATGAAATGTCTTTCCCAGCATGACAATAAGTAGATAAATAGATAAATTACAAAGAAAAACGTGCCTGACAAGACTTAAGAAAATTCATGTTAATCATAATGGAAGATAGAATCAAGAACAATCTACAAAATAACATGAAAGCAGCCTCTGTCCCTGCCATCACGTAAACAGTATAATTATACTACTATCCAATAATAGACATTATAGTAGTATTCTCTTACACTATTTAACCACACACATCCCATTTCTTATGAATTTAGCCAAAGTATCTGGTATTATCCCAAGGTTGCCTCAGATGTTGTTATCATGAAAAACCAAAAGGAAAGACTTTGAAGTTAGGGCAGTGCTGGCAATAAGTTCTCTTTGAAGAAAGATAGAACAATTTTGACATCAGAGTATTCTAACTCCTAGGTAACTTCATTGTTGCCTGATTGTTGTTTGTCATTACTATCACCTGCCTGGATGCAATTTTCACCTCAGTTCATCATGTTAAACAATGAAAATGCTGGCCAATTGGAGCTTTTCTCTTAATCCCTCTACAACACTATACTTGACACAGATAAACAGAACCCATTAATTTTCTTTCCTATAGCCTGTAGTTGCCTTCCTCCTGCTACTTTACTTGCCATTACTAACTTTGCAGGCATTGCTTGAGTTGGGGAAGATAACAGCTGTGGACTATGGCATCCAAGGATATTGCATAAAGATCATTTTTTTCACTAGAAGAGAAAAATATTTACTTTGAAAGTAACCATCATCTGGATTCAGGAAAAAAAATCCCTGACATGTGCCTTCATCTCACAGTAAAGTACCAACTCATAAGCTTTCTGTACTTCCTGGAAGCTTTTTCTACTTCCATTTATGTGGGCACTGAAACTCCCTCTGAGTCCTCCACCCTAGTGAGGGTTCAGGATTCAGTGGCATAGACCAGGGCCACTTCTTGGGCTCCACGTTAGTGTGGGAACTTGAATATGACTGTTTAATCCCTTGCTCTAAGGATCCTACTGTATGGGCCCTTCTCCCCTGTGATCCATGCTAGACTTTGAAAAGGTTGTTGACATGTCAGCCATTGTGCATGTCAGGCAAAGTCCAATCCTGGCTGCTGCAGCCCTAACTTGTGTAGAGTATCTTGAATATTTTTGGTCCTCCCCATCTTTATGCAAGGTTCCCTGAGCTTTAGGATGGGGACAGATTTGGCTTGTCTGGTTCCAGTTGAGTAATGTAGGGTATTTGGTGTTCTGAATTACAGTTCGTTGTTTTCAGTTTTGCTTTTCCTGCACTGCCTTTGGTTGCATCCCAATTGGTACTGAAGGTCCTCTAAACAAATATAAGAGACTGTTAAAACGAATATCTTAATGTAAGAGGAGACTCAAAGGTAAATGGAAAAATAGGAGTAGGACAGAGCAGTGGGGAAAAGTCAGTGTCCCATTTGCCTGATGCTTACTGTCTATCTTCCAGTGCCTATATCCTCGTTATACCGTCCCTGGTTGGTGGGAACAAACCTGTTCAGTCTCAAGTGACCAGAAAGGGAAGTGAGAGGAAGCTGCACCAGATGTCTCACTACTTAGATGTAATAAATGACCATGGCCTATTTTCTCTACTGAAGTGTGTTCCCCCATATCCTGACTTTTGAGCATCTCTTTCCCTTTCCCTTCCCTCCTGTTTACAATCCTTTGTAGTTATTACATAGATTTACCTTTGAATATGTCATTAAGTGGGTTTGGAACTAGGATCAACTTATTAGGGAGTACATATGGTGTGTAACTTCACTCAACTGCAACTATAAAAATTCTAGTTGAAAGGATAGGGAACTTTCTCAAGTTGATTGAGCTAGGCCAACAGTTCCTAAACAGAAATCCAATAGCACAAGCACTAGAACCAACACTCAATAAATAGAATCTTATGAAATTAAAGAGCTTCTGTTCAGATAAAGAGATTGTTAAGTGAGCAAAAAGGCAACCCACAGAATAGGAGAAACTCTTCAATAACCACATATCTGATAGAGCTCTATTATCTAGAGTGCATAAAGAACTTAGAAAAATAACACCAAGGAGATAAACAGCCCAATTAGAAATTGGGCCTGTCAGGCTCATACAACCACTCTGGTGAGCCGTCTGGTGATTCTAAAAGAAGTTAAAGATTGAAATGCCATATGACCCTGCTATTCCACTTTTGGGAATAACCCCCCAAAAAGCAAAAATTCATCTTAATAACACAAGCACGACCATATTCATAGCAGCCCTGTTTACAATAGCAAAGTCATGGAATCAGCCCAAATGTCCAACGGTTGACGAGTGGATAAGGAAAATGTGGTACATTTATGCAATGGAATACTAGTCAGCCATCAAAAATGATGAATTAATGACATTTGACAGGAAATGGATGGAATTAGAAACAATTATATTGCATGAAGTATCCCAGACACGGAAAATTAAGCACCATATGTACTCCCTAATAGGTGGATCCAAATACCAAATTCACTTGGAAACCCTCAAAGACAAATCTCTGTAGTACCTACAGTAATTGTAAAGATTATAAACAAGAGGGATGGGAAAGGAGGGCACCACCAGAAACAAGGAAAGAAGGGACCATGTTACAGCAGAGAAAATAAGACACCATCAAGGACTGCAAGTAAGTAATGAGACATTTGGTTAAGTTTACAGACTTTCCTTCTTGATCATTTGCACCTGATGGGGTATGATCTCACCAGAATGGGTGGGCATATAAGCTACTTGATAGAAAGTAACCATTTTGAAATTGGGTGATTGACCCCTCTCTCACCATGGTCTCCTACTTTTATTCCATCTACCTTTGAATATACTCTTATAACAAGACTCTAATGTAACAGGTTTTTAATCTCTGGCTAGAGGGTGAATTCCAATATCCATCAGGATAGAGCCAAGGGCATTGCAGGAGCAGCAAAACCGAAAAAAAAATCAACAAACCATAATTCAGAACATCAGAGACTCTATATCAATCACTTGGAACTGGGCCAGCCTAACCTCTCCCCATCCTGAAGCTCAGGGAAATTGGTGGAAGAGGGGGCAGTAAGATTGTAAGAGCACAAGGATGGGAGGAGTAATGATATGCAAGATACTCCACACGAGTTAGGACCGAAGCAATCATATTAAGGCTTTGCATGACCTGTGCTATGTCCACCACATTACTGACCCCACAAAGTCTAGCATGGACTAAAGGCATTAGGATCCTTGGAAGCTAGGGACTGACAGTCACAGTAGTGTTCCTAAGCTTAAGGGGAACACAGGAAAGGGTTCTGGGAAATGCCCCTGGGTCTTCGCACCTCATCAGAGAGGAGGACCCAGAGGAGAGTCAGGCATGCACAGTTAAGGATGCTCTGGGGATTGGTGGGTGAGGCACTGGGGGATGGGAAGGAGAGGAGAGGGGAGGGGAGCAAGGGTTTTAGGGGAAGGTGGAAGGAGGGAGGGAACCGGTGTACCTGTTAAGTTTGTATGAGCAGAAATAATAATAATAATAAAAATTGGACTGACACTAGGATCCTTAGAGGCAAGGGATTAAGAATCACAATAGTGTTCTCATACTAAAGGGGAACACAAGAAAGGGCTCTAGACAATGCTACTGAGTCTTTACACCTCATTAGAGTGGAGGACGCAGAGGGAAGTTTGACATTCACATTGAAGCATGCTCCAGGAATGGGGGGGAGTGGGGGTCACTGGGAGAAAGGGAGGGAGGGGGTGAAAGGAAGGGGAAAAGAGAGGAGGGAACAAGGAGTTGCTGGGAGGGGTGGAGGGAGGGAGGGGACTGGGGTACCTATTAAGTTTGTATGAGTGGAAAAAAATAATAATAATAAAAAGAAAATGGGCCTGAAAACTCAAAAAAAAAACTTTTCAAGGGACGAAATTGAAATGTTTAACAAATCTCTGTAATACCTACAGTAATTGCAAGGATTATGAACAGGAGGGATGGGGTAGGGGGGCCACACCAGAAACAAGGAGAGAGGGGACCATGTTACAGCAGAGAAAATAGGCCTCCATCAAGGACTCAAATAAATAATGAGACATCTGATTAAGTTCACAGACTTAATCAGACTTTTGTTCCTGATCATTTACTACTGAGGAGGTATGATCTCACTAGAAGAGGAGGGCGTATAGTCTGGCAGATAAAAAGTAGCCATTTTGCAAATGGGTGATAGACCCGTCCCTCACTGTGGTTTCCTATTTTTAATACATCTGCCTTTGAATGTGCTCTTATAACAAGACTCTAGTTTAACAGCTTTTTGTCTCTGGCCAGGGGGTGACATACAGTGCCCATCAGGATGGAGTGAAGGGCATTGCAGGAGCAGCAAAACTGCAAAAGAAAATCAACAAACCACAATCCAGAACTTCAGAGACTCTATATCAACCACCTAGAACTAGGCCAGACTAATCTCTCCCCATCCTGAAGCTCAGGGACATTTGTAGAAGAGGGGGCGGTAAGAGTGTAAGAGCAAAAGGATGGGAGGAGCAATGATTTGCAAGATACTCCACACAAGTTAGGGCCGAAGCAATCATAATTGGACTTTGCATGCTCTGAGCAATGTCCAACACACTATTGACCTCACAAAGTCTAGCATCTGCTAAAGGCACCAAGATCCTTGGAGGCAAGGGATTGGCAGCCACAGCAGTGTTCCTATACTTAAGGGGAACACGGGAAAGGGTTCAAGGAATGGCCACTGGGTCCTTGTATGTCATCGGAGAGGAGGGCTCAGAGGAGAATCAGGCATGCACAAGAAAGGACTCTCTGGGAATTGGGGCGGGAGGCACGGGGGGATGGGGAGGGAGGGGTGAGGGGAGGGGGAGGAGGGAAGAAGGGAACTGGTGTACCTATTAAGTTTGTATGAGCTGACATAATAATAAAAAATGTAAAAAATAAAAACGAAATGTTCAACAAATATCTTAAAAAATGGTTGGGGCTAGAGAGGAGGTTCAGGGGGTTAAGCCTCTGCCTTGCAGGTGGAAGGTCCTGAGTTCAGATCCTAGACCCTACATATAGACACCAGGCAGAAGTGGGGCGGCCTGCGTTTCTGGTCCTGGTAGGGCAGAGCCTGTGAATCCCGAGGCAGGGTAAACAAGGAGGAGGTGGAGGTGGTCCATGGTGGTTCCCGAATTCGTCCGTGGTTCTATATACACACACATACATGCACACACGTGCACACTCGCATACATGCACAATTGAATAAAAAATAATAATAAAAAATTTTAAACAAATGGCCCACATCCCTAGCCATCAGGAAAATGCAAATCAAAACTTCCCTGAGATATCATCTCACCCCAGTCAGGATGGCAAAAATCCACAATACAAACAATACCAAATGCTGGAGAATATGTGGAGAGAAGGGAACTCTCATACATGCTGGTGGGATTTCAGGCTTATACAACCTCTCTGGAGATCAGTGTGGACACTTATTCCATTACTGGGAATAATCCCCCATAATGTAGAAATTTACTACAGTGACATGAGCACAACCATGTTCACTGCAGCACTATTAACAATAGCAAAGTCATGGACACAATCCAAATACCAAGCAGTTGAGGAATGGATAATGAAAATGTGATACATATATACAATGGAATACTACTCAGCTATCAAAAATGATGAATTATTGAAATTTTCTGGGAAATGGATGGAATTAGAAAAAAATAACATTTTCAGTTCTAAAACAGATTCTTTAGCAGATTTTCCTTGGCTGTCAAGCTCTGAAGGAGCCTTTTCCCCTGGCTTCTACATTCCTTTTCAGTGAGTCTTACAAAATAGCTATTTGCAGAATTTGCACTTATTTGATCAATTATGTCAAACTGATATTATACTTTAGATTTAGTAAAGTATTAGCCATTCACACAAATCAAATAAATACATTATTTTTCAACTCATAATATTTTAGGAATTTTCTTATTTTTATTGTCCTGTACTTTGGTAGAGGCAAAGACATTGACTATTTGAGCAACAACTCTAAGTATACTGCATGAAGGGCAGTATAACATACAGTATGAGTATCAAATATTTATCAGTTAATAGTATTAGTTATTTTTCATATCTATAATCAAATACCCAATATAAACATTGAAAGAGAGAAAATATTTATTCTAACTCACAGTTTCAGAGTATTTGGTCCATAGTTGCTTGACTCTTGTGCTCAGAGGAGCATCATGGTGGCAGAAACTTGTGATGGAGGAGATTCTTAACCTTAAGGTGAAAAGAAAACAGAAAAGTCAAGATACCGCTAAATATACACTCTTAGAGATATACTTCTTCAAAGTATGTCTACCTCTGAAGATTCTACTACCTCTCAAAGCAGTGCCACAAGCTAAAGATCAAACATTCAGCACAAGCCCCTATGGGTGACATTTCATATTCAAATCATAGTAAGTACTGTTGTTCATTGATACATTTTTATCATGTTTTAGATATTAATATGTGCAAAAGGGTTGTGATGGTTTGAGATGTGAGTTGTTCCCCAAAGGCTCATGTGTTTGAATCTTTAGCTGTTTGGGATGGTCATAGCTACATTGCTTGAAAAAGTGGTCACAATGAGTGGGCCTTCAGGTTTAGTCCCACTTTGCTTTATTGATGACTATGCTCTTGCAAAGGGAAGTTTAAATCACTCAGTCTCAATGATGGATGTGAGTTAGGCCACCTCCACGCCTTTTCCACTATAAAGGATCATATCATCCATCTGTAAACACAGGCTGAATGAATCTTCCTTTTCTCCCCTTAAATTGCTTGAATTTGAGTGTTCTCTAACAACAGCAGGGAAGAGTAATTGCTATAAGGGTGGAGTTCAATCAAAATGAAAGTACGTAAGCGAAACATTTATTTAGAACTGGTCATGTAAATAATATAATAAAAGAATAATATAAATGAAGCTCTCTAAAATCAATGATAGTCTAAAATAATGAAAAAGAAATTAGAGTAAAAGGCATGGAATAATAAAAAAAATAAGTAATCCTCTTCAAAGGCTAACAGGTAAGAGTTAATGCTGACAGCATAAATTTGGAGAAACCCAGAAACCACTGTGTATTAATAAATGGCCAGGACTGGAGAGATGGCTCAAGGGTTAAGACTCTGCCTTTCAAGCAGAAAGACCTGAGTTCAGATCCCAGGTCCCACGCATTTAAAAAAAAAAACTGGCAGAAATAATATCACCTGCACTTCCAGCCCTGGTGGATGGAGCCTGGAAAATTCCAAAACAAAGCAAAAAGAGGGAAAAGCAAACCAAGATCATTCCCAAAGTCATCATTGGTCCTCCAAACACAAGGCCTTCACACACACACACACACACACACACACACACACACACACACACACATGCATACAAAAAATAAAGTTAAATTTTAAAAAGTTCTTTAAAAAAACCAAAAAAGTAAAAAAAAAAAATGTCCAAAGAAGAGTGAGAAGTTATAATGCAAGATTATATGTTCAGGGATCATTTCTACAGTTGTTTACTAGAGAAGATTCTCTGACTGTGTAGAGTACCATAAACATGGATTAAAAATCACAACTCATCAATCTGCGGCCTGCAGAAAACCAATCTCAACACAAAAGACAGACACATCCTAAAAATAAAAGGCTGGTCCAAATTTCTGCAAGCTAATGGAACCAGGAAACAAGCAGGGGTAGCCATTATGGTATCAGACAAAGTGGACTTCAAACCAAAAAAAAATCAGAAGAGACACAGATGGATACTACATTTTAGTCACAGGTACAATTCACCAGGAAGACTTCACAATACTGAACATATATGCACCCAATACAGCCGCCCCCCCCCCCTTCATTAAGCAAACACTACAGCATCTAAAGCAAGAAATCAACCCCAAAATAATTCTTGGGGATTTCAACACTGACCTCTCAACATGGGATAGATCAACAGGTCAAAAACTTAACACAGACACTTTGGAACTTAATCAAACCCTTACTGAAATGGACCTTACAAATCTCCATCAAAGTTTTCATCCACGCACCAATGAATACACATTTTTCTCAGCAGCACACGGAACTTTCTCCAAAATAGATCACATATTGGGCCACAAAATGAATCTCCACACATACAGGAAAGGTGAAATTCTACCCTGTACCCTATCAGACCACCATGGTATAAAGCTTGACATCCACAACACCACAAACAACAGAAAATACACTAACTCCTGGAAACTTAACACTATGATGCTGAAGGAGAATTGGATTTAGGAAGAAATTACAAAAGAAATGCAAGATTTCCTGAAAGTGAACGATAATGAAAATACAACTTACCAAAATCTTTGGGACACAATGAAAGCTGTCCTAAGATGTAAGTTCATAGCTCTTAATGCAACATCAAAAAAATGGAAACATCAAAAATAAATAACTAACAATGCAACTTAAAGCTTTAGAGATACTAGAACAATCCCACCCCAAAAGCAGTAGAAGAGAGGAGATTAGCAAAATAAGGGGAGAAATATCCGAAATAGAGATTAGGAAAATGATACAAAAAATGAACCAGTGAAAAAGCTGGTTTTTTTGAAAAAAAATCAATGATTGATACACCCCCAGATAAATTGAGCAAAAGCAAGAGAGAGAAAACCCAAATTAACTAAATTAGAAATTAAAATGGAGTTATCACTACTGATACCTAAGAAATCCAGAGAATTATAACATCATGTTTCAAAAACTTATACTCTGTAAAATTTGACAACACAAAAGAAATGGATGAATTCCTAATCAAACGCAACTTACCTAAATTGAATGAGGAAATTGTGAATTATTTAAATAGTCCTATAATTTATGAGGAAATTGAGGAAGTAATCTCGAATCTTCCCAAGAAAAAATGTCCTGGACCAGATGGATTCAGCACAGAGTTCTACCAGACATTTAAGCAGTTAATAACACCAATAATCCTTAAACTATTCCATCAAAGAGCAAAGGAAAGAACACTACCAAATTCCTTCTATGAAGCTAATATCGTTTTAATCCCAAAATCTAATAAAGATATACTTAAAAAAAAAAAAACTATAGGACAATCTCTCTGATGAACACAGATCCAAAGATTCTCAACAAAGACTTAGCATATCGGATTCAAAAACGTATCAAAAAGATCATTCACAGGGATCAAGTAGGCTTTATCCCAGGCACACAAGGTTGGTTCAACATATGCAAACCAATAAACGTAATTCACCATATAAACCAGTCAAAAGCCCAAGACCACATGATACTCTCAAAAGATGGAGAAAAAACTTTTGATAACATCCAGCAAACCTTTATGATAAAAACCCTAGAGAAGGTTGGAATGGAAGGAACCTTTATCAATATAATAAAAGCTGTAAACAACATGTCAACAGCACGGATTATACTTAATGGGGAAAAACTCGAAACATTCTGGTTTCGATCAGGAATTGAACAAGGCTGTCCACTCTCAACACTTCTATTCAATATTGTACTTGAAGTTTTAGCTGAAGCCATAGACAAGAAAGGGACATAAAAGGGATTCAATTCAGAAAGGAAGAAGTCAAGTTATCTCTATTTGCAGATGACATGATCTTATACCTGAGTGATCCCAAAAACTCCACCAGGCAGTTCCTGGAACTAATACAGAAGTTCAGCAGGGTGGCAGGATACAAAATAAATGTACAAAAATCAGTGGCCTTCCTATATGCCCAGAATGAAAGACGTGAAAAAGCCCTGAGAGAAACAATCCCATTTACTATAGCCCCTAAAAAAATGAAATACCACAGTATAAACCTAACCAAAGAAGTAAGAGACCTTTACAATGAAAACTTTAAAACCCTAAATAAAGAAATTGCAGAAAACACCAGAAGGTGGAAAGACCTCCCTTGTTCCTGGATTGGCAGAATCAACATCGTAAAAATGACCATCCTACCAAAGGCAATATACAAATTCAATGCTATACCAATTAAAATCCCAAAGCAATTCTTTAAAGAAGTTGACCAAACAATTTCAAAATTAATATTGAGGTACAGAAGATCCAGGATAGCAAAAACAATCCTGAGTAACAAAAACACTGCTGGAGTTATAACCATACCAAACCTTAGTCTATATTACAAATCCATAGTTGTATAAACAGCCTGGTATTGGCTCCAAAATAGACACACAGATCAATGGACAAGGTTTGAAGACCCAGATAAAAGCCCACACAACTACAGCCATTTGATCATTGACAAAGGGGCCCAAAAAATCCAATGGAAAAAGAACAGCATCTTCAACAAATGGTGCTGGCAAAACTGGATCTACACATGCAGAAGATTAAAACTGGACCCGTACTTGTCAACAAGTACAAGACTTAATTCCAAATGCATCAAGGATCTTGATATAAGACCAGAGACTATAAAAACCATAGTTGAAAGGGTAGGGAACTCCCTCGATTTGATTGGACTAGGCCAACAGTTCCTAAAAGGACATCTAATAGCACAGTTACTACAACCAACACTCAACAGATGGGATCTTGTGAAATTAAAGAGCTTCTGTTCAGGCAAAGAGATTGTAACTCGAGCACAAAGGAAACCCACAGAATGGGGGAAAATCTTCACTAACCACATATCTGATAGAAGTCTATTATCCAGAGTGCACAAAGAACTTAGAAAACTAAACACCAAAGAAACAAATGGCCCAATTAAAAAATGGCCTTGAAACTGAAAAGAAACTTTTCCAGGAACGAAATTAAAATGTCTAATAAATATATTAGAAAATGCTCCACATCCTCAGCCATCAGGGAAATGAAAATCAAAACTTCCCTGAGATATCATCTGATCCCGATCAGAATGGCAAAAATCCACAATACAAACAACAACAAATGCTGGAGAGGATGGGAGAGAGGGGAACTCTCCTACATTGCTGGTGCGAATGCGGGCTCATACAGCCACTCTGGCCAGCCGTCTAGTGATTCTTAAAGAAGTTAAAGATTGAAATGCCATATGACCCTGCTATTCCACTTTTGGGAATAAACCCCCAAAAAGCAAAAATTCACCTCAATAGCACAAGCACGACCATATTCATAGCAGCCCTGTTTACAATAGCAAATCATGGAATCAGCACAAATGTCCAACAGTTGACACGTGGATAAGGAAAATGTGGTACATTTATACAATGGAATACTCAGCCATTAAAAATGATTAATTAATGATATTTGCCGGGAAATGGATGGAATTAGAAACACTTATATTGAGCAAAGTATCCTAGACACAGAAAATTAAGTGCCATATGTACTCACTAATACGTGGATCCTCGTTCCAAACCCACTTGAAGACACTCAAAGATAAATCTCTGCAATACCTACAGTAATTGCAAAGATTATAAACAGGAGGGATGGGGAAGGAGGGCCCCACCAGAAACAAGGAGAGAGGAGATCATGTTACAGCACAGAAAATAGGCCACCGTCAATGACTGCAAGTAAGTAATGAGACATCTGTTTAAGTTCACAGACTTTCCTTCCTGATTATTTGCAACTGATGGGGTATGATCTCACCAGAAGGGGAGGGCATATAGTCTGGCAGATAGAATGTAACCATTTTGCAAATGGGTGATTGACCCCTCCGTCACTGCGGTCTTCTACTTTTATTCCATCTACCTTATAACAAGACTCTAATTTAATAGCTTTTTATCTCTAGCAGGGGGTGACATCCAATACCCATGAGGATGGAGTGAAGGGCATTGTAGGAGCAGCAAAACCGAAAAAAAATCAACAAACCACAATTCAGAACATCAGAGACTCTATATCAACCATCTGGAACTAGGCCAGCCTAATTTTTCCCCATCCTGAAGCTCAGGGAAATTTGCGGAAGAGGGGGCGGTAAGATTGTAAGAGCCTAAAGATGGGGAGGAGCAAAGATATGCAAGATGCTACACACAAGTTAAGGCCAAAGCACTCATAATAGGACTTTGCATGACTTTTGCACAATGACCAACACATTATTGACCCCTTAAAATCTAGCATGGACTAAAGGCACTAGGATCCTTAGAAGCTAGGGACTGACAGCCACAACAGTGTTCCTATACTTAAGGGGAACACAAGAAAGCATTCTAGGAAATGCCACTGAGTCCTTACCCCTCATCAGAGAGGAGGACCCAAATGAAAGTTTGACATACACATTAAAGGGTGCTCCAGGG